>CM068831.1:43681002-44321002 GCA_028554795.2 Sinohyriopsis cumingii | reverse complement strand
TATATATATATATATATATATATATATATATATATATATATATATATATATATATATATATATATTGTATACAAATTAATCATGGGATTCTGTATAAAATCTAGATACATGTACCTACAGTATGGACAAAAAATGCTTGGTCTTTTTTGAGGGGGTCATTATAAAGGAAACAAAAATAGAATGAAGAGGGCAAGGTTTGACAGGTGGATAAAAATGCACAAAGTGAGATAGGTGGAAAAATCAGCAGGATACATAGTACCGGTTTCAGTTTTAGCATTTACATATTGGCATACACCCATTCCATCATGCTTCTAGGTGACCATGATCTATTCTTGTGTGAAGTTTTTCCACTGGGGATATATTACTAAGTGTGCCATCAACTTCAGTGATGTTACTTTTGAATATGGCTCTCACTTCTTCCAATTTTAAAAATTTAAACTTGCCTGATATCAGCACAGTTAAAATGTTGCAAACCACAGCAACTTACAGTTGATCGAAAATGCCAGGATATAATCAAATTTCATATGTCTTGTTTTTCTAAAATACTTTTTTGTTCTAATATGCAATCATTTTTAAAAGCTATTTGCATTTATAAAATTTAGACACACAAGAGACCATTTTTTATGAAACTGAAAAGTTATTTTTGTTAGCTTGGTTCTGCTGAAATGACTTCAGTGTTGTCACAATAAATTTTATCTTGAATTTGAGACTTAAAAAAGTAACAGTTTCCCCATTTGTTTAACTAGCTTGCTTCCTCAGGTATAATCCTGTTTATCAAAGCCTTGAATGTGGACCAGCTTCAAGGTGATGTTGCCTTATATTGAGCTAGTGTAAAATTACTATTAAATCCATATTATTAAATAATCAAATATGATCTATAGGACTGTCTTATACTAAAGTGACCTATAGTCAAGGAGAGCTGTATGTAAATAATGAAAGCTAACATCGAAAGTTGGGTGACCATGACCAAAGGTCAATAGCAGAGACAATCAGATGCTTTAAAATTTTACACCAATAATGCAGAATCACAGCTACAAATTTGTGACTGTCCAAAAGAATTGACTGTTGAGATTTTCATTTTGACTCTTGAAATGTTTGGGTCAAGGATCAACTGACTCTTTAGTTTTGAAATCTATTGAGAACCCTGAAATGTAAATATATAGAGTGGGTTTCAGATTTATTGTTGGAGGTCTCGCTAACATTTTACAACTAGGAGTCCAGGACTCCTACTTTGCTAAAAATAGGAGTTTCACCAGCAAATGTTGCAGTCCCCTGCCATAAGCATATTGTGTATACCTGACGTGGCTAAATGTCTAGATGAGAAGAACCAGTAGTTGTCGTTGAGTTTAATTTTTCTAATTCTTTACACCACTGACATGTAGCTCTTGTTTGTCCATTTGATTCAGACTGAATTTTGTGAATTCAAGGAAAGGACTTATGCCAAACACTAATCACACACTTTCTTACACTTGGCTACTGTTCCATCTAAACTATCAGTTCTAGCAACTTTAGAACTCTTCTGAATCATGTTACAATCTTCATCAATTTGCCCTTTAACCCCAAAATACTTATCCAAATTTGGAAACTGCATTTTTTCTAAGTCTTGACATGTCTTGATTTTGAGGTCATATGCACTACTTATTTGGCTACACAAGGAAAGGAACAAGATAATGAAAGCTAAAGTTGTTCACCTGATGTACTCTTATAATGACCCCATGTGCATCTCTGGGTCATACTCGTTACTGCCTCAGAATTCAGTCATTGTTAATATCAGCACATTTTCCCACCACTCAGCAGCTAGTCTAAGTCTTTGAACTTGCCACCCAACTATCAGGTAATATTCTTTTGATGTACTCTCATAATGACAACACGTACATCAGAGGGCCTTTCAGCCACTGAATTCTTTCATTGTAAATATCAGCACAACTAAAATGATCAACACATTTTCCCACTCAGCAGATGGTTGAAGCAGGATTTGCAGGCCTTTGAATTTGCTGTCCAGCTATTACATGCCTAAGTGATTTTCTGCATCCCAGATTTTAAAAATTGCATCCAAATATGCTTGATTAAGCATTTCCAAGGCCTCCGAGACGGCTTTCTTCTTAGGTTAATAAATGTACATACATGTACTATTTCTCCATATTACACATTATTTGCCATATGGGATAACATCTCCAGTAACACAGTTCAAATCTGTAATGTCTAGATATACTCCTGGACATTTTACTACATTGTTGTACATTCTTAAATGATGTAGTTGTCAGCATGTAGAAAAAAGACTTTTACACGTGTGCTTCTTTCAGATGAAATTTATGAAACATGTGGAATAATGGCAATCTTTTGTTTCTCACAAGAGATATAAATTATTCAATTTGGGTGATAAAATTTCATTTGTAATGATCATGCGTGTAAAACTCTCTTTTATGAGCTCTGACTTTTTTCAGTGACACTTCACACATGTTACCTTCTGTTGAAGCTTGAACCAGATCAAGAAGGTATGATTCTTGTTGTGTCTTTGCAGGGGAAGCAGTCAGAACAAAAAATAAAATCTACATCAGTATTGATGGAAGATCATCTTGCTTTAGGAGACTGAATGCTACTCATCAAATCGGATGCACATGTAAGTTGTTGGATGTATCAATTTCTATGTACTGTCTGTAATACTTAGAACTTCCTCCAGGGTGCAGACCAGATAAGTGATTTTTGGTGCTGCACCCTCTGATGCAAATTAATGGAGAAAACCAGGTCATAGGCCAGATCTGACCCATGGGCAGTATTTAGCCCGCCCTGACTTAGAAGAATATATATCAGAGGTCAAGCTAGACTTGAATTTTAGGGAGAAGTGACTTCTCCTTTTGGAAAGAACAGGTAGAAGCGAGAGCTGATGTGCGAGAAGTAAGAGTGAAGCAAAAAATGTAATATATGTGTGCATACATACATACAATATATATATATTCTCTTATTTGAATCATGTCCTCTGTTTCTCATTATGCATTTAACAATGGTTTTAAGCAATACTTTATTTTCAAATTAAACATTTCCTGTGTTCTATGTATATTTTAAACACAATTAATGTAGTTAATGTGTTGTTGTTGTTGTGGTGGGATTTAACGTCATTTTCCAGCACATGATAGTGAGCACACACTAGTGTATACATGGTGGCCAGTATTAATGGTGGAGGAAGAACCCAGGGAAAACCCCAGAGAGAACCACCGACCCATGAGAAGCTACTGGCAAGCTTTCTCACATACCAACATTGGCCAAATCCAAGATTCAGTCCCATGCAGACAGAGGTGAGACGGCAGTGATCCGTAATGGAGAGCGCTTTAGACCATTCGGCCACTCGGGGCCCCAGTTAGTGTGTAGTTTTGACAATTCCAAGATATGCAAACCAAAAGCAATCATAGTTGTAAAGAACTAAATTCATCTGAATTAAAAACGTTTGCATGTTTGTCTAAAGCTTTATGCTTTGATTTGGGACCTGTTAATATATAAACTTCAAGGAACCTGTGAAATTTGCTTTTTAAATTTTTTGCAGATTTGGAATCAATTTCTGGTATATATATCACTTTCTGAAAATAAACTACATGTATGTGAGGTATTATGGGCCCTATCTGACAACTTAAGTATTGTTGTTGTTCATCCATCTAGCTTATAATGCGGGGTCAGGCATGGATCCCATTTCGTAAACTAGAAAATACCCCGAAAATTGATCCCTGTTTCTTGAACTTGAAGCAAATAGCGATCAAAATTGGTAACAGAAACTTTGATGTATCGCTCGTTTTATCATCGAAAACAGTTGATAGGACCTGGAAATTATAGTCAACACTGTGAAATATGAAATTGATCATACAGTGTTTTACATTTTCTTTCCAAACGATACGCCTTGTACACCGCAATTAAAGTTATGTAAGGAAATTTCAGTCAATTAAAATGTCACTTATCCCAAGTAGAGGCAGTACTTTAATAAATAAATACAAATTAAATTAAAAAAAATTATCAGTTGAAATCTGTGTTCTAGTTCTGTCTTTTAGTTCCTTTTAAGTGTAATCATCATAAATACAATGTGTCCTCTTGTAATTAAATGTAAAATGAATCAATCTACCATAACAGCCATGTCCGCGAGCATTTCTCTGAGTACCTAATTAAGTGTCGACCGTGTTTTGATAACTGACTTCCGGAAGTATTTGTTGTATTGTTGCACTGAATTAAAAGCTGGCCATCTTTGTATTATTACATTAAGTCTTTTGAATCAAATAAAGGAATTGGAATAAAAGAAAAGTTTAAAGGCATGAAAATCTTACAAACTTAACATCTAGTGGTCCAGGTCGTACGTTGGATGAACTCACTTCGTTTGATCAATCAAACACTTATAAATGTTATTGTGTATGTAACATTAACTACATTAAATTAACTGACACTTTCATAACTATGATCAATGATAACAAAGCAGCCAAGTGAAATGAATACTTTGTAAAATAAAGAGCTTGATTTCACAGATATGGACCATTGTGGGCAAGGGATTTTCAGAGAATTCTTTAACTAGGATGATAAGAAGTTTCATTATTACTTCCAATGAAATCATGACATCAATATTGTACTAACTGAACAATACAAAAATTGAGTTTTGACTAAGACGAGTGTCTCATGAAATAAATGTTGCATGGTTTTAAAAAAAGGAATCTTGTTTGGTGGTATATTAACAGTTTGTCTAGTTCCCTGCTCTGGGGCTCCCGATTTGGCAGGATAATATTAAACACCACTACAGGAACCACAATCATCAAGAAAACAAAAAACAGTGACATAATACACAGATTTTTTCACGTACACATGTTGGTTGTTGAAACCAGTTGGAACGATCTTTCATATGTTGGACATTTTGAAAATAAATGTTATTTAAACATAATAACGAACAGCTTCATTAGAAAAAGTACATCATTAAAAATTAGTATCGATGTGATTATAAAATGAGGATTCAGTCAATAAACAGACCAGTTCCCTAATGCCACTCCCCCACCCCCATTTTCTCGATGTCAAGGCAATTTTGTAAAAAATTTTGGAGGTCCCTCAGTAACTCACGCATTGCTTATAGTACGAACCATGTTTGTGGACCCCATTGTGTGCGAGTTATCCAGGGAAAGGTGTACTGATGAGATCTCACGAGTTCCATTTCAGACTTCTATAGCATCATTTAGCATTTACAAGAGTTGTGACCATTTATTGTCTGACCTCCTGACTTTGGTTTCTGCACCATAACTTTACATGGAATTTTTAAATTTCAACTATATTTGTTCATACACCTTTATATTGATTAGACCTAGATTAAACTTGATTCCAGCTTTGCACGACTTGATTTACAGGAGTTATGCCCCCTGATTGCCCAGCCTCCTGACTTTGGTTTCTTCAGCATTAATTTACCAAGGTTTGTTTGCAGATTTATATTGACGAGACCTTGAATGAGTTACAGTTTTACCATTCCAGAACATTATGTTAAAGATTTCTCATCATTCTGATTCATTTCCGCAGCATAACTTTTCTAAGCATTCTTGGATTTCAACTAAGGTAAGTTTGATTCCTAGTTTTATATGACATCATTTGCAAGAGTTACATCCACTGATTGTCTGCCCTCCTGACTATGTTTTCTGCAGTGTTACTTGACTTAACATTTATGAGTTTCAGCAAAAATTTTAGTGATATCATAAGGTATTTAATGGGTCTTATTTCCAGCGTTTCGCATGATTTTGAGACATAATGTCATAATGACTTTAGAATGCCCATGTTATCATAACTTAAGTTTCCCAGCACGGATTCATCTTGATTCTATCGTTTCAGCCAAACCGAATGGAAATGTGGGTGTAGTTCATCATATAAATACAGAAGACGATTTGACCTGGTTACTGGACAAAGGTCCTCATGCACCGTATGCTGCTTTGATGCATTCAACTAACTTTGGAATGTAAGTTACTGGTGTTGGTCCCAACCTTTACTTGTCCGATGTTAAAAGCTTCATTCACTTTCACCCAAAGTACAAGATTATATTGTGCGTTGGAACTGTACAATCCAGCTTTGGATTATTAGTTACCCTATATTGTGGGACAGGAAAAGTTTGACCATGTCTCAGAACTAAACATATGGGCTTGGAAATTGCTGCAGTTAATATCATAGTAATTCAGCAAGCATGGATCAAATGTCATAAATACCTTTTATTCTTCATTGTTTGGCCTTTTTTTCTTCTTTGCATTTTTATAGATTTAACTGGAGGTAGAAGGAAACTGAAAAAGATCAACAGGAAGAGTGGTTTTTACCCTAACCTAAGTAGACATCACAGTAGCTAAAGTTGTCTCTGACATGTGGGAAAAAAATATTAGTCAGAAGTGATTATTTTATAGTTCACTACGGAAATTACAATGTGTTTTAGTGCTTGATTTTCATATTTATGACAAAAGTATCCTACAACTTTTGTTGTGGAAAAATACGTTTGAACTGAAATGTCCCAATAACATACATTGCATTCAAAAACTATTTTTTGAAAGTGTCCAAACAAAAATGATAAATATGGTATTCCAGATTCTTGCTGACAGCAGTTGAATAATAAATCATTCTGACCTTGTAATAAATTTGACATTGAGCATTCAAGCTTACTTTCCAACCCCGCTGCTTTATTTTTATCCTGTTTGTTTTTTTACTTGATCATGCTATAAATCTGGTTAATATATAGCCGTGTTGGCATCCATGATTGCTAGATCTGGCAAAATAATGTGCACAGTGATTCAGTTTAAACAAAATAACCAATTAGGTTATATAAATTTTTTTAATGTTTATCTATCTTTCTTTGCCAAGTTAAAGTGCAAGGCTGCAAATGATTTTCAGTGTAAAGTATTTTCTTTAAGGTAAAAACAAAAGAAACGTTTTCAGAAAAGAAAATTGCAGTGATAATTTAGCATTAAATTGATGAATTATTAATTTTAAAAGATGAATAATGTAGGGAAAGGGGGAATTATTCAGCTAAACTGCTTTGTTATTGATGAACATTGAATTTAATGGAGAGGAAAATCTGGAATAAGAAGTTTAATTATTGTAGCCCTTTCTTTTACAATAAATAGTCAGATATGACATGGTGTTTGTGGGGCAACTATTTGATAAATTCTAGTGCTAACTTGGTAATATAATTTTATTGGCCCAGAGAAAATGTAAGTCTTTCATCTACTTGCAGATGAAGGATATTTCCAGCCGTGTTACTCTTCTGGTTGCACAGACAAAATGTTGCAGCTGCTTGTAAAATTCCAGTCCCAAAATAGTAACACATAATTTTATTAGCCCAGAGAAAATTTAATTTTATTATACTCTGCTAGACAAAGATTTTCCCAGGCATGTTATACTCTGCTAGACAAAGATTTTCCCAGGCATGTTATACTCTGCTAGACAAAGATTTTCCCAGGCATGTTATACTCTGCTAGACAAAGATTTTCCTAGGCATGTTATACTTCTGCTTGTGTTTGATAAGAAATGAGAGTCCTAGACCAGGAAATGGACTTCTTGGTATCAGGCACATTCTCTTGGAATAATTCTGACCAGCGTCTATGATTCGGTTCCTGCAGCATAAATTTTTCTGTATTTAAAATATTTTCTGATTTATTTTTATGATGTTCAACTTTTCAGGGACAATGTGATGAGACTGAAAAATTCCGGCAAGATTAATGGAATAATGGTTATCCATGTACTGGAGAATAAGACTCTGACAGAAATACCTCCAGGCTTCTCGCCAGACAAATCATGTCCTCTTGAACAATATGGTGGGTTTTTCAGAAGTGTTTTATTTGAACAGACCATCAGATATAAGATGACAATTCACTTGATTTTGAATATGTTGAGAGACCTTTTTTATCAGTAAAGAACTTGACATAGGCAGAGCTTTCTGTGGCAATTTGGAGACCATAAGTCCTGGACCCTCAGCCAGCAGAAACTGAGGGCTGAGTGGAAAAATGTGGGGGTTCAGGAAAAATATATACACATACAATATCGGTGTAATAGATTTGTTTTTAAAAAGAAAAGAACTAAAGAATGATTGAATAAATGCATTATTGAAATGCACAGCTGTAAAAAGATAAAGATAATTATAATTGTCCTGTTGTCCAGTATCAAAATGACCACACATATTTCAGACACTTACTTTTGTTTAATTAACCTTTACCCTGTCTCATGAACAAAGTATTTCCCTTAAATGAATCCATGTAAGCACATTATAGTAGATACAGATTATAGTTGTACTATTTCAGAAACATGGATAAATGCAATTCTGTCATTTTACTATTAATTCACCTATTAATATATCAACTCCGACAATTACAAATTAAAAAATTTGCTAAGTTGTTTTTCCTTCTGTGATACGTGCAAAATGATAGGCTTTTATGTATAATCTCTGATGTATGAACTGTCACTAAATTGGGTGGGCATTGGACTTGTAATCCAAGTGTCAGGGTTTCAGTACCTGCCCAGGCCAGTATGGGTCAGATGTCTTGGTGTGTCCTTGTGAAAATCTTTTTGCTCTAATTTCTTCAGCATGATATAGCCAGTAATTTACAATAATTGATGTTAAAAGCAACAAAAACAAAAAATAAACTGCATATATCTAAGTGATTTGAAGCTGATGACTGCATTTCTGACTTGAAAATAAAAAGATCGAATCAGATTGTTTAAGCATATGGGTATAGCTATGAGATGATATTATAACTTACGTCAAGGACATGGTGCAAATTTATATTTAAATTTATGGAGTTTTCTTAGGGTTGTTTTAAGTTGGAGGGAATGTACATGTATGTGACAATGTCCACAAGCTGCTCCAAAACATTTCAGGTGATACAATAATTTAAGGATTGACATTCTTTGGTGCATCGGAACAGGAATTGACAGTCTGTTGTTTTCCCTTAAAACATTATGTAAATCATTTGATTTATAAATTCAGGAGAGAAATCTCGCAAGACCACTATGGTTTTTGGTGCTTGGTTGTGTATGCTAGTATGATAGATAGCTGAGCAAACATTTATTGGCTTCTTATTTGTTACAGTGGATTGAGCAATACTTGTATTCTGGATGCATTGAAGACAAACAGTGAAGTCTTCATGGGTTTATTGTTGATGATTCAGTAATTATTAGACTGCCAGTTATCCACTTTTTGTTGTTGTTGTTGTTGTTGTTGTTGTAGTGTTTAATGCCATTTTTCAGCACACAATAGGCTATACATGGCGGCCAGTATTAATGGTGTATCCACTTTTTAAGAAGCTAATATCTTTTCCCAAAATAGCCAAGAAGCAATAGTAATGTTGCTTTTCAAGAATACAACACATCTTGCCAGATTGTTATATCAAACTCTTTTTTTTGTGTGTTGGTACTAAAGCTTTGTAATACATCGAGAAATTAGTGCACTGGTAGAATATTTGGTGCCATGCCACAACATTGTTATAATGACTTATAGTGGTATTTTACTATATTTATTTTTTGGATGCAGGCAATCAAATGAATGGGCAATCACCCTTTTAATACAAAACAAACAGCAAATGAGAATTACTTCATTAAAACATTAAAGTTTTACAGAAAAAGGCTCACCTGTAATTATATTATGTCATGCAGGTGATGTAGTAGACTGTGGACATTTGGGCCATGCTTTTTAATGTAGTACACTGGACATCTGGGCCATGCTTTGTGATGTAGTACACTGTGGACATCTGGGCCATGCTTTGTGATGTAGTAGACTGTGAACATCTTGGCCTTGCTTTGTGATGTAGTACACTGTGGACATTTGGGCCATGCTTTGTGATGTAGTACACTGTGGACATCTGGGCCATGCTTTGTGATGTAGTACACTGTGGACATCTGGGCCATGCTTTGTGATGTAGTAGACTGTGGACATCTTGGCCTTGCTTTGTGATGTAGTACACTGTGGACATCTGGGCCATGCTTTGTGATGTAGTACACTGTGGACATTTGGGCCATGCTTTGTGATGTAGTACACTGTGGATATTTGGGTCATGCTTTGTGATGTAGTACACTGTGGACATCTGGGCCATGCTTTGTGATGTAGTACACTGTGGACATTTGGGCCATGCTTTGTGATGTAGTGCACTGTGGACATTTGGGCCATGCTTTGTGATGTAGTACACTGTGGATATTTGGGTCATGCTTTGTGATGTAGTACACTGTGGACATCTGGGCCATGCTTTGTGATGTAGTATGCTGTTGACATTTGGGCCATGCTTTTTGATGTAGTACATTGTGGACATTTCAGCCATTTTGTACATGTTCTTAACTCAAGGATTATTAACCTGTTTTCTGAACAGTGTCTCTTCTCTAAAGTGTTCTGATCATCAACAGATGTTGTTTATTCAGTTTGCCATCCTATATCAATCAAATTGTACTGAACTTGAAGATTGGTAGGTATGATTTTACCTTTTTATTCACAAAAGCCAATGGTTGATGGTCATATTGACATGTCTAACCAACACTGTACAGGGCATCTTATTAAAATTGTGCTCTTCAGAGTCAGAATTAGGCAGTTTATGAACACTAAGATGCAGGTATTAAATGAAATAGTTTAAAAGTAGTAACATATGAATAAACTACCATATGTACTAGCCAATAAGTCAAGTTAAACTGCAAACAACAAAAATTCTGATCAGCCATGGCATGATGTTAATCAGGTCTCTGATCTTAGTTCTGTTGACTACTAACATCAAACTGCACATACCTAGATATGCTGGTGCATTATGTGGCTGCAGCTCTGTGTCTATGTATTTTGCAGTTAGACTCGTCTTACAAGCAAGTATATACTGTATCTCTGGTTTCAGAAGAGTGATCCAGATATCCAGGGTTTATTCTAGGACAAATGATTGTGGGATTCATGATATTTTCTATTTAAAAAGTCATGTCCAACAATTCAGGTGAATATGCAAAACCTTATATTTTCAAGCCCCACCTTTATTTCTTCATGAAGTTTCTCTAATATTCAGAAAATTCTCCCTTTTTTCAAAATGGATGGGTGGGTGGTATATCTTCCAAAGTTTTAACTTGTAAAATAGTTTATGTCATTGATGTCATCACAGCAATTGATATAACATGATTCAAGTATGAAATGAACTTTCATTGGCTGATATGACAGTCACAGTTTCTAGGAATAAATCCGTGGTTCACCCATCTTAATTGTTCTCTGCCATCAATTACAGGTATGTATGAGGGAACAAACTACAGTGGATGTCATAGTGTTAAGTGGAATGCAGATGGACAGGGCATGATGTTTGAAGACTTCGATTTTCCAATATTTATCCTCACGAACCAGACAGAAGTGGAATTAATTATAGAAGAGGTACAGAGAATATGTTTATGCTGTGGAGATTTGGGTGAAGTTGGTGGTGGGTTAATTTTGACTAAATTGATGCATGGGTACAATAATTTTCCAGAAGAATGGTTATCCAGTAAAAGAACCTTTACAGTAATTTGAATTGAAATGTTATTAATAAATTATTCAGAATTACGGATTGACTTGCAAATATGTGAAAATGCTGTCAGAATATATTTTTTCTGCCACTATATGTATACACTGTTAATATTTTGTTGAATTCCACATTGGAAAATTTAGTATTTATTTTAAGCCATAGACTGGCAGTGTAAAAGCTGGTTGTCTATGCTTTGATTTTGAGTTGTTTGGATGCTCATATATATATATATATATATATATATATATATATATATATATATATATATATATATATATATATATATATATATATATATGTATATATATATATATATATATATATATATATATATACTAAAAATATAAATTTATAATGGTGCAAGTATAAAACATTTTCAGATGTTTCAAGCTAAACAAGCCTATCTTCAGGAGAAGAAATTTTCACATAGGTTTTCAATTGTTTTATCCAGTATCATTCCTTACAGGCATATTCTGTACCTATCCACTCCATGTTAGATTCCTTCAACAGTCTTGAGGGGATTGGTTGATTGCAATCATGGCTCTCTTGCATGTTAAAAGATATATTACACTTTTGGTTCATCTTCCTGACTTCTGATTGGTAGTGAAGTTGTCAAGCGTCTGAATGATTTGGTCTTGTTTGCAAGTTAGGCAGTGCATTTCTTTGCAGAAATAATTGTCTAAATCTGTGGTCTTGTTTGAAGTTACCTTACACCCACACCACCAGATGGTCTTTGATATTGTTCGGTTATCAGTACGTCACCATAGAAACTTAAAATGTTTGTTGGATTTAATCTGGTGCCAATCCTTCAGAATGATCCATTATAAGTTTGCAGAATTGGGTTGGAAGGTGTCCATGAAGGGGACATGTTTGTTGGTTTTCTTAGTTTTATATTTCAGTGTTCTTCTCATGTATTTCTATCCTTCTAAGTTGCTCCTTGAGCTGCTGCCTGAGTCTCATGACAGAGATAGCCAGATTAGAGCTTATACTGTATGGAAGATTTTTATATTATGTGCTGGGTGGTGGCATCTGATTGGGAGTAGATATTGGTGAGAGTTGGTCGGTTTAGAATACAGGTCAGTTTCTTTGTTCCCTACCAGGAGGGTAGATTGAGTAGTAGCCAAAAAAGATGTTGGACCTGTTCACTGATGATTTTATTATATATATAATAAATAAGATATATAATAAAATCATCACTGAAGAGGTCCAACATCTTTTTGGATCCTACTCAATCTGTATACATATTCAGACTCTAAACCCAGATGGTATTAAATGTGGTTCCTGCCAAAATGTCCAATTTGAAAACTGCCAAATTTGGTATTGTACATTTAAAGTGCTTTAAGGAAAACAATATTTAATGGGAGTCTGATTATGGTTTGTTCATTTTCATAAACCTTGTGACCAAAATACTCCAACTAATGTCACTGATAAAATTTTAATGAAAAATTTATAGGATTACATTACTGCTCAACAGTTCTAATAATTAATTTGTATGCCCTCCACGGCAATTGCTGACATTTGTACATAAATGTAAACTGACGTCTGCACGTCTATCCAGAAACTATTTTAGTGTTACAAATGACTGGACTTAGAGCCATGAAATTCTATACATATTACATATATGCCAGCCATTTCACTTTGGTTTAATCATTATTTTTTCTCTCACCTAATTATGTCTTACATTTGCTTGTCTTATTATATGCTTTATTAGCACATAAAAAAAAAATAATGCAATAAAAAGTTGGGTTTTGCTGTTTTTATTATCATGTCTTTAACTCGACTCATAAATTTGAGAGTTCTAAGAAGGAAGACTGCTGTGTAAGAATAGCATAAGAGTACATTTGTACATCTGATCTGATCATGTGCTTTCCTTGTTTTCTGTTTGTAGCTGATCTGATCTGATCATGTGCTTTCCTTGTTTTCTGTTTGTAACTGCTGTATGTGAGACATTTTCAAGAAAACAGATGGGTTTCTTCAATTTAAAAACTTGTCTCACAGGTTGATTATACTGGATCAGTCTGTACTTTTAAAAAAATGTGGCACTAGATGTTAAGTGAAACAGACTTTATTGATGTCACTTTTTTGGATGTTATATGATTGAAAAATATCAGAGGAGAGGGATCTGTTTAAACTTCAAAGCATGTCAGACCAGGAAATGAACAAATCAATAGTGCTTTATAAATTTAAAAAGGAGAATATGAGTGTAATTGAATGCAGCAATCAGATTCGGCACAACCTCTTGCAGAATTTGAAGATTTGTCTTGATCATCATGCAGCAAAAGTTAGACCTATTGACCAGTTAAATTGAGTGTTGTACATTAATAATTTGTCAGTATATTTTGTTTGTATTCTGGTGCAAATCCACATTGAATTTGCCCATTTGTGACAAAAATTTTAATCAGCTGCAGATCCCAGATGGTAGCACAAAAAAATACATTTTTCATACAGTTGTTTGTAATTATGACATATTTTAGAGAAAATACACTTTGTATACTCAGATTTTGCGTTTTTGCCACTTTTTTAGGATAATGATGCTTATACCTCATTAGAGGTTGGCATGTATGACTTTATAGTTGTCATGAGTGTAAATAACCTAATTTGATTTTCAGGCCATTACAGTAGGTTTTAAATTTATGACATATTTCTTAACTATTGGGTTTAGACTTCCATGAAGAAAGCCATATTAGCACTGTTAAGCAAAGACTGCTTGAGTAGGTGACCTTTTTAGATTTTCAGGTCATTGAAGCAGTGTTTCACTTTCTTTTACGTTTTTGATCTTTCTGAGTTTTTACTTCTTTGATGAAAAGCCTATGTAAAATTTAACATAAACTACATGTGGCTGACATGAAATTTGGTGGACATATTTCTAATGATATATAGATAAACAAATTTTCAGGTCATTAAAGCAGTTTGTTAAAAAAACCATACATATCTTTGAATTTTTTTGACTATTTTTAAAACAAAAATCTTTATTAGCACTTTAAGCAAAAGTCATGTGAGGTAGACAGATGAAATTTGGCATGCGTGTTTAACAGATGACCAGATTCAATTATCATGGGGTTATACATGTTAGTGAAATTTTTCAAATTGTTCTAAAGTTTTGAATATTATTGGGCTTGGACTTCTTCACTGTCTGCTGCATGATTTATTTTTCTTGCACAGACAAGTTCCTTTTCAGCTCCATCAGCCTTATTTTGGATGGCATGAATATGTGACAGAGTGACCTAATTGTTAGCATTTCCATGACATGAAGGCAGATGAATTTAAATTTAGTTCGTGTTTATTTTCATTAACACTATAATATATTGTTAAACATTCTCCTATTTTCAAACTAAATTCATTGCTTTGAAAATTTATGTATTTACGTTATGAAAAGACTTTCAGATGTTTCTTAATTTATTATTCTTATAATTTAAAATTAATGTAGCATTATAATGTTAAGTTCTTTTATTCTTGAGTCTTATTAGCAATTGTTGAGGATAAAACATAGTGAAGCATGAAGTTATGTCAGATTTTCAAATTTTTGGTATGATTGTATTGAAACATTTATTGTATATGTATTTTCTATAACCTGACATCTATATTTTTGCAGTGTTACCACAAATTTAACCAGCCTGATTCTAATGGGAATCCCCGTGACTACCCACTTTGTGCAGTCGAGTTAAAGGATCGCATGGATGCAGCAAAAGATTCAGAGACCTGTATTCGCAGAACAAACCACCAACAGAATCTAAATCCTGACAAGTACTGTGATCCACTGGGCGATTTGAATGTGTATGCTACAATCAAAGCTGTTAATAATACCTCAGAGTACCCTGCCAAATCAGTTATTGTAGCTGCAGCCAGGGTAAGAAGAATATCTGTTTTCAAAGCCTCACATTATTTGTATGTACCCACACAAATATGGGAGGGATCTTTATTGTTAGCCTTGTCCATGTGTCCTGCATGTATGTATTTTTTAACATTCTTATGTGTGTAGCTACTTCTGCATCTAACATATATAATTGCTTATGAAACAAATCTTACTGCATACTGCACAAACCCAGATCTGCCATTGCATAATGCACTAGCTGATCTGAGTTTGTGAAGATTGTTAGGAATAATCAGTAGAACCAGCAAAGTAGACCCTGATCTGTTGTACATTGTGCTACAGCAACCAGGATATTTGTTGTTGCTGTTTGACTTAACTTTTAAACGAGTATATACGATATTCATGGATTGTGTTGTAGATGGCATGTTATCGACATCAGATCAGCATGTACGTATTATGTTGTTATGCACTTTCCAGACTTATTAGGGATCAACATGAATGTTTGAGTTCATTTGCCCAGTTGGGCAAGTTTTTGCTAAAACTAATTTGCCTGACCAATTCATCGATTGTTCATATTTGGGGTAAAAATGAAGAGGAAACCAGAAGTAATAAAACTTATTGATAGATGCTTTCGTTAATGATATATTACATATATATTACATATATATTACATATATCTAAATGTAAAGTTACAAAAAGACTAGATTACAGCAAGTTCGCAGATCAGTAAGGAAAAAGGGTAGCCAATGAAAATAAACTTCAGACAGTAAAAAATGCATATGATTATAAATTCTTGTTAAAAAAAACTTAAAACAAAAATATGACTACAGGATCAAACCATAAAATGATTTTTTTAATAGACTTGTAAAAACTAGATGACTGCAATTAATGCTTACTGGAAAAAATAATCCTGATGAAATTCAATCTTCCTGCATTCCTTATCCTTCTTGGCACAAACTCTCTTCAATGGATATCCCTGTCTTAATCTATTTTGTAGCTTTTTATAGCTTTTTCTTTTTTTTCTCTTCTTTCCGTCCACTTTCTCTTTCAGCAACAACAACCCATACATAAATGACAGTGGCATTTTACTCATATGTTCAACACATACAATTCATATACGGGTATAATGTTATGCAGTAAAATAAGGTTGCTTGAGGGCTAATAGAGAATAATAAGGTTGTTTTCGCACTAATGCAGGAACATTTACTACTTTAGACATGAAATCCTAATTGAAATAACTAATTCATATAGTGTTATGTTGTAAATATATTTGATGCTTATGGGACAGTTTTTACATCTGGGTATTTTGAAATTATCTCTTATTCATGTGGAATGAAAATCCAGTCTTTAAAGTTCAGGACCTTGTTTTGAAGTACTGACCGTATAATGTGTTAGGTAATATTCAAAGAGTTTTTCTTGAAATATAGTGACCTGAATTTTATTTCAAACTGTTGTATGTAGTGTGTCTAATGGAAAAGTCATTCACCACATCAAATGTAAACCATTTGTTTGAAGGAGACAGCAAACAGTGGCTGATTAACTCACCATAATCCCTGACACTTGTATGATATCAGATTGGAATAGCTCAAGTCGGCTGACTGTTTGCAGTGTGGGTTTATATTTTGAGTAATCTTTAATTGCAAGTGGTCACATTGCATGGGGTTTTGCACTAAAATAATTTGTATGGTCTATTTGGTCTAGAATGAAGATGGTACTAATCAGTCAACCAATATAGCCACCATAGCAGCCACTTGAAAATATCATTATCACTTTCTCCTGAATGGATGATCATCAATATGGGGTTTTCACCAGAAGACTTCTTAGGGTGTTTAGTAAATCCAAAATGAAAATGGTGAAGCTTGCACTTCCAATATGGCTGACTCAGTGACCGTCTTGAGAATCTTGTTATCACTACTCCCTCCTGAATTTATGATCATATTAACATGGAGGTTGGAAACTTGGTGCATATATTGGAGTAGTGATCCAGATTGGTACACATTGGAATAGTGTACACATATTGAAATAGTGGTCCAGATTGGTACACATGTTGGAATAGTAGTCCAGATTGGTACACACATTGGAGTAGTGGTCCAGATTGATACACACATTGGAGTAGTGGTCCAGATTGGTACACATTGGAATAGTGTACTCATATTGAAATAGTGGTCCAGATTGGCACACATGTTGGAATAGTAGTCCAGATTGGTACACACATTGGAGTAATGGTCCAGATTGGTAGACATAGTTATTACGTACTTTTGAGAGAGTGACATATGTAAAGTGAAGTTGTTTGCATTTAAAACATGCACAGTGGAAAGAATGTTGGCATACATATATGCTACTTTAATGTAATGTGGCTGACATTTCTTTGGATATTGTACTTTCGGAAATTGTACATGATCTAAGCACACTGTTAACTAAAATGACTGCTCCATTGTGCAAAACAAACCAGCCCGAATTAGCCTAAATTACATATCCATAGCAGCTATTAAAATAGGGAAAATGAATTTTGCCAGACTAGACAATACCAGCTTCTGAAAGTGCAATGAATGAATTACAAAATGTAAAAAAAAAAGTTACCTGCTCTTTTTTTAATACAATTTACCTCTGAAGTTCACATCTAGAGTAAGGCCAAGCTTTATGCTCTATAACCCATAGTACACCCATCAATCATACACCAAAATAAAGGGAATTAAAAGTTCTTTTAATTATACCTAAGATATACAATGTCTTTTTTAAATAGCCAGTATAACCTGTGAGGAAAGCCAGGGCTATTCTCTTTCTTTAAAATTCTAACCCTATGCAAAATATGAAACTATAGAGCACCACCATACTGGAATAGTAATCCAGATTGGTACACACATTGGAGTAGTGATCCAGATTGGTACACATATTGGAATAGTGGTCCAAATTGGTACACATATTGGAATAGTGGTCCAGATTGGTACACATTGGAGTAGTAATCCAGATTGGTACACATATTGGAATAGTAATCCAGATTGGTACACATATTGGAGTAGTGGTCCAGATTGGTACACATATTGGAATAGTGGTCCAAATTGGTACACATATTGAAATAGTGATCCAGATTGGTACACATATTGAAATAGTGGTCCATATTGGTAAACATATTGGCATAGTGATCCAGATTGGTACACATTGGAGTAGTGGTCCAGACTCCTACACAAATTGGAGTGGTGGTCCATATTGGTACACATTGGAGTGATGGTCCAGATTGGTACACATATTGGAGTAGTGGTCCAGATTGGTACACATATTGGAGTAGTGGTCCAGATTGGTACACATATTGGAGTAGTGGTCCAGATTGGTACAAATATTGGAGTAATGATCCAGATTGGTACAAATATTAGAGTTGTTGTTGTCATTTTTGAAGGGTTTAACACCATTTTTCAGCACACGATAGGCTATACATGGCGGCCAGTATTAATGGTGGAGGAAGAACCTGGGAACACTTCAGAAAGAACCACCGACCCACGAGAAGCTACTGGCAAGCTTTCTCACATACCCACATTGGCCAAATCCATGACTCGAACCCACACAGACAGAGGTGAGATGGCAGTGATCCGTAACGGAGAGCGCTTTAGGCCACTCGGGTACCCATGTTGGAGTAGAAATGCTATTTACTATTAAATTTTTTTCATTTCCCGGCAAAACTGAAATCTTTTTAATATATCTGTGAAGTCTTGCATATATTACATTTGTAATTAGATATGCCTTTTCTTATTCTCAATTCTTCAGTTTAATGTTTTTTACCATTTTCATTCATTGGTCTGTTCATCCATCCATCATTCATACTTTTATGTTTGGAGCCATTATGATATTTCAATGAATCTTAGTGTACTATAGGGGCAGATTCTTCATATTCAATATTTTTGCCTTATATGCCAATTTGACTGTTCAGCCTTCCATCATTCACACTTTGTTTCTTGACGATAACTTCAAAAACTGTAATATCTTTAAATCTTAGTACCCACATGAAACTGATAGTCTAGATGTGCCTTTTGCTATTCACAGTTCATCTTTTTCAGTATTTTAAATGTTTTTGTCCATTTGTTTATCCATCCTCCCATTAGCCACTCTTGTTTCCAGTGCAAATATCCCAAATATCTCTCAAAATTTTATGAAATACATATGAAACTCTTTATGCAGTTATACCTTTTACTTGAAATTTAGTCTACTCAAAAATAGTGCAGTATTGAATCATTTATGCCTTTTGCTCTTCTCAGTTATTCATTTTCAGTATTTGTATCATTTTTGTCCATTTGTCTGTTCATAATCTATCAACCATCCACCTTTTCATTTCTGGAGCACACTCATGATGCCTATCACTTTTCTGTATACTTTGTACAACAACTATCTATATTTAAATTCATTGATAAGTCTTTCTGTCTCCTCTCAGACATTTTTGCAGGGTGAGGAATGTAAATGACTCCATATTCTTATATCTTTTTATCCTCCACATACTATATATGGGACGGGCAGATACAGAAATTGCTGTCCATTAGGGTGTCTTTCCATAAACATCTTTATTTCCAGAGCACAGATTTTAAACCATTAAAGATATTAGAACCAAACACATGTCAGGGATGTTGTGCAGATATTTCTTTTGACACTTAAAGTTTTCTACATTCAATATTTGTTATATATGATAATTGCTGTGTGTGTGTGACTAGTTCCACAGCTTTTGATGAACATTTTAAATGATGGCAGACATCATTGGCGTAAAGCTTTTAATAAAATTCAGTAGTACATAAAATATTTGTACATAAGGCATAGTTTTAGAAAGCCTACAAAAAGTTTTTGAAAGCCTGTAAAAACTAAAAAATTGATGTTGGAAACTAAACTAAGGGTTTTCCACCCTTACTCAAAATGGTTGCTTGAATATACAACTGTCAGACTGCTTTGAATATCTCAGTTATTATATGGATTAACTGAAAGTGTTGTCAGCGGGTACCCCTCTCCCCCATAAACTGAAACCCCTCAACTCAGAATAACACACCAAATCAATCCAAAATTTAAATTTAATTTGAGAAGAAAAAAAAACAATGTAAAACTGAAACTCACTTTAGACTTGGAAATGTATTTTGGCTACTAAAATCCTGACCTGCTGGTTAGCAAGTGCTATTGGCTTATCAGTGAGACTAAGACCCAGAAAATATGCCGAGGCAAAGTTTAAACAATACTTCACACATGCACCCACACAGATTAGGGCTGACAGTAGACTAATCTTAAGTCTTTGCACCATGTAAATAATCCAGCCTTTAGGCAAATTATGACCTAATTGTCATTGATACTGTTTATTTGTATGCATGATCAGTTCAATTTTTTTATGTTTTTCTTTTAATTAAATATCAGGGCTTTATTAACCAGGCATGTGGCTTTTGATGCTTTTTTGACAGAAATCAACATAATTTTATTTCAAAAGCCAGATTCACTTAATTGATTTTCAATAGAGAAAAGTCATTACATGTGTTTAAGTAGTCATTTGTCTTTACTCATAAGTCAAGATGTAAAAAAATGACCAACAAAGTGTCACAGGATAAAATTAGTCTGATCATTGAGTATGACTCGATGCCGAAATGTACACTGAATAAATTAGGAAATATCATTGAAGAAACTAGTGTAAAATAAAGGAACAACATCTGTTTCAGATATTCCAAACAAAATAGAATTCTGCAAGAATAATGTGAAAGCAACATTGATGCAAACAAGAATCATTTCAGCAATGCCCAAAAATCTAACAAACGGAATAATCTTGTATGGCATTGATTTAGCCAAACTACTATGACCAAACAATCCCAATTATAGATCCTATAATATATAATTTCTCTCTCTCTCTCTCTCTCTCTCTCTCTCTCTGTCTTGTCATATAAGTGCTTAGAAAAAGACCTTTTTTCACATCTGTGAAAATCACAGTAAACTGAAAACCTCAAAACTGTAAAACAAAAAGTTTGGATTCCAAGGATTTGTAGTTTTTATGGGTTTCACTGTATTATATTATTATTGTCAGGAGATTTAGTTTCGTGCAATATATCAAAAATATATAAATGTTATTCTTTATCCACACAAGGCAACTGTAACCAGCTCATTTTTATCCATCCTATGAATGAATTCATTGCTGACTTTTTAAAAAAATCAGTGATCTTAGTTTGTTGACAGAACACTCATATTACTACTAATTGGTAGCTTACAACAAAAACACAATCTTTGATGAGCCAACTAGTGTAGTTAGGTTTAGCTGTTTACATTTCAAACAATATCTGGATTAACCAGTTGCTCAACTCACCCAGAGCAAAAGACAGACAGCTTTCTTAGGAGGCCTATGATTAACAGAGAATGAAACAAAGTTTAATGTGGCTATTGTTAGTAACACATGAACCAGAAAACTTTATCTAGGCTTGGTGGCCTACATTGTTAGTGTGTCTGCCTCGGATGTAAGAGATTGCAGGTTTGAAACCTGGCTGATTCATACCAAAGACTAACAAAAATGTTACTGACAGCTGCCTTGCTTGGCACACAGCATTAAGAGGTTAGTCATCACAAGAGGTTAGTTTTCTTGTGTCTTTGGATTTATTGTACAAAATAAATCAGCTTGGTGTCAGGATAATATGACTGGGTGGGACATTATGCTACATGTCTTTGACATGATGCCTCAGTGCTGGACATTACTATCAACTGCCACACTGTAGACATCATAGCGCCATGACAAAAAAAATGTAAACTACATTAAAAATCTAAATCAGGCACATTGACCCCAGTTATTATTATCGTGTGTAGTGCATACTTAGCCATTTAACAACATCATCATCAGCAAGGTGCAGAGCCTGCAGTCTACTGGGGAACTTTGTCAATGGACAGTTGTTCACAGTGTGTGACATGGTCTGAAGAGCTCCACAGCCACAGGAAGAGTTAGTGGCCTGGCCCCATTGGACAAGGTTGACTGCACATGGATCCTGTCCTGTCTGAAAGCAGTTCAGTGTGGTCTACAGATGACGTGGAAGGTTGAAGCCAAGAGGGCAGACAGATGGTTCAGCTATGAGGAGAGGTCTACAACATCTGTTGAAGACCACTTGACACTCCATGCCGAAATAGCCGTCATGTCGTCCAGCAATGAACCTGAGCAGATTGGGCGTCTCGAATGCTGGATGTGAGGTGATGTCCATGTACATTGGAAGTTTCTCACTGGCATAGACCTTAGCCAACACTTTTGTGGCTGTTTCTTGGCGACGCAGATGTGGAGAGGAATGTTGCTGAGTTCTGACCCCATTGTAATGGGTTGTAACTCATGCATTTCCCCATCAGAAATAGCTTTAATTCAGGCAGGTAGGAAAATACTGTGATGTAAAGCCATAGGGTGTATATAAGGCTCAAGAAGTGGACAATTCATTACTGTTTCCTGTTCTTATTTGAAAATCAGTCTGCAGGTGTATTTAATATTGTGTTTAGATATAATTTGAGTGGAGCAATTTGTTTGGATTTTTCATTGGAGTTACAAAGTGCTCATATGACTGGGTTTAAGTAGCATTTCCAGACTATTCTGAATTTATTCAAAGGAGTTTTGGACAGTGCCATTGTGATACAATCAAGACTGTTGGCACTTGAGCATATTGATAAATTAGCAAATTTTGAGACCTGGAATTCATTTGGAACACTCAATTCTTCTAGACTTTTAGAACTTTTAGGATTATTTTGGATTTAATTTACAATACTGTTAGTTTCTCTTAAATTTTCATTTTACAACATAGTTAAATTATTTAAGTTTTACAAAATTTGTTGTATTTGCTTCTTTCTGTTACTGAGTTTTAGACCATAGAGTCATAACACATTTGTCAGCTACCTAGATAAGCAATATCAGATCTACCCAATTGGGCCTCTTGTTCATGCATGTTAGTGTCAGCCTGAGTTACTGTGTTGACTGGTTAGCTGAGAGTGACATTCATACTTCCTGCCAATCATTTTTCCTCTTTTTCCTTGTGTCTTTGGATTTATTGTAGTATTTTTACAAAAGCAAAGAAGTAAAACAAGCCAGTTAAAGAGCAAAGATATATATGGCATGCATTCTGATGAAAAATGGAAAAAAATATTCCCATATTAGTTGGGGATCAGTTATTTCCCAAGTTTGAAAGTTTAGGGACACAGTTTTCCAGAAGATGTTTTTTAGTTCCTATGTTTGGGACAAGGAAAAAATATCCTGACCCAATATATGTTAATTATGGTATATTTAATTCTACCACTAGTCACTTGGTAGGTACTTCCAAGTGACTAGTGGGCAAATGGTTCCAGTTTAGGGTTTCATTTGTACTTAATTATATGCTTTTTTTCCTTTTAGATGGATTCTTTCTCCATGTTTGATAATATGTATCCTAGTGCTGATAATCATGTGTCAGGAATAGTGGCACTTCTGGCAGCTGCTGAAGCAATTGGGAAGTTTAAGGACAAAATCAAGGAAAGCAACTCATCCAAAGACATCCTATTCACATTTTTAAATGGGGTAGGTAATGAATTAAATAGTGCTGTTTCTGTGAAACATGTGCGACCTAGGGGTGCCATTTTAAATTTAGTAGTCTCCATTAATGCATTTATAATCTTCATTATAACTCAGAGTGATCGTATATTCATTTTACATATGACAATAATATAATCCGAAACTGTTCTTGTTTGAATTCACTATAATTTCAAGTTAATGTATATTATTGATGAGCACAATTTATATTTCCAGAGAATAACAATTTTAATGAATAATTCCACCTAAATGTAAAACTGAGCAAAACAATAAGACTGATTCTGCTTGCAGATTCTAAGGCAACAATGAGTAATTTCTCAAGTAAACAATATTATAAAGAAAAGACACAGTAGTAGGACCAGGATAAGGGTTAAAAGTTTTAAAAGTCCTTACCTTGTTTAAATGAAACAGTCCTTAATACAAAATTGGTGTCAGAACTGTTGAAAGCTTCATATAGTAATATTTGTATCCATTCATAAAAAGAGATTTGCCATGGAAAATAAAATGAATGAGAAGGGTTACCCCTTTTCCATAGCAAATCTGATAACATCCAAAAGAAAAAAAAGCAGTCTGCTTGATATTTAGTACAAATCCAGTCTTTTGTTTGAACTCACAGCATCAGCTGTTGTGTAATGAAGGCAGTCATCCAGATATTATTCAGTTTTGCATTATGTGTTATAGCATTTTTTTGCATCATACTTTTAACTTCTTATTTGATAATGTGAAGTGTTCTTTTAAGTGGTATTTTAAGTGATTGAAAACTGAGAACCAGACGAAACTACTTACCTTCATTTTTGTTTGTGGTAGAACAAGGGATTAAACTTAGGATAATATAGTTGCAGAGCAAATGCCTTACTGCTGAACTACCAGCTCCCATCTGTTAGGTTAGATCCATAACATTGTGCCAGTCCACCCTCTTACTGCATTTATTTTTGTTCACAATATAACCATGATGAATTGTAGGAGGCATTTGACTACATTGGTTCCAGTCGGTTGGTGTATGATATGCAAAGGAACCAGTTTCCACTGCCATTTAGCGGAGCCACATATCTCCACCCAGTCACTCTGGATCACATCTCCCATTTTGTGGAGGTCAACCAGCTAGCTTACAGGGATGACAACAAATTGTGGATACATACTGATCCAATCAGCAGGAAAAATATCTCTGTTGAGGTAATATTACATAATGTATATTATATTTTACTTCCTTAGATATGAAAATATATTCATTTTGAAATGAATATTATTGATACTAGATTTTCATTGTGAGATAGAAAAACATTGTAGACACCATAAATTCAACTATTGTCATTATTTTAAAAAATTGTGATTTTGCATACAATGACATGTTTCTTAGTACTTACTTTGGTGGATTTAGGAAGATTATTATTGTTTGAATATAGGACTTACTGGGTCATTAATTTCATGGTTTTGGTATACATCAGGAAATAGTGAATTAACATAATACCACCAAGATTTTTAGGAGTGATCAGTAGAACACGCATCATAGGCCTTGATCTGCCTGTAGATTATGTGATGACAGATTAGAGTCTGTGTTGTTTGCCATTGGACTCCACTTATAAATGAGTATATATGAAAAGTATTTTCCCATTTTACAGATTGACTCAATGATAAAGACTTTAAAGGTTTGTGGGAACAAATCTAATGTGGGAATTGAGGAAGTCGATCAGTCCCAGCCCCTTCCACCAGCTTCTGTACAGAGCTTTCTCAAGGAGAAGCTGTCTATTCCATCTGTTGTCATCTCTGACCACCGAAGAGCGTTCACTAATAAGTATGTGATTTAAGATCGACTATTACATCACTTTGATAAAAAAAAAAACAAGCTTTTATTCATAGAGATGGCATATACTTATAATTGTAATTTGATTAAAACATTCTATAAACTAGTCTAGGTTCTGGTGAATAAAATGACTCTTCATATAGTCGTATAGCTGACTGAGCACACAGTATGTCTCTTTTGTTCGTTTGTATGTATGTGTGTATGTATGTATGTATGTATGTATGTATGTATGTATGTATGTATGCATCTATGTATGCATCTATGTATGTATGTATGTATGTATGTATGTATGTATGTATGCATGTATGGGTGGGTGTATGGATGGATGGATGTATATATATGTATGTATGTACGTACGTACGTATGTATGAATGTATGTATGTATGTATGTATGTATGTATGTGTGTGTGTGTATGTATGCATGTATGGATGGATGGATGGATGGATATGTATATGTATGTATGTATGTACGTATGTATGTATGCATGCATGCATGGCCTGTATGTATGTAAATAAGTATGGATGTATGGGTGTTTTGTCTCCAAAAACCTCATGTATACATTCTAATGAACATTACAGTCATCATTTTCATAATAAATAATTTTACAATAGGTTGCCTTGACTGCATCAGCTGATTGCAACATATTCGAGTACAGTACTTGTTTTTTTTAATGCCATTCATGGGAGCCATACAAGTGATATGCATTCCGAGTGAGGAAATCTAACACTGAGGGATGCTCTAAAAGGATGTACCCTGACTGTGGATTAACCATATAAAAACTAGTTCACTATGACTGAATTTTCATGCTTCATCAACTTTTGTATGTTAGCCATTCATTCAGTGCCCCATTGATATCTTAGACCCAATTTCATCTACCAGTACGCTGATGAAACTTGT
Organism: Sinohyriopsis cumingii; assembly: GCA_028554795.2. Taxonomy (NCBI): domain Eukaryota; kingdom Metazoa; phylum Mollusca; class Bivalvia; order Unionida; family Unionidae; genus Sinohyriopsis; species Sinohyriopsis cumingii. Next base: position 44,294,482 of record CM068831.1, on the reverse strand, counting down.
ATGTGTATGAATCTTAGGGTGAGTATCCAAACCATATCTAAGCTTGGTCACTGTGACCTAATATTTATGCTTTAGAGAATGTTTTTTTCTTCAGCCAATAATTTCTTATGTCCTTAATATCTTGGACCATATTTACCTACACTTGGCATATAAATGCATAATCATACAAAGTTAGTTACTGTGACCCTTATAACACTTGGCATATAAATGCATAATCATACAAAGTTAGTCACTGTGACCCAAGTTTCACATTTCAGCGAACATGGTATTTTAAGCTATTTGATTGTTTTACCCTCAAAATCTTGGACCCATTTCACCTACACTGATGAAAACTAATATATTGGTGTGCATAATAAAGTGAGTAACTGAACCTTGCCAGAAAATTAGGTCATGTTGAGTGATTTAAGCATTTTTAGATTTTCATTCTTTACACACTAACATCACGGAGACACTTTCACTCATGAAATTCGGTATATGGATGCATCTCAAGGACAGTAATCAGGCCATGTCATAAGCAAATAACTTTGACCTAATATTTGGAGGTGTTAGTAATTTGTATATTTGATGCTAATTTTAGTTCACCCACAATATTTTGAACCTTATTTCTTGTATTCTCATAAAAATTGGTACGTGAATGCATATAAAAAGAGGTAACTCAAACATACCAAAGTTAGGTTGCTGTGACCTGAATTTTCATGCTTGAATGACTTAGAATTTTCAACTATTGATTTGTGATGTCCAAGCCTCTTCAAAACGGGGGGTACATAGAGTAATCCTCATGACCATCTAATATACTGAAATGAAAACTAAGGTTAAACAATAGTGTATTGTAGTTTTGGTTCTTTTTCTTTTCTCAGCACAGTTTTCTTTAATGCTTGTGTGCTTTTACCAATTTTCAGGTATTATAACAGCAGGTTTGACCTTGTGTCTCAGATAAATGCCAGTTATCCAGAGAATGTGAATCAGTCTGATTGGTACGACTATGTGACTGTCCAGGCCCAAGAACTGACGAAAGTATCCACAATGTTAGCCAGGTTTTTATACAATCTCTCCATGGCTGACTCTCCACCTGATGGTTTAAATGCTAGCGAAGAAAGTGTAAGTATTAATGTAATTATTTACTGTGAACAATTATTTATCAACACTCGAGTCAGTTATCAAATATATTATAAATTGGTGAGATCAGTTGAAAATTTCAACCATTAATTTGAGATTTTACTTGAGATATATACATAATATTTACATTTTGACCTTGCAAAAATTTAACTCAAAGTTATTTTGCCTATCTCACATTTAATACTTGCAAAACTCTTAATTTTAACCAGTGATGCTTTATAATTCACATAAGATTTGCTAAACATAAATTTGGTGGGTTGTTTGGTTCAATGCAGGCAGTGTTAACACATTATTAGTATCATGTTGAGGAATAATTGCTTTCATAAGGACACACCAGACAGCCCTGGATGGGTATCAAGCCTGTAACCCTTGGATTACAAATCTGATATTCTGCATACCGAATTGCAACTGTTCCCTAAATAAATTTTGCATAGTATAGATTACAACACATCTACAAATGTAACTGGATTCTTAATTGATTGAAAGTCAGAGTTGTTCTAAGTAAATCAGTGATAAAATGTGATCAACATTGATGCCTTTTTGGGCAGTATCAGTGAAAAATTTAAACATTTATTACAATGGGAATTACAGTTAGAATATTACTTATTGCAAAACTGCACAAAGCTGGCATTACTGGTGTTGTTTCTTGACATAACTTTGTTATATTACAGTTTGATATTTATGATACATGTGTTTTTTGTTGTATTATTCATATTATTATATGTCACTCTGGTACATTGATAGCACAATTACTCATTCATATATTTATGTTGTGGATTGTTCTTGGTCCTTTTGAGGATTTTAATAACAGTAACAAACTTTTATTTTACTAAAATCAGTAACAAAGTACAATGGCCATTGAGGCAACTTTTATAAATCAAGGGAGGAAACTCAGATTATCTATAAATGGTCAGACCTTATATTAGTTATTTCACTTGGATATTTTATCGCTGATGGTAATACTTTTTGAAGCAATAGTTCAAAATGTTTACAAGGAAATCACCACAATAATTCCCAAGATGATGTTTCAGCTGATAATATAAATTATGTGGTCACATGTAAAGACAACAGTTTTTATATAAAAAATTGATCATTTTGAGCTGTATGCTTATGGTGGTAAAAATGACCATGATTATGTAAATTAGCATCAGACTGGTTTTCAATACTTTTGGCAACTTAAATTTGGGTAAATGATTAGACCTTACGATATTCTCCCTGATGTTAACCTACCACAGATGGTAATACTCAAAACAATAGCATAAAATAGTTTTACAAAAGAAACAAATCCCAAGATGTTTCAAATATTATTATAAATTCTGTGAAATATAAAGAAAATTAAATCTGAAATAATATTGTAAAGATTTTTTCGAGCATCTTTTTTTTACAGTAGTAAAAATGAACCAAGAATAGTAATACACCTCTCCCTCGATAACTCACGCACCTCGGGGTCCGCAAACATAGTCCGCACTATAAGCGAGGCGTGAGTTACAGAGGGACCTCCAAAAATTGGAAAAAATCGCTTTTGACATCGAGAAAACCGTGGGGGGGTGGAGCCGTGTTGGGGAACTGGGCTGTTTATTGACTGAATCCTCATTTTACAATCACGGCAATAATAATTTTTAATAACACGCTTTTTCTAATGAAGTTGCTCATTATTCTGTTTAAATAACATTTATTTTCAAAATGTCCAACATATGAAAGATCGTTCCAACTTGTTTCAACAACCATCACATGTACACAAAAAAATATGTGTATTACGTCACTGCTTTTTGTTTCCTTATTGAGTCTGGTTCCTGTAATGGTGTTTAATATTATCCTGCCAAAGCGGGAGTCCCCAGGACAGGGAACTAGACTAACTGTTGATAACCGCCAAACAAGATTCCCATTTTTCAAAAACACGCAACATTTATTTTATGTGACAATTGTCTGCGTCAAAATTCAATTTTTGTATTGTTCAGTTCGTACAATATTGATGTCGTGATTTCATTGGGAAATAATAATGAAACTTCTTATTATCCTTGAGGATATCTCTAAATGCTAGTTCAAGAATTCTTAGAAATCCGCTTGCCCACAACGGTCCGTATCTGTGAAATCAAGCTCTTTATTTTACAAAGTATTCATTTTGCTTGGCTGCCTTGTTATCTTTGATCACAGTTATGAAAGAGTCAGTTAATTTAAGGTAGTTTATGTAACATACACAATAACATTTATAAGTGTTCGATTTATCATATGAAGTGAGTTCATCCAACATATGACCGGGGCAGCTAGATTTTAAGTTTGTTGTTTTTCATTCCTTTTAACTTTTCTTTTATTCCACCTCCTTTATTTGATTCAAAAGACATAATTAACATGATAATACAAAGGAGGACAGCTTTAATTCAGTGCAACAATACAGCAAATACTTCCGGAAGTCAGTTATCAAAACACGGTTGGCACTTAATTAGGTTTTCAGGGAAACTCTGGCAGACATAGCTGTTACGGTAGATTGACGCATTTCACGTTTAATTTGAAAAGGACACATTGCATTTATGACAGTTCCACTTAAAACGAACTTAAAGATAAGAACTAGAACACAAATTTCAACTGATAAAAAAAATTATTTAATTTGTATTTATTAAGTGGCGTAAGTGACATTTTCATTGATCGAAATTTCCTTACATATCGTTAATTGCGGTGTACTAGGATTGTCGTTTGGAAAGAAAATGTAAAACATTGTATGACCTATTTTTAAATTTGATATTTCATAGTGTTGATTAAAATTTCCAGGTCCTATCTACTGTTTTCGATGATAAAATGAGTGTGATACATCAAAGTTTCCGTTGCCAATTTTTATCGCAATTTTCTTCAAGTTCAACAAATATGGATACATTTTTGGGGTATTTTCTGGTTTAAAAAAATGGGATCCACGCCTGACCCTGCATTATAAGCGGGTTTGTGGGTTATCAGAGCGTGAGTTATCGAGGGAGTGGTGTATATCTGGAGTTCTTCCAGCTGATCTTTTGTAAATTAGTATCACTACGGGTTGTGAAGTCATTAGTATTTTCATTATTTTGATCATTGTTCTGAATAGTGTGAATTCATTTATTTTCATAGTTTCCATTTTATTGGCATGCAATATTTTAATTGGTTTCTAAACTTAGCAGCTTATGGAAGTTTTTTTTTTTATAGATGGCTTATTATATGTTGGGTCTTTAAATTTGCCAATTTTGACAACAAAGAAAATCATGAAAGTTTGTATCCTACAAATACTGTTACAATGGTCCCCCTGTTTTAGGGCCGCCCCTTCCACAATGAAAATGTGGCCTACTAAAATCGGTGGCTTCATTTGAGGGAGACAAAGTGGTAGAAATTTACTATTTTGGTATCCTGCTAGGCAGCCTTATAAAAGGGTCGGGCTCCCTTGAAAGTCTTCTAGATGGGTCATCTAGTGGTGAGATCATCATTCAGAATAGCATTTGATTATGATTTTAGAATTTAATTTTAAATGAAAGTTTTCTTCATGGGAAAAATTCGTTTTTACACTTTAATTTTAACATGTTCACTTCATCACAAGCCACCATGATTATTAGACTAGTGATAAACCTTTTCAGAAAAGTAGTTCAATTGGTTGTTCATCATCAGTACCACACATCTGGAGTTTTTCTGTAAGATAACTTGGTGATGGTGATAACTCCATGAATTCAGGGAGAGAGAAATGTTTCCAAGTATGCAAAAAATGACATTTTTGAGGAAAAATATAGAAAATATCTCCAGGCAATTAAAATCAATAGTTGGTCAGTTCTAATGAACTGACCATCAATCTTAAAATTTAAACCAATTCATGTTGGTTTTTATTAAAGTATACACCACTGTAGTCACATAGGTGCCTTTACTGATTGAATATAATATTAATTGTTTTCCTAAAATGTGATGCTAATATAGTTTTACTGAAGTTTGATCTGATTGTTGAGTTCTCTGCACCTTAGATATCATCTTCAAACTTGAAAACGTCAATTGCTGTGGACTTCTACAGTGGCAGACATGCACTGTCTTGGGTCAAGAAAAGCAGACATCATGTCAAATCATTAACAGTGGGAGTGGGTTGTTCCCAGTTTTTTTCTGAAATGTGGCACTGTCACTGTGCTATTATTGCATGTGACATTCAATCTGGTTTTCACTGGATCACACCTCTTTGTTGGCCTCACCTAAAAATGTCAGGTTACTTTAACATTGATTTGTCCTATGTATTTCTTGGGCTTCATATAATCATCTTCCAAGAAACAGGGATTGAAAACTACTCATATTGCTGAAATGGTCAGTACCAAAACCTACATGACCTGCATAACTTTCATTTTAATCTTAAGCATTCTTTGGTAAATTCACATTATTGCTTACTAAAGGAAACAAAAAAGTTTACTTTGTCTTTCAGGTGACACATATGCTGTATTGCTTCCTGATTTCTCCTCAGTGTGAATTGTTCAAAGAAATCCTCACAGCAGATTTCTCAAAGGACCTAAGTAAGAACTCGTTCCTTCAGGCACAAAATTGACACCCATCAGGCACAATATTGACACCCATCAGGCACAATATTGACACCCATCAGGCAGATCTTAGTCATAACAGAAATTCCTCTTATACATTAAAGCATATATGCCCAATCCTCAAAATCAGCCTCTTTTTTCTTAGGTCTTTTTACAAATCAGACATGTTTTGTTGCACAGATGCAGGTAGGACACACATTTCCATGGAACACAAGTTTTTATTACAGCTGTACTGTGATGTCATTCTCATGTTTTGGAATGGTTTTAAAGATGGTTTAATTACATTACTGTCTCCACTGACATGAAGTTTTATACTGGACTTTTTAAATGATAGGTGTAACACACTTCCATGAAACACACACATACATACACATGCACAAACAAGCACACAAACACACACACAGACTCTTATAAATCTGAACCTCAATAAACCAAAATCCCCTCAAGACTGAAAACATGAATTTTTATTTTGATTACTGACTTTTTCTTTCTTTAATATCTTTCAGTTTTTCCCAGTAAATCAAAGCCCTCAGCTTAGTATACCAAAAACAAATTTGGATCCTAAATTTCAATTTTTCACTTACCCCCCACCCCACCATAAAATAGAAACTTATTTCAATCTTGGAAATGTATTTTATCTGCTTGATTCCAGGGACAGAATATTTCATCTGATTTAACAGTTTGTTATTGTTTGAACACAACCATATAACAGATAGGCACACACACACACACTCTCTCTCTCGGCTACCAGCCTGCTTGTTACATTTGAAACCAGTTACATGTTAACTAGAACTTGTGCAGAATCCGTTGTTACTAAAGATATTATTGTGCGATGCTGTGTGCTTGTACTTTTTTGGGAACTGATGGCTGCCAAATTTGCCTATGGAAACTTTCAAGCTCTGCCAAATGCTTAAGAGCTGTCTTAATGATTAGGGGACAAACAGTTTAATTTTTAGAACGGTAGGTTGGGGGTTTGTGATCTTTAAGGCTTGTGTTTGTTATTTTGCATTACTGCAAGATAATTTATTTTTTTAAGTAATGTATATGATAGGTTCTATAAATCGGAACAAGAATAATATTTTTAAAGATTTTTGAGAGATTGATTTTTTTTTATCTAAAAAAATCACATCCCCCTACCCTATTTGAAAAAGAATGAAGGGGTATAAAACTGAATACTTTAAACTATTTGCATTATGACAAATCTAGTATTCAAGATGTCTATTAATATTGCCTGCCAGGGTTGACTACCTGTATGCGTCAGTGGGAAAGTCACTTAGTTTCTGTTTTCTCAGCATGATAAAGCCAGTAATATATTGAAGGTCCCATTAAAATCCAAGCAGCCAACTATCCAGTCCTGTTGTGTCTTATCTGTAATGAATTTTATTTCTGCTCAGTAATATTTGATGGACTTAATGCATTGAAATCAAATTTCAATTGGTACTAGGCTTTGCATTAAGAAGGTCTCTGTCAGGTTTAGTTTTTACAGTTTTCGGAGAAAATGTGAATGAGTTATGGCCCTTTTGTTTGACTTAGAACTTGGTTACATTGTATTGGTTGAAGCATCAGGTTATATGGATGCATTTCTAACCATTTGATCATTTTCCTACAGGTGCTGCTCCCTACCCATTTTATGTTGGGGTAACAATCGTTAATAATCACATCACAGCACTGATAGAGAAGTTACTGGGTCTTTACGTAGGAGACAAAATGGACAACTATACCAGTGACAGGTGTGTCCAACCTAGTTCAGATAAGGTGGGTAAAATTTCACTTTTTTTTATTTGTTAACAATTTCTTACAGTTTAGAGAGTGCACTGACCTGACTGTATAGATGCCAGCAATACTTGTTGTCTAGAGACTGTCAATTGCTATTTTATCTATGCATTTTTACTTGACAAATGGAAAATGTTCATTATATTTTGTTTATGTATGTCTTGTTTATTACTGAAACATTACCCTATAAATGAAACTCCTGCTAGGTATTAGCTAGTCTCAAGTGTACTATGGGATGGACTGTTAGATAACCTAAAAATAATTATCAATTACTCATGACGAGGAAAAGTGAATCTACAAGGATAACAGTATCATGCTAAAAGTGCTCTCTCAAGGCTATTCAATTCAAGTTGGACTACATGTTCATTTCTTCATAGCCCATGATGGTACTACAGTCAGATTTGTCTTGGAAGACCACAACTGTCAGAGACCACCTGTCTCAATAGGCCAGATTTTAAGTGCATGGATTTATTAATATTTTCTAGTGTTGTGAATGACCACATGTCTTGAGAGACCATGATTGTTGTGTAGAAGGAATGGTCTTTCTTGACAGGTTCTTTTGTGTTTGAATTTGAAAATTGTTTGGTCCTGGTGTACTTTGTTATTTAGAACATAAATCAAACAGTATAATATATAGATATCAAACACAGTTGGCATAAGTCACTTTATTTTTAGATTCTCAATGATATTTATAGTAAATTTTTCTTTCTGTCAGTAAACTATTTTTGTTAGATTTGGAGACTAAACTATATTCTGCCTATTACAGGTATACCAGTATATGTGGATGCAGGGCCCACTGTTAGAAAACTCCACAAGTAGAGATGGGAAATGTATTAGGACTACATCTAATACGTCATTAGCAGTATCACCAGCATTTACAGCAGATGGCAACATAGATGGTGAGTATTTATACTACATCTGTCTCGATTAGAATTTGACTGTATTGTATCTAATGATCAACAGTATCCATCCATCTATATTGCAAATGCTTCCTTTCTTTTTCTGATATATTTGCAAGATTAGGATTCCTGTTATTTTTAGATATTTCATCCCCAAACTATTCGGACTCATCGTCCAATGAGTCCTCCATTTGAATGTACTTAGGTGACTTCAAAGATTAACATTTATAGATTGGAAAAGCCCTCTTTCTTGTTAACAACCTATCTTAAAGTCTGAATGTATGCAAATGAATCATACTACGACATAATTATTTACAAATGGGGGATCCCTGATATTGATCAATCAGAGAATACATCATAAAAATGAGATGTGCATGTGACTGGTGTACCATTCTGCAGTGTTGAGAGGAGTTATTGTTCCTGGAATGGTTTGCTGGTCAGCAGTGTTGAAAGGATTAAAGCTTGTATTGATGTATTAGTATGATCTGAGTTTACAGTAGTCAACCTCTAGAAAGGCCACCCTCATTATAAGGCCACTTCCCTGCTGCAGTAGGGGTGGCCTTATAAGAGGAGGACTACTGTATTAGTATGATCTGAGTTTACTCAGATTGCCAGTTACATGTCTAGTTTCAGATTAAGTTCTCAACCCTCCCCCCAAAAGAAGTATGTATGTTTTACATGCTTTAGTATCTATTCACACATCCTTGAGTGTGTTCTCTATTGCATACAAAGTATATTTTTATTGCCTATAAATAAATTCTTACAAACTTGTTTCAGAAAACAATTGGAGGTCAGGGCGATATTCTGCATGGGCAGAAAGTTCCTGGGCAACTGATGCTATCAGTATACGACTGTTTCTGATTCCTAATCCACAATTAGAGGTCAGTTTATGTAGTAATTAAATTGCTCATAGTAATTTAGCTATGTGTGCAGATAGAAATATTTTTGGCTCATCTCTAAACTACCAAGCTTCATGCATTTGTTTTGCCCCGTCTTCAGACTCTACATGATTTGCTTCGTTTAAAGGATATAATTGTGCATCTGAAAATCATTCTGACTGGACAACGTTTTTAATACCCTGCCACAAATTTGGAAGGAGTGTATAGTGTTATGTTTCTTGTCTGACTTTCTGTCCTTCTGTCTGTTATGCTTTGGGTAAGTTTTGAGTTTATGGACAGGAAATTAAGGAAATTGTGCAAACAAAGAGTGGTGGGACATTCATGTTCTATAATAATATTTCTGATTGTAATAAAGTATCTTACAAATATCTTGGAGTCCTATTTAATAGAGAATGAAGTCAGATTTTTCAGGCTTCCACCCATACACTTGTCCATGGCATACCATTAATACATTCATTGTATCAGACTGAGATGAGATAAAATATTTTGTGAGATTTGAGAAAATTCTGAGATTGTTTTTAATGAAGATATTCTGTATGCATTGATTTAAAATGCAAACAAAAAGAAATTGTCCTTTTGTTGTATTAATAAGTTTCAGATAATGTGGAATATACACAGTCACATCCTGAATGCCCCCTGGTAGTTTCATCTGTCCATTTACTCAGACTTGGTTGTATTATGAGAACACTTAGATTAATATTGTCTTCTGCTTCTACTTTTGATTTTTGCATCATAAATCAATTGATATAAAAGAAATATAAATAATATTTCCTGGAACAATCTTAGCACAAGATTGTATCTTTATGGGATAAAGTTAATTCAAGGAAAGAGACTGAGATCATCCAAAATTCTGTGAGATTTGTTTTTTAGCTCTTTGAAATGTGACAGTTATGCCATGGACAATTGCTGTAAAGGAACTAAAACTTCACTATATATTTAACCTTGATTTCAGCATCTAAGCAACAGTCTTAAATGCTATCATCATCTTGTAAATGAAAAACACAGTGTTTACATATTTATTGGAACATAATTGCATCCTGGCTTGCCAGTTATCATCATATATTAACTTACAAAAATACCTTTTAAGAATCAGTCATTTGATTGTACATAAGCTGTTTAGGTGTGTTTTCTTATATGTTAATTCTTTCATTCTTAATATGGAGGATTCTTTGACAATTGACAAATCACCAGAGTGAAAATGGTTCCTTTTTACTCACTACCATAACATTTTAATAACAGTTTTTTTCTTTCTTGGACAATAACGGTTTATTAATTAATATAGTTTCTAGATATTAGCCAAAGAAAGTTTTAAAATTCATTGGACTTTTTATTTCTGCTTGGTTTATAGTGACAATCTGCTATGTGTCAGAGCTTTTTGGTATATTGTGACAATCAGCTATGTGTCAAAGCTGTTTGGTGTATTGTGATAATCGGCTAGGTGTCAGCTGTTTAGTATATAGCAACAATCATCTAGGTGTCAGAGCTGTTTGGATATATAGTGACAATCAGCTGGGTGTCAGAGCTTTTTGGTATATTGTGACAATCATCTAGGTGTCAGAGCTGTTTGGTATATAGTGACAATCATCTAGGTGTCAGAGCTGTTTGGTATATTGCGACAATCAGCTAGGTTTCAGAGCTGTTTGGTATTTAGTGAAAATCAGCTAGGTGTCTGAGCTCTTTGGTATATTGTGACAATCAAGTGGGTGTCAGAGCTGTTTGGTATATTGTGATAATCAACTAGATGTCATAGCTGTTTGGTATGTTGTGGTAATCAAATAGGTGTCAGCATTAGAAGTAAATCATCTGACAGGTGATCACTGTTGCCACATGCACATACTTACTCATACTGAGCTATAAAAATCATTCTGTCAGCAAGTCAGTGGAATTTGTGTTTGACTAACAGTTGAATATGGAACCAGAAATCCATCTATAATCATTTTGTAAATGATGGATTGCTCCTATCTAGCCCTCTGTTCATGGCAAGAGGTGTGGTTAGAAGCCAGGAGCCAGGAATATTCCTTTTCTTGGCTTCTTTTGCCAGCTGCTTTCATAGGAGCTGTTGTTTCTGATAGGGGTTTGATCCATACTCCCACATCCCCAGACTGCTTTTTTGAATCCACTCTTTTTAAACTTAGGACATTGCTGCAAATAGATACCAGTTATTAAGGGTTTCACAGACTTTTTCATTCATTGTTTTTATCTGCGATAGTCTCCTGTAATTATGCATTCTTTTAGTTCTGACAGAATGCACTTTTGGTGCTAAGATAATTCCTCAGTCTATAAAGTTTTGGAGATTGTTTACTTTGGTTGTGTTCTTACATTAACCTGCTTTTGTAAGTTAGGCGAGTGATATGGTGCCTTCTTGAGCCTCTTTGTTGTACACAATTTATGAATGATTCTTTGGGGTGTATTAATTATTATTATTATTATTATAGGTAAGAAATGTTACTCATTCTTAATAAATATTTGCAAGATATTAGAATACAAAGTTCTGTATATGAAATATAAAGAGCAACATAAAAAAATTTGATTTCATTGCTTGCTGGTGGTTAAAAATTGGAGGGTACAAAAAAGTACAGACAGTATGGCTAGATACTGAATTAGAGAAGAATTTGCAGTGGAAGTGTAGAAACCTGGGTCCTGATAAAACCATTTTCTTTTTAATAAACCCAGCTTTTTAGTTTGGTACTCACTTTTAGCTCACCTGGCCCTCAGTCCTATTGATCTTATGGTATGGACCTGTGTCTGTCTGTTTATTTTCATCTGTTAATAATTACTCTTTTCAACTTCTCCAAAAGCACTAGATCAGTTTCAACCAAACTTTGCAGACAACATTCTGGCACACAAATGATGCCAGTCCAGCTCTTATATGGTCACCATTACTAAAAAAACACAACCATTATTTGGCTTATATTCAAAACCCATGGGTAAGACTTTGACCAAACTTGACATTAAACATCCTAAAGTTTTTAAGTTTTATAGAAATGATGTAGATCTGCCATCAAATAATACTTTTAAAAATAGAAAATCTTTTCAGCACTTTAAACAAAAAAACACAAAACAGACTTTGACAAAATTTTAGAAAATATCCTGGCATGAAGGCCTTTCAGATTTGTATAAATGATGCCAGTTGGCCATCAAATATGGCCACCATTACTAAAAATAGAAAAACCTTTCACTGACTTCATCTCCAGAAACAATTATCAAGATTCACTAAATTTGCCAGAAAAGCATCTTAACTTTAAGCTCTTTTAATTCTATCTAAATGATGCAGATCAGCAATCAAAAGTGGCCTTTATTACTGAAGATAGAAAACCTTTAAATACCTTTACAAATACTGCTGAAGTAAATATGACAGAATATTACAATGTGCAGGCCTTTCTAAATACAAATGATAATGATCATCTTTGAAATATAGCCATTATTTTTTAAATTAAAACAATCTTTAAATGACATCTTCTCAGATTTCACTTAGATTTGAAAACAAGCATTCTGTTATATGGGTTTTCAACATCGCACTTATGATGCTGATCTTCTGTCAAGTATGACTGCCATTACTAGAAAATATTTTTTAAAATCCTTTAAAGTGTCAAAAAGCATCACACACACCCAGATATCTTAGCCAGCAGTCCTGGTATTTGGCTTTGAGGTAGATATCAAGCATGTAAGAGATTTTGTTTTAATGCTGGTTTGTTAAAACTAGCAGCTCGTTATGAATATTTGTTAAAATATATGGTCTTATTTATATGCAGTTTTCTCAGCTTACACCATGTCAGTATTTCTCAGTACTAATATATTTTACCATGACAGAATTGTTATACTTATTAGTGATTGACCTACAGTGTCGGTATTTGCAGTACTAGTAATTTATATTTTGTGACAGAATTGTTCTGCTTACTAGTATTAGTACTTTTCAGTACTAATAAAATATTTTCTACAATGACAGAATTGTTCTACTTACTAGTGAAAGAATTACACTATGCCAATATTTTTCTGCACTAAATATATATTTTACTACAGCAAAATTGTTCTCCTTACTAGTGACAGACTTACATTATGTTTGTACTTTTTTAGTAGTAATAACATATAATACCAAGACAAAATTGTACTGCTTACTGGTGATATAATTACACTGTGCCAGTATTTGTCAGTACTAAATAATATATATTTTGCCATGACAAAATTGTTTTATTTACTAATGACATACACGTATAATCACAATGTCAACTCTCTGGCTTTGTCTCTAATTTTCACTTGAATGCATTTGGAAATTAATATCCCGGTTTTATACAGTTAATCCTTCAATTTACGTTGGTGTGTCCTTGAACACGACACTCCAATCATCTTGGCACTGAACAAACTATTTGTGTTGTTGTGATAACCAAACAACACTAATTATTTTAGCATTTATAAATAACACTATAACAATATTTATGAATAACACTAACACTTTAAATAATCCTGAATCTAATTTTAAACTTTCATATTACATTGTGCACCAATTATTGCAATCATGTCCTAATGGATACTTGATTTTGATTGACTAATGTTCATAACATATAGATTTTAACAGCATAGATTTTTCTCCTCTATAGTCCCATACTGTCAAATCAGAGGACACATATAAATAGTGAACACATTTTCTTGACTGTATGTTGTGTGCAGGTTTTACTGTAGTTTCACTGTGTCACTCGGCTGTATTTAACCTATGTGAAAAATAGGATAACAATCAGCTACTTCCTGGTGAGTTATTAGACATTGTTACATTATGTAATATAGGTCACAGCTATTGGAACTTAGTCCCATATATTTGAAACTTATCTGAATTCAAGCTCAAGCGCAGTATTTGCAAATTTTGACATACCAGTACACTGTCTCTTTGATTATATCACAGAATCATCAGACTTTCTGGATTAATATAACTGTTTGATCGACTGGCATGATAAATTTAGATGACATAGATAACATAGAATCAGTCTGGATTATCTTAACTGGTTTTTCTACTGGTATACTGAATTTGGATGATAAGTCAGTTGGAATAATTAAACTTTAAGATCATCTTAAGTTTCTCTCAGTATGGGTTTTAGTCTCAGCTCAGCCAACATGGGTATGTGAGAAAGCTTGCCAGTTTCCCATGGGTTGTCTTTTTCCCCCAGGTTCTTCCTATGCCAACTCTTCTGACCATTGCGTATAACCTGTCATGTCCTGCCAAAATTGGTGTTAAACCCACAAAACATAAAAATCTTTCACTGGCATGCTAAATTTACAGTTAGAATCATTAAATATAAGGATTATCATAAGTTTGGTTCCTGTACTGCCATGCTAAATTTACAGTTAGAATCATTAAACATAAGGATTATCATAACTTTGGTTCCTGTACTGCCATGCTAAATTTACAGTTAGAATCATTAAATATAAGGATTATCATCATTTTGGTTCCTGTAATGCCATGCTGAATTTACAGTTAGAATCATTAAACATAAGGATTATCATAACTTTGGTTCCTGTACTGCCGTGCTGAATTTACAGTTAGAATCATTAAACATAAGGATTATCATAACTTTGGTTCCTGTACTGCCATGCTAAATTTACAGTTAGAATCATTAAATATAAGGATTATCATCATTTTGGTTCCTGTACTGCCATGCTGAATTTACAGTTAGAATCATTAAACATAAGGATTATCATAACTTTGGTTCCTGTACTGCCATGCTGAATTTACAGTTAGAATCATTAAACATAAGGATTATCATAACTTTGGTTCCTGTACTGCCATGCTAAATTTACAGTTAGAATCATTAAATATAAGGATTATCATAATTTTTTTCCTGTACTGCCATGCTAAATTTTTTTGCTATAGTTACATTCGCTGAGTATCATGTCTGATTTAGAGATTTTGAGCTTGTACTCGAGTTTTGTGTTCCAAAAAGGTTTGAGAATATGGGGCCTTATCCCACAAATTGGATTAAATTATTTAAGCTATACAAAAGTAAAAACAAGTTGAAATGAAGAGTGGTGATATACCCATTCAGTTTCAAATCTGGGAAATGAGACATGGTATTCACTTTTCCATTGTCATTATCATGGTCATCATCAGTTTGTTATGGGTTTTGTTTAAAAAAAATTGACACTGTTTTCATCATGACATGCAGGCAAGATCCTTGTAATATTTTGTATTTACTGTACCTTGACCCTTATAGTCTTCAAATCCTTGCATATTTCAGATTGTAACACTGGTCATTGGTATGGTTATCTTGATTCTTTCATTCATCCTGTGTTTCATCTTTAACAAAAAGGCTTCAGTCATATTTGCCAACAATGTGGCAGAGAATTCTAGCTGCACCACAAGCCAGTAGGTGGCATTGTTGTTTTGTAAGTGCATGCATTGCTGTGTCTGTGAATGGACAATGTGGATTGTGTCATCAGCTGATTGAGTTGTATTGTAAGATGTTACTCATGTTTAACATGTTGCACTGCAAACAGCATAGACCCAGATCTGCCATCAAACAATGCATCAGCAGATTGGACTCAAAAGTTGTTGATCATTGTCATACTCATAAATCGGGCAAAAGCTTTGTACGATGCTCCGAATTTATGTTAAGTGACTTGGAGATCTGAGTCTATCTTGTAATACATGTGTCAATATGGTATTCATAAATAAGTATGTACAACAGTCAACATTTCTGCGATATCAGATTTTTAGGCAGACTTGTTAAATATGGTGCTGTTAGAACTTGTAACTACAATATTTACCGTATATATTGCATCATAATATAACAATTCATTTTTTCCTGTTTCTTTTCACTTAGGTCATGTGTCCCAAGACTTACGAAGCAAAATAAATTTGTGCTGTGTTTTTCTTCCCTGCCCCCCCCCCCCCACTACTGCATGTTGCAATAACATAGATAAACAAAATGCTTATATGGTAATAGAATGAAAGAAACTAACCTTATATTGTTATCATATATTCCTCTTTGTTCATCATGGGAAGTTTATTAAATAAAAAAGTATATCCACAAACTTGGGTATGTGAGAAAGCTTGCCAGTAGCTTCTCGTGGGTTGGTGGTTCTTTCTGGGGTTTTCCTGGGTTCTTCCTCCACCATTATTACTGGCCGCCATGTATAGCCTATTGGTGCTGAAAAATGGCATTAAACCCTACATCAACAACAATATCTACTGCAGTTTGTATTGATTATGTCAGATAAATAACACATTGTTCATTGATGTGAATATAGAGAAAATGAATCATGATTGGTTGTACTCCAAGGTTTTGAATATGTTATCAAATTGAAATCTGATCCAACAAAAAGAGAGAGAGAGATTGTGTTATATCCAGGTTAACTATATCACAGTAACTTGCCAATAAAATCATTATGAATCGCTTGCATGGGTTACAAAAAGTATTATTAAAGCAAGTTATTGCTGTGTATACTATTTGCCCTGTGAACATCTGTGCCCATTCATATCAATTATGATTACAGATGGCAAGCAAATAGAAGCCTGGGTGGTGAATAAACACAACTGGCAGAGATGCAATAAACTCATTGTTTGAACTTATGGACTGGATAATTAATACAATGGTTATTTTATTACAAAGCAAGCTGACCTCAGAAGACAACTTTGGACTTTTTTTTAGATGTGCCTCTTTTTTTTTAAATACAAAGTCTGCCAACATAAGGAAGCCAACTCTGCTTTCTTTTTACTGGTATTCACAGGAATTTTGAAAATAAATTGAAACAATTTAAAAGTTTTTAAAGAGATATAATCTAGTGCCTTGTGCATGGATATTAATGATGCTATGTTTCCTAGAAGATTCAGAGGAGAAAATAAAAAATAAATCATTCAATGAATTTCTGAAGGCCAGATGAATTCACCAACAATATGATCATTGACATGGATAAAACTCTGTTGTACTGTGATCTCTTTCCTAGATGGACTGCGAATAAGAAAGGGGTTAAAAGTCTGAGAACTGACATACTGGTGCAGATTTTAAAAAATATTACTTTAGTCCTTACAGTTTCCACTTTAGGAGATGTGTTGTCCGATGATAATTTTTCATGGCATGAGGAAGCTAAAAATATTCATGCACCAAAAGTATGGACCGTATGTGTGCAGGAAAAGGGTTGGGTTGATGAGAAGATGCTGCATTGGATTAAATTGTTGTAGTTCAAGTACACTCTTTCAAATTTTTTAAAATAAAATTTAAGTTTGAGTGCATTTTCTGACATGTAATTTTCAAATGCTTTAACAGCATCCCACAGCTTATGACAAAAAAATTGACATGTCCTAACAGCATACAGTGCACAAAAAATTTGCTTTAAAACTTAATTCATATTGTTCCAACAAATATATTGTCCCAGTATATACGGTAAATATGGTACCTATAATTTGGTGGTATAGTTAATTAGTTTCTTTTAGAAAAGCACATAGCTTTGTTTTATGTGAACATATCTTGTGCTTTACCTGTACATATGGCTTGAAGTTTACTGTCATCTTACAGAATGCAGCCATCATTTCAGACCTCAAAAAGATATTAATATTTGCAAAATTTAAATAAAACAATTTTTTTATTTTTTTGTCAAATGAATTCTTAAGATACATTTGTAAATTTAGTCTTTCAGCTTGTGACACAGTTTTCATTATACTGACTTTTATCTTAAAACAGGCATGTGCAAACTGGTCCACCCACTAGGTTTCATCATGCTTATTCACATCATAGTATGTGGCTTTAAAAATTGTGTATCTGGCCTGCACCCTGGAGGAAATTGCACATGCCTGGCTTAGAATTAATATATAGTTTCCCACTTTTGTGTCAATCTAATAATTGAAAATTGGCAATTATGGAAATGCTTTTCAAAGTTATTGTCTCTTTTAATATTCACCTTTTCTTTCCATAAGCTTCTCTAAGTAAAAGTAAGCGCTTCATTCTATCACTGATACTTGAACTAAGTAATGTATTTCATTCCCATGCTGTAGCATTGGATTTATAATTCATCTAAGTAGTGTATTTTGTTCCTGTGTTGTGACATTGGATTTATAATTGAATGTAGTCATTTAATTCATTCACATGCTGTAGCATTGTACATATAAGATACTGTTCTTCCATCCATATGTCTGTAACACTTTTCTCTTAAACTTCTTGATGGAATTTACTAAACTTGGTTACTGTCTTCATATGGTACCGTGCAAGAGGAATAAACTGTGGGGGCTTCCTTCTCTGGAAAAATCGGAGTCGGATGCCAGACATATTATATTAGGCTTTGCAATGGAAAGTCATCATGACCTATTGAAATTCCTCTGATTTGAAATTGCAGGCATGATCTTGGAAGTTTTTTAAGATTTTTTAATCACAGCCAGGTCTCACCAAGAAACGCATAGTCATGTTGCAATATTCTCACCAAAAATCTCACAGCCAGGTCTCACCAAGAAACTCACAGCCAAGTTGCAATATTCTCACTAAAAATCTCACAGCCAGGTCTCACCAAGAAACTCAACAGCCATGTTGCAATATTCTCACCAAAATCTCACAGCCAGGTCTCACCAAGAAACTCACAGCCATGTTGCAATATTCTCACAGCCAGGTCTCACCAGGAAACTCACAGCCATGTTGCAATATTCTCACTAAAAATCTCAGAGCCAGGTCTCACTAGGAAACTCACAGCCATGTTGCAATATTTTCACAGCCAGGTCTCACCAGGAAACTCACAGCCATGTTGCAATATTTTCACAGCCAGGTCTCATCAGGAAACTCACAGCCATGTTGCAATATTCTCACTAAAAATCTCACAGCCAGGTCTCACCAGGAAACTCGCAGGGGGCCCAGAGTGGCTGAGTGGTCTAAAGTGTTCTCCGCTACGGATCACTGCCATCTCGCCTCTGTCTGCGTGGGTTCGAGTCTCAGATTCAGCCAATGTGGGTATGTGAGAAAGCTTGCCAGTAGCTTCTTGTGGGTCGGTGGTTCTTTCTGGGGGTTTCCCGGGTTCTTCCTCCACCATTAATACTAGCCGCCATGTATAGCCTATCATGTGCTGAAAAATGGCGTTAAACCCTACAACAACAACAACAACCAGGAAACTCGCAGCCATGTTGCAATATTCTCACCAAAATGCTTTGAAATACTTTGGTTAGTTGTTGCCATTCACGTTGTAAAAAAAATGATTTGATACTGATTTGATAATGATTTGATACATC
Source organism: Sinohyriopsis cumingii (assembly GCA_028554795.2). Classification (NCBI taxonomy): domain Eukaryota; kingdom Metazoa; phylum Mollusca; class Bivalvia; order Unionida; family Unionidae; genus Sinohyriopsis; species Sinohyriopsis cumingii. Next base: position 44,275,083 of record CM068831.1, on the reverse strand, counting down.
ATAATACAGGGGGCCCCGAGTGGCCTAGTGGTCTAAAGCGCTCTCTGTTACGGATCACTGCCATCTCACCTCTGTCTGCGTGGGTTCGAGTCTTGGATTCGGCTAATGTGGATATGTGAGAAAGCTTGCCAGTAGCTTCTCGAGGGTTGGTGGTTCTTTTCAGGGTTTTCCTGGGTTCTTCCTCCATCATTAATACTGGCTGCAATGTATAGCCTATCATGTGCTGAAAAATGGCGTTAAACTCCACAACAACAACAACATCATAATACTGTAAAATGTCAGTTAACTCAGTGTGGATTATCCAGATTCTTCAGTACTTGCTGTGCAGCTCAAAATGGCAAGATCATTACATTATGATCTTATTTTTACCAAGGTATATTATAGCACTAAAAAATACCTCTCTACTCCCTGGGTGAAAAAACTCCCAATTTTGGAGTCATTCCATGCCTACCTCCTAATCCCATAATATCCCTCAACTTTTGCAGAGAACTCCCAATTATTACATTATGTCTGTCAATTTTCATTTCTCCTTCACCTGTGAATATTGTTGTGATTGTTGTTGTTGTTGTTGTAGGGTTTAATGCCATTTTTCAGCACACGATAGGATATACATGGCGGCCAGTATTAATGGTGGAGGAAGAACCTGGGAAAACCCAAGAAAGAACCACTGACCCATGAGAAGCTACTGGCAAGCTTTCTCACATATCCACATTGGCTGAATCTGAGACTCAAACCCACGCAGACAGGTGAGATGGCAATGATCCGTAATGCAGAGCGCTTTAGACCACTCGGCCACTCAGAGCCCTTATTTTTGTTGTGATGAAATAAGTATTATTCTGCAAGGGATTTTTGGTCTTCAGTAAATAGACTTAAATTTAAGCATTATTCATGTAAATTTATGGGTTTTTTTTTCACACTGCACAATACTAAAATAAAAAAATAAACCACAACATTAAATAAAGAAACCACAACAATAAAATTGTCAGCAATTAGTTTCCTTCCCAAAAATGATCACTGTGAATGCTGTGTAATTTTCTCAGGAAACAAAATAGTATTCCTATTCCCACCAAAGAAACTGACACATGTAAATTCCTGGTGTTACTGTACCATAAATATATATATATATATATATATATATATATATATATATATATATATATATATATATATATATATATATATATATATATTGTTAATTGCCATTATCAAATTAAAAGAAATAATGAGAAGAAAAAAACATAAAAACATATAATACAGCATATGTGCCCCACAAATAAATATGTTAGATGGTAAACAGTGTTAAATGCCTTATGAGTTGACCCTAAGGAAATAAGGTGGGATATAAAGCGTGGGACAAATAGTTACCACATCTAAGGTTGCATGAGATTGCAGATTTTAACAGTTAAATTGCATTCACTAACTTGTGGTACCGTTAGTTACAACAAAATATGGCATTGTTTATTTGTCAATCAATTGCTGGTGCTTTCATACACACACTGTAGAACATGTTTTTTTAAACATATGTTGGGGGGGTCCTTTTCACAAAATAATTGCAATGATAAATGTTTAACTGTTAATTAGTCACAGTTGCTTTCTTGCTTGTTTACTTAAGTTTAACCTTTAGCTATTGTGTAATGTGGCCACAGCTGACCAGAATATGAAAGGCGGGCACATCACATGGGGGAAAATAAGGTGCATCACAGAAAAAACACTCTTTGTTTCCTTTGATATATATATATATATGTTCAAATCACCCAACAACATACATGTACAGTACTGGCTGCATCAGAGTTATTTATGTATGTGATAAAGGTTAACAAACTCTCTGAGTCTACAGGTAGTACTATCAAGTTCTTGTATAGAGTCAGTTTCAGGACCATACTTCTATGTGGAAATTTATATATTGTAAAAAAATGTTCAAGAATTTAAGATGTTGACAGAGTTTTAATTTTAATAGAATTTAGGGAGTTTTCCAATGGTTTTCTTTATTCCATTCTGTATGAGTACATTTTCAAAATTTGTGACTAGGTTGCACAAATTGCAAAAATTAAACCACTGAGAAAATTCCATGTGTACTTTTGGTTATACAGTTTTGAGAACCTTTGGATGAGATCCTGTTTTTCATGAAATTATAGTTTGTAAATACAGCTTTTGAATTGAGAAAAGCATGCAGGGATAATCATCTATCATGTCCCATAATATTACTCAAATTTCCAGAGTAGACGATGAATTTAGCCCTCCCCCAATAACACTGATATGTTTGATTAATCCATTGTAGTAGAAAATGGATTCATGATATTTTCTATTCAGATATGTTCCTTTTCAGCTAGTTATCCATTATGAACTAGCTTTTAGTTTGTTATTCTTTGTCTTTAATTTTTCTTCTTAAGCCTTGTGCAGAGTATTAAATTGTATCCTTTTACAGTCTTTTTTAAGTCCTGAACATCATTTATGCTTCTTTACATTGCATTACACTAGCAGATATCAGCAACTTAAATAAAAAATTGGCAGCACAAGGTACAGAATTATTATCAAATAGGTTGAATCACCATCTGACCATTTTGACCATCTTTGGCAATTTTAGTGATCATGAGTGCAACTTAGACACTTCAAAGCAATAATAAAGTAAAAGTGAAACTTTATCAAGCTCAAAGGTGCAGTATGTGATGTTTCACTCAGTACATTGTATAGGCTTGCAGTAGTTTAGACTTTCAGTTTCATTTATTTAATATTAAAGTAGTTTATTAGGTTTTCAAATAACACTTTACTTTTTTTATACAATTACCTTTTGGTGTAACATATTTTGTATGTTATCTGTGTCCATCTGTTCATTAACATTTCTTTTTCGAATGATAACATTTACCTTTACCAAGCTTTACAGACAAGCTCTTGACAAAGAAGTAATCAAATTGGGACCAAAAGTTCAAAGGTGAAGGTTGTTGTGACTGAAAGGAGAAAAATAGTTTCTGCCCAAATATTTTAGTTCCCAGTTGTGTACCTTCATCAAAAGTTTGTGGATGACTTTTGATTTTGGTTTTTGTTCTCAATCCATGCCATTTAATTTTCATTGCATTTTTTAATGGTTTATATCTACTTTGATAGTTCTGCACATAAAAGCTTTGATCCTTCTTATCAGAAATCCTTATCTATGTTCAGGAGAACGGTATTTTTAAATTAATTTTTGCCCACTATCCAGATTTTATTTATGTATGTATCTTTTAGGAGTGGGTTTTGAATGTGTTCAGGTGCCTAATTGGGGGATTATGAAGTCATAATTAATCCTATTAATTACAATTGGTGATTCATTCCTGTGATCATAAAGCAGAAGATGATAAATCATACGAGGTTACATCAAAATTTAGAATTCGGGGAAAAAAAATCCCATATCATTAATGCATAGATAACATCATTAGTTTAAACCTAGAGATGTTGAATAAACTTGTAGTTTTAGGTTAAGAAAAGAACCATTTCATTATTCTTTGTCATATAAATGCAGTAGTTACTTAAATGGAGATAATTACAGGGCTGTCATGGGGATATGTTTCTTTCACTAGCACGAATCTAATGAATTCTTTTTCTCCAGAGGCATGTTAAGACCATCATGTAACATTGACAGTTTTCGCTCATTATAGGGTCTATCACATTAACGAAAGTCTGACTTACCAATGTTTTATTAAGTTGGAATTAATTGGAATGATAAAAACTAAATTTTTGAAGTTTGTTTACCCAAATGACGAATAATAAACCACATTAATTTGTTGCATTTTTAAAGTCTGTTATATCAGATATAAGAATTCTTTATTTCAGTCTACATAGTCCATAATATTTTATATTTTTATCGTCAGCTTGAAGTAAGGCAGGGACTAGCAATGTTGTGTTGCCATCTTTTTAACTGTAGATATTGTCATAATCATTATCATCATCATCACTGTTATCTCTATTTGCAGCGTGCCATCCTAGCCATAGGATTGATATTGTTGGTGTTATCTGGCCTACTGGGATATTTCTGTCATTCCAGAGGAGACCTTCTCATTGCACATCCAAGGGACTTCTTAAGGAGATATTAAAATCAATGGAAATCCTGTGTATAGACTGAAAGCATCTTCAAATTGTGTTATATATATATATATATATATATATATATATATATATATATATATATATATATATATATATATATATATATATATATATATATTTCTGCAGAAGCTTATAATTGCATATGAATAGTGATAAATGCTTTGTTAAACTCTTCACCTAAATGGATCTTCTGTAAGCCAGTCTTCCCTGTAAACTGCCCACATGTTTTTGGTCCCAGCTAGTTTCTTATGATATTAATACACCTTTCTACAAACTTTGACAATGTATATATTTTGTTTCTAAATAAAGACAAGCCTTACTCATCTATCAGAACAAATATTTAAATGCTTATTAAGTTTTTAGTTTAATTTTAAGCCTTTGAATTACTTGATGAAGTAATTAATCAGTTTAGATATGCATCAGAATGTAAATAAGTATTAAATGAAATTCATAACTCAGGACCAGAAGCATGGGCAGTGACAGCAGTGGGGTGTGTGTGTGTGTGTGTGTGTGTGTGTGTGCATTGCAATTGGAAGAATTTAATATTTTTAGTAATGATGGGAATTAATCATTATTGTGCTGAAAAGTGGAGTTTTTTTTCTCCCTCAGAACAGAAATTAGGGACTCTGATTCCCTTTGTACCATACAAAAATCATTGTTAATAGAGGCTAATTATATATTTGTAGAAGATTCTAATTGTAAATTGTGACATTTAATTAATTAATAACTCTAATACACTTGTACAAAACAGTAGGATCTGGTCTCGGAGATTCACCTCTTGTTCAAGAAAATATAGTCTTATAAGACATTGGTATGTCACATTTGATCCATACATTAACAATCTGACCCTGGTTTCAGTAAAATTCTAAATATTTCTCCACAAATTGGCATGTTATGTTATCCTGCATGCCGTATGTACTAGCTTATTAGATGAGGCAAAACTCAAACAACATAGACACCGATCTGCTACTGCATAATGTGCAAATCATGGTCTGTGTTGTTTGCACTATTGATTACTCCTAACAACTGCGCAGATCCAGATCTGCAAGAAAAGTGAATTTTGTGTTTGACTTTGTATTTCTGGTACAGAAGTACATGTACTTAATTTGCTACAAGATTTTATGCCCATATAGTCATCTCATTCATTACATTTATGATAGCTTTATTTTCCATGTACATTAAAGTAGGACTCGGTGATATTTTTTCAAGGACTCCACATTTGTGTGCACAGTATCTATGGAAATGATTGGTAGATATTGTAATAAATTTGAGAATACAGTGAAATGTTTCATGATTGCAGTTGCTCTGGACCAAATTAAAGTTTGGCTTTGAGTTTTTGTTTTTATTTTCTTAAGTTCTCTATTTTCACTGAAAAAATGGATGCGACCATTTGCCCTCTCACATGCAAACAAATTTGTAATATGTTTGGAATAGTCAACATTTATAAAGATGTAAATAGTAATTAGTTTTAATTACTTCTGTATGTTTCTTTATTGGAATTTTGGCCCGCAAAAATTGAATCCCTGATAGCCTATGGCATTCTGTCTACACTCTGTTGCTACGAATAGTTTGTATTTCTAAATATAAGGCACTTTCTATATTTATATGTTATGACATTTTTAATCAGTTCATTGTTAAATGGTAAAAAGAAGGAAAGGCTTAAAATATTTATAATTTAGATTACACGTACAGTATTTAAAAGGATATTGGTCTTTGCTTATGATCATAAAAAGGAACAGGATTATCAATGTCTTACAGGTTATATTCATCCCATTAAAGTCATTAGCTATCCATATTTCTAATATCTTGATTATTTTATTTGGTATGGCATTAAGCTATTTAAACAACAGACACATACACTGATTAAGTTTCAGTTTGATGGATTCGTGTCAGTGTACAGTTTAGTTTTAGGACCAGAATTTATTTTGGTGTTGAGAGTATAGCTGTTTAAGTTACTGAGTTAAATATTGTTGAATTTAAAGAAGGAAAGATTCATGACCAGGAACATGATTCGGTTTTAAAGTAATGTGTATTGGCAAAATCAACACTTACTGTGCAGATTTAAACAACCTGATTATTACATTATGAGTATTATCATCAATAAAATGTCACTTTTTAGGCTGGTGTTTTGTAGCGTGATGTCACTTTTGACCTAGGTGTATCATAGTGTGATGTCACTTTTGACCTAGGTGTATCATAGTGTGATGTCAATTTTGATCTAGGTGTATCATAGTGTGATGTCACTTTTGACCTAGGTGTATCATAGTGTGATGTCACTTTTGACCTAGGTGTATCATAGTGTGATGTCACTTTTGACCTAGGTGTATGATAGTGTGATGTCACTTTTTACATAGGTGTATCATAGTGTGATGTCACTTTTGACCTTGGTGTGTCATAGTGTGATATCACTTTTGACCTAGGTGTATCATAGTGTGATGTCACTTTTGACCTAGGTGTATCATAGTGTGAAGTCACTTTTGACCTAGGTGTATGATAGTGTGATGTCACTTTTTACATAGGTGTATCATAGTGTGATGTCACTTTTGACCTTGGTGTGTCATAGTGTGATGTCACTTTTGACCTAGGTGTGTCATAGTGTGATGTCACTTTTGACCTAGGTGTGTCATAGTGTGATGTCACTTTTGACCTAGGTGTGTCATAGTGTGATGTCACTTTTGACCTAAGTGTTTCATAGTGTGATGTCACTTTTGACCTTGGTGTATCATAGTGTGATGTTTGACCTAGGTGTATCAGTGTGTGATGTCACTTTTGACCTAGGTGTATGATAGTGTGATGTCGCTTTTGACCTAGGTGTATGATAGTGTGATGTCACTTTTGACCTAGGTGTATCATAGTGTGATGTCACTTTTTACCTAGGTGTATCATAGTGTGATGTCACTTTTGACCTAGGTGTGTCATAGTGTGATGTCACTTTTGACCTAGGTGTGTCATAGTGTGATGTCACTTTTGACCTAGGTGTGTCATAGTGTGATGTCACTTTTGACCTAGGTGTGTTATAGTGTGATGTCACTTTTGACCTAGGTGTCTTAGTGTGATGTCACTTTTGACCTTTTGACCTAGGTGTATCATAGTGTAATGTCACTTTTGACCTAGGTGTATCATAGTGTGATGTCACTTTTGACATAGGTGTGTCATAGTGTGATGTCACTTTTGACCTAGGTGTGTTATAGTGTGATGTCACTTTTGACCTACGTGTCTTAGTGTGATGTCACTTTTGACCTTTTGACCTAGGTGTATCATAGTGTGATGTCACTTTTGACCTAGGTGTATCATAGTGTGATGTCACTTTTGACCTATGTGTATCATAGTGTGATGTCACTTTTGACCTATGTGTATCATAGTGTGATGTCACTTTTGACCTAGGTGTATCATAGTGTGATGTCACTTGTGACCTAGGTGTATCATAGTGTGATGTCACTTTTGACCTATGTGTATCATAGTGTGATGTCACTTTTGACCTAGGTGTATGATAGTGTGATGTCACTTTTGACCTATGTGTATCATAGTGTGATGTCACTTTTGACCTAGGTGTATCATAGTGTGATGTCACTTTTGACCTAGGTGTATCATAGTGTGATGTTTGACCTAGGTGTATCATAGTGTGATGTCACTTTTTATCTAGCACTGTCATCTGTGAACTGTGAGATAGAGATTGAAAGTGAAATTACATGGTTGCAATTTTATCTCTTATTAAATAAATAATGAAAAAAATTATTCAATACATTTTTGATAATCACAGATAACAGTTCTGTAAAGGTAAATATTAAAGTCCAAGAAAAGAATATGAGACCATTTAATTTTTTTTATTTATTTATGACCTGCTATAAATCAGGTGTACATATGTGCTTTCTTTTGTGGAAGTTGGTCATTGCATCATACTTAAGAAAGTCAATTCTTAAGTGTAGTTTTTCTTTTTCATAAGAGGAGACTACGATCTTCAACTTATGCAAATTTAATGAATATTTAAATAAGATTATCAGAAGGAAATTGCATCAACCTACATGCAAGTGATTTAGTATAGTAATGATTGGACCCTTAGCTACTTACAAAAATCGGTTTTTAACAGATTTGAAAATTTCATTATTTCACAAACGATCATCCTTAGGGCATTTTGGTTTAAAGTGGTTTCCCACTTGGAAAGTTTCAGTGTGCTTTCTTTGATAATGTATAATAAAAAATTGAGAAACAGTCCCACATGTGAGAAAGTTTTTATGTGGTTTTTATGTAAGAAAAATTAAATATGGGCATAGCTTCCAATATACATGCTTTTATATTTGAAAAGCTTATTTAGATGGTATTTGATTTTTGTATACTCTGCCGGAGAATATCATTAGTGGTCTGTTGATGATTTATTATGATATTTTGTTCTATTTTATCATGATTTGCAGAACCAGGATGTTATAACTTTGTGTGTCTGAACAAGTTTCACAATGACATGTTGTCAACAGGTTATTGTTTGTATTAATACTGTGATTTATTTTCTTGTTGAATAGTTTCAATCTGTCATTAATTGATGTGGATTGAATACTCTTTTAGACCTTAATTGTGTGTGTGTATGTATGTGTGTGTGTTTGATTTGGATTTTTATTGTAGCTTTTACAATGTTTCAGTCATATCCCTACGATGTCTGCAGTGTGACAGTTTATAGTGATGTCTAGCACTGGGGTATCATGTAGCATGATGTCCCACCCAGTTACATTATCCTGACACCAGGCTGATCAGTCCTAATACTAACCTCTTAATGCTGAGCGCCAAGCAAGGCAGCTGTTAGTACCATTTTTGTAAGTCTTTGGTATGATTCGACTGGAGATCGAAGCCACGACCTCCCGCATCCGACCTTAATTGTGTGAACAAGGTTGGAAATTTAATCACAGTGTACTTTATATCCTTGGTGACTTTGCATATGCTTCCAGATTGTGAAGGGGCCTCAGGTGGCCGAGTGGTCTAAAGTGCTCACTGTTCTGGATCACTGCCATCTCACCTCTGTCTGTATGGATTAGAGTCTCATGCTCGGCCAAAGTAGCTATGTGAGAAAGCTTGCCAGTAGGTTCTTATGGGACATTGGTTCTTCCTGGGGTTTTCCCGGGTTCTTCCTCCACCAGTTATACTGGCTGCCATGTATAGCCTATCTTGTGCTGAAAAATGGTATTAGATCCTACAACAACAATCAGATTGTGAATTACGTTGTTTCCATTCACTCTGACGCTGTTAAAGGTATGCTGTACCATGTATACTCACTTATAAGTCAATTCAAACTGTAAACAGCAAAGATCCATAGCATAATGTAGATCAGGGTCTATGTAGTTTGTTCTACTGATTACTCCTAACAAACTGCACAAACCCAGATATCCCAGCACTCTATGCAATGGCAGATCTGGGTCTGTGCAGTTTGCAGTTGGACTCGTCTTTTAAATGAGTACATGTGGTAGGCAAAGTTGCATTATACTGAGGTTCGCTATATGGAAAAATATAATCCAGTCAGAAACATATAATGAGACTGCCTTATAATGAAGTACATCATACTTATAATTGTACTACCTGTTAATGAAATGGGATCCATGACTGTCACTATAGCAGCCTTCAAACAGGAGCCATTTTGTAATGATTGGCGCTGATGTGAGAGATTATACCTGTGTTTTACCAATGTGCTTTATAGTGTGGCACAAATGTACAAATATTCTGTGAGTTTTCATTGGCACACATTTCATTGCTTGGCTGACAAATAGATTTTTCTTCTCAGTATCTATATATTTGGAAATGGCTTCATGGCAAAGCCATTTTATGTTGGGTATTTCAACTCACTGGACAGTCATAGAGTTTGGAGATTCACCAGATGGCAGTAGAGAACAGAGAGAGATGGAGAGAAGTCATCTGTGGTGTCCGAACGACATCTTGGGTTAGGGGATTGATGGTGATGATGATAATTTCAAAACTGGGGCTTGTAGCAACCGTGAAAGCCACAATATTTGGTACCTTACACAAAAGGTGAATGCACAATTTGATTCCTTACGAATCAAGGTGAATTCACAGTTTGTTACCTTACCATTCAAGGTGAATGCATAATTTGGTACCTTATGAATCTAGGTGAATGCACAGTTTGCTACCTTACCATTCAAGGTGAATGCATAATTTGGTACCTTATGAATCTAGGTGAAGGCACAGTTTGCTACCTTGCCAATCAATGTGAATGCACAATTTGATGCCTTACAAATCAAGGTGAATGAAAAATCTGGTATCTTACCAACCAAGGTGAATGTGTAATTTGGTACCATATGAATGAAGGTGAATGCACAGTTTGGTACCTTATGAATCAAGGTATAATCACAGTTTGATACCTTATGCATCAAGGTGAAGCCACAATTTAGTACAATATGAATTGAGGTGTATGCACAATTTGGTACCTTATGAATCAAGGTGAATGCACAATAAGGTACAATATGAATCTAGGTGAATGTACAGTTTGGTACTTTATGAATTAAGGTTGGTGCACACACAATAATTTTAATAACGAATAAACCCCTTTGGTTTAGAGCTTGATTTTTCTCAGGCCTGCCTTTGTGGAAGTATAATGTAGCAATCAGTTCCAAATACATGTATATATATATCCTGTCCATCTATCCACATCATGGTCTGTGGTAAAGTCTTTTAGATTAAGCTTGTTGTCAACATTTATTTATTTCTAGCTTGATCAAAATTTGACTTGACTAAAAGGGGATGTCTTGTTAATAACTTGCTGAATACTGATACTTTGGCAAAGAACTTAATTTTTTGTAGTTTAAAAAAAATAATATCAGATATCGGCAAGAATTTTTGTTCTTGTTTCTTATGATGGCAAATAGTGCAAAGGCATATGATGCATCATTTAATGCACCAGAAACAAATTACCACTAGGCTGATTTAGCATGTAATTTAATAGGTTGTAGAGTAATTATTGCACATGTATTTTGATGTTACTCTTACTGGGGCCAAGGGATCAATATTTTATCACTGATAATTGTAATAGATATGTAAGGTTCCTGCTTCCAATACAGGTGTTGAATAAATCTTTTTATTTTAATATATATGTTTTGTTCTTTTGTCTCCTAGCTGTTTGCAAAAGCAAAAAGGACAAAGTAATAATTTTTCTCTATATGTCCGTTCTCTCTCTATGCATCATGCAATTGTTTATGCTATGTCATTAAAACCATTGGAGATAAATGGTTGTAACTTGGTATTCTTGTATGTCCTCAACAGATGTCATATTGTATACCACATTGGGGTCCTATCTTTGAGGTCAAGATCATGGAAAAGTATTTTATGTTTTCACTTTCCTTTCTGTTCCATAACTTTTTAGCAATTCAGGTTAAATTGGTGACATTTTGTATACTCATTATTTAGTGTGTTCCATGAAATTTCTTATCCATTATGTACTTTTTGAAACACCTTTTGACTAGAATCTGTGTTGTGTACCCCATTTAGGAGCATATCTTCAAGGAAACGGTCAGTGGTTAATAGGTTAAAACTTTTGTTTCCCTGTAATAACTACTAAGCTGTTTGAGTTACAGGGATGAATCTTTATACACTTATGTTACTCAATTTGGTGTCATGTGCACCACAGCAAAGGACGTATCTTCAGAGTTGAGCTCAGAGTCACCAATCTGTTTTTTCACTATGCACTATTACGCCATTGCCCTTTGAGACAAAGTCATGAGACTTGGTTATGTTCCATGTGTGCCCATTAACTCTGCTACAAAGATCACTGAATTTTTATGATATTGCCATGGTAGGAAGGGACAAAAGTAATCCTAATGTGCTTGTAAATTTTGTTTTTAATTTTTACTCATCAAATCTAGAGTTATGTTGATTGCTGAAATAGATCATAAATATACAGTTTATGTTTTTGTTTGCTTTCCTTGCTGAAGATCAAATGACCTTATGTAATGATGGCTTTACATCCATTATGCATCATCAAAATTGATAATATAGTTATAGAATGTTTTGTACTTCAAAATATTGCTCCATGGTTTAAAACCTTTCAAACGTTTGTGGTCCTAATACACCCCAAAATACTTAAGAAATTGTCTTCAGAATTAACACAAGTGACATTTGCAAAATTCCATAGGATTTGGCAAATATATGCACACTGTTCAAAAGAGGTGACAGTCAGAAATTACCATCCAGTTTCACTCATTAAATTCTCTGCAAAACGCTTGTTGGTATTTGTCTTGTCAGACATCCAGTTTCACTCATTAAAATTCTCTGCAAAACACTTGTCAATATTGTCTTGTCAGACATACAGTTTCACTCATTAAAATTCTCTGCAAAACACTTGACGGTATTTGTCTTGTCAGACATCCAGTTTCACTTATTAAAATTCTCTGTAAAACACTTGTCAATATTGTCTTGTCAGACATAGTTTCACTCATTAAAATATTCTGTAAAACACTTGTCAATATTGTCTTGTCAGACATCCAGTTTCACTCATTAAAATTCTCTGTAAAACACTTGTCAATATTGTCTTGTCAGACATCCAGTTTCACTCATTAAAATTCTCTGCAAAACGCTTGTCAATATTGTCTTGTCAGACATACAGTTTCACTCATTAAAATTCTCTGTAAAACACCTGTCAATATTGTCTTGTCAAACATAGTTTCACTCATTAAAATATTCTGTAAAACACTTGTCAATATTGTCTTGTCAGACATCCAGTTTCACTCATTAAAATTCTCTGTAAAACACTTGTCAATATTGTCTTGTCATGGACTCTATAGACAATGGTATTATTATATCAACATAGCTTGAACAGTTGTGAAGAATGTTGTTTTACTGATGATTGGGCTGAATACTGATAAAGGGTGATAATTTTGATAGTTTTGGAAAACTTTTGACTATTCCCAATGAATTGTCAAAGAGTGAATTATTCCAATATGGAACTGGATGCAAACCTCTGCAGTCGATAACTTTCAATAACACTGTTGTGGCAAATGGTTATAAATCTGGTTGGTCAAAAGTAGCTAATGGAATGTGACAGGACACGCTATTGGTCTAGTGATTTGTTTACTTGTAAATCATTAATATGATTAGAATCGATTAAAAAATTCTCTTTTTTGCAGATGACTGGGTGTACCACAAATTACGTCAAACCATGCAGGATACTAAAATCATACAAATGACATTAATAAACTAGAACATTGGGATCGAAAAGACTGTATACGATTCCAACCCCAAAAATGCAATATAATGCGAAGGACAAAATAATCAAATTAGTATTCTTATGTATTTATTACATTTTTATTTGATTTAATTTGTGTTTGATTTGATTTGATTGTTTATTGGTTTTGGAATCTTTTTTTTTCTTTACATGTCAATGGAATGTAATTTTGTTTATTAGGAATTTGATACTTTCCAGAAAATTCAGTTTGACCTGAATCTTTCCTTAAATACCTAATAATAGAAAAACTGTTTCTATTTTTGACTTAGTTCCTAGCCTTGATTGAGGGTCAAGTAAACAACATTTTTCTCGGAGTAAAATGATTGGTTCTTATCAAGGACATACAAAGGCTACATAATTTTTTTTAATGTAAACATGATCACGTGATCCTCTATTTTGCAATTAGGCATTTCCAAAATTACGAAATACTTAGTATTAATAGTGATGTTTAGAGAGAGAGAGAGAGAGAGAGATCTCAGAGTTCTGTGGCTTTTAAACACTTGATGTCAAGTTGTTTTCTTCTGTTGTAACTAGTTTTTAGTTTTTGAGTTTTAGTTTAATTTTTCGGATTCTAAAAGATCAATTCGTTTCTCAGGAAATCTGTGCTCATACAGAATTCTTGAACAAAGACATTTCTTAAAAAATTTATTTGGGATTTCCAAAACCGGAGGATTAATTATTGTGTTTGTACAAGGAACTGTAGACTTCCACACAGTACAGGTTACAGCATACGTCATCGCCTTCCATCTTGAATTCTTCGTCGGGACTCAAACGTGGAATTATTAGAACATTTCAATATTAGGACTTCTAAAACTTAATTTGTTGATTATTCTTGAATTATTTTTGTATATGATTCTGGAAACCGTAAGTTCATATATTTTCATTTTTACAGAATTTTTCCAGAGAAATAAATTATTATATTTTTCAAAGTTTGTTGTTTTCACTCTTTTTTGTGTTACTGTTTATTCGAGGCTAAATACATAACATAAGAGTACGTAATATTTTGTCAAGATCTTACTTAGAAATTCTCAACCAACTAAAATATTTAAGCATCACATTTTTGCGCTTTGAAATGGAACCGTCAAATCAAGAAAGATACTGCGAGGCAAAATCATACCTAATGCTAATACGTAACTTTTTATCTTGTCCACACATTAAAAGAAGGTTTAGTTAGACCAAGTTTTGAGCGTACTTTGGTAGTTTGGAATCCCAATCCCAGTATGACATTTAAAAAAAAATCCAAAAGGGAGCAACCAGATTTGTTACGTTAAATTATGATTATGATCAAGGAAGTATATCCTCGGGATATAATAAATTATCTTGGAAACCCTTAAACCAACGTCGACTGGAAAACAGATTAATACTTTTAAATTTATTTGCAAAAGTATTTTTTTTAGAAAGAAAAACCTGCTAAAATAATGTTATGTTTCGATCAAATTAAAATAAACGAGTGGAAATCGGCATAAATATATTTACCCGAAACCTTATGCTGAACTGATAGTTTAACCTTTTCTTTCTCCTGAGGAATAACGAAAGATTGGATTTTTTAAACACAACAATTAATCACGACTGCTAAAGTTTTGGAAAACCAAATTTATACCGTTTCGAAATGAGAATTAGTCGAACATGTTCAGGAACAATTGTTTCTCACAATATTGGCTCTGTGTGCTGCAGCGATGTCACTGTGATGTGTTACCTAACTACCGGTAATCAAGATTTCATCGACAGTCCGTAATTTCTATTTTCAGTTTCTCAAGGAAACGCCTCACCGATTTATCTTCATTGTCAAATTTGTTCAAAACGATGCAGAACACCACGATAATTAACAAGGGAAGGTTAGGCGCTATACAAAGTCCTCATTATTATTATTATTATTATTATTATTATTATTATTATTATTATTATTATTTAAACGATACTGTAAAAGCCTCTCAACGGAAATTAGAAACATATACAGCACCATGGCATCGTTACCATTCAGATTTGTTCAAATGATGCCGGTGCGCCATCAAATATTGTGGCCATTGTTACATAAGTAAAAGAAAAAACATTAAAGACTCATAAACTACAAAATTTAGCAGTTTTGACGGAAAGCATCCTGGTCTCAAGGTGTTTCAAAGTTGTTCAGTTGATGTCTATTCTTTGTTAAAATATTGCCGTTGTTACTAGAAATAAAAAACAACCCTCACAACTTTATAACATACCGCTAAATGGACTTTGACAAAATTTTACCGAAATAATTGGTACATTAAGGACCTTTAAATTGTTTCAAATAATCCGCTTTAAAATATGACCGCTTTTATCAAACGTAGTAAAGATTTGAACGACTTATCCAACACTGCCTGATATAATTTTACTAAATTTGACACAATTTTTCTTTTCAAATTATTCTAAATGATTGAAAACCTGTCATTAAATATAGCCACTGAACTTACAAAAGATAGAAAAGAAAGAAAAACAAATTACTTGCAGGACTTCTAGACTTTCATAAATGTTAAAAGATATCCGTACAGGAAGGTCTTTTGGAGTTTTTTCTCTCGTTACAATGATGTAAATGCACCGCTAGGCTATGCCTGTCGATAATAAAATACATGACTGTAACAAAACTAAGTAAATTTTCACCAAAGAATTGCTGTTCGAAAGGATATAACCAGATTGAAGAAAATGTATGCCGACATCGAATCCTCTTGGGATAATTTAAATTTACGCTGATTAGACATTAAAATGGCGTCCTAATTATCATCCGGAATTGTTTCTTCTTCAAATTTTCATAAATCACCTGAAAATGTTTAACAAATTATACAAGCGATGCTATTCCACATTCTAATAATATCCACTTTTATTAACATTTGGACAAACGTTTAAGTGATTTCTCAAACAGTGTTCAACACGCTTATAACAACTGTGACTAAACTCATTCGACTAACCCATATTATTCGGCCGACTGCTGTTTTGCCTTGGACCAAGGTCATAGCTAGAAACACTTTGGCATGAAAATCTTGTTCATTTGCTACATTTCATCATTACAAACATTAATAACACCTTATATATACGCATCTTTGCCTTCACATCCATTCACTCCAAACATACATTGTATTTATTTTTTGTCCTATCTGCACAAATTGCATAAATAACTGACAGAATTTAATTTAATTAGCTGTTGACATTATTATTGCATGCAACTTCGTTACGTAAGCTGGAGCCTACACTTTAACAGAGGCATAATTCATAGTATCTTTTCAATATGTGTTATGTGTATTATAATTTAATACAAATTATTTTAGTTACACATATATTTTAGGAGGGTGGGGTCAGCGCAAGTTACATAAAATCTGGTCCTATTTTTAGAATAATAAATACATTAGTAAAATATTATCACGAATAAGATGTTTGGGATCAGGTAAAAAGATAGTAGTTCTAGATAATTAGTTTCGTAAATGTTTAAAGACCTGACATTTTAAAAAGGTCATGACCAAGCATTTACAATTCTTTTACCGATATTTATTGTTACATGCAGCAGGATCATTCACATTTATAAGTAATGTTGTACAAATGAATGTGAAAATATTACACTTTTTTCTTTAACTCACTCCGTGTTTCCAACTGCAATCATAGATCAGAGAATAGACAAAACTGTTTGACATCAAGTGGTGGTCCAGTCTCAGGAAGCACTCAATATTCGCCAGGTTTGTGGTAGTGGTGGAGTAATTATAAATCATATTGCATAGAAATTCGAGCCCTCCACAAATATCATTAAAAAGAATAGCATAGCCTGTCATAATATGTATAACTGTAGTCTATCTTAGCTTTAGCATGAGTGTATGTATGTATGTATGTATGTATGTATGTATGTATGTATGTATGTATGTATGTATGTGTGTGTGATATTTCAGTTTGATTCTGACGAAATGACGGTACGCCTAAATTTTATTCTGATGTAGTTAAGTTACATCTTCAGCTGATGGAATGAATGTTTTGGTTTGGGTTGGTGCTTAAAGGCACATCAACACATATATGGAATAAAGGTACGTTTTCAGTTGATCATGACGGTATTAAGGTACGTGCTCAATGATGGAATGAATGTTTTGGTTTGGGTTGGTGCTTAAAGGCACATCAACACATGTATGGAATGAAGGTACGTCTTCCGTTGATTTTGACTGATATAGTTAAGTTTGTCATAGGTTGACTATGACTTAACGAAGATACGTCTTCTAATAATTATGACACAATGAAGGTACGTATTCAATTAATCATGATGGACTGAAGGTACTATAACTATAATTTCACATCGTCTCTCATTTCTTCTTTCCGTTTCTTTCCCGTTGTGTCTCCAATACGTGTATTATACGACAATATATGCCATGAGGTGGTACACAACACCTACAACGGTTTGGAATTAATGAGGACATGAATACAAGTGACATCAACATAAAAATGTCACCTCACAAAAATATTGCTTATTCTAGCAAAACGGTAGAACACGTACAAGTTTTATAAACGTGTGGAATGTAGCTGTGAGCAATTGATTTATGAAAGTTAGCCACGTTGTTAAAATTTGTTCAGACTTTAAGGGAATGTTCATTTTGATGTGAATTACGTTGTTTCGTATTGGTGCAGCGATTCTGAGGAATTCCTACATCCTCACTCACCTTATTCCCTGGAAGGTTTATCACAGCATCTCATCACTGATATCTTGCTTTGATATTCAAGATCTCATGATTGAGACTAAGAGTTTTCCCCAACGATCAAGTTATGACAACTTTATTAAAATTCCATCTTTTGGTATTTTCTGTATCAATTAACTACCCTACAAATGGGGAATTAAGAGGACCTCAGAAATAAAGCATACCAACGAAACAAGACATCTAATTCCTACTCATATAAGTTCTCGAAAGTACGTTGTCGTAAAATTAGTTTACCTAACATGTTTAATATATATATATATATATATATATATATATATATATATATATATATATATATATATATATATATATATATATCTCGGACATAGATATAACTTAACTTACAGGGAGAAAAAGTTCTATTGTATAAAAAATATAATTGTATAAATTAACAATGAATGACCATCTTTTCTGTCGAGAATGCATTGTTTCAGATTCTTCTAATATACCTATGGAAGTTTAGATACACTGAAAGCATGTTCCCATCGTCTGTATATTTTTTTTAACTAGAACAATGGCCTATGATAAAAGGAAGCCATCCTCGAAAATAAAGCGAGCAGAAAAATGACTAAAGAAAAGTGTAAATCGAAGTCTGTTCGAATTGTTAGGGTATTCTTACCCTATTTCAAACGCCTTTATTGAATGGAAGTATGATGTCAAAATAGTGTTATTTTTAATTAATGGTTTGGATTTTAGTCCAACATTTCTATAAATTCCAGACGTAAATGTCATATTTACTACTGTCTTGCACAACCACGTGGTATGCAGGTAACTTACAAGACATTTAATCGAAGTGACATCAGCAGTCCATCAAAACAGTAGATTAATCGACTTATGTTTGTCAACGGATTAGGTTGTGAGGTATATAGGTTATAATGATATATTAGTCACAGGTCTTAACATTTAGTCATACAGTCAGTTAGAAAATTAAGACAGACATCATCAGGAATTAATCTAAAAGTTACGAATGTCTAAGCTAAGCTAACGGCACATATTTTATTGTGGAACAAAAGCTCTTCGAAATACTGTTAAGAATACGTCATTTCGAAATACATACACCATCATCATCTTTATTTCCTTCCATGGAAGATTACATGATATAAGAATAAATCATCATCTGAATACAATCAATAAATAAGTATTTAAAAAAAAATTATGAGAATACAAATTCTTACACTATATCAGTCAACAAAGTGTTCGTCAACTGCATAAGTTGCAAGTTTCAGTATCTTATTTGCAGAAGATAGCTGCACACTGCATGACAAAGTACGCTACATACAGGACGAATAGCTTGGAGATTTCTTTGTCGATTACACCTGCTGGTAACCTTTAACCAGAAGATGGTGTAGTTGCAGCTCATCTTCTGCATTAAATAACGATCAGTGATGTTTTAAAGAACATGTAATTTTAACATCTATCCATAAATGCCCACGCGTATCCATCCATCCATTCATACATGTACCAAGTACAATACTCAGACTAGGTTAATTGCCCGTCCTATGACGGGAATAAAAATAAAGTAAAACAAAATTTAGATGAGCGAGCTTAAAAGGCATTTTGAACATAAAAATAAAAAAGTATTTAAAATAAATTGGGATTCCACATAGAGTTTAGAACTCAAGACCTCTGGTTTGGGAACCGGGACACACAGACAAATGTGGGTGTTTATATATAAGATATCGCTAACGTAGCACATGTATGCCTAAAAGCCAAACAAATACCACTGAGAGGCTAATTTGTGCTGAAAAACGTAATTAGATGCAGAATATGTTTTTCTTCTTGTTAGTAATTGCAGTCACAGTGGAAAGTGGTTCGGTATAGGTTGTACACAACTAGATAAAAAAAATTTTTTAAAGAAGGTTTGATTTTGTGGGGTTTAACACCATTTTCAGCACATGCTAGATTATTTATGTTGCCAGTATATCTGGTGTAGGAAGAACTTGAAAGACCCTGGGAAGAACCACGAGAAGCCACTGGCAAGCGTTCTCGCATATCCACATTGATATATCTGAGACTCGAACTCACGTTGAGGTGTGATGTGTGAGCAAGCGCCTTAGGCCACTAGGTCACCCGGTGCCATGGCTTTTAGGAAGAATTTTTTATTATTGATTAGCACTGTTAGCAGTGGTCGTTCCAGTCAGGTGATCTATGTTTACATAAAAATGTATGTTGGTTTATGAATAAATGAGACCCAGAATACTTGGCCATAAAAGACAGTTGACCTCTGTTTTCAAGTGGTCGCTGTAGCAGGTTTATGCGCAGAGAGGCATTCATGTTACGATTTATCAAAACTGTTAAAAGATCTAAATGAATCAATCGCTTAAAATTATTTTGGTTGTTGCTAATTTCCAACAATTGTGGCAACATCTGAGGTTGATTGGCATCCTTTGTATGAAGTTTAATGAAAAGATGCAAAATGCATTGTGTAGGATTCGTTTAGGTTCGGTCGAGTTGATTTTGAGACAATGTCAAACTTTTGGCTATGATAGTGGCGAATATTGTCGATGGAAGATCAGCATAACTGTACAAACTTTCGACTGTACGTTGCCCGGATTTGTTCGTAAAATGTGGTTAAAACTGGGAGAGCTATATCTGAGAAGAATTCCAGGAAATGTTTTTCTTTTTCCATAGTTCCATCTAACTCTTAAGAAAGATATGAATCATTCGTGTACAATTTGGAAGGCCTCGTTGCAAGGACGCTGTCATGTTTGGTCAGAGTTAGTCAATGATCCTGTAAAGTCTCAGACATTGGTTATTTCCAGTAATGGTAGCCACTCTTAATGGCTTTTGGTATCATTTGTGTACATATTTTAAACACGTTTATATCATGATGGCCTCTGTCAAGCTGATATTTGGAAAGGAACCATATTTTCATGAAAACACGACGAAAGACGCTGGACGAATGGCAGGGTCAAAGTTAACCTCAATATGTCACACAGTTAGGTCATCTACAAGCTGTGTAAAGGTCACATACCCTGTTTACATTTATCGATCAGAATCGTAAAACAAGACATAATATATAATAATATCTGAGAGACATTGACTCCAGAAAATCTATTAGGAAAGTACAACGGTAATTATTTTTTTTGTTTTAATCGCTAATCTCATATATAGTCTGGTTTCAACTTTCGATATGCGTACCTCATAAGCCTCAAATAAAGTTTGATTGGAACATTATCTCTCTCTCTCTCTCTTTATATATATATATATATATATATATATATATATATATATATATATATATATATATATATATATATATATATATATATATATAATTTACTTCTGCTACGAGACTCCGACTTTTTTGTAATTGTACAAAGTAGTTCGATACAATCCATAACTGGCGATAATAAATACTTGCAAAATTTGAAACGATATATGTGTTCCTTATAAGTGCTGGTCGCGGTTCACTAAATTTCTCATAAAACTGAGATTTTCCGTAGATTACTTGTAATTTATTAGACAGTAATGAGATTCTTGTCATAGGTAAGACTAGTCAAAATTATGTAAGTAGCATGCAATTTGTAAAATTTACACCAGAGACTTGGTGCATAAAAAGAACTGATGACCTATACAGCTTGAGAAAAATATCACATTTTTCTCAACTATAAAAGAATCCTTTTTACCAGAAAATCCAAGATATTACTTGTTTGTTAAGTATTGTAGTGCCAAGGAGAAAATAGGAAAGTTAAAAAATCTAAATTTTTGAAAGAAGGTTAAAAAAAACTTAGTGATACAGACCAACCAGACATGCATCAAAAGAATTAAAATACATTTGTCTGAGTAATGATGTTGCTGAATGGAAATAAAATGTGCAGACAAGTACTCATTTTATCATGACACTAATTTAGCAGGTTTGTTACCTGATGCTCACATAATACTTGTTTTATTGCACATTATGTTGGGACAAAATGTCATCCACATACCGCAACCCTCCAAAACGCATAATTTGTTTTAAATATTTCCAGAACGATTCTATTTTTTATCGCCTCTAGTTTTGCTCATACTCTGAGAAAAAATCCCTGTCTTGTGCACCTGATTAACAGGGAAAAAATAAAGGTATGTTTTGTCTAGAGTTGACATCATGGTCAAATAAGACATATATTAATTATTTGATACTGATACGATATGGATAATGTGACTGTCACAGACTGGTTCGCACGCCAGTATTCTGTACTTAGATGTAACAACATGATCTTCCATACTGGATATCTCCATTTGGTGATATTTCTTTGCAACGTTTTTCAAAAGACGGATGCCCGCCATGAAGCAGGTAAGACAGTAACATCCATCTCTCCCTGCCTCCTCTCTCTCTCTCTCTCTCTCTCTCTCTCTCTCTCAAACTCCATTTGTGGCGATATCACTTACCACAATGTATTTGTTGAGATAAGCATCAGTGCATACGCCATTCTAATCATCTGCTGTAAAACACCTTTATTTACAATTTCAACATCTACTCGTGCAATGTATTATATGTCCAAAGGCTGTATCTTTTCTTTGTTTAATTGCGAAAATGGTAGGATGCATTTCAGACCTAAACGAATTGAAAATTTGGGCCCATGTTTTGTTTTTTCTCACATCATTGCGTCAATCAACAACATTAAAAATTACATAAACTGAACGGTTTCAAATACTTTTTTTATTAATAATTTTAATCGCAACGTAAATCTTTTATAATGAGAGAAATTCGTGATATCTTTACTACTTGTCCACTGTTTTGACTTCTCTTCTAAAAATAGAAGTCGTAAAAATGCAAAGGCCTCCAGATATTTACTAGTATTCACCAGGAAATCTTCAGTGTCTCCCAATGAACTTGTAGGCATAATAGTTTGATGGGATTTAACTGCCTTAACAGAAAATCGTTCGAATAAAGTTAAAAGTAAGGATACGCTAGGCGGACGAATGGGAGGAAAGACTAACATATTACGTAATTGGCGACAACTCTACGACCATTTGAGACTTTTTGATGGGAGAAAAATGAGAACTAGGTTCAATTAGTTTGAGTTTCTCATGAAATGATTCTGATCATCTTCCGTTATCAGTTTAGTATGTCCAGAGAATCAATCTTTCGTTACCGATTCCTTCTTTCTTAAGAATTTCTAATTCATTAACCAGCAAGTTTACCGAATAATTTTACAAATAGATGCATGTGTTTACGTCATTAACTCCACTATTGAAAACCGTTGGCATTTATAATGAAATAAAGAGCATCTTACAATAAACACCTTTCTCAATGTTTTGAAGTGTACATCAATCATTGTAAGAAATGTTAAAATGTTTTTCTATATTTCACTGTCCGACAGGCGAGGACGTATTGGTTGACCGGTTTGCTGAAGCACGTGGTACTGTCATTGGACCAATCGTTGGCTACAAAATTGAACTGTTGGTTGTTGTAGATTACAGTTTCTTTGAACAGTGAGTATTTTCACAACTGACTTGTTTCCTCGCTTCGTCACCGTTTACAACGTGTCTTCTTTGTCGTCATCCCGATTCTCGTCCTAATGGGTTGACATACTAAGCACTGCAGGTGCGATTACATAATGATTTGTGCATATAAAATGAGATTGGGAAGAAGCTATTTTAAATTATATAAAGAATGAATAACAGCTGTTGTTGTTGCTGTTGTTGTAGAGTTTAACGCCTTTTTTCAGCACAATATAGGCTATTTATGGCGGCCAGTAATAACGGTGGAGGAAGAACCTGGGAAATCCCCGGAAAGAACCACCGACCCTCGAGAAGCTACTGGCAAGTTTTCTCACATAACCCACATTGGCCGAATCCTAGACTCGAACCCACGCAGACAGAGGTGAGATGGCAATGATCCGTAACAGAGAGTGCTTTAGACCACTCGGCCACTCGGGGCCCCAATAACAGCTGTTGTAAGATAGTAGAATTGTTCAATTCGTCTATTTTGCCAAACGATATGTTACTATTTTCGCAGAACGTTATCTATACTGATTTTAATTAGAATAGGCATCACCGAAAACTTATATATTGCGTCTATCATTTAAACATAGTATATGAAAATTAAATATACTACAATTGTATGCTATTGAAATGCTATTGAAATGTAACTTTATTTACTGGATCTGACATTTTCCAGAAATTACTTTGACCTGACTGTTTTTTCGTAAACACTAATAATAAGAACTTAGTATCTAATGCTTATCTAGTTCCTGATCTTGATTCAGAAATCAGTGAGTTGAAGTAAACAACTTTCTTTAATTTTATTTTTATTCTTTCTCAGAGTGAAAATCACTGGTTTTAGTCGAGGCCATGCTTGGAGTACGTAATGTTATGCATGTAAAAAGTTTATATATTGTCCTAGAAACATAATCATGTGACCCTCATACGGGAATCTGTTTTGCGTCTTAAATTAGTGAATAACCTTTTTATATTAGACCATTTAGTCAGTTGGGCTATAAACCACTGACACGTAAAGATGTTTTGTTGTGACCAGTTTGAGTCGAAAGTCTATTTTATGGAATCATTAATTCTTTTCCCTGCAAATATTTAAGTGCTCATACAGAATTATATTATTGAAATTTTATTCGGAATTCAAAACTGCAATATTAATTTCTGTGGTTCAACAAGGAACTGTTTACAAATCAAGACAGCACTGACTATTGCATAAGTCATCGTCCTCCATCTTGGATTTTTTATTATCAGGACTCCAACTCGGATTGGTTTAGGTCTTTTTATTTCTAGGACTTCTATTTTTAATTCTGGGATTATATTTGGATTTGATTTGTAGAACCGTAAGCTCTTTTTCTCATTTTAACTTGTTTTTCTAGGGAAATAAATTATTTGTTCAATTTTACAAAGCTTGTTGTCTTTATCCTTTTCTTTTTACTGTTTTAAAGGGAATAAAACGTAACAAAGAAAATTGGGTCGCTAGTCCTCGGGATATATGAATTTCGACAAAAATATTTCAGAAGACTTTGTTTTTGAAATTTAAATTTCACCATGTTTTTGAAATTTTTTACATTCCAAGCATTATTTTACAATTTTGAAATCTTTAGTGAAATCAACAGGCTTTTTTCCAATGTCATCAAAAGTAGAGAATTTTTTTAATTTCACCTAGGAATGGCTGTAAAATTTGAAAATGGAAGTACAGCTAAAAAAGAAAGTTGGAACTAGAGATAAGACGTGTTCAGGTTCAGATAGAAATGATACAAATGGAAAGAAAAAGGGAGGAACGACAAATGCAGTTTCAGAAAGAAAAAGATGAAAGACAAATGCAGTTTCACAAAGAGATGGAAGTAAGACATATGCAATTTGAGAAAGATAAAGACGATAGGTTGATGCAAATGTAAATGCAAAGAGAAAAGAAAGAAAACGAATTTCAAATTCGGTTAAAAGAATTAGAACTGGCAAAGGGAAAACACTCCCCTACTTGTGATGTTTTAAGAAATATCAAGTTAGTACCTCCTTTTATCGAAAAAGAAGTAGATCAATATTTTCGTACATTTGAAAAATTTTTTTTACTGAAAGGTTGAAGTGGCCAAGAGAGCACTAGACTATTACTACAGTGTGTATTTACTGGTAAAGCTAGTGATATTTAGAATTCACTGTCACTAAAATAGGGTGCTGACTATAGTGTAGTTAAGGACTATATCTTGATGGGTTATAGAAGTTAGTCCCTGAAACTTATCGACAAGGTTTTTAGGAATTCAAGAAAATCAACTGACCAGAGTTATGTCGAATTTGCATGGGGAAAAGCAAGACAATTTGATCGGTGGTACTCGTCTAGAAAGGTTAATAAAGATTATGAAAGTATCGGACAACTCCTATTACTTGAATAATTTAAGAACTGTGTCGATAGTGACATTAGGATTTATTTTGACGAGCATAAGGTTAAAACCTTGGAAAATGCTGCTCGTGCCACTGACGAATATTCTTTAGCTCATAAAATTTATTTTGTAGGCAAGTCTTCTAATCAGCAGTCTTCTGGAAGAAAAGTATTTCAGCCCTTCAGTCTGGCACAACTTTTTAAAAATCAAGCTTATGATAAGCTTGATCAAAGATCCATGTCTCTTTCTACGTGTACCTATTGCAAGAAGAAAGGACACTTTAATTCTGATTGCTACAAATGAAAAATAAGCATCTGAATTAAGGTAGACCTATTCCAAATGATCTTGTTTCTAAGAGGTCAAGGTCACGGTTATGTATTGAAAACAATACATTTGTTGGGTCTAATAAACCCCAGTCTGATTTTATTATGGAGAACTATGAACCATCCATATCGAAGGGTTCTATATCACTCATGGGCGATTCGGCCAATCCTATCACTAATAAAATTTTAAGGGACACATGAGCTTCTCAGAGTCTTTTATTATCAGGTACTTTGCCTTTTTCTGAGAAGTCTTCTTCTAATGAGAGTGTTCTTATTCAGGGAGTAGAATGCAGCTTTGTTAATGTTCCTATCCATTGTGTACATTTGTCATCTGACTTAGTCTGAGGACTCGCGACAGTCGGAAACAGTATCTGTTTTACCCGTTTAGGGCATTCATTTATTACTAGGCAGCGACCTAGCTGTAGATAAGGCCGTGGTCAATCCACTTGTAACTGAAAAGCTTGTTTGGATCAGAAAATTTGTCCTCTTAAAAAAGGGATTCCCTGATTTATACCCAGCTTGTGCAATTACTAGAGCTATGGCAAATAAAAGCTCTTGAGAATGATATTGATCAGGAAAGTATTCCTTTAGCTGACACATGTATTGATCATGCTTTTGATGAGGTCACTTTCACTCCTTGTTTGGATCAGTCAAAATGTATTGATCACAGTGATCCTCTTTTAACGACCCATTCTCTTTATTCTAATCAGGGTGACAAACGACAATCACTTGTCGTTGATCAGGAAAAAGATCACGAGATCTCTTGTTTGTTTCAAAAGGCCATTAGTGAAACTGAAGCCACTGAAGTACCTGTCTGTTATGTCATTAAAAACGAAATTCTTATGAGAAAATGGAGACCTCCCGAGGTACCTGCTGGTGACGAGTGGTAAGTGAACTATCACACAGACAGGAAATACTTAGTCTGGCCCATAAAACTCCTTTGGTTGGTCATTTAAGGATTAATAAGACTTATCACAAGATCTTGACTCACATTTTTTTCTCCGAAAATCAAAAGTGATATTTGTAAATACTGTAGATCTTGTCATACTTGTCAAATGGCAGGAAACCCAATCAGAAGATACCTAAGGCTCATTTGCATTTGACGAACCATTTAGCAGAATTTAGGTAGGTTATGTTGGTCCCATACCTAAGACCAAGTCAGGAAACCAATACTTGTTGACCACAATGTGTGCGTCAACAAGGTTACCAGAGGTTTCCAGAGGCAATTCCTTTAAGGAATATTAAATCTAAAACCATAGTAAAAGCTTTGATAAAGTTTTTTTTTATTTAAAACCCACCCCCCTCAATTTGGCCTTCCCAAATTTGTCCAATCTGGTCAAGGGTCAACGTTTTGGTCTGTAACTTTCCAGCTAATTACGCTTGAATCTGGCATTCAGCCGTTCAAGTCAGAAGTGAAATTATGGTTTGATAGAACTAGAATGGAGAGAGCTTTTGAGTCTAGTAATAGAGTTCTGCCTCTCTTGCTCATTCTTCAAAATTTTCTTTAGATTAGATATCACGGCCCTTACAAAGTTAAGAAGACAATGAATGAGTAAAATTATAATAATAGTACTCCTGTGATCTAAACAAATGTGAGGAGTACCATTATATTGCAGGAGATAGCCAGGCTAAAACTGCAATTGATTTAGTTGTACCTGTCTCACTTAGTGAAGATTTATGTGAAGGAATATCATCGGACTCTACTGCTATTGGAGTGACAGATCTTCGGAATTCAGAAATTATGAGTGATCTGGACCAGAAACTTTCTCATTTGTAACAACGAAAAAGGAATGAACGTAAACAGTTATTATTTGAATATAGGCTCTTATTTCCAGATGTTCCTACAAGAACAAACAAAATTTTCCATGACATTGAAATTGTAAATTCAAAAACCTGTGAAACAACACCCATACGGATGAACCCTCTCAAACAGGAATACTTGAAAAAAGAAATTCATCTTGCCAACCTCACAAGTGCATGGTTTCTCCTTATTACATTTCCGTATCGTTAGTGCTCGACGCCGTGATGATATAAATACAACTCAAACACCAAATACTATTTTTCCTACTTTGTCCCTAGGTCAGTCAAATTATGATTTTAAGCCTCATTGCGCCTGTAACTCTACATCATATCTACCATCTTAGCAAAAAATATAAAGGTGTCTCCATTCTGAATGATTCCATTGTACAAATTATCAGTCCCTATCACAAGTTGTTCCCATGGAGGTACACAATCAATAAACAAAATTAGATTTTAATATGAACAACTCCGTGCCCACTTATGCGGCTCTGACCTGAAGTCACTATCAAACTAAATCATGTCATCATGAAATCTCATCAACACTGCACTGTGACGTTTGCCCCTAGCAAATAGCTAATTACTCGGGCTGAGGAATATTTCCCCAATACCGACGTCCCATTAATATATAAAATGGAAATGGAAATACTAATCGCACATACCTTTAGTTTATTATAGTAGTTTAGCTATAAAAATCATATGCTAACGAATGGAGGAGCTTGGGATGACAGACGAAGGACAACGGGAAACTGGCAATTATATATTCTGGTCCGAGACCAGTAAACAACGCCAAATTAAGCTGGTAGGTAGTAGCTGTAGAGCAATATTTTTTTAGTTAAAAAAACCCAACCCACCACCAACAAAGTAAATTAATACATAAATAAAATAAAGTACCTCTTCATTGCGTTGATTGGTCCCTTGCCAGGCGTGGGCCTTGAAGCAACTGCTTCATTTATTTCGCCTTTGATCCGGCTTTGCCAGTAGAACTAAAAATCAACATATTTAGTTATGTTGAAGACCATAATGGGCATAATATTAAAATAATTGTTGTTATCGCTCGTTATATAGATACAATATGTTTTGCTCACACGCCTATCATTCGATGCATCTTCTAGTTGGCTCGACAAGACGAACGGTACTGATGTAATGAGCAGACAGAGAGAGGCTGAAAGGGCCATAAAGCAGTATGTTGAATCACTTCTATACACAGTAAGTAATTTAACTCATGGTTCGTAAATTTATTGATTTTCGCTAATCTCGACCTAATAATTATTCCTACCTTAAATATTCTCAGCATGATTTTTTAGTGTTTTCTAATTTCATGATGTTTGTTTTTGTAATCATATCATTATATATGATTTTTATCTTATAGGTGTTGAAAAATGTTGTAAAGCGCTTAGAGCATCTACAGATTAGGCGCTATACAAAGTCCTCATTATTATTATTATTATTATTATTATTATTATTATTATTATTAACATATATGTCCTTCGGTGTCCAAAAAACAGGCACTGCCGTCGGCGCGATTACATAATGATTTGGGAAAGGCAGTTAGCTTGCCTTTTCTCGGCATGATATAGACATGAATATGTTAAATGCGCCCTTAAAAGCAACAACCACTCAGCCATCGCTTTGAAATCCAATTGAAAATCACACAAATATAAGCTCGAAAAATCTTGACAAATCACAATGAGAGTAAAATAAATTTTATAAAAGTATTGTAAATGTGGGAATAATTGAAAGGGAAAAGAACAGGATTGCTTGCAGGATCCATTATGGTTCATATCTCAATGTCATAGTATGGTTCATATCTCAATATCAGAGTATGGTTTATTTCCCAATGTCATAGTATAGTTTTTATCTCATTGTCATATTATAGTTTACATCTTAATGTCATACTAGGGTTTATATCTCAATGTCATACAATGGTTTATATCTCAATAGTATGATTTGCATCTCAGTGTCATAGTGTGGTTTATATCTCGATGTCATAGTATAGTTTACATCTGAATGTCATACTGTGGTTTTATATCTCAATGTCAATATATGATTGTCGTCACAGTTTCATAACATGGTTTACATCTCAGTGTCATAGTGTGGTTTGCATCTCAGTGTCATATTGTGGTTTACATCTCAGTGTCATAGTGTCGTTTACATCTCAGTGTCAGTGTGTGGTTTACATCTCAGTGTCATAGTGTGGTTTACATCTCAGTGTCATAGTGTGGTTTACATCTCAGTGTCATAGTCTGGTCTACATCTCAGATACATAGTGTGGTGTACATCTCCATGCCATAGTGTGGTTTACATCTCAGTGTCATAGTGTGGTTTACATCTCATTGTCATAGTGTGGTTTACATCTCATTGTCATAGCGTGGTTTACCTCAATGTCATAGTATGGTTTACATCTCAGTGTCATAGTGTGGTTTACATCTCAATGACAATGGCATAGTATGGTTTATATGTTAGTTTCATAGTTTGGTGTACATCTCTATAGTATAATTACATCTCATTGTCATAGTGTGGTTTACATCTCAGTGTCATAGTGTGGTTTACATCTCAATGTCATAGTATGGTTTATATGTTAGTTTCATAGTGTGGATTATATCTCAGTGTCAAATTATGGTCTACATCTCAGTGTCATATTATGGTTTACATATCAATGGCATCGTAACGCAAAAGTTCAGAAAATTGTCATGTGAACGGCAATTGCAAAAATCCCAATTTGTAAGTTAGAATTTTGGGCACAAAAGAGAGATTCCTACGGAAACTTTTTATCGTATTACGTGCTAGACCAAATCTATTTTTTTTTGTAGCATGTAATAAACGTGCTATAATACTGAACAATACTGTCCATTTAGTGGAAGGACTGGATTACAGGAAGTCAAATATTTGTTGAAAACCACAACAGGAACGCCGCAAAACTGTTGAATTAAAGGCGTGAATGTTGAAAAGAGATGACTTTTAAGAGCTGGACTGAAATTTATAAATACGTAACGTTTCTTGAAAATATACATTCTCCGAATGATTTAAATAATGCAATTTTCAGTGAGACTTTTTTCCCCTGTCTGAG
Source organism: Sinohyriopsis cumingii (assembly GCA_028554795.2). Classification (NCBI taxonomy): domain Eukaryota; kingdom Metazoa; phylum Mollusca; class Bivalvia; order Unionida; family Unionidae; genus Sinohyriopsis; species Sinohyriopsis cumingii. Next base: position 44,244,121 of record CM068831.1, on the reverse strand, counting down.
CGCCATGTTTACCAACTTCGAATGAAGGATTACATTAGTATAGGGTCTTGTTATCATGCAGGAAATGTATAAAAATGTATACAGGTATTAAGCATTTGCATTGGTCATCATAAATAAATTGTAAAATAGATATGGTGGCTGAAAATGCAAGTTTGAATGATGTGAATATCATTGATGTTAGAGATTATAACTATCATTTCAGGCCAATCTTGCTTATACAAATCTGGGGAGTTATGGACTCCATATGCGTATAGAACTAGTTGCTGTCCTCGTCACAACGGTAAAACGCACAACAACAATAATAATAATAATAATAATTATTATTATTATTATTATTATTATTATTATTATTATTATAATTTTATTTTTTATTATTGCTGATATAATTTTCACTGCTTCAATGAATCACATACCAACGCAGAAATAGAAAGTGCTTCCTTTCCTATTCATGACTGCAACTTTATCTTGTGGTCTTCACTAAATATAAAAACAACCGGACAGTAAGATTTATCTAAATTAACAAGCTATCCGATATTTAAGTAAAACCAGGCCTGACAATTCAATATCTCAACAATACCTGATGTCAGTTTTGTCATTTCCACCTATATATACAATAATGTACTAGCCTAACAAAGAATGTCACATAATTATTCCTGACACTTACACTTATCACGAGAAAACTTGAGAACTTAATATCAGTGTCATTCCTCAACTCTAGCGACAGCAAAATTAACAGCCAATAGACGTACAACACTCATATAGTGGTATATTTTGTAAATGTGATAGAGAAAAATCGCATAAAATTAGTGAAACTGTTTAATTGTAGACACCCGCAGAATCTCCTTGGACAGAACAAGTTAAAGTGGCATCACCGTCAGGTGCCATAGTTGAACCAGCCCGAGTTCTGCAGCTGTTCAAAGTGTTTTCGAGTATAGCCAAGACCGTCATACCACATGACCATGCCATGCTATTGACAAAGTCAGTATTAGTTGATAATAGAACGTAGACAGTAAAGGAATTGCTATTTAGTATATTTTCAAAACATATTTATATTTTCTGTTATGCCTGCTCATACTGAGTGAAAGGGAATCAAACCTATACAAATTTGCCTATATAGACTAAAATTAAAACTAAGTGTTACTGAATAATGCAGACGAAATATTGCAACAATCTTCGGTAGACACTTATAGGAATTGCCACACAATCCAGTTTCTGATGCATGTATGCAACGCAACGGTACGTGAGAGAGAGAGAGAGAGAGAGAGAGAGAGAAATGGATGATTAACTACTTCTGACATATATACCATCATTATGCAGTATTGCAAGTTATGGCAGTGTAAATTTACCTTTTGTTATCACTATTAAAACAAATTCATTAGTTCGTGTGGAATAAATCTGTTATTGCTTTGTGCGCTTCAAACCGTCAAATTATAATCGGTTTATTTAGTGTTACTGAATTTTGTAATATGTATTACTTTGTTTTACCTCAGATACGAAATTCAAATACATTCGGGAGAATCGAGAGTTGGTAAGTATTCCTGACAACTGAGTCAAGAAGCACACCACACCTTTTTACTTAGTAACAGTCCCACTACCAAACCACATACTTCAGAAGAAAATATACAACAGATAATTAATTTTTCCATCGTCCAAAAGAATGTTTGCAAGAAAGCTTGTACAGTTTAATCGCTAATAAGCGTATACATGTAATATTTAAAACGTTACACGAGGGAAAAAGAAACACTTCATTTTAGCACAGGTAGTTCATCGAATTTCTTTCACTCGAAATTTTCTTCGTTCTCTCCACAAGGATGGTTCAATATATGTACCTCAAATTTCCGTTCTGGCGCAATCTATATGATGCAGCTCCATTTATATATGTAGTGGATACAGAAAGTAACTTCCAGAAAGTAACAGCTTACAAGTACACCTGAAGCGTGGTGTTAGGATACTTAAAAATAAGCCGTCGAGTGTGAAACACGCACACACACACACACACACACACACACACACACACACACACACCATTTCTGAAAAGTGTAAAAACATCGACGGTGCACTCATTTATTATTATCGTTCTCGATAATTCGCCACAATCCCGTTATGCATTATGCTAGACGACTGTTGTGATCACAAAACTAGATAATAATAAATATTTGAGGAAAGAAAAAAAAGAGAGAAAACCACGAGGAGCCCGATAAACTGGATACTATACGGTTATTCCCTCACGTATAAAAATGATATAGGAGGTTAAGATCAGGGATAGTTATCATTAGATTCTTCCGGACGTTTGGAAAAGCTGATGGGGTTGGGTGGGAGAAGATTGTTACAAAATGTATGACAATCGTGAATGATTCGGGGGAAAAAAATCTTGTTAATATCGTTGTTTGCAAGAAAGATTGTAATATTAAATTTTCTTGCAAATAAAATGTAATAATCATATTTCTGATGTTAAGTAGTGGTCACTTCTGGTATCAGTGGGCGTCATGAATGTCTGATTACCCCAAACGTCGCCATCTTAAATGTCCAGTAACGAATAATCGGCAGACGACGCTGAACTGAAAATGATCTTAGACTTTAGAGGGTCGAACAGATCTATTCATAATTGTAAATCAAGACATCGAGACTATAACCGAGTTAGACTTGATTCTCTGTCGACATAAAAGTTGACTTTTGTCCTGTTTACTCTAAATACTCTGGTTTTTTTTCTTGTCTGTAGGTTATGCCAATATTGGCACCATGTGTACGGACCGAAGTCTTTCGGTCATTCAAGACAGCATGCACATCTATACAGCTTTCACTATCGCCCATGAACTGGGTCACAGGTACATATTTGTGTTGCTGACATGTACATTTTTATATTAATGTGTTAAGGTATTAACCTAATAAGGGGAATGAAACTGTTGAGCGTTTTCTTAATAATAAACGTAGTCACGCGCTGGACTAGATATTCAATTCTATTCCGGGTATCGCAGTACCAAATTGTTTTTCCATAGACTTCTTTGCTAAAGTATGATGATATGAATATACCTTCAGCCATACTTTGACATACTGTCATAGGGAGCAATCAAGACTTGAACTTAACAGGGAAATTATCCTGCCACAAGAAGTACATTTAACTGATATGTATCAGATTTTAAAAAATCATACACAGTTCAAAACTTGAGTTAAATATAACTTTATAACTTTATTTCATTCAAATGCAGCCAGGACACTCAATTTTTTTTTAAACCTAAGAGAAACTACAGGTTTTTACGTAATCCGCCAGTTACAGCAAACTTTTGTTGTAACTATTTCCGCCTCATTTGGCTTGCGCAATTGGTATCGTTATATCTCCTAGGATATGTCTTGTACCACTAATCGTAATCCACTGATACTGCATTTAGGATTAAATACGCGTAACGGTAATAGACATGTTTGAGGTTAAGGTTCAGGGCACAAGACTATTTTCACCTAATGACGAATGGGTTATGTTCACAGCTTGGTCATCGCATCATATTTCGCCTATATTACTCCTATGAGCGCAGCAGAAACAATGCATACATTGGAATTAATTGTAACTGACAGGAGTACCAAGATTACATGATGGTAATTATATATAAGTAAAATATTTTATAAACTGATATATGCAACTATTTTTTGTTTGTTTTTGATACTCTATATAAGCGTACATGTCTTCATAGCGCAGTGGTCATGCAGTAGTTGTCACTAATATTACGGGGAGTAACCTCAACTTTACAACAACAAGCTTAAGGGTTGAATTTAAATCTGTATTTTAACATTTTGGATTTCTAGTAAATTCTTGGTGAAGTTTTAGAAAGTAACCAAAAGAAAAACATTTTTTTCTTCTTCTAGTAGCTGTTAATTAAATATTTGTGCATATTTGTATTTATGATATCTAGATACCAATAAGAGTTAGAGTTAATTATAATGCGGAATTTCTACGGTGCTCATTGCAAATCATATGAGCAAATAAACATGGTGTAATGACTAAAGTGTGGACATGAATTTAAAAAAATTAACGCACCTGCTGTGAATATAATTTGCTAATGCCAAAATATGTATAAAAAAGTAAACTAATACGGGGATGAAAGCTTTTATCGAGCATTCAAGAAACGATGAAAGGATCGACCGTATATTTTTTATTTCAGGGTTAGTCTTCACATCAAATTCAAATACATAAGTAAACAAAATACAAACTTAAGCTACATAATGCGCAATAGTTGTATGCCCTAAAATATACATTTTCTGACAAAGAATGGAAAACTAATTTAATTTAACGTAATAAAGAACGACGACACTCCCCAACACGATTCGAAATCATGTTTGTTCCACAAACAGGGCGCAAACTCTACAGGCCTAAATATTCGTATTTATGACAATGTAACGACATCTTCTTTACCGCTTTGATAACTGAAAATTTTGTATGTAGTACTCAATTCTGTCTTTTAAATTCTCAAATGTTCAAATCATAAAGTTATTCAAAAGACATTTGAAAAACAAAAACCCGAGAACACTTAAAACACCAGTGTGCTTTTTTGTATATGAACACTAAATGCAGGTCTATAGAGTCCACACAAAGTTTCAAAATCTGATACGGAAAGCAATGAGTAAATAAATCACCTTTAAAAAATAATTAATTAATTTGTTGTTCTTGGAGAAATCGCAGCAAGGAGCAATCATACAGTTATATAAATGTTATATATATATATATATATATATATATATATATATATATATATATATATATATATATATATATATATACTTCTCTTGTGCCATTATCAAAGTCTCGGATCAGAGCACGATGGTGACGGCAACATATGCACTCCCCAGCGCGGTTTCATGATGGCTCCTGGCCCTACCGAGGACCGACATAACAAATGGCTGTTCTCATCATGTACCGCTAACTACATACACCACTACATGAACCGACTGAGTTGGTAATTAAGTAATTTATATTCAAATTTACTTTATGTTTCATGTTGTGTCAGGCATGCATGGATATTTTAGTACACACACATAAGATTGTTTGATTCATAAGCAAAATGTAACTGAATTTTAAAAGGCAACAAGGAAGCAGTTATGTTGATAGTGCAAGTCTGTGTTATCAACATCAAAATAATCACAATTAAACAAAAAACTCACGAAATCGCCATTGCTTAAAACTGAAATATGTATTGTCACGTTCTATTGCACAGAAGCAGCTGCCTATGTTGAAACGTGTAATTCACAATTTCAGGCGACCACCGCCGCGCACATGTTGAAATAAGCATTTTGAAATAACGGAGTCTCACAGTTCAGGACTGATCACAAGTTACACGTGCCTGTGTAAATATATGTAACAGTGAGTTTATGTGTATATTGGCGATTTCTGCAAGAATACCACTGAATGGAAAATACTGTCAGTATCCTAGAGTAATTGTGTCGAAAATAAGCAGGGCTTAGTACACAGGCCGTCCCTGTATTATATTCGACCCTTAATACAATCTATCTAATGTAGCTAGTTCAGGAAACATATTATTGTGTTTAAGCGTAGAAATAAACTAAGGGAAGTCTTAATAACTGGCAACAAAAAAGTCACGTATTTACGTCAAATTAAAATCATCTGATCAGTTCACACACACACACACACACACACACACACATACATACATACATACATACATACATACATATTTGTTTACCATCTTTCAGGAAAGATTCAAACTGCTTGAGAAAAGATGATAATCTCCGCCCATTACCTCGGGTTCATAAATATTCTAAACAAGTATACGGTTCGATTTATGGGGCCGATGACCAATGTCGGATGAAATTTGGACCCGAGTCTTATGTATGTAGGGTAGGTACTTAATATTGTGTTGGTTAGTCCATATTTAAACAAATCCAAAATACCGTTACATGCTCGGCATCATCCACTTACGAGCAAATAATCATAGTTTTTCAATGTAAAAGGCGAAAAAAAAAGTAAAAGTAAATGATTCACGTGTTGACCATCATTAATTTTAATGTTCAGCTTATGCTGGACTGTAAGTTTATCGTATATGCGTTACTTGCCATCAACTGTGTACTCAAGGTGATGAAACGTCACTAGTTGAGCCTGATTTCTTAATGTTATAATTTGCGCTTACGGCATTTCTTTGGACTGATTAGCATGACTGTAAACACGAGTGTTGGTTAATATTCTTGGTCACAGTTATGTTGCTGATGCTTTTCCCTCATTTCTGGTAGGGTTTCAAAATGCATACCGCCAAGTAGTAAACAATTTGCACGTCTATTGCAATCACGAGTTTAACACACACACACACACACACACACGCGCGCGCGCGCGCACATGCGCATACATATATTCATTCACAGGTAGCTGATCTTTCTCTCAAATATAAGCTATAATTGCATTTTCTGAACCAGATAATTAAATTTTAGCGTTAAAATGGTCCTCGCATACATAGACAATGGTGTTTTGAGAAAACAACAGAAAAACCTATAGACGGTTCCAACGAAAATCAAGGAGACAATGAAGAATGATAAAGCTTAGTACAGACACCATCGGACTTAGGATTACATAGGGTTGGATCACTTTCTTTGCATATCTCAGATTTTGGTCTCAGTTTTCTGATCTATCATTTGCGGCACATAATCCGCTGTCGTTTAAGTTATGGAAATGACCTGATTGGTCTAATTTGAATAATCCAATTAGGTACAGAACGCTACAATATAAAAATGATTTTTAATGTACTTCAATCGCTTGTCATGTTACAACATCCTTCATGCAACCTGATTAATATTACGTTTCCTTAAAAGTTGTAAAAGGTTTACTTAAAACTTAATTGTGATATATTTTTGGAAAATCATTGACAAATAATATTGTCTTTCAAATTAAGTGACATTAACTTAAAAAAATTAATCTACTGCATACAGAAAGTATATTCATGAAATTGTGTCTACGTCTGATTTTGTCTGGTTGTAAATTATATGAATACACTGACGACTGCAGCATTGTTACCACAAATATTTCAGTTTTGTTTTGATTATATGCAGTCTTTGTTATGAAGCATTACTTACCACGAAATATGATTAACTTTACATTTAAATCTATAGTTAAAGCGATAAAATATATAAGTTGCATCTTAAGTATGTTTGTTCAGACGAGCAATTACTTTCTGGAAACTTTTCGACGGGAATTTACCACTGGTTGATTCAACATCAGACGTCATTACGAAAAGTTAATTGCTTTCATATCAATCCTGCCATGCTGCCTCCCTGATACATTTTTTTGGGCTACCCTGACAATACGCTTCTTTGTACATTCTCCAAAAACTGTGCAAAAATTATGACCCTTAGCCTGAACACTAGATGTCGCTTTCGTAAGGTGGGACTCTTGATTATTGTTTACAATGATATGTGTTGGTATTATGGGTTTGCTGCAGATTGCAATTCTATAAGATGAATAATTGTGAAACTGGAAGTATACATATGAAAGAAAATATATCATTTGAAGTCATTGTCCCATTTATCCAGTAAATTATCTCATGGTTGGTGTTGATAACATTAAGTTAATTAACATCTGAATGATGTCATTGCTCCAAATGCAAATGTTCCAGGTCTTTCATTTATTCTAAATATAGTGTTTAATGTCAGTCAAGATTCACTTTATTGTTGTTGGCGAATATGAAAGGTAAATCGAACTTCTTTTTGTCGTCGGGAGGACCTAGAAGGTCATGCTCTCACATATCAGAGCATATTTAAACTTCATCTTATTTTGTAAGACCATTAGTAAAGCTTCCAGCTGTTACATGTTATTCTGTTGCAGGAAGACCACGCATGCAACGTTTTTCACAATATGTGGAATTTGTTTCTACCGATTTGCGGCAATTTTACGGATAAAACTATGTCATTTCAGATTTATGAAATCTTTACCCTTTAAAGATTTTTATATTCGCTTTCTGTCATAAATTAGAAAATTTTCGAAGAGTAAATCCTTACGCTGATTATTTGTTGTTTCCTTGCTTCCTATGTTTCAAGCTGCTACCAGTCTTAAAAATGTTAAGCTGACTGAAGAATATATCAATAAACGTATAGCTCTGGAATTCGTGCTCAGGAATATTTTTAAAATTTGGATTGTTTCGTTGAATTCTTCCGTTCAAATGTAGAGATATTATTTTGTTACTTTCAATATTGATAATACCTTACTTGTACTTAAAACAAATATTATAAAGCTTTTGTTATTTTTTAAAAACTTCAAAAGGTTTCTCATGCAGATACGTATTGCTTTAAAGTAATCGGGATGTCATAGCCAACCGATAGTTGTTTCACAATGGTTAAAAATACTATTCATACATCTTTTTATTCTTCCAGTCTCCTTATAACCACATATACGAGAGAATATGTAGCTATTTGTCCTGTTTCAACCCTAAAAGCAATCTGTGTCACGAGCTGGAGGCCGGGGAAGGAACGCCATGCGGTAACCAAAAGGTTAAAGAAAATAATTTTATCATTGCGAATCTTCAATATCTGCTGGAATACAATTTAAAAGTGTTCTTTTACATATGGGGACATTTCTAAACAGACAATAGCGTTTGTAAGCCGTTGGAACGACTGTCAGTCTTCTTTTGTGTTATGATATTTCGATTGCGTCAGGCTTAATTGTTCGTAGTATATCGCCGTTCGCAGTATTAGCAAATCTTTAGGATATATGAACAATCTCCTGTTTGTTTGTTTTTTGTCTACATAGAACGTACAAAATAGATGGCTTGCTAATAACGTGGCAAGATATTCACAACTGTGTGGAAAATACCATGGTGATGAGTGACTGTCATGGCTATGCCCATTCGTCACGTTTTCTTTAGAATGAAATTCGAATTACATCGTGTTATTTTCTATTATTAAGACGCCTAATCACGTACCAATCAAATAGATAATTATAATTTTATTTTGTTATTGCACCAATATTTCGTTGCTAACACGACTTGGGAGGAGTTCGATATATCTGAATTTTCAGGTTAGATTCTCGTATGTAATAGGGCTAAATAACGAAATTTATGGCTTAACATTTCTAATGTCAGCAACCTGTCAAAATGTTCTAAAGGCTGAATGTGCTGATATACTGATAAACAACCCCCCCCCCCCAAAAAAAAATACAAACAACCAACAACACAAAATTATGTTTACAATTGGTGTTTCAGACGTTTTGCATGTCAGGAGCATGTCAGGGGCACGTCAAAGGCACGTCAGGAGCATGTCAGGGGCGAATGCATACTGTTCTCTTTATTTGTATGCAAATTGTGTCCAAGACAGCTAACTTGCAAGGTCTCCTTCTGAATGCTCAAGTCATTTTTATAACTTTTTTGTTACAGTGGTGCATTTTAGGAAAGTGTGATCAAGGTGAAAATGCCGCACGAGTATCAGGTGAGACAACACGTATAAGTCAACAGATGTTACGATGTAGTATTACTTTATAGTAATTATTCAATGGATATTACGTTGTTTAATAGGATACAGTCTGATGCGTAATCAACTCGAACCTTAGAATATTTGCCAGGAAAAGGACAGGATATAATAAATGTATCTGAAACTTAATCTATCCCAGATTTCGATGATCTTTGCATCACATGTAAAGGTAATGCAAAGAGAAACGGGACCGGTGACAGGCGATAAGATGCAATGCCTACGATTAGAAACTAATATTATCATATCTCTTTTCACTTGATTTTCATATCAAAGTCTTCATTCATACATTGGGCTAAATTAGGACCAATATAATCAACTGAAGACAATATTTTAATTCTAACTCATTTGGACTAACTTGGAATTTATGATAGTAATATTCATATTATAGCAAACATATATAATTATTATAACATTGATGAGGAATGAATTTATTGGACACTAGAGTGATACATTTTACAAATGTATGTTTTTTTAAAAACCATATTAGTTTGATTTTCCTAGACACCTGTCCACTTGGTGACCAGCCAGGAGTGGTATATCGTGGGTTGACCTGCACAAAGCTGATTTCTAGAAGTCCACAAAAGTGCTACAATAATCATATCAGCAAAATATGTTGCGATTCGTGTTCACGATACAAAGGTAACTGTACATAACTATCACAAAAGTTATAACAATGATTGCTACCTTTAGACACAAATCAATGTTCATCCTGTGGTCATAGTGTATACAAGACAGGAGTGCATTGCAATGGTGTTGTATGTAATCAAGAACATGTAGTAGCAATGATCAATGATTTCAAAAAGCCAGGTGCAAAATATAATCTTCACAAAAGAATGTGATTTACGGCTTACCTTACAAATTCATGCATTTATATGAAGTAATAAATAATCATGAATTACTTTTTACCTTAATACTGGAGTTGCAAGGAAACTTTTAAATCTTTTCAATCGATGATATCCTGATGTATGCCGGTGTTCCCCGTTGTTATTTCATGCAGGTACCCTGAATGGCTTGAATAAAACTGTTGATGAGCAGTGCAAAGATGAATATGGGCACGAATCGTATTTCTGTCGTGTAAGTATCCGAATAATATGAATCGTATATCTGTCGTGTAGGTGTCCGAATATCAGAAATCGTATATCTGTCGTGTAAGTGTCAGAACAATAGGAATCGTATATATGTCGTGTCGGTGTCTGAAAACCAGGAATCGTATAGCTGTTGTGTAGGTGTCCGAATACCAGGAATCGTATTTATGTCGTGTAAGTGTCAGAATACTAGGAATCATATATCTGTCGTGTAGTTGTCTGAATACCAGGAATCGTATATCTGTCGTGTGTTTGAATACCAGGAAAATATGGCATGCATGATAATGTCATTACATTTATATGTCTATATTCCTCGATTTCGGTCGAAATATATTTCTCATTAGTTATTTTTAGTTTAGATAATAGTTCATAGATTTTTTTCTCTCACTTTCTGATCTTCTTCACTGTACATTTATATTATCACTTGGACTCATTAATGACTCAACAATCCCCAATACCATTATGCATGTCTGACCACTAGTCCTTTACGTATTTTTGTGTGTGTGGCAATGTGTCCACTGTCATTGCCCTTTTCCTCCGCTTAAATTAATGGCAGCTCTTATGACAAACAAAGACAAAACTCTGCTTGGTTTATTGTTCTTGGTAAATAATATAATACCCGCGTTTTTAGTGATAGTTTTGTATAATAAAGATAGGGTATCGGAATATTGTCAGCATTACAATCTGTTCATAAACTAATAGCTTGGCGAAGCAGGGCTTAGTAAGTCTACACCACGCTGCTTTCTAGTCTTTGAGAAAAACAGTCATGACTAATAACAATCATGCTGGACTCAAAGAGTTGTTACGGTTCTGACGTCATCTCGGTCGAGCCATGTACTGGGAAAATCGGAAATAATTCCTACGCTGGCCGCAATTTGTGTGTTGGAATACGTGGAAAATCTATGTAGAATGGACATTTTCTAATTTTGGATATGACCTCTTATGATGGTAATTATGTTGGAAAATACTCAAATTAAAGGTTTTTACAATTTGTTTCCAAACTGGAAATATATATAAATGAACAAAACACAATTATAAATTACAATTATGAACGGAACATACTGCAAAAAAAGATTTTTGCAATCATTTTGAAAAGTGGACAACTACAACTTTACATTCTGAGTGCAATCTGTGTATCTATTATACACACACAAACATGCTGCAGAAGAAATGTTTCGACAATGAATTATGTTATGTATATTTGATTTAATATATATTTATTTCAATATAATTGTTTGTCAGTTTAATTATTTTTAAAATTGTTATTACATGATTATGTAATGTAAATTTATTCACTAGAGATGATACTTTTTTTTAGAAAATAGTTTGACCTTGACCGTTAGTTTATAAACACTTGGTGTGGGGCCCCGAGCGGCTGAGTGATCTAAAGCGCTGTCCGTTACTGATCACTGCCATCTCACCTCTGTCTGCGTGGGTTCGAGTCTCGGATTCGGCTAATGTGGGTATGTGAGAAAGCTTGCCATTAGCTTCTCGTGGGTCGGTGGTTCTTTCCGGGGTTTTCCCGGGTTCTTCCTCCACCATTAATACTGGCCGCCATGTATAGCCTATCGTGTGCTGAAAAATGGCGTTAAACCCTGCAACAACAACAACAAACACCAGGTGTTGATCTAAATCCTGACCTTGTTTCAGAATTTGTAGCAACCGTCGTAAACAAGTTCTATTTTATTTTAAAATGAGTAGTTGTTTCTTAGGTCATGATGTGACTTTGTCTTTAAGATGTAAACAAGTTTTTTATTTTTTATTTTTTATTTCTTAGAGTAAAATGATTGGTTTTCATCAGGGTCACACTGGGTAAACGTGATCTGTAACAAGTACTTGCTTCTATAACCTTCCAGAAGATGATCATGAGACCCCTTATTTACGTTTTAGAAAGACCATATAACCCATGTTTTGGAGAATTAATCTCAGTAGAAGCTGGGCTGTTAAACTGTTAGTTGTATGTTGTGCTGTTTGGAGTTATTTCAAATTACTTGGATTCAAAAGGTTAATTCCGTTATTTTTCTGGAAAATACGTGTGTTCATTTATTATTGTGGAATAAGGACAGGTTTTTTTAATATCAAAATGTATTCAGCTATCAGAAACCGGAGATTCTTGTTTCCACAAGGAACTGTGGACTTCAACACCACGGATTGTAGCATATGTCATGGTCTTACATCTTGGATTCTTCGTCGGGATTCGAACCTGAAATCAGAAGAACATTTTTTATCAGGACTACTACAATTTTATTCTTGGAGTATTCTTGGATTATTTTTGGATTTGATTCTATAAAAGCGTAAGTTCATAATTTATCATATTTACAGAATTTTTCAAGGGAAATAAATTATTGTATATTTTTCAAAGCTTGTTGTTTTCACTCTTTCTTGTGTTACTGTTTATTCGAACCTAAACAAGTGATATAAGAATTACGAGTAGTAGATATTGGAGTGTGTGTCTTTTAAAGACGTTTGATACAATCCGTTTTTTTTTAAATACTCTTAAAGAGGCTTACATTATAGTGATACTATTTTTTTATAATACGTAAAATCTACAAGTTTAATAGTGTTGAAGATGAAGAAATCAATATCGTCAATCACCTTTACATAGGAACATTTTCATCTAGCAATGTATGCTGGTTTCTGAACAGTGAAAATAATTTTTCATTTAAAGCATATGTTTAATGTGCGAAAAATTTCAGGGTGCTTTTGTTTATGAAGGCGGGCCATATGAGGACAATATATGTACAGAGCTCCAGTGTGCCGATGCACACTGGGATAGACTGTGTTCGAAAACTATTGCAGCGGATGGTACTCCCTGTGGGTACATGAAGGTAAGTGATTCTTCACGATCGATTCATGATCCGAAAATTTATATATATAATCCACAACCATCAGATCTCAAATAAACTAATTACAAATGTTCGTATATGCCTTATTTGATATCGTTAGGCATACGGTTTTTATTTTTGCCTCCTGGCATTGTAACCATATTTTTAAAAGGATATCATTTATGTAGTTGACCGTAAATAATTGTCAATAAATGACACTTTCTGTCGCACTGAAAAGTCTAAGCCGTTGTTTCATTTAGTTTGGAGTTACTAATTCCTTGGATTCAACCCGTCTGTCCTTGAAAGAAATTTGCAAAGGTCATAGTCTATGCCTTCATAGTTCTGTTTTTTTAGTTTGAAAATATATACATCATACAATTTAAGCAAAGAAATTCCTGCATAATATAATTGCGATTTTACTCACAGAAAATACATAATCTGAGTGAAATGGCATTATTGCCACTCAATTCCCAGTAATTGCTTCCTTCGTCCCAGAATGCCTTTCAGTGGTTTTGTTGAAATTCTTAGACCTTGAACATCAGTGTATCACCCTTTCTATCGTATCTTTGGATTCTAGGTCTGTATCTAGAACGGTTTAAGATGATTTGTGACATTTAGTTTGTACTGCAGCAGCAGGTACAAACGTATGCACGGACAAGAAAGATCGTATTATCAGGATGTTTAATTAAAAATGCACGAGAACATTTATATTTATCTCAATCACTAGTATCACCCACTCCAAGGAAAATGGTCAAAGTAAGGTTTGATTCCCTTGCTGATTGTTTTCGTTTGCAAAGAAACAAGTGATAGAATATAATGTCATATATTAACTTCTAAATGAAAGTCATTGTATCTATTAATATTTTACATGCGACCAAAATGTATGCTTTATTTATGTTGTGTTTATGCGGATGAATCAAAAGTTGCAAATATTGTAATTTCGGCCTGTCACATGAACAACTCTAGTACTTCAGACTTAAAAAAAAGCATAGTTAAATTGAATACATTATATATCTGTTTGACATTTTTGTGATGTAATACTCTTTTGGAATCTCATAAACGCCTTTACAGTCATTATGTTTGTTGTTTTTATATTTAAAAAATTGTTTCAGTTTATTTTTTGTCGCTGAATAGCCTTGCACATCTATAACATTTTGGGGGGGGGGGTTCCTTAACAATTTCACCGCAACTAATTTAAAAAACAGAAAATGTTAATTACTACAGAATAATACTTACAAATTAAATCATGCCCTCTCTAAAACTATTTTAATCAGATTTCGCTCAAAACGTTTTCAAAAATTTGGTGTTAAGCTGTGACATGTAAGAACATAATTTCTATAAGGCATTTTCAATTGTAAAAGGTATATTCATGGCATTTTTGCATAGCTGTCTTTACCAAAAAGATAATGTCGTGAAGCTTTCTTCAAACGATTTTAAGAGAAATAAGCTTTTTCGCCGATATTCAATAAATATTTAATAAATATAAGTTCTGTAATATATAATATCCATAACCTCACAACGAGTCAGGTGTACCTCGTTCCCAAATAGTTTTTGGGACATGTATGGGTCATCTCGTTCCCAAATAGTTTTTGGGACATGTATGGGCCATTTTCCATATTTATAGGCTGATTATGTCTACTTATCAGAATATTTAAGAAGGTGCACATTTTCCTAAACTATAAGAATTGAATAATTGTTTTTTTAAAAAAATAATTTGGACCATTTTCCCGGAATTGGGTGGAATATGCTTTTACATCAATAATATCACCATTATATTCCAGCTGTGTAAGCAACAAAGATGTGTTCACTCGGACTTTGCTACTCCTGTTTCAGGTAAGAAAACTTTTTATTGCTTTTTTATCGAACAAGAATTATTCAATTACTATTATAAAAATGGCCACAAGGTGGTAATGCCAGTAACATTGTAATCAGCAGATAGTTTTATTTAATTCATATGCGATGTGGTCCCTAATAGCAATAGGTGTTAATTTTGGATTCACAATTTGGAAGAAACAAACTCGTTCAATAACTTTAAAGTCCTATTCATAATTGTTGGATGCCTTTTGGCAACATTGTCATTGTTCCCTAAGAAATTGTCACAGCTACTACATAAGCATATATTATTTACCATTTGTATAATTTGAATGACCAAAGAAATGCAGAAAGTAAAACATTGTTACAATTTCATCACTGATAAATGTATCCGAGTTTTATAATTTGTATATTGACGGGATTTAAAGAATATGCATCGTATGCATTCCTTAGTGATTCATACTTTAAACGTCTGTCAAAACGTATCTAGCAATTGTCTATTGCTACAATTTTACACGAAATTTCTCTAGATACATGCCCGTATGGTGACCATCCAGGCAAGGTGGAACATGACTTGAATTGCACGAGTTTAATCAAGGCAAAACCATACCGTTGCTATGATTCCTGGACCAACCGGACGTGTTGTGCTACCTGCGCGACTCATTTTATGCGCTCATCTGGTAAGTTATGTCACTTGTGCTGATTTTTATAGACATTTTTAAATAAATGTATGCATATACTAATATTTTTTCTTTCTATCTTCTTACGTTAATCTTGTATCGCCATATACAAAATAGACACGTAAATGTTGCTTCCAACTATGGCGTTGCTATTAGCATCTTTAACAGGTTATGTCTATTGCTTCGGACTCCGTGTATCTAGTGGGACTCTGGGTATGGGGAACATAAAATCTGGTAATGACCCTTGTTCAAGCGATGACTTATGAAACGATGGTATATGTTATTTCTTCTATATTTTCTTTCTTTGTTATTATTGTTCTAATGGTGATTCTTATCATCGCAGTTGCCCTTTCATGTTCTTGTTACGTAAAGGGTTCATTGCGTTATGATATTATTTTATTTGAAGCTGCATATTTTCAATGTTTGAATGTAATTTTTTATTTGTAGCAAAAGTGTTCACATGCACATTTTGTAATGCTTCCCACTGATACACGTAAAATTTTATTAAATTTTTGAGTAAGTAGACACAATCGAGTGGTGTGCTCAAGCGTCTGTCGGACAATTGTATCACCATTGCTTGAAAACGGAAACGTCGGCAAATACCGATTTTTGTTGTAAAACGTTTAGTCATACATTAGTAATACAAATCCAGGTACAAGTATATTGCACATTAATAATACTCGTTCTTGTAAAAGTATATAACATTATTAATACATGTCCATGTACAAGTACATCACACGTTAATAATGCAAGTCCAGTACGAGTATATCACATTAATAACCCATGTTCAGGTACAAGTATATCACATTAATAATACTCGTTCTTGTAAAAGTATATAACTTATTATTAATACATGTCCATGTACAAGTATAACTGCATCACACAAAAAAATATTCATAAACCATAGTATTAATTTCAATTTCATAAGCATTCATTTGCCATACCGAGCCTACATACTTCGCAAATTTTACAAACGACATCGCTGAGGGATGCAAAGTCGGAGCGTTTACATGGTGTAACTGTGAACTCAAAATCATGCTCAAAAGACAAACTCAAAGTCAGTAAAATTCTTTCGAAAAAGACAATGTGACATTTCGTACCTGAAAAAAAAAACAATTGCAAATAATACGAATCGGTTTGTTTAGTAAATTCCAAACGCTGCAAATACTTATATAAACATGACTTTTATTATATATCCAAGTTCGAAAAATAGATTATTATTGGCGCAATATTTTTCACACCTATATTTTCATATACTGAAAATATATTTGTATCTTTTCACAGGGGCCCCGAGTGGCCTAGTGGTCTAAAGCGCTGTCAGTTACGGATCACTGCCATCTCACCTCTTTCTGCGGCGGTTCGAGTCTCGGATTCGGCCAATGTGGTTACGTGAGAAAGCTTGCCAGTAGCTTCCCGTGGGTCGGTGGTTCTTTCGAGGTTTTTCCCGGGTTCTTCCTCCACCATTAATACTGGCCGCCATGTATAGCCTATCGTGTGCTGAAAAATGGCGTTAAACCCTACAACAACAACAACAACAAATCTTTTCACATGTGAGAACAGTTATAGCTGCAGCAAGAAAAATGAGCATGTTGTGAGCTAGAACAATGGATGGAAATTGTATTACCTTTCGGGTATGGAAATTACCTTTGTAGAATACATTTGACATACCACAATTGGTTTCCCCACGAAACTCTCTCCGCTGTACTACTGTGCAAACAAGGTCAAAAACAAGTGTGACGCTACTCAGAGTTGCTTTGTGGTCGGACAGTGTTACATATGTTTCAAACGTTTACAGTGTAATTTATTGCAATTCCATCCCTAGCGTTCTCTTATCCCCTCCCCATCTCTCACAGCTTTCGTAAGTTTATTAATTTCAACAGTATTTAACGACTGACTGTAATAAAAATTATCAGCAATTTATGTGAACAGTCTTCATGGGGTGGATGGGTGTAGTATAACGAAGTATCATGTATAGAACATAATGAATGAAAATGCTACATTATTTACGTAAACAAAATGCCCATGAAAAGTGCAGGTACAACCTGTTTTGCGGAAAAGGCATTTATACGAGATACAATAGGCAATTTAATATTGCATGTTATGCCTAATAGATAAAGACAGAGATCTAGCAGAGCGATTGCATAAAGACTAAAGCAAGACGCAACGAGTCTTCAAATTTAGGATAACAAACCTTCTTGTATGTTCAAGAAACATTCGCTTAACAGCTTTGAATAAAGACATACCAATAACAAATGTTTTAATGGCTGTTCCATCTAAAAATCCATGTTACCCAGGGAAGGCAGTTTAACAAAAATATAATTCAGGGTATTTTGATTGCACAGAGTTCATATTAAAATGATAAGAAAATTATAAATTACATCTATGGATGATTACCCTACATTAAAAAACTTACCCAGGCATGTTTTACTGGAACAGCCCTGAGAGAGAGAGATGTGTCTTTTTTTCACCAACGCTACCGACAATTCAAAATTTAATATTTAGAAATGAGGAGGATCAAATTTAGCATGCATTTGTATACGCTGACCACATAAGGATTTTCTCACGTAATACGTACTCGAGTCGTTATTTCAACGCTGTTATCTCATAGATTCTTTAAAAGAATGTCTCAAGAATATTAACTGTTGTCACGGAATTGTAAAAATCCTTTATTTATTAAATACAAGTACTCGGTTTTCGTTTTTTGTGTACAACAATACCCGAGGGCGATTTATGTATATTGTACAAAGATTTCGAAATAGTGAGTTCGGTTCGTCCTATGCCGCACGTGCGAAGTGCCTTCCATGGGAAGAACCGAATACTTCCAGCGCACAGACGATGTATTGCGGCATCGTCTGTGTATAAATACCTCACCGTAGGTCAAAATCTTTACATTACAGAACGTCTTGTCAGTGAGCGGTCTACTTTAAGGACTTGCACATCTTTAGCTGTAGAGGTATGTGAGTTATTAATTTCTTGTGTATAAGTTATAACTATTGCACTACTAAGTTTATTTTTGTATATTTTGTATGTAGCTTTAGCTGACTTAGTATCATGCAAGTATTTTCTATTCTTGTTTGTGACTTAGCAAGAGATTTATATTAGTAATATATAAAGTTGCATTTTTAAGAAATGTTTAGTACCGTAGGATTCTTGTCGGGAACGGTTAGGTTCACTTCTGAATTTGTGTATTGTTTTGTAATTATTGCGCCGATAATGTAATCTGTGTAGCTTACTGTACATAACGCTATTACGTTTTATCGTATATGCCCGTGTCATGCATAGTGCACGGTGTTAGATGTATTTCAGCTGACCAGAGTGGTCAGAGTAATCAGAGTGACCAGAGTGATCGGAGTCGCAGCTGTATAGAAGATTGGAGTGATCAGAGTAATCAGAGTTATCGGAGTGATCGGAGTCGACGTGGCACCAGCTGCAGAGCTAACCACAGAAGCTGACCATAGCAGATGTGAAACTGAACCATAACAACCGTAGAGCTGAGTAAACAGTGTTGCTGGTCGAGTAGCAGGTGATCCGGTGTTGCTGGCCGAGATTAGTGGGCGCTGATTTGCTTGATTGACCAACCTGGGATACTGACTGCTTGATTGACCAGTAGCCAAGCGTGCTGGTGACGGAGCGTGTAACTCCATACATGTAATCTTTTAGCCGTGGGCTAATCTTTGGGGTTTGTAATACCCAGTGTGTTTTTGGGACTGTACATATATTTTGTACATCTGTCCCTTTGTTTTCATCATTTTCACTATTTGAGTGAATACATTTTTACTATATGAGTAAAATACCACAGTTTTACTATTTTAGTAAAACATATCATTCTTTCGTTGTAAACTCATTGTGAATCAGTCGCCCCTTGTCCTTGCACTGTGTAAGGTCATTTATTTGTATTTTCATTATTTAGTTCGTGCGGATAAAGTTAATTAATCCAGTATTTGGATATTATACGCACGTATTAATCATAATTCTTTTCTCATTTAAGTCATTCGTCATTAAACATTGTATTTGTATCACCATCAAATGTGTTTTATTGTAAATCTGAAATCCCACACGGTTATCTTGGTACAACTGTTGCAGATGATAGTTGTTGATATGGAGACAAAAGGTTATGGTGTGCTACCAAAATTAGATCAAAAGCAGATTTAAAAAAACAATTATGTAACTATAGGCTATGATTTATTTCTGTGAAACTTGGAAGGCATGCAGAGATGTAACCTGGTGGTTTTTGAAGTTTCAAATTGCTTAAAATTTTAAATGCGAACCACAGTAGTATAGCTGTACAATTTGTACAGGATGTCTACAAAGATCTGCGCGACAGAAATGTTCTGAAAATGGTACAACAATGATACAAACGTCTGTTTTCATCTTTCTATACATATATGTCCATATTTACTCATATGGTCATCATTTTACACAAATGATATTTATGGTGATGATGATGATGATGATGATGATGAAGACGATGATACTGATGATGATTTAAGTACTAACGTAGTGCACAGATGAAATACCATGTACTTTAAGTTTACATATATTGTCATCAACAACCTGGTCATGTATAACTGAGACTGGTTCCAAGTGGAATTATATGTTTGTAGTAAAAACGGCAGATATTCTCGTTAACAAAACAAAACAATGCTGTCTCTTGGACAAATGCATACTAATACAGAGTATATTTTAAAATTTGTTTTATCTATAGCGCTTGGGGTCTTTCTTGCAAATAGATAATGATTTGATATGTATATCTGATATACACAATTTTGGTTTTATAAACAAGATTCAGTCTGTACTCGCTTATAAATCAAGTCAAACTGCAAACAACAAAGACCATGATCTGCCGGACCATACTGTACATACAGATCAGTGTCAATGAACTTTGTTCCACTGATTACACATAAAAACTGCATAGACCCAGATCTTCCGGCGCATAATGCGCCGGCAGATCTGGGTCATTGTTTGCAGTTGGTCTCGACTCATAAGCGAGTCCATACGTTATATTTATTTCTGTTTAAAAAAAAACTTTCCATTGAGACAGTTAAATTTTTTGCTTTGATTTATACACATGCATATTTATATGTTACTTCATTGCAAATTTATGGCATGAAGATAACAAGGAAATCTATTTTTGTATTCAGGATGTCAGTACGGTGACAGGATAACTGGCTGTGAGAGATCTAAATGCAGTTTTTACAGCCTGTATACCAGACGTTTTGATTGTTGTCAGACATGCAGAGACAGCTACATGAACATTCTTCTACAATATTTACATCCTACTCATTTGTAAAACTACTGACACAATAAAGAATTAGCAAAGAAACGTTTAATTTTATTTTATTCTTTTTTTTTCTTTTTTTTTTTTAACGAAACGCTACACTTCAGCAAGTATCGCACAAATCTTGCTGCAGATATGTTAAAGGAAACAAAACGACAGTCACACAACCAAGCAAACAGAGCATGAGTATTTGTTTTATCATTCTTTTTTGTATAGGTTCCTGAATTTGTATTTTAAAAAATAATATAGAGTGAAATAATCATCGAGGCCAAACTGGTTTTATATGCTTACATAGTGAAAGTTTATTGGTATATTTTAATTTATTGTTCCGGTCTGAGAGAATCGCATCTGCAACCCTTTGTTCAAAAACTGAAATAAACATTGAACAATTTACATAATCGGGAAACATCAGCATTGCTAATTTGACGGCATGAGAAATAACATAGGATTAAACGTCCAAAAATTGCTATGTTGTAATCATTTAAGCGCAATACAGTCAGTATTACCCGGAAGCTGGGACTTTTGTCCCATGCATGTGTTCTGGGTTGAACAGATCGCAATAAGGGGAGAATAACATACCTTTTCCAAAAGGGTTATACACATTCCCTGTTATCAAATAAAATGTTTTTGTTTTTTTTTAATGTAGAACAAATCTTTAAAAACATCTTCATATACCTCATTTTTCCGATTTGTTCGAAACACATAATATTGCACAAAGAAAACTAAATGTTGTGCAGTAGCCTCTTGAAATGGTCCGCCGTCTAAAATACACGTAAGCATGTAAGCATTGAAATGGTCCGCCGTCTAAAATACACGTAAGAATTGAAATGGTCTAAACCGCCTAAAAAACACGTAAGGATGTAAGCATTGAAATGGTCCGCCGTCCAAAATACACGTAAGCATGTAAGCACTGAAATGGTCCGCCGTCTAAAATGCATGTAAGCATGTAAGCATTGAAATGGTCCGCCGTCTAAAATGCATGTAAGCATTGAACTGGTCCACCGTCCAAAATTGAAACGGTCTACAATCTAAAACACACGCAACCATTGAAACGGTCGAATCTGTCTAAAATACACATAAGCATTGAAACGGTCTACCGTCTAAAACACGCGCAAACATTGAAATGGTCCACCGTCTAAAATACACGTAAGCATTGAAATGGTCCAAACCGTCTAAAACGCATGTAAGCATTGAAATGGTGCACCGTCTAAAACGCATGTAAGCATTGAAATGGTCCAAACCGTCTAAAACGCATGTAAACATTGAAATGGTCCACCGTCCAAAATACACGTAAGAATTGAAATGGTCCACCGTCTAAAATACACGTAAGCATTGAAATGATCTACACTCTAAAACACACGCAAGCATTGAAATGGTCGAAACTGTCTAAAATACACATAAGCATTGAAACGGTCTACCGTCTAAAACACACGCAAGCATTCAAATGGTCCACCGTCTAAAATACACGTAAGCATTGAAATGGTCCAAACCATCTAAAACGCATGTAAGCATTGAAATGGTCCAAACCGTATAAAACGCATGTAAGCATTGAAATGGTCCAAGCCGTCTAAAACGCATGTAAACATTGAAATGGTCCAAACCGTCTAAAATACACGCAAGCATTGAAATTGTCCGCCGTTAAAATACACGTAAGCATTGAAATGGTCCAAACCGTCTAAAACGCTTGTAAGCATTTAAATGGTCCAAACCGTCTAAAACGCATGTAAGCACTGAAATGGTCCACCGTCTAAAATGCATGTAGGCACTGAAATGTTCCAAACCGTCTAAAACGCATGTAAACATTGAAATGGTCCACCGTCTAAAATACAGGTAAGCACTGAAATGGTCCAAACCGTCTAAAACGCATGTAAACATTGAAATGATCCAAACCGTCTAAAACGCATGTAAGCATTGAAATGGTCCAAACCGTCTAAAACGCATGTAAGCATTGAAATGGTGCACCGTCTAAAACGCATGTAAGCATTGAAATGGTCCAAACCGTCTAAAACGCATGTAAACATTGAAATGGTCCACCGTCTAAAAAGCACGTAAACATTTAAATGGTCCAAACCGTCTAAAATACACGCAAGCATTGAAATTGTCCGCCGTTTAAAATACACGTAAGCATTGAAATGGTCCACCGTCTAAAATACAGGTAAGCACTGAAATGGTCCAAACCGTCTAAACGCATGTAAACATTGAAATGATCCAAACCGTCTAAAACGCATGTAAGCATTGAAATGGTCCAAACCGTCTAAAACGCATGTAAGCATTGAAATGGTCCAAACCGTCTAAAACGCATGTAAGCATTGAAATGGTGCACCGTCTAAAACGCATGTAAGCATTGAGATGGTCCAAACCGTCTAAAACGCATGTAAACATTGTACTAGATAAAAGTTTCATGACTCCTTGTTTTGTGGATGAAACATTCACATTTTTTTTAAAACTAATCATGCAACACAGTTGAACGGTTTGAAGATATTATTTTGCTTTTAAGTAGGGAATTTGAGGTTTATCTATTAGACAACCATGGCTCGGTCGTGCAAAATATTTCTCTATTGTTTAGCAGAAGTTTTTAAGACTTTTGCGATTTCAATTGTTTGGTTGTTTGTAGTTGAACCAAACCCCTTTTAGTGGGTCTAAAAGACTGGGAAGACTAAACCCACTGGCACAACGTCGTATTTGGTGGTAAAATGCCACCTGGAGAGAAACCGTACGCTTCCAAAGCTGTTACACTCAGTTTAGATCGCACCTGGTGTGATCTGTCTGCAATGGCTTTAGTCTACAATGTGAAGATTTTGGCAAACACGTAGGAGGAAAAGCTCATGAAAAGTTTACTTGATGGAACACAAGGGTTGACGGTGTTACAATATTGCACGCGACAGACATTACACTTTCATCGATCACGTCACAATGAAGCCTATCTGAACCGACATACATAGTCTGGTTCATTTACCTGTGTATTTGGTTGAGTATGAATTAGTGATTAGAGAAGGAAGAGGAGATCCAGTCAACGTGCTCGTGTATCAGTTTGCGGAGACGATGTACTAAGATTTATGTGAACGAAGGTCAAAACAACCTTACGGTCTGAGAGCAAACACATACTACATCCTAATAGCTAGAGAATATTCCCTAGATCCAGTTCCCAATATGAGCGAGTGTGTCATGCATCATAAAAAATAAATGCACGTGCTAGCTGGGTTTTATAAAATGTATTTACCTGCAGTGACCTTTACAAGCAGATTGTTACATTAGATAATGACCGTAAAATTATTGCTCAAAATCACTTCCATCAGTTGCTTGAATTATTAGTAGTGAGGACACGGGAGTATCGTTAAGGACAAATCAGCTGTATTTGCCACAATGATTTTTCTATAAATTCTTCAACGAAGACTACAAAGCCACAATAAAATAAAGAAAAATAAAGAAGAAATCCAGAAATAAAAGTATTTGAATGGAGTAGACAATTTCCACAAGAAATCGGAAGCGACCATCGTCCTTTAAACTGACAATATGTTATGTGGACTGTTTCATTGCTTGTCGTTATCTTATCATAATAATAAACGAAGTAAACTGTACAGTGTACATGCTAGCTTTATCTGCGTAATCTAAACAAAATCCCACTCGATATAAATAAACCATTACACAAAACATTATACAGTGGGATATATATTGCTATATACGGAATAAGTTTGTTGACAAATATAATTTAGAAAAAGGGAAAATAGCACTTTGATCCAAATGAACTAAACAGATGATGATTCCTTCATTTGCATTTCAATGTATTCAAATATATAGGAAAGCATTCTGTCATGTAACACATCGTACTTTTCTCGTGCAATAGCTGTACACCTTTATCACGTAAGACAACTCTTATACCTGAATCTAGTACAGACTAAGGGTCGTTTTGAAACTTTCATATCAGTTGGAGGAAAATGTCTGGCTGCTTATAAAATATCAGTGTATGGTCTAAAACTGAGATAATTTTGTATGCCAAGTTGGTAGATAAGATATGTAATGACACCTAGTACTGCCCTGAAGGACACCGACGTACTGTGCACTCAGGTAAACCAACAAGGATTAGACAATGAGGCATCCCGTTCTTGTAGTGTTTCTTCTAGGTAACATTGTGTACACAGTCAGCCACGAGAAACCAGGTAAGCAGACATCGACAGATGAAGGTCCTCGCATGAATGAAATATTCAGTTTTTATCGCCTCATATCTGCCTATTGTTTAATTATAGTATGTGTACCTGCATAGGGTTTAATAGCACATCAGTACAATTATGGTTACATAGTGGCAACTAATTTAGGCATTCCCCAAAAAGGCATACAAAACAAAGATACATGCAAAAGAGGGCAAACTTATTAAAATACATAGTCAAGCTTTTGCATATCAACTTAATTCTTTTTAAAGTTCAAAACCTTCTCAGCGTGAAATTCATCGCGGGAGGCATCACATGTTTAAATGTTGTTATTCGTCTTTTACGACATGATGAAGGGCAGAACAGGCCTGTTTTATTCCAAGCCCGTTCTGTCTGTCTGTCTGTCTCTCTCTCTCTCTCTCTCTCTGTTATCACCGACTATATATGCTCTATCGTCTGAACAAAGTTGTCTAAATATAACTATCTCTCGCTAGAAATACAATATTTTGGGAAATAGTTGTTATATTCGAAATCGGTAGCCAAGGTGCTAAAATACTAGATATACACAACTACTAAGAAAACTACAACAACAATAACAACAGTAACAAAACCACCTCCACAGACAAGCTCAAAAAACATTTCTATCAGTAAGGTATGCCGGGATAAAATAGGCTATGCCATAATCATATATTTGGAACTAGAGTTAAAAATTAAATATTTATCAGGGTATAATAGGTGCTGCAAAAAGTAGTGAAAAAACAACAAAAACAACAACAACAAAAATAAAACAAAAACAGGAGTACCATTCACAAAGTGCCTCGTGAATATTGCTGCTGGCCCACCACAACGTGTTTCAATAATACCCGTGTCTGAAAAATATTTTTTGTTGTTGATAACATTTATTTCAGTTAAAGCATGGATATGGTAGATGACAACAAAAACCATGACGAAAACAAATCTGGACCGTAGATGAATTGGAATACCATTTTTCTCGATAAAATATGGGTTACAGATGATTGCCTGATTAAGACATTTAATTTTCTTATACTCGTGTTTATATGAAGCAGTTTTCTCCGACGGGGTTGATTAACATGTGGGTAAGCATACTCTTGCACATAAATTGATGAATATACAAAATACTGTGTTATGGAAGGCAATTGTGTAATGGATGCGATTTAATTTTTAATGTAGTGAGATAATGTATACAAATTACTTTAAAACGAAATATGTGCAAGCACCAATTACCTAACAATATGGGTTGGGATAGGTTTGAACTGTCATTCAGGGATTCTAGTATGTATTGAGTACAATGCATTTTCGAATGCGTAATCCAGTTCGCATTCGAATAAAATGGAGTTTTACCTTTTTAAGCCTACAGGATGTCAACTGCTTTTAGGTATTGCAAGCTTCGCTACTGAAATTGCAGCCTGGGAAACCTGAAACGACATAAGAATACCAACAACTATATTTGTTATGAAACAGCGAAGTAGCAACAGAGATGCAAAGATTGGAAACGTCGGGAATTTTTCATATTTGTAAGTCCATATCAGTACAAAATGAATCATAAACATTGCCGTCGACAGACATACTATAGTCGAAAAATGTATTTTTGTTGTCAATAATTCTAATTAAAAAATACATTTTATTAATTTCCTACCTAGTAAATGAAAGACTTCTTGGTACGAAGATGAAAGAAGCGCGTGGCACGGGACTTGTTGCAAACTACAAGATTGAATTATTTATTGTCGTGGATTACAGCTTCTATAAGCAGTAAGTACCAGCGATGACCGTGACTTTTGACCCCAGCCCATGAGCATGGCCATTTCGCTGTGCCTTAATGATAGGAATCACGGTTGAAATTGGACCGGTTATAGGTTATAGGTTATGGACTACCAGGCTTCGTGATCTTTTTAACCTCTCTAAACAATAAATAATATAAACGACGATGGGACATTGTATAATCCGTCAGATTGTCTAATGAAATTCAAAATGAAAGATATCATGATAATTAGCATCATCATAAACATCATAAAATAAAATCATCACAACCGTGACCAACGTCGTCCTCTTTTCCATTATTATTATTCTTATTATTATTATTATTATTATTATTGCAGAAGGGAGGGCAATCATACCTGAATACCTGCATTGTGGCGATTTTTAGCACTCTCTGGTCATTTTTAAGTCCATACATGGACTCTACGAGCATCATCATAAACATCATAAAATAAAATCATCACAACCGTGACCAACGTCGTCCTCTTTTCCATTATTCTTATTATTATTATTATTATTGCAGGAGCGAGGGCAATCATACCTGAATACCTGCATTGTGGCGATTTTTAGCACTCTCTGGCCATTTTTAAGTCCATACATGGACTCTACGTCGGTCCTGACACGAACCAAATATGTCTCCAATGAAGCCACAGAAAGTGTCTTTAAGATCCCAAACATGCGCCTCCCCGTATTGCTATACTTTTTACGGTATTATGAGAATAGTGGTAAAATATTTGTAGTGACAAACGTGTCTGGTTGATGAGTGAAAGAACAAGGATCTAACCTTGTAGTAATCAGCGTCCGTTATATGTCGGCATTATCCGTCACAGTTATGCACGTAATGTAACGGCTGAAATGAAATTTTAATACAACTCTCGCAGAGAGTGTGAAGTCCAAACATGCCATATCTAGACAGAATGTTTTTTACTTTTTGATGTGGTGCTTCAGCTGGATGGGTACCACTTACGTTTGCGTGTTTGTAAATGGGTCGAAGTGAGAGTAGTAAATGCAAAGACACTAAATAGTGGTTTACAATCGCAAGGAGTCCTGTTATGCTCACTTGCTCAAATGTATACTAGCTGCTTTCTTAAGATGAGTTTTGCCTTTGGCAAATATGATTGATTGAGACTTGTTTGTTGTTGGTTTCGGTATCCTAATTAGTACGCCGGAATGTAAATGTAAACAATAGTATTGGTAGTTCACGACTTTCTGCAGTATATAAGAAAGGCTATATCGAACAAGAACGATAGCGCATGAGACGGCTACATTTCTTTCAACTGTGCTATAAAAAGTCATATTGCAGAGGTAAGCCGAGGACATGCTTCAAGTCATAATGCAGTCGATCTGACGATTTTGTCCAATACTGTTTTCCCATAAAAATAGTTCCTGTTAAGCTGATCCAGATGGATATAAAAGCCGGGGTATGATGACAAACGCTGGAAGATCAGGTGTAATGTATGTGCATGCCGAGAAGATCTCATCGTGGGTAAAACCAAACATTCTGGAAAGAGGTCATATCAGGAACGGTAACCCGCATTACCTATCAAATCGTATCTATGTTGAAATACCCATATGTTTGGAGGGTTTGTCGAGTAAAGATTGTTAACCGTTTGAAATTTTTTGTTTGTAATGAGTTTTATATAACTCGGATGTGAGGATGAGACCTGGCCAAAACAACGGTCTCTTTGCGATACATATCGGATACCTGTCCGGAAATACGGGAGGGCCCCTAACCAGACTTTATGCGATCCCGACCATTGTTAGTGGTGACACCAGGCAGTCAGCAAACAGCACGCTGCATATTTCCGCAGGATTGAACCGAATCTGGTCAGGCCGTAGTGTTTCATGCGACAGAGCATACATCATATCAGCGACACCATTCAGGCATACGTTCAGGCAATCCTGGTAGAGTAGGCTGAAGCGCACAACGTGATGGTGAAAACAATGAAGGTCTTACATACGTAGAGGAAATGAATAATTCGACAATTATTAACATAAAAGTCGAGATAAGTCCAAAGCACTCAACAACGGCAACCAACATGGCAAAGCCAGATTGACTTTAGCTCAACAGAGCAAGCCACGGAAGTAACGCACACCGGGATCCTGCAAATAGTGCAGGCATAAAAATTCGAACAACATGCTAGTTGTCTGGGTATTGCAGTGAGGCATGCTGTCATCTGGTTTAAAATGAGCACTAACATTAGTGAGGTATACTCAAAGAGATGATGGGTAAATATTTTCAGAGGGCTAACCTTACATCCAGAGAAAAAGAGAAAGAAATAAAAAAAAACATAGTACACACAATTTTCTTCTTCTTCCAGATTACGACTTGTATTTCCATTTGTTATATTAGGCCAATTTAGAGGTCCAGTATTCATCGGGTGATTATGGCGTGGGCCAACGAATTCAGTGCGAGAACTATATAAGCTGCGTTTACCGATAACTCACATTGCAACACTAGGTCAGAAGGAGTCCATGTGCTCCGATGGTCTACCGGGTTGAACTCACGAAAGGCCAATCAGTGTGCGTAATCACTGCGTTCATAGGTTCTCATCCCAATCTACGATGTAACGTCATGCGCACCCGCGCTGCAATAATATTGTTAATCGTCGAAAAGGCATCATGATGTCGATGGCATCCGCGTAGCAGCTAGAGGCGAAAATCGACGTCCTCCAAGCTCAAAACGCACGGCTTGTAGCAAAGACGGCAGAGCTGATAGCAGTGACTAGGTGTCAGCCAGTATTTGGTCCGCAACACACCGCATGATCGGAGAGCTAGAAGAGAAGCGGATCGCACATGCATTTACAGATCCAGCGTTAGAGGCGAAGCTGGATCCGTCACCGAAAGGTAAGTGGATTATTGAAGCAGAAGCGACAGAGCGCAGATGTTGAACGCGAAGTACGTAATAACCACGTCAGACAAGGTGATGGTGGTCAGCCTGGCGGAGAAATTCTGGCAGATGTTGAAGAAGCACCTCATACCGGACGATGACAATTCGACGGTGCGCGGGGTAGTCTGCGAATACGATATGGACCCACAGGTGTACAGCTACGGTCTGTTTCCGTTGATATTCTTTCACTGTGTGAGAGCAGATAACGGCAAAGACGGCGACCACTATCATGATGGCAAGCACCAGAAGGTATCAGACTAGGCAGCCAAATGCATGTCCGTTCGCTTCAAGAAGGAATTACAGCATACTTCCAATGATGTTGCTCAGAGACCAATCGCTTTTTCTGCGACTATTTTCAGCACGCCGGTCAGCCGTTCCAGGCGAATACTTACCCATTCGTTTACGCGACCTGAATCGGGTTGATTTGCCGGGTCTGCAGATGGCTTTGTATCGCTCCTTCTGTTAATGATTGAGAACTCACTCGTGTTTATTATAAAAAAGAGTGCCGCGAGAAGAGATGCGATTGTGATTCCCCTACTCAGGAAAGATGGATCTCAGCTTCTCGCCGTGGGCTATATCCTCGAAGATAATGCTATGCATAATAATTTACATTGTTTATAAGTTAAATTTGTATTATTTGTTATTATTTCATTATGCTATTGTAATGTAACATTGTATGTTGGACTTAACCTTGTCCAAAATTGACTTCATTTCTGCTTGATTCAAATTAACTTTTTTTATATTTAATTCTTTGTAAACAAGTAATACATTGCTAACTTATTCACTGTGTGTAAGGGTTTAAAATCGGAATTATTATTAATAAAAGAAAATATGTTTATTTGGGTCTAGTTTTAGGTTTTGAATTTCCTTAGTATATTTGACTATTTTGTAAACTTTATGATTATTCTAGAAGGTTAGTTTCCATTAGGTCATAGCTTTTTAGAAAATGATAATTGCAACCTGAGGTCAAGTAGAGAACTATATAATCTGAGGGGATTTTTCATTCGTGTTTGAAGATTTAACACTTTCAGATTGTATTATATGTTTTGTCCAGTATTTCAAATGTGATCTGGACATTTTATTTCTTCAAACTATTGAATTCAAGTGATTATTTTCTCTAAAAATACAAATGTACTCTGATAAAATTCTTGGATTGAGACATTAAGTGGAATGTATAGTGAATTCAAACCTGGAATTACATTATTGTGATTCAGCAAATGGATGCTGATACATCAGCACTATACAGACACATCATCGTCTTCAGTTTTTGGATTTATTCTGGACTTGTACTGAATTTCATTTAGGACTTTAAGTCATGAGGACTTGTGTCTGTAATTCGTGGATTATATTGGATTTAATTAGCAATACCGTAAGTTCTTTTTCTTAATTTTCACTTTTGTATTCTAGGGAAATGAATTATTTGTTAAATTTTACAAAGCTTGGTCTCTTTCATTTTTTCTGTTATTTATTTTAAGAGCATACACTCGTAACAATAACTTGGCTGATAAGCTCCCAGATAGCGGTGATTTTGCTGCAGACGTTTCTCGTTACCTGTAAGCTACATGGAGATAACGATCGAGTTTCTCATTATTGTCTGCATTTTTGATTTCTACCTGTTGGCGCTGTTTCATCTTGAGCTCGTTCTATGCATTTTTTCTAACGAATTTGGTGGTGGTATTAAAAAAGAACCACTTTTGTAGATTTCCACTGCCCAGCCTTCATTATGGAACTCCCTCATGGGGATAATCTGAGTACCCTCTGCTGAAACTCTCTTGATCACGGTTTCCGTTGAGGAGAGTAGCTTAATGTTTGTCATCCCGACTGTTTCTTGCGCGTTTTCATCTCGCGTTTCATTACTTTATTTAATGTCTTGTTGATTACTCTCTGCCGTGGTGGTGGCCGTTCTATGCCTTGTTTCTCACATATGCTCGTACTGTGATATTGTGCAAGGTATGAATGTTTATATGTAACTAGTTTTGCATCTTTTTCATATTCCAGATGGATATTATATCTCCAGAATTGTAATTTGCCACTAACATCTCAGTCAGTCTCTGCACATTCAGCCCTTTCATGTATGCCACTGGTTTTAAAGGAGGTATTAACCTTTTTATAGAAAACATAAATTTTTGATAGTTTATCTCCACGAACGTTTTTCAGGCGGGTTACGAATTAGATTATTTGTTGGTGTTCTTCGTGGTTTGTTTCAAAAAACCAATTTTTTTAATTGTATCTTTTCTGGAGGAACATTTACAAGACCACAAAACTCATCCATACCAGCTAAGTACTAAAGAATGAACATGTGATCAAACTTAAATATGACTTAAGCATGTTATCTGAATACGGAAGTAATCTCGAACTATTCCGCGTCCTCCTCCGCTCACATGGTATAAGGGAGTCAGGAGCACCATCGGATTGACTCGTGTCCCAAGCACCATAGACCAAAATGAACAACTTACTGTCAGATTTCCCAGCCTCAGTAGCAACGATATCATTGTGCCCGTAACCTTTACACTTGCTTTGATCGCCTTTACAGAAGCGCTGGTTGAAGCCAACCGCACGACTGTACAAAACCTAGGCATCACTATCGTTAAAGAAACTAGACTGATGTCGATGCCGATGTTTGGGGTGTAGACAATGATCTATGCCTGATTTACAAATTAAGGATCAACACGGTCTACTAGGGTAATCAGAACGCGAATACTGCCGCAATAATTACCGGCGATGCTAATGTCAGTGCCGATTCCCAGCCTGACACATATATAAACACCATGTTTGGGAACCGTTTCTTTGGGTCCACTGACCTCTTGCTGATAAATGATTGCATGCCATACAACAAAGTTCGACATTTCAGACTTCATATCCGAGCTGACGTTGAACGACTATGCCAGGGGGATCCAGTGGCATAAAACAACAGCGAGCTACATCAAGAGCGGTATCTCGCTGAAAATCTACGTCGTAACCCACACAGTTCTCGCATGCATAATCTGGTCGTGTTACATATATAAATTATTGCACAAGACTGACAGTACGTGGAACATCAACGTAAACATGCCATTGAAAAGCATGACGGCAGTAATTAGGCTTTTACAGGACGTGTCACAAAGCGCTTATTTCACTCGCAATGTTGATTATTTCTACAACCCCTTTATCAACAATGTTTCGGTAACGATCGAGCACGTCCCAAACCAGACCTTTGTTTATGGACAGGTATAATACCAGCAGTGGGAAGAGGCCCTAAATATAATGTCGAGATAGTCTATAAAGGACGTGAAGCTGCTGAAGATCGATATTAGTACATTTTACTGAAACGGGTTTGCCCTTATATCAATGTGAGGTCAACGTAAGACCATACCACGAATCAGAAAGAAGCATAGAAAGCGCCAGTGAAGGCGTAACACTGCAAATCGAATACAAACGGTCATAAAAGATTGTGTTTCAAACATGTACTTATACTCCATCATGGATGCGCAGCTCGACATACGAAATGGCCAGTTGTGTCAACCACCATCTAGACTCAAGGCAGGGCGAATCACATCTTTCATCAGGTAACCTGCACGCGTGTTTTCATAACTCACAACCACACTGCACCATGGTTGCTTGTCTACGAACTGCTAGAATGTTCATTTAAGGGCCACCTCGGTATTACTTTCATCATCTACCTAACAGAAGGCCTCAACTAGGGAACGTTCCAAGAGGCAAACCATGTGGGCTATGTTCTGCAGGTGCCTTGTATAACCGATCAGCACACTGGTCTCGCGGCAGGTCCAACTTTCGCGGGTCGGTTACAAGATCCAGTCATATACTCGCAGTAAATCGCACGGCCAGTTTTCACCTTGCCGATAACAAGTCGTTGTATTTCCTTGTCTTCTTGCAGAGAGGCCAATGTCTGCTTCTGTAGAAGATTATGACCTGAGCCACCTCGAGATGCGTTGCGAGATGCATCATTTTGCGGTTTGCTGAAATGTCGGCAGAACCAGGCATGTAGGACTTGGTGGCGGTCGGCGCGAAAGCACAGGAGCTCATCTCAGACTATTCCGTTAGGTCAGTTATGGGAAGCTGCCATCCCTTCACACAATTGGCCAAACAATTTAAAGCATGGGAAAAACTCTCCCATTCCCAGAAAAATGCTAGGAAAATAGGCAACCATGTCGAGGCTTACAATTTACTCCACATTATAGTATCTGGGGATATTCCTGAGCCCTTCTAGACCAAAAATAGACACATGCCCGCAGAACTTCCTTCAACATGGCAGTGGGCGTTGGTCTCGTGGCGTTTCTCTTTGTCGCCGATTCCCCGGTGGCTTCGAGCCTATTTGTGTATCTGCTACAAACCCTGATATTCTGCTCGTGCGTCTCTCAGGTTCTGAAGCAACTCCCGTCTGCTATTATGAACTGCTACACAAGCTGGGGGGTCAATTTGCTGCCATTTCCATCAGCGGTAACACACACGACCTTTGTTTTGTCACTTGAGGCCGTTATGAATGCCGCACAGACATCAACCCCGTAGATTTCATATGGCGCACTTCCTCGAGATGAAGTGTCTATAGCAAGGTACGCCTGTTATGGACGCTAGCATATCTCCATAGTTCCGCTGTTATAGATATTGCCACCGGTGATGGCCCTTAGGATGATCGCGCTTAAGGATTTTTTTTTGTCCGACACGTCGTTTATGGTTGCTTTTCTTTCGTGGAATCGCCTTTCTCACTCCTCCTGTTCCCTTCGACGGACTTCTGTCAGGTCATTTCCTCTATTGATTTTTTTCTAAACGTTTCATATCTCGCTGCGCGATGCAATCTAGGCATTCATTCATAAAGGAACCAGAATGTTAGAGCTGGGTTCCTGGTACTTCATAAAGGCCCATATAACTGTTGCCACCTGGTAGGCATTTCCATAGTAAGGCATTTAAGTGCCAGTGAAAGGCCTGGGCCGTGTAGCACGCTTGATTCTGCTGGCACCAAGGCGGATAAATTCCCGCTCAGTTTCCTGTGCTGCCTGCTGCTGAGACTCAAGACTTTTATTCTCCGCATTGACTGCCTGCACACTCTCGAGCCTTCCGCAGTGAATTGCATTCTCGGGGTAAAGGCACCGGACCTCGCCAAAGCCTCGCACACATCTTGCGCTGAGTACGCCCTCGGTTCATGTGCCAGGGGTTTGTCGGTTTTTATACAACGTACATGACATACGCAAAAAGCCAAAGCGATGCGTGTCTTGAACATGAGGAATATACTACAATGCAACCCTTTGTCACACGCAAAAGCTAATTATATAATTACTACCGCCCAAGTACGGGCGAATATTTCTCCGTAGCTCGGAGAGTACTAGCCTATATAGGGTTCTGGTCTTTTTTCCATACTTTGCAGCTTAGCCCCTAGCTCATCTATAATAAACTCCCGACATAACCACACCTCTGTACGAGTCCCTTTCCACATAAACAATATAGCACCGGCACCACACTTCTCCTTCTTAGTCTGTGTATCTTGCAGTATTTTGGCGTGCACGGCGCTCGCCATGTTCCCAAGCAACAACCTTCCGAACATATTGTAACCCGTTATCTCAACGGTATAATCAGTACGATATATCTTATTCAAATCATTTAATTCACAATGTCACTGACAGTAGCACGGTTGCACATTTTAAAAGGGATAAAATGAGCGCTACGAAGACGGGTCGGTCAGAATGGTGATCTTTTAGGGATGGGTATATTGCTGGGTTGTGTAAGGACCGATGTGGGTGGGGAAGATAAAACGTGGCCCAGTTGCCCTCCCGTCTGCTATTATTATTATTATTATTATTATCATTATTATTATTATTAGTAGTAGTAGTAGTAGTAGTTTTACTATTATTTTTTTAACGTTGTACTTCAATCTTCAACGTTACTTAACCATTTGGAAACAATAGTTCATCTGTCAAATTATTTGAACTATCATTCTAAATTTTCATTCTCATTTCCTGATTATTCTAGTTGGTTCGACAAAACCAATGGTACAGATATCGTTACCAGACAGAAATCAGCCCAAACTGCAATAGAACAATATATTGGATCGCTCATTTACACCGTAAGTCATGGTACAATGCTTATATATTATTGAAACGTGATTAACAGTCATTTTTGTTTGTCAGTTAATATACTATCTCATCAATGCAAATTGGTATTCTTCTTCACGTTAAGTTCTGTCTGGGACTAGCAATAGACAGGAATACCATGTCTCAACAATATCTATCGTGCCACCGTGGGCTTCCAGGCAATTGGCACATTGATGTACATTACCTTATTTGCACACCATATTACCTCTTTATTTATTTTATTATAAAGACTGCTCAATTATCTTGACATTTTAAAAGTTATGAAAACGTCCTGATGTAATTTACTTTAATTTTGTATGATAGTTATAAGTACAGTTCGAATAAAAGTTAAAATTTGAAGCTGATTAACAACGTTGCTTATTAATCGTAGTGTGCAGGTGTATTTTGCAATTGAATCAAGTACTTAAAAAAAAAACAAAGAAAGGCTCAATATTTTTAAACTGAGAGAGAGAGAGAGAGAGAGAGAGAGAGAGAGAGAGAGAGAGAAGATGAAGGATTCTTCGATCATGCCTATTAATTTGTCCACTTTTCAACTTTAAACTGTATGTACTAGGCTAACCTTGCTTACAAGGACCTTCTGAAACATGGACTTCATATAGAGCTTGTACCTGTTGCTGTACTTATCACAACGGTAAGACATATATTCTACAATAATACTACAGCTGCTTCTGCTAGTTTTGACAATATTATCTACATGCACTGAACTATTCTCTTTAAATGTTAAAATCTGAAAATTTGACAACAATGCGTGCTTGAGAGTCCTGCTATGGTAAAATGTATTTATTTATCAATTTTATTATTTCTCAGCGTACTATTAAAAAAAGGAATGGTTTGTTTATATATGTGACATTTATCAAACAAAAAAGATGTGTTAAAATTTCAGTGTCAAACTTTTATGAGCTTGAGATGTTATTCTAGGGTGGGGTCAGTACATGTATTAATTTAGCTTTCAAACATTTTGTTCTATACATAATGGAAATACATATTTATCAAGAAAAAGTTGAAATTTGTGAGTTATGTTCATAAAGAGACTGGATAAATATAGTTTGCAAAATATGGGGGGGGGGGATTTATTATCATAGCAATTAAATTTTAGTTATACTCTGTATTCCCAATGAGTGCCTGTGAATATGGGGCCTCATAGTTATAATTAACTTAAGTACAATATTTTACGGCCTTTGTGTTGTTGATAAAAAAAATGGTAGATAAGCATTATAACGTGTATACCCATCTGTTTCTATGGCATTGATAGATCACGATTACTGCAAGTCACTAGTTATCGTGAGTCACCTTCATCTTTACGTTTGTCATCCACGGGAAGCGATAAAAAGCAGAGGCGATCGATCATTGCCGTATTTTGGAACAACTATACACCAGAATGGTACAAACTGAGACATATTTTTACAAATAAATGCAATATCTTTTTAGTTAGTTAGGGTTCATTTATTATTAGTCAAATAAAATTTATGTATGTATTGGACCCTGCATATTAGTTTTGTCGTCCATTAGGGTAGAGGGGTGGGAATGAGGGTGGGAGACGAAACAGTTTTGACCATAGTCTAAGCTATTTTAGAATACGAATCTATGTGATTTATTCAAATGATTTTCCAGACGGCTGCACAATCTTCATGGACGGAGCACGTTAAGGTGACCGCATCATCAAATATCACCGTAGAACCAACGGCAGTACTTGATCTGTTCAAGACGATGTCAATCAGAGCAAAGACTGCATTTGCACATGATCATGCCATGTTGTTCACAAAGTCAGTATGCTTTGTTTCTACATGTCTTTTTGCTTTCCCTTGATGCGATACAATTCATTGCATCAAATTTTCAATGTCGTAAAAAATATGAACCCATCTTGGCTGCTAAGTTATTGTTGGGTATCTTTCTGTATCATTTTCCTGAAGTTTGGTAGATGTAAGTCTGTTGCTAGATACTTCACTGGTTCACAAACAAACATTTTGGTTGAATTTCAACAAGGTCAAGATGGGACTGTGACATACGGTTACTATTATTACACATGGTTACTATTACTACACATATTTACTATTATTATACATATTAATATAATAAGACATGGTCACTATTATAATCCGTGGATAATATTATTACACATGGTTACCAGTATTACATATAGCTACCATGATAACACATGATTACTATTATTACACATGATTACTATTATAACAAATGGTTACCATCATTACACATGGTTACTATTACTACACATAGTTACTATTATTACACATGGTTACTATTACTACACATAGCTACTATTAGTACACATGGTTACTATTACTACACATAGTTACTATGATTACACATGGTTACTATTACTACACATGGTTACTATTACTACACATAGTTACTATTATTACACATGGTTACTATTACTACACATAGCTACTATTATTACACATGGTTACTATTACTACACATAGTTGCTATGATTACACATGGTTACTATTACTACACATGGTTACTATTATTACACATTGTTACTATTATCACACACGGTTACTATTACTACACATAGTTACTATTATTACACGAGATGCTGCATGGTTTTGACTGTACCTTCCATGGTAAAGTCAAAAACAAGCAGCACCCTGTGTCATCATGCCGATCAGTACTAACACTAACCTCCTAATGCTGAGCGCCTAGCGAGGCAGCTGTTAGTACCATATTTGTAAGTCTTTGGTATGACTCGGCCGGGAGTTGAACCCGAGACCTCCCGCATTAGAGGTGGACGCTCTAACCACTAGGCCACCGGACCGGTCACAAATACGTTTGTAAACTTGACGATATGCACGTGCTAATGATCGTATCTATAATTCAGCTCAGGTAATCTTAAAATTGTTAGATTTGTTATGTATTTTTCGTGCGCTTTTGAGAGAGAGAGAGAGAGAGAGAGAGAGAGAGAGAGCTCAGTGTGAACATTAGAAGTGTCAACTCCCCATTTCTACAGTGTATACAAACATTTCTGGGTGATTCTTGTTGTAAATAACCAAATACTGCTTTGTAATTACTGTTCCTACGTTAAGAATAAACCACGTGAACAAGACGTTATATATATATATATATATATATATATATATATATATATATATATATATATATATATATATATATATATATATATATATAATCTACAGGTATCAAATTCAGACGCAGAAGAGTGAATCAAAAGTAGGTATGTATTCATAACAAAACGAAGTAGAATATATACTGGGTTGTTCCAAAAGAAGGTACAAAACATATGCCAACATTTCGAAGCATAATGATTATAAAGGAGTCTGGTATCAGGAAAGCACGGTTCCATATACGAAGATTTTTTTTTGTTTGGTGGAAAGTTCATAACATGTTTTTATCAGGGTAGGATTACGATCAGAAACGCACTGATTGCGAATCCAGCATTCTAACCAAGGAGATATGGTAGCGTCTTACGTAAATGAAATACAAGGAATACAAACAAGGAGAGTGTATATTTGCAAAATACATTTATTTTAAAAGGGGTTGCATCGGTTTATTTTATGATTCACAACGAGTCTTTATATTCAGGCTACGCGAATATTGCAGCCATGTGTACAGAACGAAGTGTTTCTCTAGTAGAAGATAGCATGGACATCTATACAGCCAATACCATTGCACATGAGCTTAGTCACAGGTAAGGAGAATGAAAATTAAATAAATATATTACGTGTCTCGTTGCACACACGTGCACAAAAACATACACAAGGCCGCGGATAGGGTAGGGCAACTAGGACAAATATCCATTGGATACAATACATAAGAGAATAGTTTGTTTTTGTAAATCATTGTGACCTACTGGATAATTTTTCTTTCTGTTTGCAACCCTGATACACAAAACCGCACACATAACAGACCCAAACTGGTTCATCGTGGTTCTGATTATTGCCAGCGACATAATGCTTAACGCATGGATTAGAAATATCCCACACGTTAAATGAACAAGATAAGTAGATAGAACCTGTTAGAAATGTCTGGAATCATATGTTTTATTTCAAATGTCCGCTTCCAAAGCTGTGATGAGAATGAGTCATATTCGTCTTATATTAAGAAATAACGATACTATTTGACGGGGTGGAAGGGGACTATTTGCAGCTGCAATGTATTTCACCTTCACCTTAATGTAAATGTTGTCATTCTTCACAAAACTTATATTTCAGTGGGACGGGGGAGGCAAATATGGGCGACTGACATTATAACGGTTCTCTATAGCAAAGTAGGGCGCCACTATAACACATATATAGAACGTAAAGTTCATAATTATCGTGAACTGTTAAGACAGCTTATTCTATCCAAGGATTGCATGCTACTGTTTAATATTTAACATCTAAAATCATGAGTAAGCTTATTGTAGCCTCATATGAGTTATGTATAGCTTCCCGATATAACATTTTCACAATATTATTTTCCCTAGTCTCGGGGCGAATCATGATGGTGACGGGAACGTGTGCTCTGCCGCTGAGGGGTTGATGATGGCACCAAATCGTGCATCAACACAAGATGCACACAAAGAGTGGTTGTTTTCTTCTTGCACAGCCGACTATATCAAACATTACGTGAATCAACTAGACGGGTAAGTTTTATGTGAACTCGTTAGATTTTATAGAGGGATGCTCTTATATATTTTCACAGCAAAGTCGAAATTCAGAATGTGGGAGGGGAGAAGGGAGCCTTCACCTATCTCCTGTATTTCCTTCCTGTTAGACCAACAAGTAGGTATCCGCAACTAGTAATGTCAGAAACAAAAGCGGAGACCTACTTGTTGGTCTACCAACTTGTATGCTGGCGCAACTAGTCCACTGACTGGTACAGAATTACAATAAAATGTCACATTAATATATAATCTTATACCAAAAGTATATCAGTACTCTACAGAAAAGCACCCTTCATATAAGAAGTGTAAAGCTGTCTTAAGGTTAATGCGTACATAGGTAGGATTATGGTATACGCTTCTACAGCAGTTTACATCAGAAATGCATGTTAATAATGTTGATCATAACACACACACACAACCATATATATATATATATATATATATATATATATATATATATATATATATATATATATATATATATATATATATATATATATATATATATATATATATATATATATATGAGGGTGGGAGTTCAAGAAACGAGGTTTGTGAATATAACTTTAAATTTTCAGTAATAAATTAAAACTACGAATACATGATATTTGGCGTTACTATATGACAACGCATTTGAGTCGCACGAGCTTTGGGCTTCGCAATTTAAGTGAATTACATCATGACCATTCATGTCCATTATTATTCATCGGTATTATTTTTAAAAAATCTTTTTTCATATCATTTCAGACATTTGTTTAGCTACTGGCAGACAAAATCAGTAACGTCCTATCAGCCATTAATAGTTGTAGTCTTTGTTACGTTTCGACAATAAAGGCATCATTTTGAACGCGGCAATGTAAGTTGTTTGATAACCAATATTGATTGATACTTACTTATATTTTAAAACTTTCAAAACTCATATATCGCAAGTTAGAAAAAACCGTGAACATTTTGAATCAATTATTTGTTGTGTTTATATGTACTAAATGTATGATATTTTCCTTTCAATTTGTAGGAGAAACTCCAATTGTTTACGAGTAGACAATAACCTCCGCCCATTTCCCCAAGACATAGAATACTCGAAGCACATGTATGGTTCGATGTACGGGGCTGATGAACAGTGCCAGATAAAATATGGACCCCATTCGTATGTCTGCAGAGTGAGTACCAAGTTTTCTCTTCTGCGCAACAACACATAAAGACTGTACTTACATTTTGTTTAAAGACTTGTAGATTTATCACCTAGACTTTTTCTTTCGAAAGAATGTAGGCTTATTTGAGTTGCTTATTTAATAATATTGTTGGATATTTGATTTTTTCAAGGTAGATTATTGGGTATGTCGATATACATATGTGCCACAGAGGAAATTTGTATTTAATCAGGCGGTATTTAATGAAGAGCATTACTATTCTGTCAAATTAAAAAAAAAAAACTTTTAAAAAATATTAAGACCGACAAGTGTTGCCGGTAAATTCAGATTCAGCTTCAAGGATATTAAATGACAGTTTTAAAACCTATTGTCTTTAAAACAGATTCATATTTGATTTAACTTTATATATTTCGCAGGCAAAATCATCAATGCGCCTTGAGAACAGACATTTTTTAGTAATACGTAGAACGTCTGAGACGGCTTTCTTATTTTGTCATTAACTTTACCATCAAGAAATACGAATAGGTAAAACAACGGGTAATATTTACTTCCTAATTTCTTGTAACTTTATACATGTGATCAAAATCCATGCAGATCTTATATGTCGTTAATTTTTCACTTTCCTACATACAACACGAGAGTATCAGTTCCAGTTTTAATGTGTTACGAACTCTATACAAGGATTTCATGACGAGACACAAATGCAAAGCATTTTACATTTGGATACGGGGAAAATAAATAATTTTGTTGCTGTAATTTTCATTTTTTCGCCTCCAGTCCTTTTATAATGTCACATACAGTAAACTGTGCAGCCATATGAACTGTTTCGACCCGAAGGACCTCCTGTGCCATAGCCTGAATGCCGGCGAGGGAACGCCATGCGGTGATCAAAAGGTAAGTACAAGCATGTTACATTATTCAAATCGAATTAGAACCATTTCTGGATAATATAT
Organism: Sinohyriopsis cumingii; assembly: GCA_028554795.2. Taxonomy (NCBI): domain Eukaryota; kingdom Metazoa; phylum Mollusca; class Bivalvia; order Unionida; family Unionidae; genus Sinohyriopsis; species Sinohyriopsis cumingii. Next base: position 44,201,366 of record CM068831.1, on the reverse strand, counting down.
CATATAAATAATTTAACCAAAAAAATAAAATAAAAAAATAAACATTTGCATCGATGCAGTCTGCTACTCATAGTTCTAACAGCTATATATGTACGTGTCAAACGTTTATAAAATCTGTTATTTTAGTACCTTATAATAAACTATATAGCAACGAAAATTTGTTTGAAATTGTACCGGAAGTGTCTTTCGTGAACATGTTCGTTTTCTTCAAAGCTATAATGAATAAGGGTGACAAATGATGGAGATGGTACCATATCATTTTTGGACAATTTAGAAACCTTACCAATTATAGTTTTATCTTCCAGGTTCGGAATCAACGTTGTCAGTGTGCAACGTAATTATGTTTTAATTCCAATATGGTACTATGCATCACATTATAAATGAATACCCAGAAGTCATTGCTAGATAGGATCCAGTTTTGAGTACTAAACATATTATTATATGAGTTATGAAGCTATCTCATAGGAATACGCCCAATGGCAATCACGACACATCCTAAATTACACATTTTGCAATTACGACAGAATCCGAATTATATTTAATTTGCCATGTTCTAAACGATCCAAACGCCTTATATCCAGATCCATCGCAAGACACGGACTAGTCTGAGTAATTATTGAATTGGATATATATATATATATATATATATATATATATATATATATATATGTATACATATATTGTACAAAATGAAATTGTGCAGGAATGGGTCTCCGTATAATCAAAACGTCTTTCGAAATGACATCTGTATGATATATGTTTTGCTTTAGTAGAATTCGCTTATAATTGTCCATTAATCAAACCTTTGCAGTGGTGTATTTTGGGAACGTGTGTACAGGATCAAAATGCCAAAAGAGCACTAGGTAGGCAACATTTATTTTTTATTTGAACTTACGCATCTGAATTAGTCTTGATCATCATCAGTTATATTCCAAAACTGTTCACAAGTCGAGAGGACATTTGACATTTGATGAAATACAAATGCTGACCAAATTTAGGTTGATAAAAAAAACGTCAAGGTCTTTGACATAAAAATTAACTTAAAAGTTAAACTCAAACATGGATGAAGAACAAACTATAATATATTAAGCCATATACGCTACTTTCATATATTGCTTCCCAATTTATGAAAGAATGATCCAACGAAATTTAGACTCTTGTATATATATATATATATATATATATATATATATATATATATATATATATGTGTGTGTGTGTGTGTGTGTGTGTGTGTGTGTTACGTTATGGGCACGGTTTTTGTTTCGTGTATGTGTTATGTATGTACGTACGTACATACGTACCCACACACGCATGCATGCACGCACATACGTACGTACATATGTATGTATGTATGTATGTATGTATGTAATCAAAGGCGAACAAAAATGGCCATATGTTACCAATTTAAAGCATAGCTATAAACATCTAAAAATGAACCGATTCCTCCCTGGATCGAGAAATATTAACTCTGTATAGATATATATGGGTGTAGGTGCATATGTTTGTATGTGTTATGTATATGATGCATGGATAAAAAAATTATATTTTAACCAAATTCTTAAATAAAATCATTTTTCTCCCAGACTCCTGCCCTCTGGGAAACCAACCCGGGGTTGTTGAACAAGGACTAACCTGCTCAGAACTGATTTCAAGAAGTCCACAGAAATGCTATGTTGGTTATATTCACACGATATGCTGTGGTTCGTGTTCAAAAGCAAAAGGTGATTTAGTACACTAATTTATTACAGTATGCATAGACATAGACTACTAAATACACACACACACACACACACACACACACACACACACACACATATATATATATATATATATATATATATATATATATATATATATATATATATATATATATATATATATATATATATATATATATATATATATATATATATATATAATGAGCGTATCCCGCATGCCAATAACAGTATATACGAAATTGTCTTTACACAAATGTTACTGAATGTTTTTATATCTGCTTTCAAATTATGCCAGTAAGAGTAGCAACGGTAACCTATCACCTGTCCTATTCACCAGTTCCCAAGCCTTAGGACCATGCAAGTATTGCCGAAAATGGATGGAACAACGTCCATGGAAAGGACTCGATGTGCACGAGTACTCGCTCATTAGGCAAGCAGAATTTAATTTAGAAGTACAAGTTATATGCGTAAATTCTAATTAATAATTCAAAAGCATTACCTATCGCTGAACTTCGATGCACCAGCTCCCTAATCATGCGCACGTGTATTAAATTCCTCTTGTCTCGAGTTATTGTGCACATCGAGTCCTTTCCTTCAATTTCACTCCATCCGTTCTAGCGGATGAGCACAGGGCCGGATGAGATACGGCGCTGATGCACAAGAGCTAGGCGACAGTTGCCATTACTTGCGGCTCGGTTTCGAATCAAGTTTGGTACAAATGATAACTCTCTAACCAGTTTAACTGTATTAGTTTGACTGTACTGCTCTCTCTCTCTCTCTCTCTCTCTCTCTCTCTCTCTCTCTCTATATATATATATCGAAAGAGATGGGGATGCATAAATACATAGATAAGGTTCGCTAAAACTTGTATTCAACCAATCATAATGTAACATACGTTCAACTTTCACTTTGACTGTCAAAACCAAAAAAAAGTAAACAAACCCAAATAAATAAATAAATAAATAAATAAATACTTCTGTAGGTGCCCTGATTGGCTTGAACAAAACAGTGGACGAGCAGTGCATAGAGGAGAACGGTCATGGATCGTATTTCTGCCGGGTAGGTGTAATCTATAATTAATGCAGAACTTTTTAACAGGAAGAAATAAAGGAAATAAGAACATGAAGCAAACAAGTTATCAACAATTAATTCATTTTTTTACAAATTGGTGTGGAAGTTATAGATCTTAAATAGTTTGAATTTGTTCTAAGTATTTTGCAATATACGTTCTATCAAAGGCTTCTGTTAATGCATCCAAATAACCATCGAAAGATTTCACAATAAAAATGTATTCATGATCTCTGATGCTCCACCACAGTGCCTGAAACAACCAAACGCTATACCTTAGTGTGACGGACGGACTGACGGACAAGGATAATATAGCCCACAATCCTGATGGGACATAAACATGTTAGGCTGATAAATGCCAACATCTCCTACCTTTTGTGTCATTAATTATTATTAGCCGACATCGTCAAGAATCTCTTGTTCAAATTAATATCGAGGCTACTAATATTGAATTAAAGGATATTTTCAAACAAATACAGGATGCGGATATTTACAAAGACAGGCCATATGGAGACACTATATGCACAAGCATGCTATGTGCTGATCCACACAGAGACAAGTGGTGCATAGGGACCATTCCAGCCGATGGAACGCCATGTGGATACATGAAAGTGAGTGGTATTCCTCATCTAGGAAATTGACTTAAGATGTTCGGTGATTGCTGTTTTATTTACATAAAAAGAACAATTGGAATAGCCAGACCATCCAGTACTTTGTCTTCTGTTACGAATCTCTGGTAATAAAGTAAGTAACAAAAAGAAGTAAGACCAACGAATTTTGTAAAACGTAAAAAATAATTTAATTATTAAAATTATAAATAAAAATGTGAGAAGAACGTTCAGTATTATGAAGTGAATAACAAATAATCCTGATAAAGTTATCTGAGGTCCTAAAGAATGAACATTTCTGTATAAGCTGTAAAACGGGAAATGTCCTGGTCCACCAAGAATCGTGCTGTTGTCAAGATGGCGTTGTCCAGAACTCTTTTTAATAATTCCCAATAGATCCAGAATACTATTATAGTCCAAATAATGAGAACTTTTTATTTCCACTGAACAAACAAATGTTTTCCTCTCGAATAATATCTAAGTGCAAATACAATACGTCTGCAGACTTACAACAGGAACACAAGAAATAATGAATATTCTAAAATAGAAATGAATCTGATTGTTCAGTTCTCTTTTTATATACACCTTCTATTACAACTATATTTCATAACATACCCCACGTGACAGATCTTACTACTCAGTTCATCTGGAAACGGCCGATCAGGTCATGGACATTTTACTCGTCAATTTATGCGTCTGGCTGCAGCAAAAACCAATATTTTACCATGGAGTCTGCATTAGAATTCTAATGCAGTATTTTTTTTATAGCTGCAGCCACAAAATTAAGTTTAGTATTAAGGTTTAGTCTGCATCAGCAGGGTGGATGAAAACCCATTGCACGTACATTCCTGTACATGTTGGAGAAGTTATTTCACAACGGAAAGCGATAGTTAAATGTACCATAACAAAAACAGACTTTTACAGAGAAATCCACATTTTATCATTTGCAATGAATACAATTACAATAAGTATTGATATTGAAAAAGAAGACATACTGGGCAGATCAACAATGTCTGCCTAGACTAAACTTGCATTAAAACAATATATTAACTGCGTGCACTGCATGACCAATATCGCAGGTCATTTCCATCTGATGGTTAGTAAACATTAGGTCGTATATACACCTGTATGAGGTCAAAATTGGTTGAGCAAGGGATATCATTTATCTCACGTTTACGGGGGTGATGGGGTGGGTGGGCACATCTACCAGTTTAGATATAAATGGCAAAGAATGAAAATAAAAAGTTAATGGAAGGAAACATTCACTTATATTTTTGTAATTACGTGCACACATTCCATAAGCTTTTCTGGTATTATAATTTAATAAATAATGTTTTAGTAAGTTGGAAAGATAAAAAAAACTGTTTTAGATTACGCAATAGACTACAAAATAAATGCTATAGGTTTAATTTTGATTTAAGAGGACGTGTGCAGGCCTTTCCTAACTGAATGCTAATATGCTACTACAGGGTTAAATTTGGGCCCCGTGTGGCCGAGTGATCGCCTTCATGCTGACATCTCATCGCTGTCCGCATGGGTTTGAACCTCGGCTCGGACAACGTGGGTGTGTGAGAAAACTTGCCAGTGGTTTCCCGTGTATCGGTGGCTTTTCCTTTGGGTTTTCCATGGTTCTTTCTGCATCAGATATACTGGCCGCCATGTATAGCCTATCAGGTACTGAAACATGGCGTTAAATTCACAAACACAGTTAAGTTTACAGTATTAGTAAGTAAAGCCTGTGGTGAAGGTTTCCACCGCTGGATTTCTAATCCTCAGTCTATAGTTCTGCTTTTCCCTTAAATGGATTTTTATTTTTAAAATTGAGAACTACCTCACTGAAGATCGCCATATCTTTGACCTTCTTCAAACTTGATGAAACCTTAAAGTTGATCAAACGAAAATGGCAAGTCCTTGAAGCAAACTGATGTAGGTCTTGCTCTTTCTACATTGTCTTCGTGATGATGCATTAATTCTTTTTCCTTCTATTTCTACACATTTGCTCTTCAGCGATTTTCGGATATTCTCACTTCTTTTGTCTTTCGTTGTTTCGAGAACATATCATCTCTTAATATGATCACCAGGAGTACCATTCGTTATCGTCAATATCGCACCTGCCTGATTACCATTAATACTGTTTCCCGAGGGACGGTGGGTGTGGAACACTGTAGGAAGGAAGTCTTTTCATACACTCTGATGTAGAATAACGTTGCAAATCAGTGCACTGAAAAATAATCTTTAAAACGCTCCAGGTCCCACACCAGTAGAAGAAAAGGTAATTTAATTTTAATTTCAAAGACATTGACTGCGGCATTTAAAAAAATGTTAAAATTCCCAAGCATGGTAAAAGCAAGACCAAAGAACGACAAATAATTCGACCTTTCTGTTTGCTTTCTGCTCCAGTCTGGACTTCTGAAACGTTATGAATCGCCAATACAAAATATGTAAATAAAGCTGCTGTCTATGTTTCGTTGTAGCTAAGTGTTTTATGCATTTGTTGTATTTGTGTATCTGTTGTTATTCAATACAAACAATAAATAGAATATGGAGTACAATTCTAGCACTTCAGAATATTTAATCAATGGATTATTTTTTGGTACAAGACTATTTAGCACAGTTATATTTCAGTCTCTGGTCAGCAATAAGATTTTAGTACGAAACCTGGCAAAGGTGCAAGAAAATTTGGACGATATTCTTATAAAATCTCCCGATAAATTAAATCTTGTCATATTCTCACAGGTGTGAAAAAACAGCAAATATGTGCAATTAACTTGTCATATTCTCACAGGTGTGCAAACAGCAAATGTGTGTTCACTATGATTCTGCTCCTCCTGTTCCAGGTAAGACAAAAATCAACCATCGCAATATCTTTCTTTTATAGTAGCAGGCTAAAACAGGCAAAGTAGATGTTTAAACCGAAAAAATAATACCTGAAAAAACTAAACAGAAGAATAAAATTTTAACATATAAAAAGCTTAGCTGGAAACGTAAACGGTAATTTAGCTGGCCGCCGCTTCATAAATAGAAGATTGATTTTAAATATTTCGTTATATCAGTTAAGAAGTACTGCATTCTGAAACTTAACTATTAAATGGAGTACTGCATCATGAAAATTAAATATCAAAGTAAGGAGTACAGTACTGTGAAAATTAAATAGCCAATTTATTTGCATTTCATGACCCTTCTTAATGTTTTACGCTTTATGTTCATTTTGGAATCATAAAATTAAACAGGACAATCGAATCTTCAAAATCGCTACTTTGAACTGCATACCTTGAAACTCCTCAGACAGTTACAGTGAACTTATGCAAAGGAAACTCTAAACTCATTAAACCAACTTTATTGCTTTTACCACTCTCTTTTTAAATGCAATGTTAGAACAAGTTATTTATTTTCAGACACTTGCCTTTATGGAGACAATCCTGGCATTGTCAGAGATGGTTTGGATTGCAAGAATTTAATCAAATCAAAACCACATAGCTGCTACGATTCATGGACTAAACGCATGTGCTGTGCTAGCTGTGCAACTGTTTATACGGGAATAGCTGGTATGTTAGTTTCGCAATTATGATAAGTCAAATAATAATAATAATAATAATAATACGAGTCAGACAGGTATAATTTCACTCATGGAGGGAGCACTAGAAGTAATACCACACATACTAGGAGGCAACCTAATGAAGTTACTAAGCACTAAAACCAAACCTGCATCAGAAAGTGGCACTCTTCGGATTGGCCGTTTCCAGGAGTCCTTGGGATCTGAGGCCCCTAGATGTGTTCCGAACTCGGATGAAACAGACCAGAGAAACAAAAATAACACCAAGAGGATGTCAAAGAGATTACTACTACTACTACTACTACTACTACTAACAATCGCATTGCCCCATCAGTTGTTTATTATCCACCTAGTCTTTCTGAATAATACAAGACTTAAAATTCGTTAATTCGACGTATGCAGTAACTGGTGAAATTTTTGTCTTTTTGTTGTGTGTTTTTGGAGGGGTGGTTTCCTCTGTTTAATTTCTTTATCATTATCAGCAACGTAAGGGGTTCCGTGCCTACGGATATCATAAACCTGAGCGATTACTGAATAATGACAATCATTAACATTTAAAGTTCCACACTGATAAGAGAGCGGTGAGTAATGCGACACTTTTGTAATCAATATATCACATCTAGTTAAGACTGGCTAAGTTTCAGTTTTGTATTGTTTTTTACGGCATATGTTATTAAGACAACGATCTTTAGCAGACTTTTAGTTTTCCTTTCTACTTTAACTGAAGTCACGTATTACTAAGGAAAAAAACTTTTTTCGTTTTCTAAACTTAGTTTTGGACATAATTATATTTCGTTGGGGAGTGTATCTTATTATTTGTGATTTAGAAATTACTTCTTCCAATACTTAAGAACACCGTGTTAACCAATCAGAAATAGAATACGCTATAATATATATATATATATATATATATATATATATATATATATATATATATATATATATATATATATATATATATATATATATATATATATATATATATATATAAACACAGGCTGTGAGTACGGGGATAAGAGCGACTGGTGTGGCACAAACTTCCAGCATGCAACAGACAATTACCTCTGTTACCAGGGAACAAAGACTGTAAACAACTCAGACCTTTGCTGTAAGACATGTGCTCAGTACAAGAACAGTAATCGTCCAGGTAAGACATTTCTCTTTTTTCGTGATGATTACAAAAATAATATAACCTGATACATGAACACTTCCTTGTAAATTTTAACTTTACGTGTGAATCAAGTCATTATTAATACAGCACAAGTTACAGCATTTCTTGTTCATAACATGGAAATTTCATAAATTAAACTTTTTGGGAAGTACTGATACAGTTACACATTAAAGCAAAATAAAGTAATTATGATTCCAATATCTTTCCAAATATGTCGGCAAAAGAGTATTTTGAGCTAGAATAACTTTTGTATTCACTTTCCTTTAAACAAATTCAGAATGATATCGCCATTTCTCGCAGATTGTCTTTACGGAGACAGAAGTGACTGGTGCAGTTCCCATATCCAATCTGCACGCAACGCACACTTGTGCTACACGAACGAACACCTGTGTTGCGGAACATGCGGCCGGTATACTGGAAATCACAAGGAAGGTATTCCTTTTGAAATCGATTGTGATGATAATATTTGCTGGAATTATGGGCACCATCCATAAAGGAGTGGGCCTATTTGCTTACCATAGTATCAGGTCAATCTGAATACCTCGGGGTTTTTCCACGATAATCTATTTCGGAAATACTTCGATGGAGTGATACACCCGTGTAAAGGGGGAAATCGCAGGAAAAGTCAAGTACACTAGGCAAAATAGAACCATATAAAAAAGCTATCAAACCTTTATGGAATTATTTGTAATAAGAACAATTCTGAAGCGAGTTAATGCTTGAAATGCTTCTGCCAAGAATAACATATCTCAGTCCGGTCGTCCGTAATGGCCGTTGTTATGGAGGATGATGTGCACATGACATCTTTTGGTAAAAAGCGCTATATATACATGTGCATTTTTCAAACCATATGGCGACAACGTCAGGGCGTATTCTGACTGAGCAACGAGTATAATTAGAACTATCTTTTCTAGAAATACCTTTGAATGTGCGGGTGTTGGTTGTGCACCATGTTCAGATGCTGCGATGTGATTTTATACCTTGGAGTGGGGCAAACAATAATATTGTCAAATACAAAAAGGATGACATGAGTAAAAAATCTACTACCTAAAGAGAGTTGTTTTACAGGAAGTTTGGCTTATAATAAAGTTATCAAGTCCATACAAGGTATAATATATTGGTATGTTTACAATAACCGCATATTGACCACCATGACAGATAACACGAGATTCTTGCGTTAATTCGCTTTCCAAATAAGCCTTGATATATAATATTTGGATATTCTACGACATGTTATTCAACGTACACCATATTTACTACTATCTATTTACGATTCCAAAGAGAAACGCAAAGCCCCTATATTACACACACAAAAATAAAAACCAGGTTGAAAACGGAGGTAGTTTTTAAATGAACAAATCTGGCGACGTTACAGCAGAACATTTCGTATGAAGAAGACAAACTCTTGTGTACTCTTGTTTCTACAACGAAATTCGGCGATACTCGTATTTAATAAAAAGAATATTTGATTTGTTTAAGATACGTATTTTAACTTTCTGGCAATATGGTGAAAAAGCGCCAGGTGTGAATCATACCTGACTACTCCATTGATACAGGAACGTTTTAGTACCCCATCCACGAAGTAGGGGAACTGTTATTCGTACTACTTGTTATGTTGATCTGTAATTTTAAACTTTGATAGAATTTATGTTTCACGTATTTGAGTTTCACGCAGACTAGAATTTATAGTGTACAACAGAAGCAAAAAAGTGAAAGTAATGACTTGAACGTATTTGGTGTGACTTTATTTTATTCCCTTTCTATCATACACAATCTTGAAGTAGACATAATAAAATGCCCATTATCTATGTTGTAGATTTTAATGGGGGGGGGGGGTATATCAAAATGTCCTTAAAGGGAACTTACGCTTATTTATAGCCTTTGTCCATCAACGTTTGTATTAATATTTGTCATATAGATTTAATGGTATTGCCATTGCATCATTTAAATGACCCCCTCTCTTAAAACCGCGCCTAAAAACCAACTAGGTTCTGAGACCAACCCGCTATAATGATAAAGCAAGAGTCCATCAACGATACTGGCGCGTTACTATCTGAAAATAATTTCCAGACATTCAAGATAATACCATTTCATCTTATTAACTGCTGAGTGTTGAAACCATCTCTAATATTCTTGAGTGATATGATTTCCAAATTAGTCACTGTGGCAGGCATATTTTATCGACACCATTTTCGTTTAGGACAACCAGACACCATTAGAAGACTTTTCATGAAAACCCAGTATTGATAGGACAATCTAAATTAAAGAGAATAAGTTACACATTTTTCAATATGTTTACTGTGACAATGTGTGTGTGTGTGTGTGTGTGATTTGGGGTTTAAACGTAGCTTTAACAATTTTTCAGTTCTATCACTACGATGTCTGCAGTGCGGCAGTGTATAGTGATGTCTTGCATTGGGGCATCATGCCGCAGACAGGTAGCACCCAGTCACATCATCCTGACACCAGGCCGACCAGTCCTAACACTAACCTCTTAATGCTGAGAGCCTAGCAAGGCAGCTGTTAGTACCATTTTTATAAGTGTTTGGTATGACTCGGCCGGGATTCGAACCCGCGACCTCCCGCATTCAAGGCCGACGCTTTAACCGCTAGACCATGGGAGCGGTCTGGTGACAGTCATACTGGATGTCACATCTGCACCATTTTCATTTAGCCTCAAGTAGACACCATTCAAAGTCTTCTGGTGAAAACCCAACAATGATATGATTTTCCATCTATTAGGAATAGTAATAAAACTGTAAAAATAGTCATTGTGGAGGTCATATCTGATATCAGATCAACGTTATTTGTATTTATGACAAGCTAGACACCTTAAGGAGTCTTCCGATGAAAGCCCTATGCTAATATGAATTTACGCTCAGGACGACAGAATTTCATTTAGGTCCAACTAGACATCACAAGACGTCTTTTTGTGAAACCGCCATGGTGATATGATTAAGGTAAAGTAGGGATAACAAGATTTCAATATGGCCGATGTGACGGCCATACTGAATATCCATGAGACACATTTTTTTCTTCAGGACCAACTAGACATCATAAAAAGTCTCCTGATGAAACTCCCAGGCCGAAATGACTTTTCGTTCAAGAGCAGTAGCGATAAATATTATCAAAATGGCTGCCATATTAGATGTCGATTCGGAGCCATTTTTTTCCATTTAGACAGCAGTGAATATCTTCTAGGTGAAAATCTGTATCGATATGACCATCCATTCAGGAGGAGCAGCTATTACAAGATTTTTAAGATGAACGCTGTGGCTCCACTTTGGATGTCCAAGAGGAACTATTTTCATTCAAGACCAACGAGAAGTCTTCTCGTGGAAAGTCCATGTCGATAAGGTTCTCCGTGTAGGTGGAGTAGTGAAAACAAGATCTTCAAGCTGGCTGCCGTGGTGGCCATACCGAACGTCAGATCCGCACGACATTAATTTAGGATAGATAAACACAATAAGAAGTATTTTAGTAAAAACACACGTGGGTATGGATATGATCATCCGTTCAAGATGACAGTTAGGACAAACTAGACCTACAGATGAATGTGTGTATAACAATTTCATGGCAAACCTCCAAGTAGTTTAGGAGAAGTATCGATAACAAACTTATGCTAATGGACAGACGGACGTCGGAAGATGTGACCACTGGTCGTCCCATAAGCTCTCCTGGTTTATGACCAGTATAGCTACAAATCAAAAGAACCGTATATATATATATATATATATATATATATATATATATATATATATATATATATATATATATATATATATATATATTCAGTATTACTGTGTTGTGCAAGTGCAACTCCATAAATAAGACCACACCCGCTATAACTAATAACGATAAGTCAGTAAAAACCGTTTGATAATTTCAATGAATTTTCTGGAATCGTTCAAAATGTCTGGAATCATTCAGAACAGACTATTGCTTGATAATGAGTTGTTTAGACTGAGATGGTAAATATTGGTACAAATAATTGTTACCGAGTGGTATTAATAATCATTTACTTTTTTTTGTTTTGTGTTCTGTGCGAGAAATGCCGGTGCTCCATCTTAACCGTAGAGACCGTCAGTGTTAATGGTGCTTTAGCAGCAACGGCCTAAACAAACGCGGGGCCTGATTTGGATAATTTTAGCGGGGCCCTGTGGATTTTACTCGTGGAGCCCCCAGTGAGCACGGTATTTCGAAATGCACTTTTAAACAAGTTTTATATGATACTGAACTTAAAATTGTATTCCATCGCTTTAAAATTACTTTCTCTCTGGAAATATTTTTAAAAATTACTAATGTGTGGGGGCTCCTGTGAGCGCGTGGCGCGATTGGGCCAAATCGGTCCAATCGGCCAAAGGCCAGACCCGTACTTAAATGATAAACGTACATATAGAGATCGTACCACGTGTTGACGCATAAGCAAATTCTACATGTCACACTCTATCAGTCTGCAAGATTTTTTAGTGCAAAAGCGAAAACCTGTGTACATATTTATGTGCTCGGTCCAAAACATAAACAAAACAAGAACATTGATGTTAGCAGCTCGGAACTCTGAATAGCCTGCCGTCAAATCTACAACTTTACCAGGCTTTTGATAAGTCTAGTTTTGAGCGATGCAATCGTTTGTTAGAGGATTTTAGTCCGCTTTTTATATTTGGTTTCTTTGGTGCTGTATTTAGTTCCTGTTGTACAATTGCTTCTTTGATTGGGTCGTCTTTCTTAACGTCGTGCAAGAAATGTTTCTTGTAATTGGAGAATGGTGTACCAGGCAGCTACGATATAAACAGAACAGTTTGCCAAACGATACTGGACTGTTTTTCTCAAAGCCGTAAAAAATTAAAATACTCTGTTTAAAATAATTTATCTTATCCTCTCTTCGGCATCCTTTTCAAGTCGGACATAGTATTGTGCCCGCGTACATGCATCATAAACTTTAGAAGTTGGACTAGACGTTGTATGGGAAGCCGACTCGAAACCGCGGCAAGAAAAGTTTTGTGAGGAATGTTCCAAAAGTATCTGAAAGTTTGTAGAATGCATGTTAGGCTTTGACAGGAAAAATTTACACAGCTTGATTTTAAATAGGAAAGATCTACGGTTCCTGCCATTTCATTTGGCAATAATGATTATGTTACCTAACTAAAAGTTTTTAAAAAGTTAAGAAAAAATGATTCTTAAAAATAAGAAAATAATATTTTTATTCACTTTTGAATAAAATAACGAAAGATTTTGCCTATGCGTATGATATAAATATTTAAATCCAAATCGCCTGACCCAAAGAACTTTGAAGAATGCTTCATCAAGGACGTTGTTTAAATAATTTAGAAAACATATGATTTAGATAGCAGAATTATAAGTCGGTGGCATATGCTACATTTTGGGGCAAATTGTTTTTATTTAAATAAAAAAAAAATACAAATTTGTTTAAAATTCAATAAAATTTTCAAGAAAGCTCTTTGTACTTTTCATAACATTTGAATATCTATCTCCAAAATTTAACTTTTATTGCATCAGGCATTAGCTTAAATAACTACTTCTTAGTATCGTAAAGTTTAAAAAAAATACTCCTTTCATTGAGACCAGTGTTTTCTTTGTATTCATGCCGAACTGCCCAAGTCATAGACAGCTCAGAGAATTCTGAGATAAGCTTGGGCATGTTTAACGTCTGACCAATAACAAAATACGAGCTAGAAATCAGAAGGAAAGGTTTGTTGCAAATGCTATTCGTTTGAATTTTTAACAGTTTATTTAAACTTTATCAATCAAAATGTTTAATAAAGAACTAATTGTCATTTTTCTTCTATGTGTCTATATAGCCCGAAATTTAAACTTTAATAAAATTACTACTTTATAACAGCTGGAGGATTCTCTACATTGACGCGTTTGTTTCTCGTCAGAATTGAGTTTTAAATTTATTTAACTATGCTTAAAGTGTATTCATGTCGAACTACCCCGTTCACAGACAACCCACGTAAGTCTGAAAAAGAATTTTGGCCGATTTAGTTTTTACAAACATGTTGTTTTGAATAAAATGAAAGAGCGGATTTATTTAAAAGGCGGATCATGAAAAATTAAATTCTTCTTTAATATTTTACAAATATTAAATCATCTTGGCTGCCTTAATAAAATGAAACAATTCTAAAAAGTACTGGAGGGGTGTTATAAATTATAAATACCTCACTGAAAATTGCATTGTGTAAAAATATCGTGATAAAAGCTCATACAAGTTTCTGTATGTCAATTAATCTATTCAGTACGTAAATATAACATATTTCCTTGTTGCAAGAAGTTACCTGTATTGGGGAGGTGTGTTTCAATTTCAAAAGGCACCGAAGCAAAAATCTGTCTATTTACTCAACGTGTGCTTAATACCCAGTAAAGGTGCGCAAAAATTAGACGACGGTCAAATTTCAATTGACCAGTGACTGTAGGTTTGTGTTTACGCTTTTGCTTTTTAGCCGGGGAGGGGCGTCCGGAGCCCCCCCCCCCCCCCGGCATGCACAACCTTTTATTAATGCAACAGAAAATGGTTGCACTTTTACGACAAAAACATGCCACTATAACCATCGTGTCTTGTTCTGAACTGCTAATTCTGTTAACAGTTGCATTGTATTCTGTTCCTTAGAAACAGCGAAGAACGTGAACATCTTCATGTTTATTTGTTATTTGTTTTGTCTATTTTTATGGGTGTGAATGTGGGGTGGGGATTAAAAAGTGTTTGTATGGGATGGGTTCATTAAGTTTTAATTCAAAGATTTCTACCATCGTACTTTTCACCCATAACGTTTTTAATCAAGAATGTCTAATAGTTTACTGAAATGTTTTTCAGATGCCAACTGTCATTATGGTGACAAAAGTGACTGGTGTGCTGTCAATATCCTTTCAGTGGCCAATAAAAGAATGTGTTACTATGGCGACAACGTGAATCTTTGCTGTGGGACATGTAAGGCATACAAAGGAAATATAACTGGTAGGTGTGAATGCAGAACTGTGTAAAATCTTTTAAACAACATACAGAGGGAAGTATATTTGTACGTAGCAATAAACTAATGAAGAAAAGCTGAAATATTTGTATCCATGGGACGTTAGTACAGAAACACATATCGCGTATGATTAAATTTTTGAAAACTTACAGATATTTTTTCCAGTCAAATATTAAATTTTGATTAAAGAGCTGAATACATTTTGACCAAAATTCAAATTCTCCCAAAGAAATAGGAACATTTCATATGTAACCCTGAGGTTATGACCAAATTTGATTACTTCAACGCGATGCCTGAAAATTAGAAGAAAGGAAAGCCATATGACCTCGAAACTCTTCTGAAAAACATAAAACAAATATAATTTCCTCTTGGTTAGATTTATGTCATCACTTTAACCATCGTGCCCCTTTGATTCCTTTCCACGCTAATAGCAATCTCTCTCTCCTCTTTCTCTCTCTCATATACACTGTGTTACATCGACTAAGGACAGCCATTACAGACAAATGCAAGCAAACGTATTAAATTCTACATTGCCCATTTAATTGAGTGTCTGCTGCTGCTGCTGATCGTGACTGATAAATTAAACATTAGCTGTTGCTATCAAGTTCAGACAAGTTGATTGCAGTTATTTCATGTTTAACTTCTAAACACTTCTTAAATAGATTGTCACATATTGGGTATGAATCACACGGTCCACCCTCTGAATCAACAAGGTGGGTTTAACCTCACAAGATAACGTTTACATTTGAAAAGGAATACATTTTACAATTTTGTCAATGATAAAGCTGTTTTGGACTATTAGAAGCTTTTGCATATTTTCGCTTCATTCAGCCTTAATCTTACCTAGGATGTGAGTTCGGTGATAGGCAGAATGGGTGTGTCCGGTCACAGTGCGGCAGCTACAGCCAGATCATGAGAAATTCATGTTGTGAAACTTGTGGCATTAGTATCCCAAATATTTTTGGATGATATCGATGTGCTGTTATTATTGAATACCTAAAATGGAAGTAATAAAAAGATTTGTAAATTTACATTGTTTTCTTAAGATGTTTTTCTTCCTTGAATGGAAAACTCTGCTATATCAGGCACTGTACAACTCAGTATAAAATAATCATTCAACATTCCTTTGGTTTAAAATCTTTCTTTTCTATGAGCTGGTATCCCGAAATATTACATATATCAATTCCACCTTGCCAGCAGCATGTAATGTGCGTTTCATCTACAATGAAAATGATGGAAACAAATAAACGCTAGAATAAACAAAGGAAGAAAATAGGATTTTTTTTTTTTAAAATATCCAGATTGGATTTTAGTTTGATTTTCGAGAATAGTAAACAGTCTTACTCTCAAGGGTGGACTATTAGTTGACTTTCAGATTGACCTGATCCTACTATAATTCCTTAGACTTGCCATTTTAAGCTAAGGACTCTCCAACCCAAAGTTGAATCAGAACGTCCTCGGCCATTGCTTTCATGTCCTAGAAAAAAGAAACTGAGGTAAATAATGACATTTTGAACTGCCCTCGATCTTGACTTTGATTAGTTTAGTGCTGCATCATGACATTTTTATACCGCCCAGCGTCAACATATTGTAGAAAAAATGTGTTAGTACTAATTTTGGAAATTTAGCAATTTGGTTTACTGAGGATTCAGTTGTGATTAATATTTGTGGTAATTAATTCCATTCCTTGGTTCTTTATGGGACGAAGCTGAATCTGCTATTAGTTCGTGGGCATGGTATTAGCCAAGTATATTCATGTTGATTTATACTGCTTGTTTTTGGTTTGATTAAATTGTAGCTGGGTAATTTTGCTCTTGTTTTTCCAGACCTTTGTAGAAAAATATTAGTCATTTTTCCAGTCTACGTTTTAATTTAGTAGTCTACAATACGACGTATTCAATACAGAGGTAATACTTCATGGAATACAGACATAATTGGAGGTAACAATCCTGGCTGCTTGCTTTGGATTGGTTCAGTTTTGTCTTCTAAGTTCTAAAACCTGGGAATGAACATGCATATTCTAAAATAGGTCTTGTTAAATCCTTGAA
Organism: Sinohyriopsis cumingii; assembly: GCA_028554795.2. NCBI lineage: Eukaryota > Metazoa > Mollusca > Bivalvia > Unionida > Unionidae > Sinohyriopsis > Sinohyriopsis cumingii. Next base: position 44,184,211 of record CM068831.1, on the reverse strand, counting down.
AACTTTTTTTTTTTTGGTATTTTGTGCGCAAGACGACTTTTAATAGGCCTAAAGTACAATTTCCTTTGGTGTATAATTCTTGAATTTGAAGGTTCCATTTCAGATCACTATTTTATTTGTTATTATGTCAGTTCAACTTTATTTGGTCCCCTTATATAAAATTCTTCATTAGGAAAACCCCAAATCTCATGCCAACTTAAATTTGCAGTTTTCTTTTCTATGGGATAATCTTTAAGTATTTCGGGAGTAGTTCACAGCAGTCATAAAGTCAGCTATCTGCATTAAAACAAATTACAACAATGCAATAAAAGTTTGAATAAATTACAGTGAAACATAACGATATATTTATGATCAGGGCCAAAGAAAACATGACAATTTCTGCAGTATACCAGTTTAGAGGACTGCTATCTGTACAAATGAAAAGAGTGCTTTTACAAATTTCAACGGTTATGTGTGTCAATATGTATGTATGTGCATAACTTTAAGGGCGCATTAACACCATCCTGGCTATACAGTGATAATTAAAAGTTTTGTTTAAAATATATAATGGGACAAATTGTTCAAATATCTTTTGGTAGATAAATGCTTGCAAAATAAATGCAAATAACTATTCCTACAAGGCAAGCGACATAAAAAGAGATATAATTCTTTGAAGGCATATCAATAAAAGATAATGGAAAAATTATGAAAAATAGAAAGTAAAAACGTTATATATAAAACTCATTCTCCGACTCTCTGATGGTACATCATCAATTAGCTTCTTAATTGAGTTCACATTTTTTTAAAATAAAAATTCTCATGTTGTTGATTAATTCAACAAAATTGTTTTTTTTACTCTCAGTGGATACCATCAATGTATGCACTTTAGTCAGGCTCACCCTGCAGGAGATGTGCATGGGTGAGGTATTGTCCTATACCTTATTCATGTGACGGATGCTACTCTCCAGTCATGTGTTGGATGTTCTGAATCTTGTAGGTTGAGTTTGTATTCCCCATATCTTACCAGGTATCGCATGCCAATTTACATAAATTCAGCACTCCATATGACGTCTTTCATTTAGAACTGCGGTTCTCTTTTTGGCCGGTCATTATGCTTAATCCAAATGGGACTATGCAGCCAACACTGCAGAATATGTTCTGCGGGTTTTATGAGGAAATTGTGTTTCCGTGAGACTTAGGGTTAAATAGGTTTACCAAAAGAAGGTTTTACAAGGTTTTAGCGTGGAACGTGAATCTGAATAGATGATAACTCTGTGTTGTTTTAGAGGTTCTGAAGCAGTTCAAAGATGAGTATCACTGTAAAATCTGTGGTAAAATGGTGGCTTTATCTGGTAACCAGCTCGTAATGTTGCCAATGGGTTTTGCTACAGTAGTTCTTACCATGTCTCCATCTTTCGAACAGCTTGTATAAAGAAACGAATGGTCACAACTAGCAGGACTGACTTCACTGAATTTATTCTTAAATTTGAGAGAATTTGTAGAGGATGTTTGTATTGGCAAAACTTAAATATAAATTTATTGGGTTTTAATAGCCACGTTGTTACTATGGGAATGGAGAGCTATGCAGTATTTGCAAGACTGAATTTTACTGCTTCTTCGTGAGAGTTAACTCATACGCCAAAATGTTTGATAGTTTTGTTTTGGGCTTAAGGGTGATATCAGATGTGGGGACTAATGGATCAGGGGACATAATGCTGATATCGAATGTGGGGACAAATGGATCAGGGGACAGAAAGGTTATATCTAATGTGGGGATAAATGGATCAGGGGACAGAAGGCTGATATCAAATGTTGTGATAAATGGATCAGGGGACAAAAGGGTGATATCAGATGTGGGGACAAATGGATCAGGGGGACAGACGTACATGTATACTTAAGAGCCAGTATAATTTTTCTGAGATGAAGTGATGGTTCATTTGCCTTTAAATGCTTCCATACAGAATCAAAGTTCATGATTGTGTATCTGATCAAGGATGAGCAAGTAAGATTTTCACCCTGATCCATACATACACAAGCAAAAACCTGCATAACTGAAGTAGAACCTTCCAGTTTGTACACCAATCTGTGTTTGCCAGGACTCGCAATAAATTAAGTGCATTTTGATATTTGTCACCGATGTATCAAGCATGTAGAATGAAAGCCATCTTATGGTAAAAATAATAAGTCCTAATAATTTGATCTTCACTGCAACATGGACTGGAGAACCATCTGGGTAGTGTTTTGGTTCATCATGAATGTATGCATTTGCAAGAAGTGCATGCTGAGAGTAGATTAAAAAAAATGTTAACCCATTTTCTTCTGACAATTTCTTAGCTCGTTTTAAGTACACCTGTTGTTGACATGTAATAGTTTGTGTACTTTTTTTTAGATACAGTAGATCAGAAAGTCATTGATATTTAATAAGAAGTCAGTTATCAGTTGAAGCCATTTGACTAGGATGTTAATTTTTATTTTGAAAAGGGTGGCTGACACCATACAATCTTGTAGTATTCCTATAACCTGAGGATATTTTCCTGAAATGTGGCATCTACCCCAATTCCAAAATACATATCTATCCATAAAATGGATATTAAGATAGGAATAAAATAAGCATTAACTAGAATGATGTATATTAGTAGGAAAGGTATGATACATAGGCATGTAACTCTTGCAATGTACACAAAAGAATGTGTATATGTTATTTTCTAAACCTTTCCACGAATATATAGACAAGGAAGATTTCAACAAATATTCTTTTCTCTTCTTTTATAGTGATTTTTACCAAACTAAGTAAACTTGTCAAAGATTTCCATGAAAAAGGAAGAGTGAAATGGAAAGTGGACAATTTGTCTGAATTCACAGCTGAGTTAAGGGATTGGACTGATAGAAATTTTAAAAGATGTGTTGATAATAAACCTTTCCCAGTAATTGCAAGAGTCTAACATTAGCAACCATACCCAACGAGACAGTCCAAACAAAAAAGAAATTAAGGTAGGACACAAGTGCTCTGTTTTTAATACATAGCTTTATTAATAAATATAATTGGTATACCATTATATTTTGATAAACTATATTAAAAATTTAATTTAATTTCTAAATGCATATAATAACAAGAGTTATCTAAGCATGATGTATCCTCTTAGTCCTCCACTTTTGTAAAGACTCCTGGTGGTCCAGCATTCTCAATGTTTATACTACTTGTATCAATAACCTATGCCCAAATACCTCCCATCTAGACACTACAGTACTCCCTCACATTCAGATGCTACATGACAGTCATAAAATGGACAACCTTGAAGTGAAGTAACCTTATGCTGAGGTAAAGTAACCTTATACTGAGGTCAGGTAACCTTATACTGATGTCAAGTAACCTTATACTAAGGTATTTTATTCATGATATTACTATTACCTACTGAAATGGGATCCATGACTATACCTACCTTATTAAAAAGTACTACCTTATATCAAGGTACATGGTATAGTGGGTGTTCTGTACTTATTGACTTGTTGCTATAATACCCAATCTTATACTTTTTATTCTACACTATTTCCATAGTAACAAACAATATTAATACAGAAAAGCCCAATATATCAAAAGACACCTAAAAGCATCCTGCTTGACCTGTGTACCAAGACTGGATGAAATACCTTGAACAGTTTGAGAATTATGATCTGGAAGGGAAAATCTTAACGCATAGACATATAGATGTCCAACAGACAGACACATGAACATAATAACAGCTATATTCCCTGTCTTAAATACAGGGAGGATAAAATGAGTTCCATGACATGCAGTGTCTCACCTGCCAAGCAAGCTATGGTGTAAACCCTACTGTGTATGGGTTGGAAAAACTTAGACCCAGGATCTTAATGTTGATGATGATGCTATGAATGTAGCCATAGCAACCAGAACAAGTGACACCAATGTCCTTCCATCTGCTAAACTCTTGTTCAATAAGAATGAAATTCTATGGACAAATTACAAGTTTTGCTAAAAAAATAAAATTCTTTTAAAACATAAAGCATTTAAATAAAGATCATAATTACACATTTTCCCATATTAGAAAATATATTTGATAAAATGCAAGAAATATTTAATATAATCATTAAATGTAACTTCCAATATGCATCTGCTTAAACTAGCATATAGTACCCACTACCAGGCAGAAAATAGATTTCTATTGTGGGCAAAACCACCACAAGGGAAAGAATAAAATCATATCTTATATTAACAAGTTTTTCAAAAAAGTCTTTGGAAACAATAAAATAATATAATAAAATCACTGAATACAAATTTCTTTGGTCATTATGGTTGGCTAACAAAATAAAGAATATTTTTTATGAGCTTCAATTGCCAGGTTAGGTGTTGGTGGATATAAAAGTGTCCAAGATTGTTAAAGGATCCTAATATATCTATCCCTCAATAACATGCACACAACAGGGCAAAAAAACATAGACCACACTATCAGCAAAGGTGCAAGTTACTGAGGGACCTAAAAAGATGAGAAGAGAATGATATCCCAACTGGACATAGAGAGAAACAGTGTGTTAGGAGGTAAGTCTTGCTTAATGGCTTAATACTCTTTATATAATAACATTAGAATTAACTGTTAATAAAAAATCTTTTTTGCTTTTTTGGGCCAAACTTCCTTTATTTTCACTGTACTCAAGATCTAAAAAAGGTTTGTGTCATTTACACCTGAAATTCGAGTTGGAAACATATTTTGAAAGCTATTCCTGAATACATCCGAAAACACCAACTTCCAGGTGATCTTCCAAGAACATACTGCCTAGTTGTGTTAGAAACATCATTTTTCATTAGCTATTTGGCTTGTGTATGAGCAGAGGGGTGAAAGTTGGAGTGTTTTTTCTTTTTTTGCTAAACAGAACCATTATTTTTGTATCAAGACCACTCTTTATTCCAAATGCCCATCTTATCCTACTTTTTCCAAAGGTTCATCTGTCTGTTTGCAGTTCATACCAGTTTGACTAAGATCTGAGACTAAATAGTCCAAATCCGGAAAAAAATTGGACTCTGACCACGGGTGAATTTTGGGTAGAAAAAAGTCGGGTCCAAAAAATGAGGTTTTTCCCTCTGTATTTTGTAGTGCAACTAGAAATTCCAGACTATTTGGTATCATTGTAGAGCTACATCTGTCTACCTTTCTATAATGCCACCCACTTTAGTGTATCATACATGACCATGACGCTACAGAGCTCGGCTGTAGGCTACTACCTCTTGACACGTTAACTCGTCGCCAGCGGTTAATGTCTTAGCAAAATTAGTCCAAGAGTTTTCAGTAACCATCATGTGTACACAAAACTACCGTGTCGTATGTTACTGCATTTTGTTGTTCTTGACTCCAAACAAAACAAGAATTTTTTTTCTTCTTCAAAAACTAGGTACATTTATTTCATGAAACAACCATCAATATTGAAACCTGATTTTTTTTAATTGTCCTATTTGTAAAATGATGATGCCATGATTTTACTGCATGTAACAATGAAACTTCTCATCCTTGAAGAAATCTCTGATTCCCAAATTCAGATATTTATAGTTTACTACATACTCTGGAATTCACTTCTCCATAATGAACTGCATACAAGGAAAAATATTTTTATTTACCATGTACTAATTTCACTTAGATGCCTTGCAATCTTTGATCACATCTGTGAATGAGTAGGCTAATTTATGCAAGTTTAATTGTATTACATAATATGTTTAATTGATAAACTGAAATAATCTGACCCGACACATGACTGAAAGCTCTTATACATACATGTAGAATTTACATGCCTTTATCTTTTCTTTTATTCCAACTCCCTTTTTGGATTCGATATAAAAGACATAATTAACATGATAACACAAAGCAGGTCTGCTTTTATTTGAGTGTAACAATACAACAGATCCTTCCACAAGGTGGAGATGAAAACACAATCAGCACTTAATTTAGGTTCTCCAAGAAATACTCTCAGACACAGCTAGGGTGGTAGAGTGACATTTTTCACCTTCGAAAACAAGAGGACATATTGCATTATTATGACAATACTGAAACCGAATTAAAAGATAGAACTAAAAGATGAATTTCACTTGATAAAACTTGTTTAATTGGTATTTATTTGTTTTGCTCATAGGCGTTAGTAACATTTTCATTGACTGAAATTTCATCCAGTATTGTTTTTTGTAGTGTTTTGAGAATGTTTGGAAAGAAAATTTAAGACAATATATTCCTTTTTATTAAATGTTGAGAACTTCATGATATTAATTAAAAATTCTTGGCACTAGCCAACATTTTTGACAATACACAAGCGACATATCAAGGTTTCATTGACCAATTTTGATCATGATTTTCTTTATGTTCAATATATAGTGACCAATTTATTTTGTATTTTCTGGCCTGAAAACTGGATCCTTGCCTGATCCAACATTATAAATGGGCTTGCAAGTTATCCAGTTATCAAATGAATACTGTATCATGTTGTAATTTTCTGTATCTGTTATGAAATTTTCATTCAAGAGAACTTTACAAAATGAACCTAGACGTCTTTTGTAGAATGTATTTCCCAGTTATTTGTCTCTAACTTATTCCAAAGCAGTTGTGAATGTTGAAATTTTATCGCCTGATTTCTGAATAATGGGCTCAAGTCGGAGAGTGTTAAATTCCAGATGAAACATGGTATACTGAAGTGAACACAATCAGTGAAGGAGGTAAAAATTGCTCTCAGGTTATATCCTCTTTGAATGCAGATTTAATAATTGTATTTGATAATGTCAAACACATCATGTAGGCATTCATTTCAGAAAATCTGGTGACATATAAATGTATCTTCAGATGACAATTATTCAATTCATTTACTCCTTAATGACTAACACTCCTTTGAAGACATCTATTTGTTAGAGTGATTGCCCTTTATGTTTTAGTTTAATGCAGTGTGTGACATTGGAGCAACTGGTACCATGGTTTCTTTTGGTTGCTTTATAAATGCCCTTAAATGCATGTGACAAAATCAACATTGAAGTATATTTTTTATGAGGCCTCTATGAGGTGTGATTAACTTGTAAATTGGACTGAACTTAGCATTATGATGTCACAACGAAAGCACTCTTTATTGCAAAAACCTTTAGCTAACTCTTGCACTGTAATGACTGCACAGGACATCCACTTTTCTTGATTTAATTTAGTGCCATTCTTTTTGTAAAATACATGGCAATTAATACATTTTCATCTGGAAGCTTTGTGATAATGTCAAAGCATAGATTATTTAATAATAAAGTGAAGAGATCCTTTTAGACATAAAAAAATAATTTTTAATTTTAGAGTACACAAAATTATAAGTAAAATAAATAATTATCATTTTGTGGTACTGACCGTGTATGAAAAATAAAGGGATCATACCTGAACATGGTCTATGGAACATGCAATACTTGACAACTGAATGGTATAAATGTACAAAATAAACATCAACTTTTTTCTGCTCTTAACTAAAGAGTCCATTACAATAACAATAAGAGTACTCAAAAAGACTTTTGTTATTAATGAACAACAGAGAGAGAGAGAGAGAGAAAGAGAGAGCATGGAGAGATGGCAGGAACAATAATGCCTCAGCGTGAAAGCTCATCTGCATTCAGATTATACTTCTTTGTATCTATTACAGTGTGTTATGTTGGCAATGTGATTAAGATTGTCTGAACATGTATTAGTTATCGGTAAATTGTATGCAACAATATAAGTCCATGTTGTCAAGAAATTAAGTGCAACTTGTACTCTTAGAGAAACAGTTGTTGTTGTTGTTGTTGTGGGGTTTAATGCCATTTTTCAGCACATGATAGGCTATATATGGTGGCCAGTATTAATGGTGGAGGAAGAACCCGGGAAAAACCCCGGAAAGAACCACCGACCCACGAGAAGCTACTGGCAAGTTTTCTCACTTACCCACATTGGCTGATTCCGAGACTCGAACAGGTGCAGACAGATGTTTAATGATGAAAGTATTGTTTTGTATAGTTTTGTTCTTCCTCCACCATTAATACTGGCCGCCATGTATAGCCTATCATGTGCTGAAAAATGGCATTAAACCCCACAACAACAACATCATTGAACATATCTAAATTGTACCTCTGCGTATTTTCAAAGCCATTTGAAATGGAATCCTTCCCAATTTTAACACATCAAAATACTAGGTTAAAAATAATACCAAAAGACAACCTTAATTGCATATGATCATGATTATATTCTCTCACTGATTTTTGTAAAAACAAACTGGCAATATGGCATTTGCAATCTTTATTTCAAATGTAAATCTACTTAGTAGAACTTTTATGTATGATAAATCAAAGTTTTTAAATAAAAAAACATTAAAAAGTGCTGTGTCAAAAAAATATGATACAGTTAAATAATTATTTTATAACTGGGTTGTGTACAAAAAATTAAAGGGCATGAAAAATTACATGAAATACAGTAAGATCAGTAACTACATCACCAACTTGATGTACACTTAGCACCAGCTAATAATGAACAAACCACTGAATTCCTGAAGAATACTGGGACTCAGTTTTCATAATATATATACATAATTTAAATAATAAAACCAAAAATTGTAAAATTCTATGACATTGTAAAATTATTTATAATAAAACAATGGTAAATGATCAAAAATACAAACGGTCTATTAACAACACCATCGGCTATCATGCTCAAAGAAATGGAAATCTATCAGAAACATTGAGCAAAGTAATATTACTTTCTGCTTTACATCCAGGTCTTTCAGATCTGAAAGGAGAAATATAAGCAACATTTGATCAATCCTTAAGGACAATGCCAGCTACATTTTAAACACTGGTCTAAAACTGAATCCTTCATTAGAAAACATTTAGTACAAGGGGTAACCTCAACATTAGCTGGGGAATAATCCAGCCAACTGACAAAGGAGTTTGACAAATATATATGCCCACACTGTAGGACAAATTAGCAAGAAAGAAAAGATAAAATCCAACAAAATTTTCAAACACCATTTAAAACAGCATTTTGCACTTTTATCTGGTCATCTCCACATGCATATAAAAGAGGCATACCAAATTGAATTGCTCTAACTTAAGTGGTTTTTGTACAACTGTGTTCAGGACAGATGGACAGAGGAAATCAAGATGCACTGAACATGCAGTGAGGGTATCATTCTGCCCTCCCACATCCCAGTAAGGGTATCATTACTCCCTTCCATGTCCCAGTGAGAGTATCATTCCCCCCTCCCCACTTCCTGAGAGATGAGTAATATATCTGGTCACACAGATGAAAAATGCATATCTCTATGAACACATCACAGGAATAGTTTTTGTAAATTTTAAAAAACTCTCACCCAGCCCTTAAGAATTGCTTATCTCAGTTCTATAGAATTAGGGATATATACAAAATATTTATCAATCATACCAACAAGTTGTGAGCTTTAATCTCTAATGTTGCAGAAGAAGATGCAATAAATTAAAATCTTAAATCACACTGATCTGTATGAAAACAGGAAGTCTTATTACCTCACTGATTTTAACCTGTTATTTTGATGACTTGCAAATCGCTGTTGATTATTTTGTGACCCTACGTGCCCTTTTAAAGCTGTGACCCTATGTGCCCTTTTAAAGCTGTGACCCAGGGTTCATAACCCAAAATCAGTTACATATATTATGTGTCCTTCTGTTATGAATGCATCTATAACGTTTGAATAAAAAAGTATTTAAAACTATTTCTGTAACTGCACTTTTTGTATATTTACCCTTTTGATCCCCCTTCATATCACCCCAAGAAATGAGGCTCAAATGTCATACCATCTATACTTGCTTATTAGTCAAGTCCAACTGCAAACAACATAGACCCTGATCTGCCAATACATAATGTGCCAGTAGATTAGTGTTTATGTTGTTTGTTCTACAGCTAACAAACTGCATAGACCCAGATCTGCTGGCACATTATGTGATGGCAGATTGGTGCTATTTGCAGTTGGATTCGACTTTTAAGCAAGCATGAATGGTACTCCTCTCATTGATGATTACCACTTGACCAACATATTAACAAGTCGATGAATTCCCAACAAGTCGATGAATTCCCAACAAGTCGATGAATTCCCAACCATCAGTTTAACAGGATACAGAATTATGGACAGATGGTCAGACTGACAGATAAACAGATAGATGTAGGCTTTCACAATAACAACTGCTAAAGCATTCGGATAATTAACTTTGAAAATATGCAGGTAAAAAGTATGGCTTGGAATGGGGTGGTGAGGGCTATGGCATGGCATGGCTTTTATTTCATTAGAAATATTCGGCGGCATAACATTGCTTATATTACAAAAATTGTGACCTTTGTAAAAGTGATGTGATGTGATGTGATTTTTATTTTTAACGTAGCTTTAACAATTTTTCAGTCATATCGCTACAATGTCTGCAATGTGGCAGTTTATAGTGATGTCTAGCACTGGGGCATCATGCCGCAGACATGTAGCATGATGTCCCACCCAGTCACATTATCCTGACACCAGGCTGACCAGTCCTAACACTAACCTCTTAATGCTGAATGCCAAGTGAGGCAGCTGTTAGTACCATTTTTTAAGTCTCTGGTATGACTTGGCCGGGGATTGAACCCACGACCTCCTGCATCCGAGGCGGACGCTCTAACCACTAGGCCACCGAAGCGGTTTGTAAAAGTGAAGAATGAGATTATCGTTGGAGAATTACAGGCATTTGGTAAGTTTTTTTTGTTGTTGTTGTTCTTGTTATAGTGTTTAATGCCATGTTTCAGCACACGATAGGCAATACATGGCGGCCAGTATTAATGGTGGAAGAAGAATCCAGGAAAACCCCGGAAAGAATTACCGACCCACGAGAAGCTACTGGCAAGCTTTCTCACATACCCACATCAGCCGAATCGTAGACTCGAACCAACGCAGACAGAGGTGAAATGGCAGCGATCCGTAATGGAGTACTTTCTTTAAAGACATGGGAATAACACAAGCGTTCCATACAACTCTGTGCCTAGCCTGCACCATTCATTGGTATATTGCACTGTATCTTACTTGCAAAATTTTTAATTCAAAACAGTAACGCTGTTGATGCTACAGTTATCATATCCAGTGATGTATGTTAACAAACAAAAAGGAAAAAAAGTGGTCTCAACAATGTAGTGTTGCACTTCTGTGGCTCGGAGTTCAGAGACTAGCTTCTGCATGTGCAAAAGTGGCCACTCAACCAAAGTTTGTGGTATTCAGCAAATTGTATGGTTCAGTATTATTTCACCTACCACAAATATCTAAAAACATCAATACTGATATAAGTTTTTAAAACTTCTGAACTACTGAAATATAGTTTCATTACCATAAAAATGAAAAATCTTGAACTAAACTCACATTCAATGAAGATCTTGTTTTTTGCACCTGTAAATTCTCCCCCACTCTTCTTCGTTTGCTTGAACAGTTCTGCTACTTCATCTCCAGTTTCCACATCTGTAATCTTAGAAAGAAAGTAAATCTTCAGGTGTACAGTTACACAAGACAAATAGTATTCTTATGCTGCGAAGCAAGATACAAAGTTTCTAAGATTAATTAAACATTCTTAGTTCACTACTTAGACATTTTTTACTATTTTGATTGGACGACATAGATTTTACTTTCTGTTTAAATATAGCACTGTTGAACTTGGAGTATTGTATAGTATGTGCTATGCACAATACATTATGGAGAACCTGTATGAATACTGAAACGTCCTATGAATCAAAAAGAGTGAGAGTGTCACACTGGGTGATGCATCAAAATAAAATGTAAGAAGAGTGCTGTGAAGAGAACGTGATTAGTGTACAATGTGTTTAATGGAATTTTGTGAAAATGTAAAGAGTAGTGTTGTAAAGAGCACATTATACATGTTTAATAATACTCTGCAATCTAAGGCAGACCAGTCTGAATTGCACACAGAGAGTTAGCCTTTGCAAAAGTGATATAAGTTGGGGATTTGGAGTCAAAAGTAGCCAGTACACAAATAATGATGGCTCCACACAAAAAAAAGAACTCCAATTACCCTTCTGCATATGCGAGAGCAAAATATTAAAAAAATATCCCGGGGTTAATGAGTTAAGTGAGCTTCAGGGGTTGCGCCCTCTGCTCTGTGTTTGGTTGTGTTAATGTTCATGTTTAGGCATCCACTGCAAACACATTTTCCTCAAAACACTGTAAGAACAATGGATGTAATAACCCTGAAGAAACATGAATTTGTGTAAAATGTGAATTTGTGTAAAACATGAATTTGTGTAAAATGTGAATCTGTGTAAAATGTGAATTTGTGTAAAATGCGAATTTGTGTAAAACATGAATTTGTGTAAAATGTGAATTTGTGTAACACATGAATAATGTGTAAAATGTGCGGAAAAATAAACTGGAATGAGATTTTCATTTTTCACAAATGCTGCTACCATAAAAATTTGAATTTCTGAAATAAATCGGCTTGAAAGTGTTATTCAGAATGTTTATATTTTTCATGTCAATGTTTGGTGGTATAATATGATAAACTCAGCTCATACAGCCAGTAGCTGGTAAAGGAAACTAACATTTCCATTGGTCAGAATGTTACCATGTGATCAAAATGAATTGCGTTTATTTCTGTATAACTGTAAGGAGAACTACTTTTCTAAGAATACCCACTTCTATAAATAGAGTCACGCATACAGCATAAGATAAACCCTGCCAGTTAAGGCAGACACGAATTAAGCATTAAAGGAAAACAACATTCTATTGTAATTTAATTGATTAAATATAGTAACTGTTTGAGTAACACACAGTGCATCATTCTCTGGCCCCTTGTTGGGCCCCTCTTTGTATACTATGGTTACTCTGTCAGACATGAGGTCACTGCAGCCAGTATGTTAATAAGCTAGTAACTAAACTGAGATATTTTCATGTAGAACCAATCAGACGACCGAGTTGGAGCACATGAAGAAACATTGTCTGTTGTATGAGGCATTCAGTCAGCAACCGGGATGCCTGTGGAGATGTGAACTTTTCAGTGTCGACACATTTAACACATTAACCCCTAGCGACGACTTTACGGGGCAGGAGGTAGTAGCTGTCTGCCGAGCTCTGTAGCGTCATGGTCATGCATGATGCACTAAAGTGGGTGGTATTATAGAAAGGTAGACAGATGTAGCTCTACAATGATACCAAATAATCTGGAATATCTAGTTGCACTACAAAATACAGATAGCAAAACCTCATTTTTTGGACCTGACTTTTTTTTACCCAAAATTTGCTCATGGTCAGAATCTGATTGTGTGTCTGGATTTTAGACTTTTTGGTCTCAGACCTAAGGCAAACCAGTATGAACTGCAAACAGACAGATGAACCTTTGAAAAAGTAGGATAAGATAGGCATTTGGAATTAAAAGTGGTCTCCATATAAAAATCAAAAATATAGGCTCCGTTTAGCAAAAAAAAAAAAAGAAAAAAAAAGGCCAACTTTACCCTTCTGCTGATGCGCAAGTCAAATAGCCAATGAAAATCGATGTTTCTAACACCACTAGGCAGTGTGTTATTAAAAGATGACCGGGGATTTGGTGTTTTCAAGTCTATTCAGAAATAGCTTTCAAAATGTGTTTCCTACTCGATTTTTAGGCACAAAGCTCCAGGGGTTAATGTGTTAATGTAAAAAGTTATCTGTGGAAAGAATCAAAAAACTGAATAAATCTGGTTTCCATTGGTTGAAGGACTGGTATTATGATGTCAGATGACCTTATTATGATCAAGCAGGACAATCCCAAGTGCTATAAATAGCTACATAACAGAAAAACCCCAAAACATGTATTACTACTCTCAATTAAGATTTCTGTTTTTTAATTATGCAAACAAAATAACATAACGAATAACTGAAATTTCAATTATAAGAATTTAACGTTTTTTTCTGAGTTTATCGTGGTATAAACTGTCAGTTGCCAACTCACACAGCTTTGGGCGTTATTTGCTGTGTGAGTTGGCAACTGACAGTTTATACCACGATGAACTCTGAAACAATGTTAAACTCTTAATTGTAACCTGCCCATTATGTTAAAAACTAAACCAATTTGATAAAATCCCAAATAGTAATCATGGGGCCTATTAGAATAAATTTGGCTTCCCAAATCTTTCTTTAGGAATTTATTTTTCTGGGCCATATAAAGCAAAAAAAATCAAAATTACAATTGTAGACAATTATAACAGAATAAATACCAAAAATAGGAATGACATACAAACCATGATGGAAATGTCACTGAAACAAGAATAAACTTTTGGGTAGCAGCACTTGGTCTGAAGGGAATATATTGGTGTGTCGTCTGCATCGTAAATCTGATACACAGGTCTGAAACAGGTCTTTCTGTAATGTTAAAAGATATTTTTCAGAATTCATGTGGGAACGAATGTGCACTGAAAGCCAGTTAACTGGATACAAAGTAGTAATTCAGGAAAACAAATATCCCTAAAATGTGAAATTATGCTGACCTAGAAAACATCCTAACCCCATTATAATCTGTCCATATCCTAAAATGTTTTGGGTCTTGAATGTGATCAGGAAGCCTAGGAAATAAGCTGCCTAAATACTTAATTCATATCTTATATGCAAGCTGCTATACATCAGGGGTGCACAACCTTTTCCGACCAAGGGCCAGATTGCATTACTATTTATGGGCCAGATTTCTGTGTTGTTTTAATATGCCCTGAGGGTCAGACAGAACACGTTTGCAGGCCAGTTGTGCAACCCTGCAATACATTTACCTATATCTTCATACACAAAATACATATAGTCTGAATAACGTGCAATTACACTCTTGTATTCATGTTGGTATTGTATATATGTGTAGAAAGAGACTAATATCTTCATATACAACACACATAATCTGAATGACATGCCATTTATCTCTTGTATTCATGTTGGTAAACATGTGTAGAAAGAGACACATGTAGACTGAATGACATGCCATTCATCTCATGTATTTGTGTATGTGTATAGAAAAAGGTATATATGTTTATACATGGCACACATGTAGACTGAATGACATGCTGTTCATCTCATGTATTTGTGTATGTGTATAGAAAAAGGTATATATGTTTATACATGGCACACATATAGACTGAATGACATGCTGTTCATCTCATGTATTGGTGTATGTGTATTGAAAAAGGTATATATGTTTATACATGGCACACATGTAGACTGGATGACATGCCGTTCATCTCATGTATTGGTGTATGTGTATAGAAAAAGGTATATATGTTTATACATGGCACACATGTAGACTGGATGACATGCCATTCATCTCACGTATTGGTGTATGTGTATAGAAAAAGGTATATATGTTTATACATGGCAGACAGATAGTCTGAATGAAATCCAAATATCTACAAGGGTAATTGTAAACTTATGTTGTGAAATAAAACAAAATTAACATTTTATTTACAGTGCTAAATTTTAAAGCATGAATTTCAAAATTATGTCAAGTGTGACATACCATAAATTGAAGAACATAAGAAACCATTTTCTTATCAAAGACCTAACGTTGTTTTTACTACAAACATGCATGCCACAAAGTAAGTCAATACAATATGGTGCCGTGTTAGTATGGAACGTTCGTTAAGCATGAAATGGTGCAGGGGATGCCAGCATTAGTGCCATTCTGGTCACAGTCAGGTTAGAAATTATAAATCAATGATTCAATTGACTTAGTTCTGTGCACATTTTATCACATTAAACATTCTCGTTTTTGAAATTGGTAGGGGGGTACAAACAAACGGGGATGTAGAGTCAGACTAAAGCTTTGCTCGTTTTTGTTGCGTTGTAACTAGTAGGGGTTTCATTTTTTCTGTATTTATGATCATACTGTTTTCCTTACACCATACCTGAAGTCTGTTGAGAGCATCTTGTAAGTTAGTTTCAAGTACTGTTTTGGTTTTGTCAATCTCAGACAGTGTAGTATCATCTGCATAAGTGGAAGAAATTGAAGTTCCAATCTTAAGAGGTAAATCATTGATAAATAGAATGAATAACAGAGGTCCAAAGATAGAGCCCTGTGGTACTCCACAATTAATATTTTTACTTTGAAAAAATTGACAATTTAATATACTTTTTGCACTCTATCAGTTAACTTAAAGTAAGAAGTAATCCAGTTTAGGGAGTTTTCACTGCATTGATAGATTTTTTTTTTTTCAATCAAAATTTCGTGGTCTACAAGAACAAAAGCTTTACAAAAATCAACCATATAGTGCCTACCATTTCTCCTTGATCCAAAGCTTTCAGCCATTTATCAATCAAAAATACAAGTGCAGTTTCACAGGAGTGATTCTGTTGCAAGTCAGACTGATTATCATGAATAAGATTATAAGTATTCAAATAGTTCAGAAAAGAATCATATATATGTTTTTTCTAGGAATTTGGAGAGACAAGGAAGGATATAGATGGATCTGTAGTTATTGACATAATCTTTTCTTCTTGCCTTATGCAATGGTATAACCTTGGCAGTTTTCCATGTTTGAGGAAATTTATTAGATTTAATACTTTCATTGCAAATGAAAGCTGTACTCTACAATTGCAGTTGCAGCAACCTTTAGTAGCCTTGGTACAACCATATCAAGTCTGTAGCTTTACAATCATCCATTTTTTAAATATATTTCAACACAAATTCTGGACTAATTTCAGGAATTTCAAACTTTATATCATCATGGGGTGGCCCATGCAACTGAATGAAGCGGTTTATGAGTTGGCATGAGGTACCCCATGTGAATGTATATGGTAGACCATATGGTGGTTAGAGATATCAAAATGTTAGAAAAAGTCAACCGGGTACCAATCGATCCTAATGATCAGTAACCCGGGTACTCAATCAATGGGAATTATATTAAATGTGAAACTGAACTGTTGTAAGTTCATACATGCCAACTCCCCAAGAGGTATAAGCGTAATTATTACAAGTATGAGTGGCAAAAAAGCACAATCTGAGCATAAAAGGAGATACTGATATATTACATGCCATAATTTAAAAAAAACCTCATGAAAACTGTACATTTATTTCTGCTACTTTACCTGGGTCTGCAGTTAGTTTAAATTCTTGTCACAAATCATCTAAATCCATGTAGATTAGTACCAGAATACAGACATAAAACAAAATGATAAATTAATTATACACAACATTCACTTTCAATAGTCTATATCACATGCTTAACTCTCAATCAAAGGTAGTAAATTCAAGCCCACAAATTCTGAAGGCTGTAATTATCACAGAATTCCTTTTTCAAAATTTGTAAACTGCTATTGATTTGTCCTTTTCCTGATGCAACATGTTCTTCGGTGTTACAAATTCCCTCTTCTGTAACATTTTTCAGTCATATAACATCCACTAGCAACACCAATAACATCCAATAGCAACAACAAAAACATCCAACAACAACACCAGTCATTATTCTGATAGTGAAATAACTGCAAACAATTGATTTCTTCATACAGACCTGTTTAACAGAATTCCAAAACAGTGTAATTTTTTAAAATATCTCTATTAGAAAAACAGTTATGCAATCATTTGTGTCTTATATAAATATATTCAGATTATGTAGCAGTCATGGAACCAAAGTAAAATGTTCTTTTTTTAAACTTTCTTTTTTGTTGAGGTATTATAATGAAATTTGATATTGTGATTGCATTTTTCCCGCTGAATTCATTGCTCTCTATAAATCTGTCGTCTGACTTCAATATTTTTATTTATAAATGAAAATCACATAAACATTTCACAACTTTCATGACAGTTAACTTAATAAAAAAATTTCACATTAGCAATAGTTCGTATATTTGTAAAACAACTTAAAAACGACAAAAATGCAATGTTTATTCATAACTGTCATGGAAACAACGTTCATCATCATTGTCATCACTGTCACCAATATTACCACTTGCCTGAACAACAATGGGCTTCTTAGTGCAAAAATTATTTTCACTTAAATTTTCATCTTCCATCTGCTGAATAGTTTTCTTTGTAACTACTTCATCATAAAACAAAATATTCATTTTTTTGGTGGTCAAATATGGGCAAAATGTGGCACTCATTAGCTCCTTTAAATTTTTAAACCCAGAAACTTTCTTTTTGGCAACAAGTTTATTTTTCTGTTCACATACTCTAGCTTTTGTTTTTAAGAGATTTAACACATTCAAAGTTGGAGTTCAACTTTGAAATAATATTGAACAAAGCATATGAGTTTTTGCCATGGTGTTCAATGTATGAATTTATTTCAAGTACAAGACCATTTGTTAGTTTATGAATAGGTTTAAGTTGGTTTCATCTTCTAAATCCTGTGATGTTATATTTAGTTCCTTGCAGAATGGACCAGGGAATACAGCCATCTTTCACTTAGAACTAACATTTCAATATCATATACATGTACCTGCAAAAAAATGTATCACTTTCAGACTTTGTATTGTTTTGTCTTGTATTTTGAAAACATTATTGATCCTATCAAATGTTATCAATGCACTGGGAATTTTAGAACCCACTTTTTGTGTGCATGTAGTTAATTTACTAAGCTCGTCAAAGTAAAAAGAAATGTTTTAAAATAATTCATACTGAAACTTTGCATTTGTCTGATAGTGATGAGATTTTTTTAAATCCTTATTTCATCAGACAATGTCCCATTACAAAATTTTAACAAATGCAACAACATAATGAATATAAGGTTGAACAGATTTTAAAACTGATGACCATTTGTCATTTCAGATATTTACAGCATCGATAACTTGAGCATATTTATAGTGGACAAAAATATATGCTTTGCATGTTCATTTTGGGACTGTATACTGTCTAAATCGTACAAGTGTTAATACGATTAAAACTATAAAAAGTCCATCTTACAATGTTCTTCTGGCACACCAATTTTTACAAAGTTAATAATAAGTTTAGTTTTGGAATATCAGTTGAGGAAAAATTGACATTGTTATCAATTGTTAGAAAATTCAAATATGGGAGACAATGTTGAAATGGGGATATTCAAATGTTTTTCAAATTCAATGCTCATTGCAGTTGGTTTCTAAACGTTTCTGATATATAAATTTGGTAGCAAAATAAAGCTTGGAATATGCCAATAATGATCATATATGATGCATTTATTTAAATTGCCAAACTTTAGGTCAAATCTGCGTAAAGTTTGAGTGATTATTTCTTTGTGTAGGAATATCATAGGAATGTGCTACAACCACTGACTTTGTTTACATCTCCTCTGATTGGATTGAAAATTTCATAAATATTCACGAAGTTTTAATAACCCACATTTTGTAACAAAGAAGAGAGGTGTCACTTGACCGCGGTATGATCAATGCTTATTTCCACTGATGCATGAAATGTTACTTTTGATGATTATAAAATAATAATTCCATTAATACAGCATCAAATATAAAAGAAAACAAACCCGGTATAGATAATTTTATTAGCTTTAACAATATATAAAATGTGTTGCAATCAGATGACATGTATTGATGCTGCAATGAAAATTCTACATTCGGTCAACAGTTTCATCAGATTTCCAGGTGAACATTGCTAAAGCCCGTTTCACTTGATAATATTTGGTGCCATGTTTTTTCAAGATTGATTGGTCCGCTACACAAGTGTGTATTAAACTATAATTAATCTGTGACATATGGTTTCAAATTCAAGAAACCCAGCTGTTTTCTTCAAAACATGTAATATACAGTTACAATAAATAGAACATAAGGAAACGTCCTGAGTACATAGCCAAATGGTTGCACACATTGTAAATACTGTATAAGGTCAGCAGACGGAGGTCTAGGATGGATCAATGTAACATGACAGGAGTTCTGAACTGTACTCATTATTTTGTGTCTCACTTGCTCCTGACATCGCCAGATATCCAAATTTATTCTTTGATCTAAACTCTGAAACATTTTTTAATGAACTAAATGGGTACCCTGTAGCTAATTTTGCATTACCCAGGTACTTATGAATGGGTGGTTACCCGAGTACCTGGCTACCCATTGACACCTTTAGTTGTGACTTTGTGTGGTGTGCAAGATAGCCCGTGAGGTGGTCCATGTGGCAGCTTGAAGTGCCCCATGTGATATGAGGTGGTCCACGGAGTGGTATGGTATGACGTGGCCCCTGTGGTGGTGAAACCTGGAGAATCTGTGACAGTTTCACTAAAACCAAAGATTTCTCCTAAAAGTTAACATTTTATATCATTCTGATTATAATATTTTTTAAAATATGGTTTTTATCTTTTACATTGAAATACTGTAAAGGATGAAAAATAACTATAATTTTTAAATTGTACATCTTGCTACTTTTATTTTTGAAAAGAGAGGAAGATATCTCTGGAAATTCTTCCCTTTTTTTCAAAATTAAAACAAGCATCTTTGCAAGAGATTTAAATGTATTATATTAATAGTTTAATACTTGATGCCTGCACAGTGAAGAAAAATAACCTTGCAATTCGAACAATAAGAAAAATATTACAAATTATGAATTTGAGGAAGAAAAATTGAGAAGTTTATTGAAAATTGGACATGGGAGATTAGGAGCCACAAACATGCATCTTTTAGAAGTTGGGACTGAGCCAGTGACTGCAGATGTTATAAGCCAATGTTAACTACAGTGCCATCAAAACAAACTTAGGTCAAGAAAAATCAGCTTACTCTTCTCGTATTGTTGCTACAATGACACCTGGTGGTGTCTCCACACTGAGTTCTGGCAGATTACAGCTGACTAAGCAACAGCAGCCACGTGTACAAGTTGCCATCCTCTCCACCTGTACCACATCGTTCAGATCCTGATCAGTGAATTTCAGCACAAAGCTCCTGGCTGACCCCAAACACTGACGGGCATAGCAGTCGGATACTGTGGAAGGAAAGGGGAGATGCTAATATAAGATCAAAAATGGTTTGCTACCTTCGAACTTTTGTAAGAACACTTGGGAATCTAAATCCTCAATATAGTTACAAATATTAATTGCCGATAATCTATATCAAATAAATTATTCAATGTGACATGAAATATCAACAACAAAAAAACATTATACAACAAAAGAGTTGTACTTAATTTTCATGTGCATTTTGAATATCTGAGAACATTTCACAGAACAAAACCGACTACACAGTACCAACTGCAACTGGCTTGCTTATGAATCAATGCTGGTTTTCACAAAGTTAAAATGGAAAGGAGTGTGAGAATGAAATATTATCCAAAGGAAAGACAAAACTGTAAAAGGGTGTCTGAGCAAGTGAGACCTAATTTGAAACAACAGGAAATTTACTCAGACTGATATTTTAAAATACATGTACATGGTCATTTCTTTTGTTATGCCCATTTTGTTTCAACCAACCATTAAATACAGTGCTCTCCTTGTATAATGCTCTTTAAGGGAGTTATAAAAGTGATTCACATTATATGAGATGCTATCTTATACGGACATATGTTTCTACAAGGCTGTGCCATACTAGTGCATAAAAATACCAAAACAAGGTAATATTGTAAAAAAATATGTAAAAATAACAGTGATTAAGGTGATATGAATAGGAAAACAAAAATATATAACAAGCAGACAACAGATCTGTCATTTCTATTTGCAGTCGAGTATCAGCCTGTCGGCCACAGATATCAAAGCCTAAAAGTATGTACCAATATGTAATTTATGAGCCTGTCAAACACATCAGAACCTCAAAGTATGTACCATTATGTAATAAATAAGCCTGAGCCACAGAAATCAAAGCTTAAAAGTATGTACCATTATATAATAAATGAGAATGAGTCAAATAAACCAAAGCCTAAAAGTATGTACCAATATGTAATTTATGAGCCTATCAAACACATCAGAACCTAAAAGTATGTACCATTATGTAATAAATAAGCCTGAGCCACAGAAATCAAAGCTTAAAAGTATGTACCATTATATAATAAATGAGAATGAGTCAAATAAATCAAAGCCTAAAAGTATGTACCAATATGTAATTTATGAGCCTATCAAACACATCAGTACCTAAAAGTATGTACCATTATTAATAGATGAGCCTTGGCCACATAAATCAAAGCCTAATTACAAAAGGTTTTATGGAAAGGTAAAAATACATGATTGAACATCAGTTGTGCAGAAAACCTATAGGGAAACCTTGATGCTAGAAGGTGCTAATTGCATAAATAATTACCAAAATTAAATTGAAACTGCATTTAAATCTGCAAGATGTATAGTCCTACATGTAAAACCTCGATGCTGATATTTATGTTGTGGGCATCAAGGTCTTACAGCCTAACTAATGGCTCTAACATCATTACAAAAGTCAAATTTTCAGAAATATTTCACAACTGACAACTAAAATAACGACACTTTTCTACAAAGTAAAGTCATAATGTTTTAGTCACACTTTACTTACTCTGATGTCTTTTCTCTATTAAATTTAAATTCTCACAAAAGAAATGGACCTGTTTTCAAGTTTCGTTGGCCTACATTTCAGCTGGCTGGAAAGTGATGAAAGCCATAAATGCCGAAATCAGGTTAAGTTGAAATATTATTCTTTAACGAAACAAATAAAAAGTATATTATGCCTATTGGAACTGTAAGCAAAGGATCATTTCATTCAAGAAACAGAACCCAAACATGAAGATATTTAACTTACTTCGGCATACCTTGACTACTCTTGGCATTGCAACAAGTTCAAATGTATGTCAATGGAACGTGAAAATGTGTCCATTAACTAGTATCATATTTTCATTCCACCAGGATAAAGGTAGCACATTAAGTATATTAATTACACATAAATTAGTAGAAGAGTGTCGATATAGGCTGCCAAGTGTGTGAGATGTTCCTGAAACTCTGATTACTCATTCCGATGTCAACGACATTGGAACACGCTATACAAGGCCATTATTTGGATTATAAGACATAGCACTAAAACAAAAACAACATTAGGCTTTTCAATTGATAAATACTGGAGTCTCCTCAGTTTATCAATAAAAATAGCATAAAAACACTTTACAAAAACAAACAAATTTTTGCTTATCAGAGACCAAAGAATCTGCAAAATAATTTTATTAGAACTAAACCAACAGAAAATATAAAAAGATGTTTCTCAACATCTAAATGTAACAGAAATCAGTGCTCTCAATGTACAAATATAAGAGAAAGTACTAATTTAGTACAATTCCAAAGAAGTATTTTCTCTACATTATAACTCACTGCGCATGATGTGATTTATTTGATAACCTGTAAAAGATGTAACAATATTAACATGCATAATGCTGAACAAGCACTTCAGCAAGTTTCCAAGATAATAATCACTTTCATTTAATAATTTGCATGGATTCTCAGTTCTCCTAAAATGTTTCAATAAATTTTAATACAAATAATCACTCATTACATGATTTTTCTCTCATGCTAATAAATATTATGCATGGAGAGATGAAAAGACTGATTAATAATGTTGTTGTTGTAGGGTTTAATGCCATTTTTCAGCACACGATAGGCTATACATGGCGGCCAGTATTAATGGTGGAGGAAGAACCCGGAAAGAACCACCGACCCACGACAAGCTACTGGCAAGCTTTCTCACATACCCACATTAGCCAAATCCGAGACTCGAACCCACACAGACAGAGGTGAGATGGCAGTGATCCGTAATGGAGACTATGTTTATCTGATAATTTTCTAATTGTGATTGATACTATTCATTTGTATATAATTTGTATATATGATTATTCGAACATTGGTTGCTTGTTAGTTTTTTTAATAATAAAAAAAATATCAGGGCTTTATTAGCCAGGTGTATGGTCTCACATTTGTTGCTTTGCTCAAAGAGGTTGACAAAGTAGTATTTTAAAAGTCAGATTCACTTAAATAATTTTCAATAGAGACAAATCATTACATGTATTTAAGTGGCTATGACTTCCCAAAGTGGCCATGACTTCCGTTAGTGGCCATGACTTCCGTTAGTGGCCATGACTTCTGAAAGTGGCCATGACTTCTGTTTGTCTTTACTCAGAGCAGTGATGTTTTGCAAGCAGTGGTGATATTGAAACCACCTGTAATCGGCAAGGCCCAGAAAAACCATTGCTTTAAGAACATTAATGTTACAAACATGCCAGTGAGATATGTAACTAACAGGAAATCATGCATAACTACACAGATATTCATTAAATGATGAATAATGCAAACAAGCCTAAGTCAGCAGAACTAATGTCATGGTTATGTGAAAGCGATGAATATGACATACCCTGAAATTTAAGAGCTTATAAAATAGGTTAAAAAACTTTGTGATTGATAAGGATGAATGTTATTTGGCTAGGGCACAAGAAATTAACACAAGTAACATTAGAACAATGCAAGAAACAACAGACAATGCTCCATACCTTCTTCAAGCCAGGCTCTTGAACTGTGAATATTATGAATCATATGGAGTATTTAAACATTTTGAAGTATGATTAAAAATTCCAATGAACTTACAGTAAAGTTATAAAAGTACCAAATCTCATTCCTCAGATGTTTCTTGTGATGAGGAAAATGCTTCTATGTTGAGCAATTGTATATATTCATGTGACAGGATATGATTTTTAGTAGAAATGTATACTGTTCAGCAAATTCTTTAATAAATGTATGTATTTAAAATAAAATATAAAAATATAACAGCTTTCTTCATTTTTTTGTGCACTTTTACACACACAGCTACCAATGTTTTTATAACCGCATTTTTCTCTCTCTTTCTCGTCTCTCTCTCGCACCTGGAAAAACCTTAGTAAACTGAAAGCTTCTCAAAACCAAACAAATGTGTGGGTCCCAATGGTTTTGGTTGTGAGGGTCTCACTCTGTGTGTGTGTGTGTGTGTGTGTGTGTGTGTGTGTACATAATGACTGACCCTCTTCTATGTAGAGGAAATGCTGCTTATCTTCCTTTGGTGAATGATACACACTGTATCTGTTGGGCCGTGACCAGCCAAGTATCACTACAAAAGATTACAAAAATGAATTAAACAAGATGCAGACTGAAGAATGTGTTACTAAGTAATAAATTTTCATAAAATGAAACTGTGCGCAAATATAAGCCATGAAATAACATTCATTTTGACAATGTGAATATTTTTCAATATATATGATCTAAAATCAGGATGGCACTTGCACAAACCAGGTCCTAAAATACAACAAACTAAAAATCATTTTGAACATTTTTGAGATTTTCTTTTCTTTTGCAAAACTAGCACATAATCTCAAAACTTTCTTAGAATGAACCTCAAGCTCACTGATATCCTAAAAATTGTATATTTTATTAACACTGGTAAGAATATAAAAAAGTTAGCATTAGAAATGTATCGATTCTCTTTTATTTTTTTGTCCTACCACTAGAATGCTAAGTTTCAATGACACTGACTTCCCTCTACTACTACTATTAATAATAATGCTTTATTTATAGAGGGTGAATCATTAGTCAAGGACTTTTCTCCCTTGAGGCCCTCTTAAGGAGAGTATAACAATGCACATTATATGAAGATAGCAATAATTACTGTTTATTTTAACATGTTTAGTATTAAAATACTAAATTCCATTATCTATTAGAAACACATACATGCTCAATGATATCTCTTCTTAAATACTGTAACAGTTACATTTTCAGCAGATTTTACATGTAGTGGAAGCTTGTTCCACAAAACTGTAGCAGAGTATTGGAAGCTCTTTTTAAATTGTTCTGTTCTTGGTTTTGGTGCTAGAAGGTTTCCATGTGATATTGATCTCAACTGGTATTGTTTTGAAAAAGGCCTGAATAAGTCCTGAAGATACTCTGGTGCAGTTCCATGTACTAGAATGCTAAGTTTCCATAACACTGACTTCCCTTTACTAGAATGCTAAGTTTCTATGACATTGACTTCCCTCTACTAGAATGCTAAGTTTCCATAATACTGACTTCCCTCTATTAAAATGCTAAGTTTCAGTGACATTGACTAACCTATACAAGAAACGCAAAGTTTCAATGACACTGTGACTTCCCTCTACTAGAATGCTAAGTTTCAAGGACACTGGCTCAGAATTCTCTTCTACTTTATTTCCCTTGACAAGAATACTACGTTTCAATGACACCAACTGACCTCAAACAGAATGCTATGTTTTCATGACACTCAATTACCATATCTAATTTTAGGTGGTTTTCAGCATGACCTAGATATTTTCATACCAAGCATACAAGCAATCCAAAAGGCATTTCTAACATTTTCCAAAATTAATCTTGTTGCAAATTTTAACAATTATATCACGTCTTAAAATGAAACTGTATAATTCTATTCATAGCATTTAATTCATCAATATTTACAGTCATGATTACAAAAAAGTAAAACCTACACTGACATATCTGGAACTATACAAAGGACAACATGTCTGCGGCCAGTAGCACAGATCAATCAAGGAGACAGAATTGAAACTGGGAGGTAATTCACAGGTACTAAAACTGAAGTAAATAGCTGACAATTGTAGTTTCGAGGGTTTTTCTCATGCAAGGATAAAACTTTGTACCTGTACGGAATGCTCTTTTGCTACACACATTTTCACGGCACATTGACCTTTACCAGTAAAGGAAATCTAAATGATCCATTATCACACTACTATATGGAATCTTCCATTATCACACTACTATATGGAATCTTCCATTTGAAAACCAGGAACTGCTGGGCAGGGCAGCTTTGGCTGTTTTATATCTGCTTAATTATCGTTAAAACCAATGTGAATTGGCAGTCAACATTACAGAATACTTTTCCAGATTGTCTGAGCAGACTATGTTTCTGTAAGATTTGGGATATTATTAAGGAGTTGTCACTTTTTGCAACAGATTTAGTGTGGAATGGGAATCTGAAAAGAGAATTAAACTGGACATCTGACAGATTTCAATGTAGTTAAAAGATATGAATATGACTGCAATTTCTGAGCAAAAATTGAGATTTTATCTGATAAGGAAATAACTATTTCATTTTGTGCGTGAAGGTGTTGGGTGGGTGGGTGGCCTGGGAGCTCTTGGTTAAAATTCTGGCCTTCAAATAACTCGACAAATATATTCTTGCTCTGATTTATTGGAATGAAGAACCTATTATACTGTATCCATTACATTAACTGAAGAAAATAATTCCTGCACGATAAAAAGTATCCAAGTCAAAAAATCCTACGCCCACCCACCCATGCCCCAAATTAAATAGTCAGTCCTTAACCAGCTCAATAGGGTTCTGCAACAACAGTTTTAACCTTGTACTTGTCCCCATCTATCAAACAGTCTTTGTACATGGACAGATGGTCGTGACAGCAGATTCTGATTTCTAAACTGGCAAAGAAAAAATATTATGGGAGGGGGGCAAGATTAATTCCTGTTGCTTCTAGATGAGGAAGAATTTGTATGCCTAAGGGTGAAATGAAATTTTGTTTCTTTTATCTTCCATCCTATACGACTATATGTGGACATATTCATGGGCATTTATCTTCATTGCATTTTAGCAATGTTTAAATTTTTTAAACTTATTTCTTAATCAGCACAATATAGTGAGGGTGGTGCTAATATTCCATTATACCCTATATATACAATACAGTGAGGGTGGTGCTAATATTCCATTATACCCTATATATACAATATAGTGAGGGTGGTGCTAATATTCCATTATACCCTATATATACAATACAGTGAGGGTGGTACCAATATTCCATTATACCCTATATATACAATACAGAGATACTATTTTGGCTACAGCTTTTTCCTTCTATATCAACTGTAGAAAAAAAAACCATGTCTTGTGATTACTGGGGTTCCAGCAAAATGTTTGGCTAATATTGAAACTCTTTTTAAGTGGAAACCAAGTTTACCAGAGGAAACTTAAAGGATGTAATGTTATTTTATTTAACATGTACACACAAAACAAAGTTCATGTAAATTACAGAATAATTTCATAAAATCAATAAAAAACCTTCAACTAGATCTAGATGTTGATCAATCTGGATTTTGTTTGACTCTGCTAACTTCTGAAGCCCCAGTGGCAACCCTCGTATTGCTGGAAATGCTGATGCTGTTGGTTGATCTGTGACAGTTGCCAACATGTTACACGCATAACAATGGTAATGTCAATTGCCACCTCCTATACCTGAAACAAAAGATAATAACTAATAATACACTAATGGATACATTGGGCATCATTAAAACCTTTCTTTAGATACAGCAAAGTTTCCAAGGCAAGTGATCCTTTGGGTTAAAGCAGTCTCCATTAATATGGGATTGTATTTTATTAGAAGACACAGAGAGAGAGAGAGAGAGAGAGAGAGAGAGAGATTCTTCCCATCATTTCAATATTTAAAAACAATCTGATCAGAACCTTGTGATAGGTTTAAGAAAAGCAAAAGCAAAACAAACATCATATACTTTACAGCACATGTGTACCACCAAGCCAAGAAATTTACAGTATGGACCTCTCATCTTTATGGAAATTTGCATCAATCGATTGTGTAATACAGATGAAGAAAAAGCAAATATATTCAGTTATAATGATTCTGGTTCTTATAGATTATTTGGTGTAAATGCAAGTTCAAAACATTCGTCCAGTTCAAATTCTCTCTCTCTACACACATACACACACACACATAGATTTCCATATATCTTTACTCCTTGTGTCAAGAAAGAGAGAACAGAAAAAGCAGAGGGTTTTTTAGATAAAATGTATAACATGATTTATTCACAAAGAAAATTTAGATTAAACAGTGAGTATGAATATTGCTGTCTTATCGATTTCTTATTACATTTCTGATTAATAACTGGAAATATATATCGATGATCTAGAGATTATTGATGCACAAGTCTACCTACTGTCACAGTTGAACCAACAAAAATATGCTCATTCAAATTTAATAGGGAAATCACAATTTCATATACTGGTACTAACAGTATTGGTATATTAAATTTCTTTACCTGAACACATCCAGAGCCAAGTGAAATCCTGATATTTTCCAGCCAGACATGTCATGCAAATGAAAAACTTTCATCAGCACATACTATGTGCAACGGGACATTAGTCATAGACGTTTTCAAATATTAATAAAATGAACTTGTTATTGATTTGTTCTGGTGAAAACCCAGTGTCTATATGACTTTCTATCTAATAGGGGTAGGATTGATTTTCAGGATGGATATCCCATTGGCAAAATTTCTATTTAAGCTCTACCAGACACTAAAACAAGTTTTCCAGTAGATGCTAATAAAACATTTTGTTCAGGAGTAGCAATAACAAGATTCTCAAGAAGGCTGCAGTATCGGCTATATTGTATGTTTGACCAGCACTATTTTTAAGACCAATTAGACATCATAAGAAGTCTTTTACTGAAAACTGTTAATATGACCATCAAGTTAGGTGGCATAAAAACAGCAATATCTTCAAGATGGTCACTGATTGGATGCCCGAGTTTAAGCATTTTAATTTAGGACCAACCAGATATAAGATGTCTTCTGGCAATAACTCCATGCTGATATGACCTTCCATTCTGGCAATAACTCCATGCTGATATGACCTTCCATTCTGGCAATAACTCCATGCTGATATGACCTTCCATTCTGGCAATAACTCCATGCTGATATGACCTTCCATTCAGGAGAAGTAGTTACAAGATTTTAAAGATGGCTGTCACGGATGTCATATTAAAAGTAGATCAGCACCGTTTTCATTTAGGATCAACTAGAGATGATAAGAAGTCTTCCAGTGGAAACCCAATATAAAAATGGCCATCCCTTCTGAAGAAGTATTGACAACAAGATTTTCGAGATGGCTTCTATAGAAACCATTAACCAACAAGATGGTTTTGTGTCAATCCTTAAAGTAATTTAGAAGAAAGAGCTATAACAGAATTGTGCTAACATTTGATGATGGACAGCAAACGACGCCATGGTCTCTTCTAGTCTATGAACAGTAGAATAATGAAATATTGTTACATTTGAACTAGTTTCATACATATCGATAAATAAATCATTATATCAACTGAAAAGACTATTTCATTACATTTTTGTATATTTTATATTTCACTTTTTCCATTTATGTTTTTGCTTTAGAAGATCTACCCCACCCCACCCCCCAAACAAATGTTTGAAATGGTACTTCTTAGTGTTGTTCCGATTATCGATTATAATCGATCATCAGTTGGCTGAGCGAACCAATAAGAGAATTGATTGTGAAACTCCATAATCGATTATGTGTAAAGGGAGACTACGTTTTAGTTGTATGCAAAGCACAAAGGTTAGTAAAACTCCCAGCCACTAAAGTTGACCTGAAATTTATTAATTCCCTTCACAACTACAAATATAAAACCATATGATATTTCATAGGTGCAAAATTTCATAATTAGGAACATATAGCCATTATTACATGATCAAGTTGTTAGATAGTTGAGTTAATAAATTAAAACACATTTTGATGATTTGTTTCAGTTTTAAATGCAACATTATTTGTAGTATTTGTAAACAATGACAAACAAGAAAACCATGTTCTTCTACACTTAAAATTATAGACATATGACATATAAATGAAAGGATTTTGGGGGACTGTAGCAGTATTTCAGTCGCATGTGACTTATCAGCCATAAAAAGTTGTGTTCATTTAACAAAGATGTAGAACAAAAATAACACACAACACAATAGACAAAAATGTAATATTATTATCAGGTTACAGTATACATGTCATTAAAAGAGATTACTCCTGTACATTTACTAACATCTTGAACTATTGATCAAAGATATAACTGAATAACAAACAAAAATTATAATTTGTTCTTAGTAACCGATTATAATCGATTATCAGTTGGTTAAGTGGAACCGATTTTCGATTATGAATTTCTGACCGATTCCCATCACTAGTACTTCTATTCTTTCAATAAAAGGATCTGGGGAATGTATGTCACTTGTGTGTGCTGAAGGCAAAATGTAAGAAGCTTAGATCCATGGATCACTTCTGGAAATATTAAAACTGCATAGATATGTTACCCTACCAATGGCATGCACACTTTGGAATTGAACGTAGCATTATAAACTCATTTGTATGTTGATGTTTAACTGTCAGAAGAATTTTAAACATACATAGATCTTCTCATAATGAAACCTTTTTACTCTCTTCATCACATAAATGATAAGTTCATTTAAAAAAATTTGTGAAACCTAAGTAAACCTAAAACCTCTCTAAACTAAAAATTAAATTTGGTGCTAAGGATGGTTGTTTTTGACTTGTTTAGTCTTGAGGGGTTTCACTATACATGGTTTTTGGTTGGGTTCTCAATAATTTCCAAGTTACCAACTTACTCATTTTCCAGTTGTATGCAAAATTTGTCTTTTTGTGCACAGGGAGTGTGTATTTGGTTATAGTTTTCATGCACAGTGCGTGTGTATTTGGTTATACGCTAAATGCCCAATGAGTGTGTATCTGGTTATACAGTGAATGCCTAATGAGTATTTATTTGTTTATAGGGTGAATGCCCAGTATTTCGTTATAGGGTTAGGATCTTAATAGTTTAAAAATGATGACCATGGATTATCAGTGTGTAATCTACACCTATGACAAAAATAAGCATAATGCTTGGGCTCACCATATCAGCTCGTTTTCAATACGAATAGTTATAACAACCCCAACCCCCCGAAAAAAAGATGATATGACAGGTTTTTCCTCGAAAGGGAAACAAAATGGTGCAAAAACTGTTTTTTTTTTTATATTATCATATACTCTGTAGAGGCTTGTTATAAACGAAGTATTACATTCAATGAATTTAATAATTCCTTTAAAACAAACCTGTGGATGAAATAATGATTAAAATCTTACCTTGACCCTTATTTCCAACAGGTGATTATTCGCTAATTTCACTGTTAAGTTTCCGTGTCATAAAGATTATTATCGTCATCAAAATATATTATTATTATTATTATTATTAAATCAACTTTGTTAATGTTTCATTCTGTGAAACGTAGCCTGATGTCAACAAAATGCGTTAACACTTGATTATATCATCGAAAAGTCGTTACAGTACAGTATTATAAACCGATAATAAAGTCGAAATTAATTCGAAGCTCTAATAAACAAATAAGATAATCGCGTAATACATCTTTGATTTCCTTTATGTTAATATTGAGATTGTCATCTTCGAAAATTATCGACTTCCTCCTTTTACTTTTGTTTTCGATTCCACAGAAATGGTTTGTATTTTTATTTTATATATGTATATTTTTTTTCTCCGGGTGTACAATTTCAAGGGAGATAACTTATTGTACGCTAAAGACTTATTTGTTACGAGATCTATAGGACTCAAGATACTAATTCAGTTTCCATAATAAACCTATGCAAACACCATATTAAAAATTAAATAACTTGAATTTTTGGAGTGCTCATGATCAAATCGATATTTATCAGTATAGATGAAACCTGGATGTGAGCAGAGGTGCTCGACACGAGCTTGATGTTAAGAAGAAACAAAAACAACAATAGTCTGAAGGAAAAAAATCATACAGAGTGACAAAAAAATTCCTTAGATTACCCCCATGACCCGTTTTGAATTAGGACCCTCTCTATCATAATATATATTAATATTTTTTGTCGCTCTGTATGTATGTATGTATGTATGTGTGTGCAGAGTGGGGGCGTTTTATTTACAACTTTTGAAAATAGTAGTAATATAATAATGTAAATAACAGTTTCATGATGCATTCATTATTCTGAGCAAATTCAACTAATATATTGACAACGCATTATTAAATTTCCCTAGTATTAGAAGATAACACAGATTCTATGTCGTCTTCGGTACGATTATTAGATCCTAACACATATTTACTGCAGGGTAGAAAGTGGTTGAATGGGTTACTTCCGTCTGGTGGCTTCTTGTTCCGGATCAAAACGTACTAGTGCTTAAAAAGCCCGGTCCGAAACGACCGTACCCAAAAAGGCAAAATATATGTATCAATTACCAACTACTAGTATCATGTCTAATAAAAGTAACTAATACGTAATATCAAATCCTTGTTTTACTGGTAAATGTCTATAAATAATGTGCAGTAGAGAATCATTGTGAGGTATGTCACAATCGTGTCATGTGATCATGAAAATAACTGCGACACGGTATTACATGTTTTATGTAAAATGAACAAAGAAGGCAAATAATAACTGCGTTAGAAAACACTGTATGTAAAGCGAATCAGTATTATCTTTGTTATAACATATCAAGAATGAATACGAGTTAGTGTCACCCACGTGTGGATTTTGCATGCCAACTTTGTCATGGTAATGCCTTAATTAAGTAATGACGATTTCATTTATGATGGATGAATTTTTTCATTTGCGAAGACTATTGACTCTTCCTGTTTCACATGCATTCGATATCGTTAATACATGTGTATGCTTATTTTATTTGCGTTGATTATAATTTATGTTTTCAATAGACATTTGTTATTGTATGTGCCTTATAGGCACCGTTATTGCGTTGTGGTTGTAATGAAAGACAAGTCACAACTGGAAAAGAATTAAGAGGTTATTTATACAAAAATTAACAACATAAATTTGTATGATGGGTTAGAAAGAGGAAAAGAAGAAAATATATCATGTCTAACTAGTATAAGCAACAAAAGAAGACAAACGCTAATGCCATTTCAGATTTATAAATTTGTTAATAATAACAATCATTATTGCTAATACATGAATATTTAAATCTAATATCAAATACTACAAAAATATGGCTCATAATGTCTGTCAAATAAATTTAATAGCAAAATATAGTAAACAATTCTACAATAACAGCAACAAATAATCATCGAACGATAAAAACATGCATACATAGATACTCACTTTTCAACCAAAAAACCTTTTTAAAAAATTGCACAACAGTGGCAACCGACGTTAATATTACAATATAGGATGTAATCCTAGAATAACAGAGATATAGTAATGTTGTTCACGGTTATTAAGCTTTTCTAAAGATAAATTTCCATGTTACTTCCAGGGATTTTCCAGGATGAAATTACTTTTTCAACGTTCACATATGGTCATTACTGAATAGAATTAAAGAACATTTTATATTATAAAACATGCATTTTATAATCTAAAAATGTTTCTCTTTCAACGCTCTCCAGAAACATCAAAATTCAGAAAAGATGAGCATGCACAAAACCACAAAATGTATCACACGAAACAAGTTTTGATTATATTCCTATAAATTGGCATGTAAAGTCATTTCAATGTACAGAATAAAAATTCTAATTTTATTTTGCTGCATTATGCTGCTAAGTGGGAACAATATAATAAACATAAATTATGTTTAGTTTCCTTCCAAACCTTTAATTCTAAAGAATTATATATATATATATATATATATATATATATATATATATATATATATATATATATATATATATATATATTTATAACAACCAGTATACGATTTTCATTTAATCATTTTTCTCTACAACATTTGAAAGTGTGGATTGTTAGATTTGTGTACTCATGCGACTAGCAATGCAGATCGCGAGTACCAGGTCACATTTCATCAATGACGTAGTTTAATCATGTCTTTCAGCAGAACAAAGACATAACGATTTTAATGCTCAAAATTCCTGAGGAAATAAGTAATTTTCATATCGATTTCATGCATCTATCACTCGCTCTAATAACGTTTTAAGTTTGCTAGGCCATCCGGTCAGCGGCAACGCTTTGCTACGACCATGTTAGAACTCGATAAAAACTCACGATCAGTTTAGTTACGACTC
Source organism: Sinohyriopsis cumingii (assembly GCA_028554795.2). NCBI lineage: Eukaryota > Metazoa > Mollusca > Bivalvia > Unionida > Unionidae > Sinohyriopsis > Sinohyriopsis cumingii. Next base: position 44,149,469 of record CM068831.1, on the reverse strand, counting down.
AATTACGTGATTACTTCGGGCGTCAAGTGGTGGCTGAAAATTCCCGGTTTTTTCCCGACTTTCATCAATATTTGCGAAATCTAAAGACTTTTCAAGGTTGGAAAAAAATTCTCCCAACTTTTTCCCGATGATTTCCTGGTAGCGTGGGAACCCTGTGTTGTTGCTATAGTTTTTATACTTACACTCTGGGACCATACAGCTCGCCGACGAAGCTCAGAAACTTAGAGGTTTTGATCTCGTGCTGCATGTACTGGTCACAAAGTGTATTTAATGATTTTTCTAATTTGTAACTTCGTCTCTCACGTCTTGAGTCGTTACACTGGACGGCTAAGCGCACCAGATCGGCCTTCCTCCGCAGCAGTGGCACTAACTGGTAGAAGTCTTGTCCAATGTGTACTGCCCTTGAATTTAGACGATGGTGCCAGCCTGAAAATGTAAAACAGATAACGAACAATTGAATTGTAAACGTAATAATTTTGTATATATACCAACATGTATAGATATTAATATTATACTGACAAATATGTTATGCATATCAACAGATTAATAATGTTATAATACTGATATGTTTTATTTTTGCTGTGCTTACCTTCAACGTCTTTGTTCGTTCGTACTTTCTGGCGGTATACTGACCAGGCCTCAGACGGAAACACTGTCTGCGGAGGTACCCAATAAGGGTCCGTGTAGCATCGGTTGTAGCCTTCATTTGCAGCATCTGCACTGCTTGACGTATGTGAGCGCTGGGCAGGAACTTAAGGGCTAGCACTTGACGAACGAAGGAGTGAAGACCCTCTCGTCGCATATACGTTTCAGCCAATCCAACAGACTGAACGTGTCACCAGTGGAAGGCACGGCCCTTAAGTTCGACGCCGGGCAAGGCCTCTCTGATGGCGAGTCATGTAGCTGAAAATATGCAAATAAAAATCCCTTAATGATATTGTTTGTGTATGAAGCCAGTCTATGTGAAAGGTAATACGGTGTCCTAATGATATTGCATGATGTCATTCATTTTTGCAGACATGCAGTATTAGCGTTGTTGAGTAATGTTCAATTTCCAATTTACATTAATGTTATTAATAAACAGCTTACCTTTTTCGAAGTCCAGTACGAATCCTTCGTGTCACTCCCCATCCATTCTGATGTCTGCTACCAAGAATTCATGAGCGTTGATGGAGTCCTCATTCAGCTGTAAAAATCAGAACAAAAAGATCATTGTTATCAATACCATTCATGTAATAAAATATTCACAACTTCGTCCTCTCATAATGCACAATATGGATCAAAGTATAGTTTTGTTATATGCATTTTAGTGCCCATATCATAGTGATTACTACAAGTTACAAATACAAAAAGAAACACAATTTAAACTAGCAAAGTTTAATTACAAACTAGATATAAGACATTTTTTCTTCAAAACAAAAATGTGATAGCAGACAGTAAGATTAATGAGCAAACATTATATAAAAAAGTAAAAATCAATTAGTTTAAATTTTATAGTAAAGTTATATCTAACTGTAGATTTGTGAGTTCTATATAAACCACACTCTTCAAAGTCCAACGTCCTTGGCTCTTCAGACGTAGCTTCGCTCTGGTTCTATTAGCAACTCTTTTCAAAAGGCCTTCTTTGGGAGAGAGACTGTATCTGGTCCAGAACTCTCCAGAATAGCGTCTTCTGCAATTCTCAAGGCTGGTGTGAATAGTTGCTCTCTATCAGCACGTCTCACCTTTGAAAAACAGGATATGATGTTATGTCAAAGGAGGTAAACACAAGCTTATGATTAAAAAATAAACATATATGGAAAGTTCTTGCCTTTACCACGAAAGCCACTAACACTATGAAAAGCACTTAGAAATTCATTCCACGATTATTGCCTTTAGTATCACCATTGTGTCAGGATTGAATATTTCAAGAATTTTCATTACATGTAATTTTTGTTCTTATAATTCAAATGTGCGTTGATCTTGTACACATTGTACAATTAGCTGCCAATGTAACATGCTATGCTGACAAAATATTACCTTGGTGTACACCTGTGCCTTTAGCTGACGGTCAGTGACAGCGTGTGTGTGTGTGCTGAGCATAGCTTTGAACACACAAACATGCAGTGTTAGAAATCATACAATCAATTAGGGGACATTCAATAAGTATGTATTTTGATTCAAAATACTGCAGTAATCTCACCGCATGCACATAAGTTAACATCCATATTAACAAATTAAATTGAAATTATCACGTCGAAATGTTATATTATGTTTGTCGTATTTATAAGTAAAAATGTTTGTCCAGGATTTTGAAGAAATTGAATTGTTAGGATTGAAAATAAATCATAGGTATTTGTCTACGTTTACAATAATTGCTTTAAATACTGTTAGTTCTTCTTGATGCCATCTACGGTGAGTAATTCGTAAGCAAAGTGCGCAAGCCGACAGCAAAACGGGTTGAATTTTAACCGCGTAAACAGGTACGAAGTTTTTTGACTGATACACACGAGGTTTTGAGTCGAGTGGGACGTGTGTATTGTTGTATATATCATGATCTGAAAAAATACCAACAAAACGTGGCGATGCTCAACTATGCTTATTTTAAGGTTTGTAGCATTAAATAAGGTCTTGGCATTCCATTTAAGCCGACATTAAAAATCGGGAACGTCAAGGTGTGTCCCTGGTCTGTTGGTGTGTATTTTACAAACGCACCACGCGTTTTCGACAAGACATACACAACATTATTTTTATAATTTTGCATTTTCACACACCTTTACCCCATATGAATAACCAAGACTGGATACCAACAGCCGGGTATGTTTCTGTGAAGATCCCTCTAGGATTGTAAACGTTATATCACGGTATTCGACCATCGTCTCAGTCAAAACATCGTGCACTGACCTGAAATAAACAATTTTATGCAAGCAATCATACAAAAGTATTGCATTTATTTTTAAGGAAGTATAGCGGTTGCACATGTTTCATGTTTGTATATGATACCAAGGAGTTCAGAATCAAGTTTACAATAACGTTTTTGATACTCTTTGCAAATATTACTAGTATTGCTTGCATATACGTACTCTTCTTTAATAAGAGTCACTGGACCAATGTTCCTGTCACTGATATCGAATGAAGTGTCTGTGTCGGGGATGTGGACAATCGTACTTGCCTCATATTGATCCATTTCAATTTCCGTTGACTCGGCCACAGGAATATCATTTGACAACTCCAATACTAGAGATCTAAGTAGTAAATGGGGTGAGATTAGCGACAATGGGAATTAGCATTACAGAGACCCCTGGGTCAGATTAGCGACAAGGGAAATTTAACATGGCGAAAAATCGTGGGTCAGATTAGCGACAAGGGAAATTAACATGGAGAAAAATGCTGGGCCACTTTAGGGACAATGGGAATTTAACATAGAGTTTGGGTCTGTCTAGGGACAAGGGAAATTAACATGGGGAATAGAGTTTGGGCTTTTGGGATTTTTTTTTTTTTTTTAAAAAGTTTTTTTACATTTAAATTTAAATTTAAATTTAAAAAAAGGGGTAGGCAATGGAAAGGCTATCTCTTCTCGAGAAATATGGCTGGCCCTGAAAAGGGCCTTTGGGTTTATGTTAATGTATTCATTAACATAAATGGTACCGCATTGGTCTTCTTCTTGTCCTTAGGCTACGTCTCACTGTTGGTCCGTAAATCAGCACTCTTTTCAGGCATCCTTGTCTTTCTACGTAGATCCTACGTATCCACAGGCTGGTGTTTGTCCTGTGGACAACGGTCCACTTGGATCGGACATACATGGGTATGTCCGTCCGGAACATCATGGAAGACACAAGCGTAGAAGATTGCACATCGGTCCACATCTTGAAGCGACGAGAACAAGTGAATCAATGCACTGAACTGCGCTTATTTATAAGTAGAGGCAGGATTGAAACGGATTGAGTTCATTCACCAATCCAAACACGCGTTACAAAATTCAGTCAGCCCGCATCCAATCCGAAGAGAGTAGTCTGTGACGTCAGTTGGTCTATATAGATTCGCCAGCGCTTGTGTGCAGTCAATCTATGCGACAGTGATTCAACATGACGGAAACTCAGAAAACGATCCATTGGGGTGCACCAGCAGGGGAGACTGCCCAAGGGAACCCGGACTTACTTTCAGAAGAGGTACATTGGGATTTTGTGGATTTTCTTACCTCGCAAGAATTTGTTCCGGAACCTTCGTTACCTTCTTCATTACCGCAAATGGAGAATTTTAGACAGAGACAGAAAGAAGAATTGGAGAAATTTATGCAACGACAAAAGGAAGCGGAACAAGCTTTTCTCCTACAGCAACAGCAACAGCAACAAGAAGAGGTAAGAAAAAAACAACAGCAACAACAGCAAGAAGAAGTAGCAGCAAAGAAACAAGAGGGTGAAAATCAAACGGCTACGGTACTGTTGGACATTTTAGCGGAGTTAAGAAGTCTGAAACAAATGTATCAGACCTCTTTATCACGACCGAAGAGAATACGACCTTCCCGAGCTAAACACGCCAACCCTGTGACTAAGCCTATCGTACCACCCTTAGTGATTTCAACCCAATCATCAGAAGTAGGCTTTGGCCGTGGCAAAGGCTTAAGGCAGTTAAAGTTGATTGGTTAAACTCACCCCAACACCAAAATAAAAAGGCCCTTTTCAGGGCCACCCACATTTCTCGAAAAGAAATACAATTTCAATTTGCCAATAACTCAAAAATAAACCCCACCCATTTTACCCTTATAGTACGTGTCTGTGTATGAGTGCGTGAGTGTAGCTTCTTATTTTAAAATCAAAACTCAAAGACACTTACCTTATATCATTCATGTATTCTTTTATCCATTTTTTACAATCCAATTCACAATTCACCACAGAACACTTTAATTAAAAGTTCATTGACTTCTTCTTTCTCCTTGTTTAGTCTCTCTGTTTTTTGAATTTCTTCACCGTTTTTTCCTCATTTTCTTCCCTTCTTCTTTTCTTCTCCTGTTTCTTTGCTTCTTTTAAATAGAATTGTCTTCTTTCTTCCTCTTCTTCCTCTGAAGAATCCCTCTCTTCTTTCGAAGAATCCCTCTCTTCTTCCGAAGAATCCCTCTCTTCTTCTGAAGAATCCTTCTTTTCTTCTGACTCCTCTTGTTTCTTTTTTGGGCAATCTGGAGACCAATGTCCTTTTTCTTTACAATAATAACAGGTATCTTGACTTTTGTCTTTTTTAGCCCCTGTTTTTTTTTCTTTTTTGACGGTCTGGACACTCTGAAGACCAATGCCCTTTCTTCTGACAGATATAGCAAGTATCCTGACTCTTATCTCGAAAGGAAGGAGAGTAGTCCGTCGGCTGGTCTGAAGAGAATTTTCTAATGACCCCTCGCAAAGCTCTGACGAAACGTTCCATCTGGGTAGTCTCTTCCATCGTTCTCCTCGGTTTGAGAGTGAAATGAATAGTGAAAGGACAAGACACACCCTTTTTATATACGCTGGTTTGCCAAGACTATAAATTAGTCTGTGGTGTTTAAACTTGAGTCATTTGACGTTTTGCACTCAAGATGAAACGATCCCATTCATTCGAGAAGAAAGAAGAAGAAGAAGAAAGTAAGAGGCAGAAACGTGATCTATCGCCTCGTACCAGGGCCGAAATCTTGGCACAAATTCATGCCAGTGATTTTGAAGAGGACATGAGTGAACCAGAATCTGAACCCTCTAAACCAAGTTCACCACCCTTAGTCAACCCTGAAAAGTACTATTCCATTCGAGAGACGGAAAAGCGCTCCTCTAGAAAATTTAGAACCACGGCTTACACCTACACGGTGAAGTTTAAAGATTTCAAGGCCGACGTACCCTTGGAGAAAGCAGAAGGGTTTATCACCGAGATGTGGGATTCTTTGCTCACCGCACTCAAGCGACAATGTCAAGCCAAAGAAGACGATCGCTTGACACTATCCATAGATCACGACGGTTTGAAATCCCCTGTTTGGATCGAGTTTAGCAGACCCGCAGAACTGACCCCTTCCAAAGTCATGGACAAGATACAACAGGTGCAACAATCTAATGACCAGTTTGACATCACCGATGGTAAAGCCACACTGAAAATGGCCCACGTCTCTCCTCCTCAAGGAACTGGATGCAAAAATATGTTATTGGTGGACGACCTTCGCAACACCAAAAAGAGTCTCGTCCGAATTAACAACCCTCAAGACCAGATGTGTTTTGCCCGTGCCATCGTGGTGGGACGAACCTATGCCAACAAGAACGACACGGTAGAATGGAAAAGAACCTGGAAAACTATTCAACGATGCGATCGAGCCAAACAACGAAATGAAGCAGAACTCCTGTTGCAACAAGCCGGACTGTCCAAAGACACACCCTGTGGCATTCCTGAGATGCAAAAATTGCAAGATGCCCTAGCTCCACGATACACTTTGAAAGTGCACCCTCAAGAAATGCGTGGAACTCTGTTGTTTCGAGGCCAAGATTTTAAGGACGGAAAATACATTCATGTCTATCATCACGATGACCATTTCGATACCATTACCAGTATCACTGGATTCCTGGGATACAGTTATTATTGTGAGAAATGTGACTATGGTTATAACAATCGAGAGCAACACAAGCATTGTGGAATGAAATGCCCAGGATGTTTGGCCTCTCCACCCTGTCTGAGCGAAGGACCAGTGCCTTGTTCCACTTGTTTGCGCACGTTTGTCAGTCCTACCTGCTACCAGCAACATCTGAAGACGCAAGGTTCACAGCAGAAATGTGCTTGTCAACTCTTGAGATTGTGCCCTACGTGTAGACAAGGCATACGTACCAATAGTACAAAGGCACACGTATGTTCAGGAAAAAAAAATGTCACATTTGTCATCACATCGTGGACTTGGAACACCAATGCTACGTGCAAAAATACCAACCCCCACCAGAGAAAGAGGACGGTCACAAGAAGAAAGGCAATTTCATCTTTTTCGATTTCGAATGCATGCAAGAGACCGGCATTCACATTCCTAATTTCTGCGTGGCTCATCGAGCGTGCGAGAAGTGCATTCAAGAACCTATCTTCAGTCATTGCCCTCACCGCAGCAAGATTCCTGGAGGACGTGAAAAAATCTTTCGGGGACCAAACACGTTAGCCGATTTTGCCCAATGGGTCTTAGACCCCATCGACAAGACGTGGAGCCAAGAGGACATCGAACGTTACGGAGATTGTCATCGTCATGCCACGGTGATGGCTCACAATTTCTCCGGATACGATGGACAGTTTCTTCTCAGATACTATACGGAACATGGCACCGAACGTCCTAAAGTCACTTTGAACGGAGCCAAAATCATTTTCATGCAAGTGGGACAAGTACAGTTTAAAGATTCGATGAGTTACTTGGCCATGCCTTTGAGCCGAATGCCTAAAACGTTTGGAATGACAGAAATGGCTAAAGGGTACTTTCCACACTTTTTCAATACGGAAGCCAATCAACATGCCGTTCTACCCCATTTACCTGAGGCTCACTATTACGACCCCGACAACATGCGTACCGAACAACGAGAAGCTTTCTACGCTTGGTACCAGGCTCACGCCTCGGACCCTTTCGACTTTCAGGAAGAAATGTTAAAGTATTGTCGTTCCGACGTGGACATTTTACGGCGTTGCTGTGGAAAATTTCGAGAACTGTTCATGGAACACGGAGGGGTCGATCCTTTGAAAGAAGCTTGCACCATTGCTAAAGCGTGTTCCTTAGTGTATCGACAACGATTCATGCCTGAAAACACCGTGGCTGTCATCAGTCCTCAAACGACCCACTATGTCAAGCGTCAATACTCGGTCAAAGCCCTACGTTGGTTACATTACTTGTGCGACAAGGAAGACAAATGGATTCAGCATGCCCGCAACGGAGGAGGCAAAAAGACCATCGGAACGTATTCGGTCGATGGCTGGGACTTAGAAAACCCCAAGATCGTGTACGAGTTTAACGGTTGCTTATTTCACGGATGTCCCGTCTGCTACCCTGACCGTGACACTAAAAATCAGTTTTTGCAACGAACCATGGAAGACTTGTACCAGGACACTTGTCAGCGACGCCTAAAGTTGGAACAGCAAGGATACCAAGTGGTGGAAATGTGGGAACACGAGTACGATCACCGTTTGAAAACCGATCCCGAGTTTAAACGCCTCGTGGAAAGTTACCAGTTCATGGACCCGCTGAACCCGAGGGATAGTTTGTACGGAGGAAGGACCAATGCCACCTGTTTGCTGTACCAAGCGGACGAAGAGAAAGGAGAAGAAATCAAATACTTGGACGTGTGTTCGCTGTATCCCTACGTGTGCAAATATTGTCGCTTTCCTGTAGGGCACCCACAATTGCTGACGGAACACATCGACCTGAAAAACATTCGACAATACGAAGGCTTGATCAAGTGTAAAGTTTTGCCTCCCACGAACCTATACCATCCCGTCTTACCTCACCATTGTCAAGGCAAACTGATGTTTCCCTTGTGCCGTACTTGTGCCGAAACGTGCAACCAGGACCAACCTTGCCATCACAGCCAGGAAGAACGTGCCTTGACGGGAACCTGGGTCAGCGTGGAATTGTTCAAAGCTCTGGACATGGGATACCAACTGTTAGAAGTGTACGAAATTTGCCACTTTCCCAAGACACAACAGTACCACAAGGGTGACCCTACTCAGAAAGGCATTTTCGCCGACTACGTGGATGCCTTTTTGAAACTGAAACAAGAAGCCAGCGGCTATCCTTCCTGGTGTCACACTCCCGAAGACCAAATACAATTCAAAGAGAAATACTATGCACAAGAAGGCATCTCTTTAGACCACATCGAAAAAAACGAAGGCAGGCGATCGTTTGCCAAAGTGATGTTAAATTGCTTGTGGGGTAAAATGGCACAACGACCGTGTTTACCCAAGACGGAATATTTGACAGAACCTTCCCGCTACTTCCAGATGATTCACGACAAAACCAAATACATGAAACACGTGGACGTCGTTCGAGAGGATTTGATCTTGGTCAATTACGAAGAAGATCTGGACTTTGTACAAGACGACCCTTTTGGAAATGTCATCATTGCGGCTTACGTGACAGCTCATGCTCGCTTAAAATTGTACGAAGCTTTAGAACTGTTAGAAGAACGCGTCCTGTACTTTGACACGGACAGTTGCATTTACATCCATCACCCGATTCAACAGCACCCTGACATCGAAGGAGACCGTTTAGGAGCCTGGACAGACGAGCATCCCGACGACAAGATTCTAAGTTTCGTCAGTGGTGGTCCCAAAAATTACGGCTACGAATACCGGGACAAACAAGGAGAAGTGCACACGACGTGCAAAGTGAAAGGACTGACTCTGAATCATCGTACCAGTCGAGTGGTCAACTTTGGGGTATTGAAAGAAGCCTTGCAATCGGGAGAGGATGGAAACTTTAAAGTGACCACCTATCAACCGAACAAGATTGTACGTTTACCCACTCATCACATCGTCAGTCGACCCTTGGAAAAAGTCTATCAAATTGTATACCAGAAGCGAGTGCGACTTCCCAATCACTTCACCTTACCGTACGGTCACGTCGGTATTGGTCTGTATATGAAAAGGAACCCTAGGCAAGATCGATAGTTCATTGTTCATTGAAGTAACTTACCATGTCGTTGACGAAGAAGAAACCAAATTGTTTAGGAGTCAAATGTTGGACATCACCGAGACCAGGGTTTTGAGGCTTGGACACAAGAGGTGGCCCAGTATGCACGAGAGTTATTCAAGGAAAAAAGTTACTTTTCAACCTGTGTTAGTGACGGTGCCAGAGTAACCCGTCACCCAGGACAGGACTGTCGTGGACAGGCCTGAAAGACCCTTTCGGGAGGACACTTGTGTGACCTTACCCCTACTATAGAACTGGTTAGAACTTTACCCAAAACATGTTGTACAGACACTTGTGTTTATTCCACGTTCATTGTTATCATGTGCCTTTTCATTCTTGTACTTACGCCTTTGGCTTTTATGCATTTTTGTCTTTCGTATTCATGTTTGAAACATTCAATAAACGTGTTCTGAAAAAGTATATAAACTCTTGTCTTGTTTGTTTTTCCTGTCACAAGTGACATTTCTCACACCATGGCTACCTCTGCTGTCTCTGCTCCCTCTTCCTCTACTGTCAAAGTCATCGACGAACACTTAGATCGTGCCAGTTGGGAGGCTTTGTATCTTCGCCATCCCTTTAACATGCTCATTGCTGGACCTAGCGGTTCAGGCAAAACCGAATTCGTCAAACGTTTGATCGAACATAAACATCATTTGATCGATCGGCCCCCTCAACGAATCGTGTGGTGTTACAAAGAGTGGCAATCGGCGTACAGCCTCTTGCGAGAAAGTCAAGGCGATTCCATCGTGTTTGTGGAAGGCATTCCTAAAGAAGACGATGGCATCGTCTCTGACTCCCGTCTAACCCATTTGGTCATTTTCGACGACATGTTAGGAGAAGACGAAGAAGAAATTAAACTGTGGTTCACGCGCAAAGGGCATCACCGTAATGCCAGTGTCGTTTACATCACCCAAAATTTGTTTCAACAAAGTAAAGCCCATCGCACCATCAGTCTCAATGCGCATTACGTGGTCTTGTTTAAAAGCCCCCGAGATAAATCGCAAGTGCAAGTCTTAGCCAAACAGTTAGGAACGCCTTGGCTGACTCAGGCGTACGACGATGCCACTCAAACTCCACACGCCTATTTACTCGTCGATTTGAAACCTACGACTCCCGAGGATTTGCGATTTCGTACCCGCTTGTTTCACCACTGGTGCCAAGACGGAGGGCCTGTCCTGTACACGTCTCCGTCCTCGACTTCATTTCACTCCCCATAAAAAAATCTATAAAAACCTCAGACCCTTTTTCGTCTGTCTCACTCTCAGTGCGAACATGACGTCCCTTCAGTCGCATCTTCCCGTCAAATTGATTCGTGCCTTGTATGGCATCAGTCGAGAAAAAGATCCACAAACACGAGCTCGTGTCTTAGAAGCTAGTCTCAAAGAAGTCTTACGATGGTTCACGGTGACGGCACGTCAATTACTCCAAGGAATCATTCAGATTCCTCATCAAACCAAACGCTTTTTCGATCGAAACAAAGTCGCTTTGGTACAACTGGCCGATCCCCGCATCGACACTCAAACCAAAAAACAAATCATTTTGAAACCTGGAGGGAGCGGTACTCTAGGAGGGGTCATGATTCGCTCACTCTTAAGATGGGATCCTAATGCCCCCAAAGTTATACCCAAGACAAAAGTCCAACGAAGCCCCAAGAAGAAAAAGACCAGGTCCCCAAGGAGAACTTCTCCAGTGGCAGGACCCTCCTCTGACCAGACACCACCCCGGAAAAAGAAAAGAAGCCCCCAGAAAAAGAAAAGTCCACAGAAAACTAGTCGCAAGAGAGGCACTTCGGCCAGGACGCAACCTTACACTCGCAAACCACGACCTGCCACAGCGGTGACTGCGTCTTCGGCAGCTTCACGTTTGTCCACTTCTCCGTTAATGACACCCAGAACTGAAGAGTACTTGGAGACGTTGATCACACCAAGAACTTCTCCGTTGATGACCCCCAAAAGAACTTCCCCAGTGGCAGGACCTTCCAATTTAGTGGCAGTGGCTGCTGCTCACAAAGTACCTTCTCCCAAAATCAAAGTTCAAGAAAGATCGGGCATGTTACAAAGTTTACTGGATTTGTCCAAGCAAGAACTGGCTCGATTTAGTCCGTTGCGTACCCCTGCACGACGTGTCATGCCTGTCCTCAAACTGATACGACGTAATGACAATCAGTGGCGACGCGTTCCAGTATAAAAAAGGCCTGTGACCAAGTCGGGTATCAGTGTTTTTTCGGTGCTCCTGAAGACTCAAAGATGTCACCCTCCAGAAAACCCCAAGGAAAGAAAAGGAAAGGACTGCCACCACGTTTAGCCAAACATGGGGACATGTTATCTGTCCTGTCCAAAGCTTCTCCACCCCTACGAAAAAAACTCATTCAAACGGCCTCCAGAGAGGTCATCGATACCGTGTGCGAATGTTGTTTGAACGTTTTGAAAGGCACGATCACTTTGTCCAAACACCAGAAACAATGCTTAAGCAAACATCGTCACGTTCTTCGCCAAATGGTTCGAAAGAAAATTCCCATTCGTCAAAAAAAGAAGATGTTAGTGCAACGTGGAGGTATTTTACCTCTCTTGTTAGGCCCCATACTGAAAGGAGTCTTGGGAACCATGTTGGGAGGACTGGTGGGAGCAAGATAAAAAGGCCTTCGGAAGTCCCAAGATCTCAGAATCGACCCCTGACAACCCCATGGAAGGACGAAAACTAGCTTTAGTGCCTTACAAACGATGGATGGAATACCATCGGTGGCAAGAACAACGCACCCCGCATTTACCTCCCAATCCCCATTTGAGCGAGATGTCCCAGTTACAACACGAATTGCAGTCCTTGATGGATCGCCAAGATTTGTCCGAAACAGAAAAATCGCAAAAGTACGGTCAACTCTTGCAACGACTGCAACTCTTTCACCAGAAAGCTTTAGACGAAACAGCTCTACCCACTCTGAAAGATTTTAAGACCTTGATGAAAAGTCCAGCACCATCACCAGTACCAGTACCAGTACCAGTACCACCAGTACCCGTGACCAAGACAGAAAAAGGAGAAGAAGAGGAAGGGTTTCAAACTCCACCAGAAAAAGTACGCAAGTTAACAACACCACCTACCTCCAGAATTGGATGGATTAAAAAGATGATGGCCACCCCTTCTTCCTCACAAGAGAAAAAGAAAGTGAAGACAGAAGTGAAGACAGAAGTGAAACAAGAACCGATATCCCCCGCTCAGACATCCTTCTCCTCTTCGACACCTATTGCTGGCCGCACACGCAAAGCATTGCAATCCAAGAAAATACCCCAAGAGAAAAAGAGTAGCATCCTCCAAGAGTGGGTGTCTTATTAACACACCAACCAACACAAAAAAAATGGAAAAAGTCTTAGCCAGCATTTACTACGATCCCTCCCATCCTGCAGGTTACGCAGGAGTTCAAAAATTGTATCGTGCTGCCAAAACGCGACTGAAAAGTCTCCGTTTACCTCAAGTGCAACGATGGTTACAAGAACAAGCTACCTACACTTTACACAAACCCATTCGACGCAAGTTTGCCAGAAGTCGCACCCGAGTGGAAGGCATCGATCATCAATGGCAAGCCGATTTAGCCGATGTCTCTCATTTGGCCAGCTACAATCGTGGCTACAAATATTTGTTTTGTGTCATCGACGTCTTTTCCAAATTTGCCTGGGTCGTGCCCTTGACTTCCAAATCGAGCAGCGAGTTAGTGCGAGCCCTGCAACGGGTGTTGAAACAAAGCGGTCGTCACCCTCTTCGATGGCAAACGGACAAAGGCACCGAATTTCTGAACCAAGCTTTCCAAAAAGAATTAAAGAAACGTGACATTCATTTTTTTACCACCGAGAATCCCGAAACCAAAGCCAGCATCGTGGAACGTTTTCAACGCACTTTGAAAGAACGCATGTGGAAATATTTTACGCATCACCACACTCTGAAGTACATCGACATCTTACCGCACCTGGTGCAAGCGTACAACCAATCTTACCATCGAAGCATCGGACGTGCCCCGCAAGACGTGACTCCCGACAACGAAGTGTTGGTGTTTGAGCGTCTGTTTGGTACGTCCCCGACGAGGGCTGTCCCCGAGAAAAGTGGAATGTTGGCCGCAGGAGATTGGGTGCGCATTGGCAAAACCAAACGCACTTTCGACAAAGGTTACTTACCTAACTGGACGACCGAATTGTTTCGCGTCACTGGACGAGTGCATGGCCGTCATCCTGCCGTCTATAAATTGGAAGACATGAACGGAGAAGTGCTCAAAGGAACGTTTTATTTGCCCGAGTTACAACGTGTCACCAAAAAAGAAGACGACGTGTACGACATCGAAAGCATTCTCGAACGCAGAACCCGTAAAGTGGGCAAACGACGTGTCAAAGAAGTCAAAGTACGTTGGAAAGGATATCCACCCAGTTTTGATTCTTGGATCGACGCTTCGCAAGTCATCGACTATAAAAAGAAGTGACCATCATGCCCTTTCACACAGCAGACGCAGCTACGTCGACCACTCCTCCTTCACCTAGTTCTTCTGTGCAAGATTTACAAAAACAACCCTTGTGGGTGTGGTGTGGAGAACGTGTGCCTAAAACGCAAATCGTCTTTTTCTGCCAAATCTTCGTGGTGTATTGTGTCATCGGGGCAGCCATCGCCAATTTGAGTTTGCAACAAGGAGACAAACAATTGTGGACCATTTTATTGAGCAGTTGCATCGGTTACCTGCTTCCTAATCCCTCCCTGAAATTCTCCTCGAACGGGAACCCCGGGAACCTTGTGTCCAGTGCCAGTGCCAGTCACCACTTCAACCACAATCAGAACCCAATTTTAGACGGAGACACGCCTCTGACGTCCAGTAATATCCCCTCGGACAGCCACAGAACTCTAGAATTATGAGTCACCAAAACCAATTTTACTTAACTTTACCCAGTGACAGTTCCATGGAGGTGTTTCCCAAGAACACGTTGTGCTGTTACACGGCCAAATTACCTCAAGCCATCCAGTTAGATCACGAAGCCCATTGGGAAGTGGCTTTAGTAGAAATGATTCACCCGACCCAAGTCCTCAATGTCCTTCCCAATCAAAATTTTTTTGATGTGGAAGTTCATGACGAGCAAATGCAACAGTGGATGGATAGCAATGTCAAATATGACAAGAAAACCCGTACACAAAAGTACACCACCTATCACTTGTTCATTCCCCCAGGCTATTATTTTAGTGGTCAACATTTGGTCAGCACCATAGCCTCCAGGTTTAATGTCGTGTTTCTGAAAGCTTTGGAGCATGTCAACAAAAGTGTCACCATGGAGTACCACAAAACAGCTCGTCGCTTCTTGATGAAATTTGAACGAAGTAAAATCGTGTCCATTTTATTTTGTCCTGAATTGTTTGACATGTTGGGCGGAGACATGGACATGAGAAAGGCCATGCTCAAGAAAAACGAATTACCCATCGTTTACGACAACGAGTCTTTTAGCAAGTTATTTCGTGCCCCGGTAGAACTGAACCAAGGACTGAATTTGATGTTCGTGTATTCCGATGTGGTGGAGTACAACGTGGTGGGACACACCTCCGTACCGTTACTGCGTGTCATTCCTTTCAAAGTAGATTCTGCCACGAACGCTGACGAGGAAGGTGGAAACACTTACCACGTCCACCGCGAATTTGTACATCCTCACTATTTGCCTGTCAGTAAGTCGTATTTGGACACGGTCAACATTGCTATAAAAGGAGATCTGGGACAAAATATTCCATTCACCAAAGGAAAAGTCACGGTGAAACTCCATTTTCGAAAACGGTTCTCTCACGACTCGTAAGTAAGTCATGTATCCAGTGTACCGAGGGGTTGCTCGACAGCGAGGACACGGCTTAGGAGACATGTTAAAATCGGCCTTTCGTTCGGTGGCCCCGGTGTTGAAACCGATGGTGACACGCGGATTGCACGCCTTGAAAGATGCGGCACTGACGCAAGGCAAAGAATTTCTCCAAAATGTCATCATCGACAAACAAAACCCTAAAGAAGCCTTCATGAGGGCAGGCAAAAATGTCTTGCTGCAAACGGGCAAAGACATTTTAGGCCAACGAGAAACACCTATAAATGCCCTGCACGCTACCGAGTCAGGCATTCAGCAAGGACAAGGCAGAAAGAGACGACGAAGAAAACACCCTTTCACCAGACTTCAAGCGAGAAAGGCCAAGAAAAGAAGAACCGTTCGAGACTTAGACGTTTTCGATTATTGAGAAAAGAGAGAAAAAAATGATGCACCGAGAATCTTGCGCTTGTTCCAAGACGGAACTGGATCTGTTTGCCATGCCCCCTACCATGATGACCATGCAAGAATCCCAGTGGGTGGAATTTCACCCCGTCTCCTCACTGACCGATTCCGCTCCCATCGAGTTTGAAATCAAAGGACAGCAGGAAGATTACATCGATCTGAATAGCAGTTACTTGTACCTGAAAGTCAAAATTCTAGATAAGACTGGAGGTGCTATAGACGATGAAGCAGTAGCTCCCGTCAACAATTTCATGCATTCCTTGTTCAGTGGAGTGGACTTGTACTTGAATAACAAACTGGTCAGTAGCAGCATGGATACTTACCCTTATCGTGCCTACCTGGAAAATCTCTTGACGTACGGAATAGATGCCAAGAACACTCATCTCAATGCCTGTGTGGTATGGGAAGCTGACGAACCTACCAAGTTTGAAATATTGGAAACTGATGAAAAGAAAGACAACAATGATGGATTTGTAGAACGAAGAAAGAGAATCACGGGAGCTGACACAAGTTTAGAACTGATGGATCGTTTGCATTTGGACATGTGGTTGCAAGAAAAGTATTTGCTGAACGGGGTGGATGTCCGCCTGAGACTGAATCGTAGCAGTGCCGCTTTCCATTTGATGGCTGATAGTGACGGTTACAAAACCAAAATCCTAGAAGCCAGACTCTACGTACGCCGTGTGGAAGTGTTACCTAAAGTGGGAAACGACATCAGTCAGACGTTGAGTAGAACGACCGCCAAGTATCCCATACGACGCGTGGAAGTGAAAACCTTCACCATTCCCAAGGGACAGCGATCCATGATCGAAGATCATCTGTTCCAAGGACAGTTACCCAAACGTTTGATCGTTGGTATCGTCGAGAATACAGCCTTCAACGGAGCTGCCGAAAAAAATCCTTTCTACTTTCAACACTTTGGCGTGTCCAAAATTGAAGTCAGTCGCGATGGCAAGACCTTGTGTACCCGACCTTTCGAACCTGACTTTACCAAGAAGAATTACTTGAGATCGTACTTGTCCCTGTACGAAGCCACCGGACAGTTAGGAACCAATACCAGTCACGGTATTACGTACGAGGATTATGCAGGAGGCTACGCTTTGTGGGCTTTCGATTTCACTCCAGACCAAGGCAGCGACGAGGGACATTTCCACCCTATAAAATCCGGCCAGATTCGTGTGGAAATTCAGTTTAAAGACCGAGACCCTGATGAAACGGTGAACGTCATCCTGTATGCAGAATTCGATAATACCATAGAAATCAACAGTTTGAGAGAAGTCATCCTAGATTACTAGAAACCATGGAAGACTGTTATCCCTCTTTACCTAGTGGAGAAACTTTTAGTGTTGGATTATTGTTAAAAAATGTTAGAGTTCTTGTTGTTTAGTGTTAAGTGATTTTTGAATAAAAAATGTTGTGTTTTGAAAAAAATTGTTTGATGTTATATTGTTGGATTATTGTTAAAAATGTTAGAGTTGTTGTTTAGTGTTAAGTGATTTTTGAATAAAAAATGTTGTGTTTTGAAAAAAAATGCCTTTGTCTTTTGTTTAGCTATAAGAATGTTGGATTGATGCTCTTTCATTTCTTACTATCCCTCTCATGACACTCACTAAACGTTGCGACTCAAAAACCGTGTGGGGGATGTTTTCCTTCACGTCCGCGCTTTAACTTTAAGAACCGGGTTGTTTCCAGCTAACCATCCATTGTCGACTCATCCTCCTAAGAAGATGTGCTCCAAACTAGCTAAAGTCAACGAAGCCTACGTGAATTTGCATAGGGTCAGACACAGTCTGATACCGAAGCCAGAAGAAATAGAGAATGTGAGAATGTTAAAAATCACTGAAGACCTGATAGAAGAGCTCTTCAGAGAAGAAATGAACAGGGAAAAAGAAGAATGGACAGAGAAGTACAGACTTCAGAGACAGCAGCAACAACAACAACAAGAGCAACAGCAGCAGCAACCTGAACCTGACAGAGGCTTTGTCGATTGCCGTATCGACACCAAAGAGTTCTTCTTTTCTTTCCGAAGAAGCAGACCTATCGCCAGAAAGTCTATCCTCAGAGGACATCGCATTCTTAGAAACTAAAAAAAAAAGAATGCCATAGCAAACAAAAAAAAAAAACAGCCCTTTTCAGGGCTACCCCAATACTCTAGAAAAGAAATAACAATCGATTTGCCAATGTGTGTAGGTAGAGTAGTGTGAAAAAAACACTAACTCTTTTTTAAAAAATGTGAGGGTATGTGTTTGTGTGTTAGTAAGTGCTTAAGTAAGTTGGTATGACTAGTAGGTTAAAATCATGGGTTTTTTTGGTGTTTGAGGTGTATATTTGGAGTTAGATTGGATTGCTTTGCGTCTAATGAAGTGATTTATAAAAAATTTTAAAATAGTGATGGGTAGCATAAAAAAGTGAGTGAGTGTTTCTTTTAGGTCCGCGCGTTGTTGTTTTTGGTCATGATGTAGGTAACATCAATTTTATGTTTTTTAGGGGGATGTTTTCCTTCACGTTCGCGCTTTCACTATAAATTAAAACTCGCTGGGCAGTCTAGCTACCTTTGTTGATTGATCAACACCAAAAATGAACACGAGACTGTCTAAACTGTTGGAACTTCATGTGCATCTGGAATATGCCAGGCGCCTGTTGAATGAACTGGCCGCGGAAGCCATTGTGGAGGAGGGAAGGATAAGAGAGGAGGAGGAAAGAAGAAAAAAAGAAGAGGAGGAGAGAAGATATAAAGAAGAAGAAGAAGAGGAAAGAAGATACAAAGAGGAGGAGAGAAGAAACAAAGAAGAGGAGGAGGAGAAGGAAAAGAAGAGAAGAAGAATAAATTTCAGAATCCCAGAGAGCAAAAATTGGGATTCTGAAGCGACATATCCTGCCTCTGCTCTCTCCCCCAAAAAAGTAAAAAGTAACTGGGGGATAAGATGTGTTTGTGGCGCCAGGCCTGGAAGGTGCCACCATTAACCAGGTGTCCATGAAGTTCCAAAAAAACAGCCCTTTTCAGGGCTACCCAATACTCTAGAAAAGAAATAACCATCAATTTGCCAATGTGTAGGTAGAGTAGTGTGAATATAAACACTAACTCTTTTCTAAGATAGTGTGAGGGTATGTGTTTGTGTGTTGGTGCTTGTAAGAGCTAAGGTATGTTTGTGTGAATAGTAGATTATGGGTTTCTTTATTGTTTCTTAGCGTATGTGGAGAGTATAGTTTGGGTTTTGTAACCGCTCACGTACGATTGTGTGGATAGTAGATTATGGATTTTGTTTATTGTTTCTTAGCGTATGTGGAGAGTATAGTTTGGGTTTTGTAAGCGCTCACGTACGATTGTGTGGATAGTAGATTATGGATTTGTTTATTGTTTCTTAGCGTATGTGTTTGTGTGTTTGTGTTTGTGTGTTTGTGTTTGTACCCGCTCACGTACGATTGTGTGGATAGTAGATTATGGATTTGTTTATTGTTTCTTAGCGTATGTGGAGAGTATAGTTTGGGTTTTATTATATGAAATGAAAAAGTAGGAGATGTTTTCCTTCACGTCCGCGCGTTGTTTGGTCATGATCTAGGTAAGATCAATTTTACGTTTTAGGGGGATGTTTTCCTTCACGTACGCGCTTTAAGTATAAGAACCCACAGTATTCGTCGTTCAAACCATTCTGCAAAGAATAAAAAAAGAAGATGGCTTCTAACCAAATGGACAAAATACAAACATTACAAGACGTTTTAGACAACTTAGGAATGATGGAGCAGATGTTGATAAGACTGGTTGAAGACCATTATTCCTATAGTCCCCATCGTGTAAAGATGGAAATTAATAACTTAAAAAAGGTAAAGGACAAGATTAGTGGTGTCATGAAAGAGATAAAGAAGGAGAAGGAGGATGAAGAGGAAAGAATAAGAATAAGCAAATGGAACGAAAAGATTGAAAAAGAAGAAGAAAATGAGAAGAGGAAGAAAGAAGAGGAGGAAGAGAAGAAGAAGAAAGAAGAGCAGGAGAAAAAAAAGAAAGAAAAGAAGAGAAAGAGTGTTGGAGATAAAATAAGAACTTGGTGGAGAAAAAGAAGAAACTAGAAGCAGAAGAAAACCCAAAGGCCCTTTTCAGGGCCAGCCATATTTCTCGAGAAGAGATAGCCTTTCCATTGCCTACCCCTTTTTTTTAAATTTAAATTTAAATTTAAATTTAAATGTAAAAAAACTTTTTAAAAAAAAAAAAAAAATCCCAAAAGCCCAAACTCTATTCCCCATGTTAATTTCCCTTGTCCCTAGACAGACCCAAACTCTATGTTAAATTCCCATTGTCCCTAAAGTGGCCCAGCGTTTTTCTCCATGTTAATTTCCCTTGTCGCTAATCTGACCCACGATTTTTCGCCATGTTAAATTTCCCTTGTCGCTAATCTGACCCAGGGGTCTCTGTAATGCTAATTCCCATTGTCGCTAATCTCACCCCATTTACTACTGATCTATGAAATAAATCAAAGAATATAAACCATTCCATTTTCTTTTTTTTAAAATCGCATCAGATAATGATTTTTTAAAATTTTCGTCATATGTATAACGGCAAATTGTGACCCATGGAAATATAAATATTAAGGCAGTCGATAACCGAGTGGTTTAATTCATCACCTTACGAATACATCCAGCTCACCGTCGCAGGTTCGATTCCAATGTCAGACATGTTGAAATTTGCATGTGAGAAAACGAGAAAACTTGCACTCGCTTAAGGTAGGTCGATGGTTGTTAATGGATGTATCCATGCTCTCCCTTCCTCCACCCTCAAATACCGCCAATAGGCAAATCAGGGCACTTTTAGATTAAAGATGTCAGCATCATTTCTGGATAACCGCCGTGAATATATACAACATAAATGCGCCATGAACAAGATTGTACTGCTATTTACCGCTTAGAAGTGTTCTTAAAATTCCTTGTCTCGCATTATGAAGTTTAAACACATACATATAACTCCCAAAAATGGCGGGTCTACTGGCTCGTCTTGGTCTTTATCCGATACACCTATGGTCACTGGAACCTGTTGTAAGCGATTAAGGTATATTTATTAAATGCAAAATTTGCATCGATAAATGCTCATCATGAACAAGATAATGTTACGACTTGTCAGCAGCATTTCTGGATAAACGCCGTGAATTTTATGTGACATTAATCAACTATATTTTAATTGTTTACATATACAACAAAATTGGGTTCAGCGGCTCGTCTTTGTTTTCAACTACCACCGCCATGGTAATACGTGGTAAAAATGATTTCTTATATTTTAGCTGCTTTATATCATACCTGATTCAATTCTTTGCATGGCCTGCATGTAAACACGATTTCCCTTCTGTTATTTACAGCCTCCCTGAACGCCAGCAAGAGTATTCCTAGAATAAATAATTTATTAAATAATCGTCTTAGATAAATGTTTTCAATTCATACTCTGTAGGATGTACAATTAAAACATGCAGAGGACACAACATTCATACGAGATTTAATGGAACACATGAAGCTAAATATCGCCATCATTAGCAGAGAATTGTCTTAATTGTCTTAAATAAAGAGAATTTTATTATCTAAATAACTGTTTCATATTTTTTTGTGCCCTGTGTTGTAAAAGTCAGCAATAGGAAAAGATCTCATTGATAATTTTATTATCAATGGCCTGCATCGCCATCTTGATGTTTCACTGTAGTTTTTGTGACTTCAAGAAAAGGTTGAGTACGTAAGAATAATAAATGTGTTTGCTCGTGCTCCTCTGTTTCCAGTTGAAGTTATGCCACATAGAAGTGAATATGAAGATTTTCACACATGTAAATTATATATATATATATATATATATATATATATATATATATATATATATATATATATATATATATATATATATATATATATATATATATATATATATATATATATTTAAAGTTAGTGCATAAGCGTGTGTTTTAAGCATTACGATTGTTTCACATACTATGGCTGACTGTAATCAATTATAAGGGTAAAACGCATATATGTTGTTAAATATGGTTGATATTGGTGGCATTATTGTATATTACCTTTACAGCTTAAGCACAGTCTTATTAATATGAAACTTTATGAATATATTTAAAAGTGTAGACTAATTGCTTATCTTTTTTAAAAGTCGTAATAAATTGATAGACGGGTATGGAAAACAGATTATGGTGAAACAAAATGAAACGATAAGTATCAAAACTTAATTGTGTGTCGTTGAGATAAATTGTACACAGCAGGTAATTTAGTAAAACAATGCTAAAATTCAAATAAAAAAATTTGTAATAAAGTTAGCATGCAAATAAATCCCTAAACACCTTAATCAGTGATCACCAGTAAAGACATTGCCGTTTATATAGGTATTACATACTGTAATTATCGTATTATTTGTTGCTGCGCATGCGCGTGTTCCTTATGGGAATATATGTTTTCTGGTCCCATAGGAAGTTTATAGATAATCGCCTGGGGTAGTTCAGTAAGGAGTGTCTCAGTAATCGTTACAAAAACTGTTAAAATCGTATGACACATCAAGCGCTGTTGAGTCTATAGGCATGGGGAAAGAGTTATGATTGTAGTGACTTGTATTTGCGTCTTAATTTTGGTTATCAAAGTTTCCTAACATATTAAATCAATCTGAGACAGAAAACAGGTAAACGAAGTGTGAAAAGTGCAAGGCGATTGCTGATTCTTTCGTAATATCGGTACTATAATCTGCGTAATCGGTAAAGGTCGGCTGTTTGCTATCAGTGCTTTATTTTTTTCTGGGTGTTAATCATCACTAACCAGTGCTTCAGTTTTGGCAGATCGGTGTTTTAGCCATATATGTAAAAATTACATTGACTTAGAAGTGAATTGATTACATTGACTTAGAAGTGAATTGATATGGGTATTATAGAAAAGCCGTCTTCTTCTTCTTCTTTTCTTCTTCTTCATCATCATCATCTTCTTCTTCTTCTTCTTCTTATTATTATTATTATTATTGTTAAAATTAATCGATCTTGTAAACAGTCCTTTTTAACCCGGGCCTTTTCCGTCCAGGTCATTTCTTACCCGTTACTGGCCTTTCTGGACCGGGCCTTTTTAACCCGGGCCTTTTTGGTACCAGTCCTTTCTGACCAGTTACCTGGCTTTTAATAGAAAGGGTTTGTGACCTTAATGGTGAAAATAAAGGTTAATTCCCCGGATTGGATTCATGACATGGTCGTCCGAGAGTGTTGCGTTGGTACGTCACTGTCTTTTGAATGTATATGTGTAGTTTTTCAGGCTTCTTGCGATTCTGAAGCGATAAGAGACGCGTGAGAAAAGTTGAATCGAGCGGAATGTTGTGGTCTCGCTTGCACTCCTTGTGTTCATTTATATTACCGATAATTTGATTTCATGTTGTCAAAGATTTCGCTGCACTTTATTGATAAAACGTTAGACTCCTTTGGCTGTGGAAAGGATATGTATGGAGGGGGATTACCGCCATAATTACATGCATGTATTTTCTGTTCTTCTTTGATGCATTATTGTAACTGGCTGCTTGCAAGTGCTACTTTCATAATTCTATCCATGTGCATTGGTATATTGTATTCTTCATTGTTGCAAATTGTACGTGGCAGTTTTTTAGTGCTACTTTCCTTTGGCATTATTGTCAATGGCTGCTTGCAAGTGCTACATTCATAGTTCTAGTAATGGATTTTCTATTCGTCATTGATGCAAGCTGTAAATGTCTGCATGCAAGTGCGTAGATCTACTTTCGTTCTGCGTCACTGTATCTTGCACTTTGCCAACTACTGAATTCATTCTGAAGTTTGTAGTATGACAAATGCTATGTCAGTTATTATAAGTT
Organism: Sinohyriopsis cumingii; assembly: GCA_028554795.2. NCBI lineage: Eukaryota > Metazoa > Mollusca > Bivalvia > Unionida > Unionidae > Sinohyriopsis > Sinohyriopsis cumingii. The sequence continues at coordinate 44,125,747 of CM068831.1, read as the reverse complement.
TAAATATTGTATTTATACACTTGCTATATCACAAGTTACACAGATTGCACTTTCTAAAATCATAATTATAATGCAGCATCATGCAAGTTGCAAGTCAGCATCGCAGAAGTTAGCATAACATAATGGCTGATTATGACAACAGATGGCGCCGTGACACGTCCATTTCTTGCAATACGACTACTCTCCTGACCCTAGCGACAAGAGGTTATACGACTTTACGGCATGTTTGGGGTGTCTTATTTAAAATATAATTCGAATCACATTACGTGTCACAGTCAGTTGATTTGTCACAGTATTAACATTTGGAAGAGATGTGGCCTGAAAGAAGCACAAAACAAATTAAATGTATCAAATTGTTTCCAATTAGATGCATTTACACAGTGTTATATTTCCGCTGACCCTTCCCACCCCATTTTTATTTGGACATTTTGTGGGTGTGATTTACCAATGCCGCGCGTTGGCAGAATAGGGTAGCAGCTTACAAGCAAGGTTTAAGGTCCTAATTTGTTTATGCATTCTCATTCGCAATTTATCAATTTAGATCATGTTTATTATTTTAGAGTGCAGTGCAAATTCTGCTTTTTGCATCAGTAAAGACGTCATAAGGTTTGGGCAACTTGCAGATAACTGTACCTCAAGGCCGTACTTTCTTTGTCTTGTTTATTCGATCGATCGATCGAGAGAGAGAGAGACAGAGAGTACATTACAGAGAAGAGTGTTCTGTTTATTCCCTCATCCCAAAGAAATTACTTTTTACAGTTAATCGCAAGTTTATAGTGGCAGCAGTTTAATTATATATATATATATATATATATATATATATATATATATATATATATATATATATATATATATATATATATATATATATATATATATATAAGATACATATTCAAATTAAACATAATTCTTCTTTATGTATGACAATAGCCAGCAAGTATTGTCACTAGTTGTATGTGATAAGTATCTCGTATCTCCAGATTCATTTGAAATCTTCTACAGTTCCAATACAATAGCAAGAGGCAAATGACTTGAAGCAAGGACATCACATACAATGTGTATACTGTAGCATAGCTATATGCTAAAAAATGTGAAATGTTTTCAATATATAGGAAAATAAATTATAATAGTATGAAATACATTTTCTATATCTAAACATAAAGGACATGTCCAACCGGTTATGAGATGCCTTATTTCTACAGATATCAAACTGGAAGCTACATTTTTTAAAATTTTATATCTAAAATCGTATTCATCTATATATGTAGCGATATTTATAGTACAGATAAGATGATTGATTGTAAGGTACTTCAGTGACAAAACATCAGACACCTTTGGTAGAAATTATAAAATATAATATATTGAATCTAATAACGTTGATACCGCTACCAGTAACCAGCTCGATTTGTTTTTATTATTACTGTTAAAATACAGTACCAAACGTACTTGAGACATTTAGATATGAAATTAATATAGTAGTTAAAAAGATTAATACAAATTTTACATATATCTTCTACAGATGTGGTTGTTTTTTGTTAGAAGAGTAAGACGCCCCCTCATATTAAAAAACAAAAAACCGTTTAAAGTTTTAATGGCTACTAACAGTTCAGGCTGTTGTTGCATCCATTCCCCCTCCCACATAAGCATCTTAATTTGTCTGTGATTTTATCATTATTTTATCCTGTTTAAAATATAAGTTAATATTGTCATGACACAAAAAATGTCAGCACAATACAACTATGCAATAAAGCAAAATAAATAAATAAAAACTATATACAGTCATGTGTTTAACTTTTCATAGGAAATATTAGAGAAAAATAAATATTGAATGTAAACCGGTGTAGCAGGCCAAATTAACCCTTGCCCAGATTAAACCCGGGTATAGTTTTGCCCAGGCCAGAGTATACTCCGGGGGATAAAGTGTCCTAGGCTAAACTATGCCCGGGGGTGTAAAAAAGCTTGGGCCAGACCATTCCCCTTCAGGCCAGAATATGCCCCACTTGTATATTAAATTAATATTTACTTATCGTTCTGGTCTTTACTTGTAGCAGGAAAACATGAACAACAATCATCACCGTCTTTTCTGAGTTTATTGAGGTATGTTTTAGCTTCAGGTTAAAGAAATAAGAATACCATTGTGATTTAAAAACTAGAACATACTGATGGGAGTGTTGGAAACATAATAGTTAATCAATACAATTGAACTGGAAGAATGTGAGGTATATATTGTATCATGATTCTTGATTCCTTCTTCAAGTTTTCCACAAAAAGCTCAAATTGTTGTGTATTGACACTACCACGATAGTGTACCACATGATTAACACTGTGTCTGGACATGAAGAGTATATATATATATATATATATATATATATATATATATATATATATATATATATATATATATATATATATATATATATATATATATATATATATTCTTATCTTGTATGTATATACCTTGACAGACTACGAGTACGACTACGACTAGTCGAGTAAGCTGAATCCTCAATAAAATGTTGAAAAATTAAGTAATTCTTGTGTATATCGCTCAACACTATTGATATCATGGGGGTATAATTTGGCCTGAGGGGTATGAATTGGCCATAATATACCCCAGGGGTATAAATTGGCCCAGGCCATAATATACCCGGGTATAATCTAGCCTAGACCGCTTTAACCCCAGGTATACTCCGGACTGGGGGTATACTATTGCCTGTTATACCAGCATTAATAAAAACAACATTGGTAGATGAATTAGTCTAAAACAACAATTATTATACAGGTAGGCAATAATAAGAACAAATACCTGGAGTGTCTTGTTATATTGTTCTTATATATTTATTTGCCAATCCCTTTTGTTTTTCACTTTCACATGAATAAAACATGCCTAAAGGCAAGCTTTTCACACAATTTGGCTTTTGGAAAAGACATACACTCATAATCGCAAATTCTGAAGAATTAAAACTGTAAATTCTGGATTGGTTGAGGCACATGTCCTTTTGTAAATTATGCCTCAAGAACAATCAGGTTATATTCCTATGTGACTGTTTCAAGAGTTAATCTCCAAAAACATTCCAGTACTGGATCTGTGTATACACTGTAAAAAACGTTTAAGGACAAAATCTTTAAAGGATGCAAATCAGTTTTAAAGCTTTTTTTATTTTGCTGTTGTTTGTTAATTTTTTTATTTTTTAATACATTCAGAGGTTGAGGTTCTGTACATTAACAATGTAAATTAAGTATTGTAAAACAATCATACATTAAATTTAATAGTTATAATCGCAAGTAAATTTTTAAAAAAAATACATCCAAAGGTTGAGGTTCTGTACATTAGCAAATCAAATTAAGTATTGTAAAACAATCATACATTAAATTTAATAGTTATAATCGCAAGTAAACTTTTTTTTATCATGATGCTAACATGATTGTCCAAAATTTGATTATTTCGGCTTTTGCGACAAAATATGTTCCAAAATGAAGATATGATAAGAATAAGAAAACCTTTAGGAATCCTTGTTTTTTTTTAATGTTATTTTACCTTTAAACTTTATTTCTGTGCTATTGATACTGCTCTTAAATACTATTTTCGCCAGAGCTTATGTACAATAGTATCACAGGAAAAGATAGACGTCTGTAAGGTGCGTCAGAATGGATGACGTACAAAACTATCCTTACAACCAGTGGTCATCATTTGAAAGCTCTTTAAGAAGAGTACGAGGGAATATATCATTGTCATGTCTGATCCATACTTTGCTAAATTAACCAATGTTTCCAAAGTAATGAGAGATATCACTAAGATATACATTTCTTAAACGGTGAAAGTAAATATTTAAGTGTGTCAAAACTGGGGTTGAAGAAGATGGACCACCCTGCTGCAGTGTATTCGTTTTTGTTTTCGTTAAGGTGCTTAGATCTTCGAGAAAGCACATGGTTTTAGAGAACGATTAAAACTTCGTTGCAAAAACGTACACAGTTAAAAAAGGGACTGAAAGATTTACAATGTTTACCAACACAAAAATGAATGCCGTAAAGCTCCATGCGGAGCAATAATTATTTCTGGTAAAGGAAAAACTTTAGAAATTAAGGGCGCCGTCTGTTGTCATAATGCCATGCCAATCTCTAGTATGCCGTTTTGACAACAAATGGCGACACGAGTTGGACAACAATGATGATACTGATAAAAGTTCTTATTTCATTGTTGCAAGGCCAAATCTCTATGAAAACAGCAGTTGGAATGATGTAAGTGTAATGTGGCAAGTTTATAAACAGAATATACAAAACTTATAATAACTGATATAGCGTTTTCCATACGAAAAACTACAGAATGAATTCAGTAGTTGGCATATCGCAAGACACAAAAACGCAGAAGGAAAGTAGATCGAAAAACAGAATCATTGCAGTAGTTGCCAAGATACAATGACGCAGAATGAAAGTAGATCTAAGCACTTGCAAGTAGCCATTTACAGCTTGCATCAATGAAGAATGGAAACTTCATTACTAGAACTATGTATGTAGCACTTGCAAGCAGCCATTGACAATAATGCAGAACGAAAGTAGAACTTGTAAACCAACACGTACATTTTGTATCAATGAAGAATACAATATACATGGATAGAATTATTAAATTTGCACTTGCAAGCAGCCATTTACATGTAATAAGCCTAAATAAGGTATCAAGGAAGATTGGAAAACACACGCCATATTAAATAACCATGATTGTCATTTGTCTTCTCTCACAGGTCAAGATGTCAAAATGACAAACTAAGTATCATAGGATTTAATTATTCTAGGAACATTATGAATTACATAGAGTATTTAAAAATTATGGATTAACTTTCATTCATAATGACTTATCGTAAAGTTATAAAAGTAGATAATATCTTAAATGACAAGGACTGTAATTCTGGTTGTCTATTCATGTGACTGGATGAAATATTTTGGAAGGAATATATGTTGTACAGTTAATGTTTCATTAAATGTTAAAAAACAATAAGTTTATCAGTTTGTGCACTCTTACACACATGCATAGATGTTCTCTCATAATCCCATTTTTTTACACTCTCTCTCTCTGTCTGTCTTTCTCTCTCTCTGTCTATCTGACTCTCTCTCTCTCACACACACACACACGCGCACGCGCGTGCGCGCAGGCGCACATCTGTCAAATCAACCCAAAAGTAAAACAAAAACCTCTCTAAACTAAAAATTAAATGTGGTGTCAAGGAGGATCAGTTTTTAAGAGTTGTTGGTTTTAATGAGTTTCATGGGTTTAGGGTAAGGGTCTCAATAGTTTCCAAGTATTACCTAGGTATTAATTTTCTGTGATTGGGATGGACCCCTGAATCTATGCCAGTTGCAAGTAAAAAATTGTCTTTCATTGAGTGTCATTTGGTTATAGTGTTAGGATCTCGATAGTTTCAAAGTTATAGTCCTGAATTATCAGTATGCAATCTACAACTTTGACAAAGAAATATGTATAATGTCGCGGTGCACCATATCAGCTCGTTTCAATACGAATAATTATAACAATCCCCAGCAAGTCAGATAATGTGACAGGTTTTTCTTCGAAAGGGAACCAAGAGGTGCATTCTAGTACTAAACAATAATGTTACATTATTATATCATCTGCTAGGGCTTCTTATAAAAAAAAATTTAACGAAACAATTCCCTGTAGATAATCTACGAGTTAAATAATATAAAATAATATATTTCGTACTTTGGCCCTTCTTTTCAGCAGGTGATTATGTTCTAATTTCGTTTGTATTATGTCTGTATCATAATACTATTTGTGATAATAATAAAAATAATCGACTAGGTCCTTGCACTTTTGTTTTCGACATAACGAATTTTCTGCAGAGTATAAAATTTCAAGGGACATAATTTATCCGAGGCCTTCCAAATATAGACTAGCAACAAGTTGTGCGGCGAAGAGGTTAATTAGACATATGGAAAATAAAATAAAAAGGAAGATGCTTGGAGTGAACAAATGTTTATTATAATAGAATCATATCTTTATTATAATAGAATCATATCCTCCTTGAATTTAATTTCACTCATATTTGTTAGCATCGTATTATTTTTTATTATTGTGGAAGGACTACAAGTTCCAAGCATATGATAAGATGATGCTAGTCTGACATGTAATACAATTTATTAAGACTGCGAACAAACAGTATTTAAGAAATCCACTGTCTTAAATACTCTGGAATCTGACCTTGTCCGTTCTTCAGAATTCGATTTCTGCAACACATTTAATGTTTATTATACTCATGAGAATAGGATTTTCAGAAGCACTTGTAAGCTTTCTTATCCACGAGGGTTTTCCGATCTCTGAAACAGACGTGTTCAAAGAGAGACAAACATATTTAAACTATACAAAATACCAATTATGGCTATATTCCCTTGATTATATTTATTTGAATGGATATTTTGCACATCACAGACACACTAATGTTATAGAAGAATGACATAAAAATCAGTGATATGTATTTAATAGCCGTGTGAATATCTGGCGATATGTTGATACGGCTTCAGTGATCAGAGTTGGAAAGGTTGAACGGCGAACCCGCCTTCAAGGCCGTTCACACAGGTGAATGGAGTGCAGTGAGAAGTTAAAATATTTAACAAAGTTAGCTTTCTGGTCGCGGAACTAGTCGTAGACCAAAAAGAAAATTTGTTTAAATTTAAAAGACTCAAAGCGGCAAACTAATTTTCTACAAAAAATAACAGTTTAAAAATAATTTAACTTAAATTATAATGAATAACAAATATTTTGATATACTGAAAGCTGTAAAAAAATTTAAAAATAAAAGTAGGCAAATTAAAATATTAAAATGTGTTATCAATTTTTATATATAAAAAAAAACAGAAAAAGAAAGTTGAAAAAAATATAAAATAATAGAAAGTAGTGAAGTACATATTTGAAATAAGAAAGCTATTTACATAAATGACGAATGCTTCATTATATGGTTTACTGATTTAAAAAAATGAGAAGTAAATGGAAAGCTCTTTTAAATTGTTTTTCAAAACTAAAGTATATTTGGAGAAATAATTTGATATGTTAGTAAATGTGTATGAAATACTGGAAGGGATATATAGCTGTAATGAGAAAAACAGCACGAAACCTCATACAGGAACCGTTGATTAAGAGCGTAAAACGTCGAAATGTTGACCGTATTCTGTTCAAGCGATTATACAAAGTACAACGATGAAATCTACCATTACATTCGAATAAAGATCAGTTCAAATTGCTGCCACTACAGATAAACGACACGACAAGAAATACTAATTGTCCTCGAAGTTTCCTTTATCACACTAGGAGGAGCTGGTCATACATGGTTGCTCCCTGACCATTCGACGAGAGCTGTGGAACCGGATATAAATCGTGCTTGTCGACCGGGGGTCACGAGACAGATAACATCATGTGTTCCATTTTGAATCAATATAATTCGATATCACTATATGGGCAAAAGTGGCTAAAGTTGGTCATGATTATGAGATGAGAAAAAACAAGACAATTCTGCAAAATGATGAATGCGCATGTACACGTTTAAACAGAAGTTGATGCAACTGAAACTCTTCTAAGTGTTTTTGTAGCTAAAAAAAAACACTACACTTGTTCTGGTGAGCCATCTTTGATTGATTATCATCCATGCTGAAGAGACTTATTTTATTCGTGAGAAATAAACATTCTCAAGAAAACTGCACATTTTACATGAAGAATACACCTTTTGACCCAAAATATGATATTTTTTTGTGTATAATATATATCGCTGTGTATTATGATACTTTTTTCATGCAAAAGTGTGAAACAAGTTTTCATTCTTCTCCATAACCTTTACTTTTTGGAAAAGCTTTTTCTTAGTGGAAATGTATAGTTATGCATATGTGGAATGTGTGTGCCAATTTTTCTCGATCATTTCCACCGATCAATAACTTATAACGCTTACAATAAAATCTAATTCTTGCCGTTATTGTCATTTATTATGAACGTTATGTGGACCGGGATATTTCTACTATGCGTAGTACTGAGCGTTTACACTGAACTTGAGCTAGATTACGGTAATCGTCTAAATATGCCATTCAAGATCGGCCACCAGCATATACCCGTAATGACTGTAAGTCTTTGGATACTACCATACGTATTGGTAAATGTTGGGACAAGAAATTATAGCAATTGTTACATGCACTATAAGTCTCAAGACATCTTCAACGTTTTTTCCACTCATTGATCGATGATTTATTTCGTCGATCGTAACGTCAATTTATAAAAACGGCAAATAACTTCGTGGTTGTTAAGGTACTATGATAATAAATTATTACATGGAATTGTCATAAATTAATATAATGTTTGAAAAGTCAATAAATATATTTAATTTTCCTCTTTTTTGTTATCCAGTTGCCTTATTAAAATATGTATAATTTGTTTTATAGGACAAGGACAAGACATGAGCAATAGCGGGATGTTGTAACCGTGTTAACAGTAGCTTCTCCAAGTTGTACTCTAATTTGCAATTCTTACTTTAAGCATTATTGCAGAATTGTCGACGATCACTAATATTTACATTTTTGCCTTGAAAATATAATTACCTGACACATTAAAATGTGGTACCAGCATGATAACGAAGATAATGTTTGTTTCAACGCTGGTCATTCTACGTTCATTGCAGATTTTAACTTGCACTGAATGAAGTACATCCACAGGTGTCGGATCGTAGGCACAACGCTAAACTTCAATAATATATGATATATGATTAAAAAAAGTTTCAGAATAATGCTTTGAAAACAATTTAACAATTGTCATACTGAGAAAAAAATCTTTGCTTTAATGTTAGCGACCTTAAGTAAGTATACGTTTACTCGGCTAAAGAATCGTGCTGTGTGTGTGTGTGTGTGAGAGAGAGAGAGAGAGAGAGAGAGAATGGTTTCATCCTGCTCAACCCACTTAATTAGATGTTACAAAAGTCAGTTGGTGTGGATTGATGTTGTAGAACAGGTTTTCACTTTGCAGCCAGACAAAAGTCACTTTTTTAAATACAAAAGCCAATTGTATGGTTTACTTTAAACAAATATATCGCCTGGATTGCTATCAAAAGCCAAAAGACAATTCTGTCAATTTATAAACCAAAGGAAACATCGAAACAGCCATCCAAACAAAATCACAAGTGGAATGAGAGCAGTGCTGTTTTGGAAAATTACGATTTGGTGTTGATCCAAAACACGAAAAAATGGATCGAGGATGATCAGTAATTTGAATATATTATGCTAGTTATGCGACTTATATGATGAAAGATGTATTTTCATATAATTTACATCATTTTAACTCAAGCACATGGGTCAGAGTAAATAGCAATGGGTGTATGGCTCAAATTCGATTTTGGAAGAATTCGATTGGTAAAAAGGATGAATCAAGCAAAATCTACATTTATTTTGGGAAATAAACGAGGATATAAGTGACACTAAACGCGATTTGAACTGTGTTTGCACTTTGCTGTGCTGATCTCCCGGTAAACTTGAATGATCTCTGAATATAAAGTCTTAATTTTCTTTTATTTTATTTCATGTTAGAGAAATCAGAAACTATGCACATGCAAAATAATAACATAGATCAACCATTGTAGTTTAAAACGTTTAATAATGTGGCAAATGAACAAGAGCTCGTCAATGATGTGTGGCGTTCTTGCCAATTTTGTATTGCCACTCTTTGTGTCTATAAGTGTTGGGACACCGAAAATTTCTGTATTTTTCTTTTACATGCATGTAAGTCTTTGGACACGAATACAACTAATTCTTGATCGTTTCCCATGACTTACAGTCATTACAGTACGCTTCAGGTTACGAGCGAAAACACCGTATACAAGTAGCACAGCATAGGGGTTCACCTTGAGATTGTATGTATGTATGTATGTACGTACGTACATACGTACGGTCGTATGTATGTACGTATCTATTTCGTTTAACGGTATATCAGCAGTCCGGCTATATAGTGGTAAGTTTAGGCATCCCCCTTAAGAGACAAATAACAGAGCTAAAAGCCCCAAAGAGTAAACCAATAAAACATGTAAAAGTCTAAAAATTTTATATGACCAAACCCTTTAAAAATGTTAAAGACCTCAGCGTGGACATCATCTCGGGGCACATCCCTTGTCAAACAGTTTGCTTTTAAGTGTCGCAAGCTTGTCGTATTTATTGATGTGGCCAGTCTAGTATATAAGTTTAATGGAGATTTTTTGAGTGGAATAGTTTTACAAACTGTGTATTTGAAAATGTTTTTCTTTTCTTTTACTAAAATCTAAATGAAACCAGTCTGCCTGTCACGCTAAGACCAGAGACTTCAATTATGATAGTGTGTATGTGTGCATGTGTCTTCTACGTAGCGTTGGTGTTTTATAAGGTGTTTATTTGCACTCAAGTTTCAGATTACAATATCAAGAATTCGAAATTTGGATGTTATGAATTTTAATTTATGAAATGTAAACTGGCGCTGATTTGTTACAATACAACTATTAAATGTTTTGATGTGTATAATTAATTTTATAAAAATTATGTTTTTCCTGAAAATGTGATTTTCTTATAATAAAAACTTATAAAGCAAGAAATCTAATTTTCCACTTCAATCTGATAATGCGGTTACGTAAGTAAAACATATATATTCATTTGCTATGCAGTGATAAACAAATCTGGATTCTTTTCGTTATCTATTCAAGAAATGTACTCCCATTCTCACATCTCTTTAGTTAGCTGTAGACATAACTGAGTTTATTACATATATAGCTCCAAAACCTTGGGAAAATACACAAACACACACATATGTCGACAATATTTTTCTCTTATGCAACAAATAATTTTAGACAAAAATTAAAAACATTGAATTCTTGGTGCCATCACATTTTTTGAATATTTCATTTAAAATTATCCAGTGACGAATTATATCACAAGCTTGGACTGTATAACGTATTACCTTGATGTTTAGTTATATCGTCAGTATTGTGTGATATACAAAATTGATAGTAGTAGTAAAAGCAGTAATGATACTTGGCTTTCATATTGTTTTTGTTTCTTTGTGTTTTGAATATTTTCATTCTTGTCGTTAGATTTAGAGTACCAATGGCATTGCTCACTATTGTTGCATTAGTTACACGTATTGTAGATAAAAGCAACAACTACAGTAGTAGTCGTTAGTAGAAATTAAAAATTTAAACACACCGTGTAACACCCTACTGCGCCTCTAGATAAAAGGCTGTTGTGTCGACCTATGAACTTTGCACTATGACCTTCTCTAAGATAACCGTACCCAAGCTTATACATGGCAGCAAAATCGTTAACAGGAAAAGTGTGTCTTGTCACTGGAGCCACAAGAGGCATCGGAAGGGGCATCGCCCTTCAGCTGGGAGAAAATGGGGCCATTGTTTACATAACTGGGCGCACATTGGAGGCACCAAAGGAACCAGGTGGTTCTCTGAAAGAAACTGCTCGGGAAATAGAGCTGCGAGGTGGGCGTTGTATTCCCGTGCAATGTGACCATGCAGATGATGATGACATCAAGGAACTTTTTGAGCGGATTAGCCAAGAGCAGAGCGGACATTTAGACATTCTTGTTAATAATGCTTATTCTGCAGTATTTGCCGTATTCAACAACATGGGTAAAGAGTTTTGGGAGCAGTCATTAAGTATGTGGGATGACGTCAATCATGTTGGTTTACGTAATCATTACTTATGCTCCGTCCATGCCGCCAGGATGATGGTGCCAAGAAAAAGTGGCCTCATAGTCAACGTATCGTCTGCTGGGGGTTTGAGTTACATGTTCAATCCTTGCTATGGCATCGGGAAAGAAGCTTGTGATAGAATGGCTGCAGATTGTGGGCTGGAGCTGAGAAAGCATAACGTTGCTTTCGTGAGCTTGTGGCCGGGTGCAGTCCGCACAGAGAATAGTACACATATCTTTGCAACAGCCGATTTAAGTAACCTGAGCATCACAGGACCAATAACAGACATAGAAAGGGCGAAACAGTTATTTGAAAACGGTGAGTCAACTGAATTTTCTGGGAAATGCATCGTTGGACTAGCAACGGACTCAAATTTGATGAAAAGATCTGGGAAAATACTCCTGACATGTGACCTAGGGGAAGAATACGGAATTTTGGATAAAGGTGGTCGGAAGCCTTTTCACATGAGACAGTTGAATTACATTATCCCGCTTCTTTATCCAAAATTAGAATGGGTAGCGTGCTGGCTTCCTAATTTTGTAACAGTTCCAACCTGGATGATGGCAATGTCTGGAAACAAGATGCATTGACATTTTTGTTAATGATGCTTCATGGATATATGTATTTTAAACATAGACCGATGGAAAATGTAACGATTTCTTTGTTTTTCTGTATGGGAACTTTTGGACACGCAGAGAAACTGTGTGATGAAGGTATAATTATATAATCTACATAAAATTAAGTCATTATTTAGCTTTTTCATTTCAAGAACGATTAATTTAATCATACTATATGGGGGTTCATGTCATTAGTATTAAACCTGGAAAAATGATATATGGATCACTGACTGCTGTAGAATATAACTGAGTGTGATTTGATATTTAAAAGTACAGTCCTGTTTGCTGTCACATTTGATACGTGTAACGTGAGATTAATTGAACATATAGTTGCTGATTACTACCACCCGAAGATAGGACCACGGATAAACAAATAAACGAGCATGATAACATTGACGACTTAGTCCAATTTTGTCCGATATGTTGTAAAGTACTATTTTATCTACAAGATGCCCAAACATGTTGATTAATTTCTTCTACATGGTTATTTCAGTTTAAGCAGATAAAAAAAGTTTTGAAACAGGTTTCCTAGTTATTTTATATTAGTATGTACTAAAAGTACATACAATAGCTCTATTGAATCAGTAGAGCTTCTTTCATTATGGGATACATTATTATAGTAAAATCTTTTATACTTGTATTGAAAAAGCTAAAATACTGGTTCTTATTGCGCTAATATGATTTGAAACAACAAAATTGTACGCATCTATTTTATAATTCACTGTACTCGGCACTCTTTTCCATACATCATTCAATCCCAAACCTTTCAAAGATCATGAAAACAACATGAAACGGGATGTTCGAATACTTTTGCATGTAAGTGGTCTCATAACGAAGCAAATTAAACACATGCGTGCTCCTGGCTGATTGTTTTTCATTGAGCCTCAATGTTTTTCCTCTATTTGAAGGGACCTCAAGACAGCATTCGTTGTCAGTTGAAAGGTTCTTAAATGCGCAAAACTACAAATAATTTTTGACTAATCACCAAATGATCATATATCACGAAATTCTAAGTTCACACTTGCACGGCTTTCTCTTCTTCCGAGAAATTTGCTAATTACTCTGGTTGAAAAATATCTTCACAACACTGACTCCCAAAATAAGTAATTACTAAATCTAACAACGTTTTAAACGGAAACGGAAATGTTAATAGCACATGCTCAAGGCTTTTTACAATCTATCTATCTATCTACCTATCTGTCTGTCTGTCTGTCTGTCTATCTATCTATCTATCTATCTATCTACTTACATCGTGGGTATGAGTCGGTGTCGGCCAATGGGGGTATGTGAGAAAGCTTGCCAGTAACTACTGTGGGTTGGTGGTCCTTCCGTGGTTTACCCGGGTTCTTCCTCCACCAAGTATAATGGCGTGAAACCCACAACAACAATAACACAACCTCTTTATGAGTGCCAAACTCGATAAAGGAATATTCTTCACACCTGCATAAAAATGTCAATGACGGAGAGTAAACTATATAACAAGGGGTACAGAATACAACTTACGCCAGAGGTTCGGTCTTCCGTGTAAGTAATACATTTTTATCCTTCAGCGTTGTCATTTTTGCACAAAAAGATACGGGGAATTCCGTTCGGCGCTTGTTTGCCCTGTTACTTGCCGATTTTAGCAATATGAGAACGTTTTTGCTTATTTTTTAAAAGTTTATTTTTTGAAATTGTATCCGAAGAAGAAAACACAAACCGGTTAATATGGAAATTTTGTTTACTAAAATTAATGTTGCTTTTAATAACTACATACGTATCTGCTTAAAAAGGAAAGAAATTATTCTTGACATTTTGTATCCATGTGCACTCAGAATCATTTGCACTCATGAACGGCGTTTGGAGGTGGCAAGTGGGGCGACCGCCCCAGGCCCCGCGCTTCAGGCCTAAGGTCGTCCTTATGAGTTTGTCAAGCTATATTCTCTGGTAAATTGGAAATGCTGATACAGGCCACACGTAATTCACGCAAAGTTGCGAAGTCAACTTAGTCAACTTCGTAACGCAATTAACAGGTAGTAGCACAGATGCAGACAGATGCAGCCATTTTCTCAACGCCACTAGCGGCCAACGGCTGTTCGATAACTTGGACCTCAGTTTTTCACTCAGGCCCCGCGCGGTCATGGTCGGCCCTAGGATCCGCGTACTCCTAACGCCGCCTCTGTTTGCAACAAGAACATGCACCCATTGCAAGAGTGCATGCATTGGCAAACAAGATTTATTACATTTTTGGGAAATTGTATTTGAAATAAACCAATTCATGACAACATATGCATTGTTATCTAGCCAGGTAATGAAAATAATCTCCCGCTTACAAAACATAAACACGTCAACATACACGCCCACGAAACAGGATTAGTAAAGATTCTTAACAATCTTTACCTACTCAACTACAATAATATTTTCTTCGTAACTATAATATTCGTCCACCCTCCCGGCAGATTGTCCTGAACTACAGACTTTTAAAAACAAAAGGCATCAAGGATATTAATAATGTACAAAACTTAGTATCATCATTCATCAATTTATAATTTTTAACCTACTGTCATCCAGGGATCTCTAAAATTATTATCTCCATCGCGTTTCAATAAAAACGGAAGAGTCTTCACTAAAACGACTGCCATATTTCGGTGGATAGCTGGCATTTTTCAGAAAGCAGGAGTGATGTAGTACATCGTTTTCGGTATGCTCATAAAAGTTCCGTAAATGTGTGAGTTACATCCTTTTCAACACTTGCCACTTTAATTTCGTTCAAATGTCTTTTATAGAAGTATTGAAACATAACATGGCAAAGATAGTATGCACACGATATTTTGTTTTTACCTTCTGTGCATTTGTAGTCCAAAGAACCTTGTCCTTTCATTCTAACTGAATTTTCCAGGAGCCGGAAAAGAACAGTGAGCAGGCTGGATTTGTTTTTCCTCTCTGCACTGTAAATTTCGTTTGGATTGAAGAGCAAACAAGATGGCATTATCAGGGATATCTTGGCTTTGTGTTGTATAGGGTAAAGTGGGACTTTAAGTGCAATCTTAGACATACAATCTGCGATCGACCTGGCAATTCGATATAGCGTCACAACAGAAACATTCTTGTCAGCCGATCAGGAGGGGTATGACCTGATCGTGACCATTTTCTGCTACCACTGACACTGTCATTGGTGTGTCTAATGCTATAATCTTTGCTCTGAGGCCAACAAACTGCTAATGGAAAATAATGGGATTCGACTTTGAACTTGTCTATATCCATTCTGTTTTTCTCATCACAAAACTTGCTGGGCTTATGATACTAAGAAATATCAAAAAGTTCTTCTGAAATAAACATGCCTTGATAGACATAATATGTCTCAATTTCAATCCACAACGAGTCTGTGCCAGAGAAAAACAACATGGCCATGACGACATAGATTTGTTTGACATAGCCATTGTGAAAACCACAGATCAGCGACTTAGGTAACTCCAATATGGCAAATCAGCGGCAGAAATGCTTTTTGCGATCGACATTCTGTGAATGGCAACTAGGTTCCCATCAAATATTTTCATCGCGACAAAACTGGGATCGGCAACCCACTTGTCTTGCCGTTCTTGTATGATGACCATTGGATGTGGACTAAGTTTCTGAAATTTTCTATCTTTTACCAAATACTGAATTATTAATTAGCTGAAAGAAATTCCTGCAAAGGTTGTTTGTCGCCTTCTTTCTCTTGTGTGTGTTAAAATCGATGTATGGTTTTAGTCAGGCAGATTGTCTGAATTTGATCACGTGATGAATTCTAGTTAGTTGCATACCCAAGTCAAGATACTGCCTCGGGTTTCTGAAGTAGGTGAGACGCCGCGTCTTGTGCACCAGATTTGGCATAAACTTTAGAGTACTGAGGTTTCCAATGCCTAGTTTTATCTTTGAGTGTCAACGCATGTGGGTTCAAACATAGCCTTGTGTACAGATATATTTTCTGGAGCAAGAGGATAGTTGTTGTTCATAAGATTTCTTCTGTGAAACGTTCTGGCGACAGACAAAAAAAGCTGCTTAGAGGCAACCACTGTGGCATAGCCAATCCATACAGGTTATTAGAATCTCAGTAGACAATATATTTGCTTGACTGCGTGGGATCATATTTTGGCACATTTTTGTTGTTGGCTACATAATGAATGTAGGGATTATTGAGATCACACAGCGTAATCCCTTCTGGATGAAATTATATAGATCGACGTTCGTGATCAATTTTCACTAAACCGTAAATATCTTGAGCTCGGTATTCCAAGACCAAGCGGAATCCAAACCGTAATAATACAATCAGCTGTCACTGAAACTCTCAAAAATGTCAACAAACAATAAGACACTTGTTTTTAGATTCAGGCCATGGTATTCGGCAAATTTTTTGTCGGTTGATTTTGTTCCAAACGTAGCAGCATGTTCGTAATCCGCATCATAATCATCGGCATTTTTAAGCTGGCTAAGGACATCTTTTTATTCTGAGGCTGTCTGGTTTTATCGAATTTCTCTCAATATGACATGTAGTAATACAGATGGATTCCTTTGCGAGTGAACAAATCCTTGTGATCGCCAAATTCCTTCACAGTATGACGAAATACTTTTGTATTTTTGACCAGCTCATCCAACGATTCCAGCAAAATAGTATAGCTGTCTATAAAATGCAGGTAGCGATGTGAAATTGACATGTAGTTCTCCTTGACGTTCGGAATGCATGTAATATCTTGGTTGTGTTTTCCAGAATGTTTCACAATCAGATGTGAGGCAGAGTATATAGCATCACTTGAATAAACTTTGGCATCTTTAAATGAAATTCGCATTGGTTGTGGGCTGCACCGCGATGTTTGCCAATAAGATGACAATGATTTCTGGCTCGATCATAACCAAGCGGCTCCTCGCATATCCAACACTTATCAGACTTCACAAAATTGTTTCTAGCTTCTGCCATACAAAAGACTGTTTGCCGGAGAGCGCTTTCAAATGTTACTTCGCCAAGCAAACTGTTTCTAAAATGTTCGACGCAGTCAGCACACCGATACAATTTTATGGGCCTGTTTAGAGCGTTATTAATGCAGAACAGCTTGTTCAAATATCCGCTAGGAACGTGCTCCTGATATTCTCTAGTGACCGATTCTTCTTGCAGCCTGCAATGAGAACAGTGAAGGCTTCAAAATCGGCAAAGCTAATAAAATGTATTCTTATTTTGTGACTCAACTTTTCAAACGCTAACATATTGTATTTGGTTGGAATCGCGGCTCCAGTAGTATTAATTCAATTCAGGCCATGTCGCACAAGTAGATCTTCTCGTATAAAACGATGAAGACATTTCGCGCAGTAAAACAGTTTTGCTTTATGCTTGGCATGCTGTCCTTTGATGAGTCGACTAAAATATTTGATTCTGGAATAGTGACAGTCCGTTTTCTCGTGATGAAAGTAGAGCAAATCGATATTTTTTTATGTAGTCAACGATAATAGGTGCAGCGGATAAACCTACCTATCCTCGATAAGAAACACGTTGATCGAAATATTATTTTGTCGCTCAAACCTTGGCAGGTCATTATTCTTAACAGGAAACTTGATGCCGGTAAAAGTTAGCTTGTTTTCGTGAGCAGAATACTTTGGATCCTTAGCCACAAGAAACAGCGGACACAACACTACACACAGGAAACATTTTTTTATCGTTGTTTTCGACTTTTACACACCTTTGTCTGACTGGCAACTCCAAAAAAAAGAAAAAAAGATCGACCACGAAGCAGATTATACTTAGAGATGTTTCAGATGCACCTTGAAACAAAAAACCCAGTCCGACAAGAGCGTTCGCATGAGAACCGATCTATGACAATGTTAAGCGATTAAAAAACACTTTTAAGGTTTACCTGATTGGCGTTCAAAGCGCTGATCTGTTTGCCTCTGATTTAGCTATTGTGCCCGTGATCTTTGTAAAGAGCACGTTACCGTCAAAAGAGAACTTTATACTGCAAAATCAACTCACTTGACAATTGTTTTATTGTTGATTCTGTCTCCATTGTTACATTGCTGGGCGATAACAAACTGTCAAAAATTGTTTCAATAGTCTTGTCCATAGATGTTAAAAACATTAAAATTAAAATAAAAAACTTAAAAAAACGCATTTTTTCTCAATAAATAAAAAACGAAAAAAAAAACGTTCCAGTAGTTTTTAGGCAACACAAAAATCAATATTTTACTTATTTTCCAATGTATACAAGCCTGGCCTACACTACCAGACATCAGCACTATGTTGTAGCATGTTTACGTAAAGTATCGTAGGCTAGCATCATAGATTCATTATTGATCGATATTTGTTATCTAGAGTATGACAGAGAACCGCCTGTATGGCCGATGATAAAAAAAATGGAAGTACCAAATATAAAAAACGCAAAAAATCAAAAACGTAAAAAACGCGTTTTTCGAGGTAAAATAAAAAACGAAAAAAAAACGTTTTTATCATCTATGGTCTTGTCATATCCAGCATAAGTCTGTTTGGGCTGAACACATTTCGTGATTGCACTCACAGTATGTATCTAATGCCGTTGTTTAATTGCTTGTTCGAAATCTGCCATTATCGTTTCTACGGCAATGGTGCCTAATGAAGGAGGCCCTGTGGCAAAATAACATACAAATGTTATAGGTGATTGTAACAGGATTGACCTGAATCGATGCTTGGATTAAATGACAAACACAACACAATGTGATGAAAGATGGAAGCTTATGAAATGAATTAATAAAAATATGTATATGCTCTACAAATACAGTGATTCTTTCACGCTCTAAACATACGACTCATTCAATTACTTTACATAAACATTCACAAATGGGAAAACAAATATTTGATTCATATATTCAAAAATGAAGGTAAGATTCATACAATCTCATGTAATGAAAGTAAGATTCAAATAATCGCATGTAATGAAAGTAAGATTCAAATAATCTCATGTGATGAAAGTAACTCAGTTTTACTCATTTGAAACATCATCAGTTGAAACAAACATATTCAATTGTAATCAACATAACAATTGTACCAAACATGTGACTCGTGGCTCATACTTTTGTACAGCCCGTATGATTCACAACCATGTGTGACTCATAAATACTTGTAAAAACTTGCAAGCGAAACATTTTGACTTGAGTAGCATGCAGGGAGTCTCTATCCCCAGCATTTGGTTATCCATCAGGAGATGACGTTTAATAACCACACCTGTGCAACCGGTATCACGTACAAATGAGACCCCTGTACCGTTCGCTGTTGGTACCCGCGCTACCGGGAACATACACATATCGAATAAAGAATAAAGGAATATCTTCATGGATCGATCTATCGGAACAATTCTTGTTACGTATTGCTACGGGTGCCTTATGAATGGGACCTTTTCTTTTTGGACAATTCGCTTTTACATGGTCCCATTCGTTACATGCATTTCACTATACACCTTGACGTCTTGTTTCTCTACCAGATTTACCTATCTCAGTTGGTTTCGCTGGCTCTCTGGGAGTCACACCCTTCGACTGATTCCCAGACTTATCTTTCATAACCACCATGTGCCTCAGCGAAACGATCTGCTTGCTTAGCTATGTCTTGAACATCTGTGAACGCTTTTTCCTTAAGAAATTGGTTCAAATCCATTCCTACTATACTTAATAACTGATCTCTGAGAAAAAAAATTCAATAATTCTCAAACGTTTTGTTCGCCTTAGCACATTCAATTCAGTAAGTAATTAATTCCATGTAATATTTATGGGCTTTGTTAGAGGCACCATAGTAGAATCAGATAACACAAAACTTCTAACAATCATTTACTTTATTAAAATTTTATGAATTTAAATTACAATTCTAAAAACCATACTTTCTAAAATTCAATTTTTTTTTACATCGTAACATTTACTTTGCAAATCCGTCTCAAGCAGCTGAATACAGAGAAAAGCTAAAAGACAAATAAATTGATAGTAGCGAATTCGTGTAATTTTTAACAGTAAACTCCACCTTGTGCGAGCTCATATACACAGTCTAATTCTGTTGCAGAGGAACCGCAATCTAGCAACAGGATGGAGAAAAGGAAAAAAATCGCAAGTATACAACAACATTTGTAGTACCCAAGAGAGTCTGAAAACCTTTGAAAAAGAGCAGAGAGTACAAGGAGCTTGCAAAAGAACAGATAATGGAACTTGGAATGATCCCAACCGCATGCATATCTTTTTATCACAGATCTACTAAGGCAACCAATCCAAGATTTTACGAGCAGCTGATGACATGGGTTCTTGCAGAGTATCTTCAACATGAGACATTTGTTTTCGAAGAAGATATGCATCATGAATACGAGAAAATATTCGAAGAAGGTATTCATCCTGAATACGAGAAAATATTTGGTTCGTGCTATTTTATACGATGCACGATATCATCCATGTCAATCATATGAGCAATAATATATCGCCAAAAGACAATGATAAACTCATCTCATTTTATGAGTACTATCACAAGCGGGCTTATTGTTTGAATCCATTTTGTCTAATTATTTCTGGCGCTGGAATTGTAGCAAGAGTATGTTTCAAAAACCAGATACAAAAATTAAAATCAAGCGCATCATGTGCATGTATGGTTATATCACGTACACGAAAATCCCTAACCAGATTAAAGCTTGATTGTGCGGGACCACGCACAGTACCAATGACCTTGTTAAAGAACTGTTCGTGGTCAATAATATTATATGAGATCTTAGTACTCCCTATCGGTAGACTCGCCCAAGTTCGGATAACGGGCAGATAGATATGTTAAACGTAACGTTATATAGCGGAAAATTACGAAGTTGAGATTGGCCAAAAACAAATTTTAGGAAATCTGAGACATTTGAAATAAATGTTATAAAATGATATTTTCCAAAATTGTTATTAATAAAGAGGACTAGAAAGAATTATTGTGAATTCGATGGGAGTGATAAAATTTTGGTAGTTGGAGAAAGTTAATCTTGATTTGTTAAGTTAACGAGAAGGTGTGTTCTCCTGACGAAATTCAATGGTTCAAATAATTTCCTTTGCGAAATTCGGCAGTCCATGTTTTTCTGCTGAAAGGGAAATCTGCGGGACTCCGAGGAAATTAACAAGTAATTTCTCTTGTTAAATATATCGTCTTAGGGGCAGGGGTCTGGAAGAATTTGAGAGACTGGGAACCAAAGGCTGCAGAGAAAGAGCGAGTATCGAAAGGACACAAAAGTAATGTCTCAATCTTATACAAAATGTGCACTGATGTAAGTTTGTAATGATCTGTTGGATTTATGGGTTTTAAATTCATACTTCAATTTTCCATAAGTTCAGAATTTAGTGGTTGTATGTAACAGAAATATCGTATCATAGGAATTTCATGCATTGGTCCGATAATTTATCTGATTTAAATTATATGTAACAGGTATGCTGAGAATTGATTGAACCATGCCTATGTCGATGCATAGTTATTTAGGAAGTAATATTGTTAAGACAAGACGTGAAAACCGTTAATTCACTTGTGAATTCGAGTTGTGGGTTCTTTTGAACTGAAAGGAATCATGTTATGCTGACATGCCAGCAATCTAAGTTCGATCATTCACTCGATTCTATGATGAAATTTGAACTACATTGAAACTTATCGAAAAATAAATTTCATCCTCTTTTGGAATTCCACATCCACTCTTAAAGTCTTGCAAAACCTTAAACTGGACAACCCGTCAATATCCAAAGAGAAGCGCGATATTCTTATACGATCTAAATAAAAGTATTTGTGATGTTAGCTACCTAATCACACTGGTATAAGGCAAGGGTGGGCAAAATATGGCCCACGGGTATGATCCGGTTCGTATTCAGGTTTCATCCGTTAATTTACATCATAGGAAGTGGCTTTAAAAAATCACTTATCCGGCCCGCGCCATGGATAAAGTTACTCATGTTTGCTATAAAGGGTAATGAAAGAGCAAATAAATCAGCTAAATCTGCCCTTTGGTTCACGCCATGTAGTCATCATTGTGATGATGTGCCATAAAACTCTACATACATACATACATACATACATACATACATGTACAGGAAGATGCAAATTGACTATACATTTCGACCAGGGACATCTGAGTAACTAAAACGTGTATTGAATGAATGTCTTTATTTGCTGATTATATACTTTTAAGAAAATTCTCGTCATTAGTCACGCCATATACAATAAAAAATAAACCTGAACCAACAGCATTTAGAAGTAAACAAGCTTCATGTAGACCTCCGAAAGCATATAATCCACGTCAGATATTCAATATTGTCATCAAACGTGGATCGTATTGATTTTGTGCAATCAACGAGCTGTTTATTGTTTTCTCAGCCTCAAACGAATGGTTCACTATAGTCCACAACGAACCAGAAGATTCTCTAACGCTTCCAAAATTTGCCTTTTTGACTAAAGAAGAAACCGAATCTTCTCTACATTTAATAGTACGAATGGAACGCGAAAGAGGCAACAGACAGAGATTTAAGTTTTTTCATATATATATATGTGATATATTTTATGGTGTTTGTTTTTTTCGAATAAGGTTTAATTTTCACCAATTTCTCAGAACCATACTTATTTATCATACATTATAACTTTTTTCTTCGTCCTCAGTAAAAGTTGTTTTGGTCGTGACATTTATCTCGCGCATTGCTTTGATCAAAGGACAATAACTGTATCATGTTTTATATTTACAAAGATTACGTTTGTATTGTTGTCTGTATGTACTATATACACATATTATCTGTAGCTACGTATATATACATCTCCATCTCCCACAAAAAGTAAGTCTACTTTTAAACCAAGACCGCGTCTACAATGAACACTAAATTAAAGCACCATAGTTAATAACCATAATTGTTCATTATAATATCGTCACTTGTGTAATTTCTGTATTTAAACATGTATCATTCACTGAAATGATATTATACCTCATCAACTTTATCCCAAAGACGTGGGTACAATGGTGAAGTCGCGTTGCGGAAGAAAACTAGTAATCACGCACATTAATACCGTGGAGGATAAATAACGGACATTATCATGTTCTGTTCTCAGCTGAGTTTTAATTTATAACAAGATACATTTTTTGTTTCATACAACATGCAACTAATAATTTTTGTCATACCCACCCACCCACCTATATATATAGTTTTGAACACACACACATATGTGTGTGTGTGTGTGTATATATATATATATATATATATATATATATATATATATATATAGAGAGAGAGAGAGAGAGAGAGAGAGAGAGAGAGAGAGAGTTTGACGTAGAATGCCGTCGCAAACTGTTCATTTCCGCATAACTTCGGGCTAAGTGTTTCTCAAAATTCAGTCAGTTATCTTTAAATATATTCATACTAGGAACACACCTCTTATAGTTAAATAGTAACATAATACGATCTTTGCAAGGACGTTACTTTTTTCAATATACTTGGCCAGTTACAATATATTGTTGCCATTGATTTATTGACAAAGTATTTATGTAACAAAATGAAGTTTATACTCTGTTCTACAAGTTTCAGCAAGTATGTTGTTGTCTCTTTGCATCATTTGCCACTGCATTTAAAGTCTTCAACCACTCACCCCACCCCATCCCAGAATATTCTTGCAAAGATTTAATTAAGGAAACTGTCTACAATCTTTTTTATTGTTACATACTCGGAGTGATTTTAGGTGTACAATTTTGCAAAGTCAGTTGCTGCCCATAAATACGAGAATTTCACGTGATGAAAGAAGATGGTTTTGGAATTAAACTCCTTCGAATGTAACTATTGAAATATTTGTTTTATTTTGAGACTGGTTGTACAGTAGAAACGATTTGAACGGTTTTGAACTATAGGCGTGGTGCTCCCTCCTGCATGTCGTCAGATTACCCTTTTTCCCTTTATCTTTGTTGTTATACCTGTTTGGGGGATGTATGATTGTACTGTACTGAAGAGCTGTTACTGGACAACATGGGCAAGTAGCATGGTACTCTGTCCCTCTGCTCATTTGTCAGTAAGGTAGTCATGATAGTACAGTATACCAGACAACCAGACTAGTGGGAAAGACCTGGAAGTTTGCAAGCTATCGTGTTGTTTTATTTGTTGTGGGGGTTTTGTATTTTTTTTTTTTTTGTTGGTGTTGTTGCTGTGGTTTTTTTTTTTTTTTTTTTTTTTTGCTTTTTTTTTGTTGCTTTTTGTTGTTGTTGTTTTATTTTGAGTTTGAGTATGTAGAGAAGTTTCATGAATACGGGAACAAACAAACATAGCACACTGATTATGTCCCATATATTAATTATGCCATGCACTTCCGGTTTAATTTAATCCAATATTGAAACTGACTTTAACGGGAGCTGTTGCCCCCATGTCTTTAGAATATCTGATAGACACAGACGTTGCCAAAGTATCTGCAGTTTTAAATTTAATTTTTTAAAACGTTCTTAGAAAATTATTTCTTGTATGTTGGTGAACGCTGAAACGTACACTACCACTTCAGTGAGGGAAACAAAAATCAATATCAACAACCTCTCATAGATTGCTTTTCTTTCATACCGTCTACTGAAGAAGACACCAAGTACCTGCCAGTGTCTTTATATATATAAAACTTTCACTCCGTTTTTCACCACGTTGCTAAATGTGGGCGTGTTACCTATTTTTATCATGACCTTTAAGAAAAGAATTCGGTCTCATTAAATGTAATGTAGTCTTGGTATATGCTTACAGAGATTTTAAATGGGTACGCCATTTCTGAATAGCACTTTTATACCATTTGTCCACCTAAACTTACATGACATTTGAGACATGTACATTAATAAATATCTACATATTTTTCTGTCAAGCTACATACCTACCAATCCATCTATTATCTATTTACGTAGATCTCTGTCCATCTAATAAGTACCGGTCTAACGACTTACTTGCCTAATTACTTGCTTAACTAGTAAACAGAAAGGATGATTCATCATACATTAGTAATTTATATTATGTTTATAATGAAAAGAAGCGAACATTGATTTTTTGTCGTTTAATTTTCTTTACGAAAACCTGTGGGTTATATACGTCCACGGGTGATCTGATTTGTTTTGTTTTCACAAAATAGAAAAAGTGCGGTTATAATTTACCGTACTAAATACCGTAAATTACTCTTTATATATACAAGATTTAGTCAGTTTTTACCCTGAGGCTCAATGGGGCTATGTTACCTTTTTATAAAACTTTTATTCAGTTTTTCACTCTGAGGCTCAATGGGGCTATGTTACCTTTCTATAAAACTTTTACTCAGTTTTTCACCCTGAGGCTCAGTGGGCAATGTTATCTTTTATATCATTACCTTTTAAAACAAAGAATTCAGATTCATTAAGTGAACTGACGTATTACTATATACGCAGGACAGAGATATTTAATTTATATGCCATTTTTAATTAAGCACATTATACCAGTTATTCCATCTAAACTTACATGATTTTTTAGACACGCGTCTCTCTCTCTCTCTCTCTCTCTATATATATATATATATATATACTTATCTATCTATCTATCAACGTAAATATATATCCATCTAAACAGATACCTACTAAGTACCAGCCTAACCATTATTTACTTTTTATCTATCTATCTATCTATCTATCGGACGGTCGGTTGGTCATTTGTCTGGTCTTTTCGTCTGTATGATTCATGGCATGCCTAATTTAATATTGGTTAATTCGCTTTAATTTAAGTATTTATTGGAGATAGCATTTACCTTAAAATGTCCATAATTAAGATAAGCTGAAAACCGTTTGTGTGAATGCAATAACTTTTGTTGGTTGTGTAATTACTTAAGAAGCATACGTATCAGTATTGCTATTAACGTTGTAAACATCGCAAATATTTATATAATTATTTATACCAAAATATTAATTATTTTACAATTGTTACTCCTGTTGTCCTTTGATATAGAGCTACCAGCAGTTATCCAAATACTCGACCAACTAAATTTATCCTAAATCCACGTGATGGATGTTTGACAAGGGCT
Source organism: Sinohyriopsis cumingii (assembly GCA_028554795.2). NCBI lineage: Eukaryota > Metazoa > Mollusca > Bivalvia > Unionida > Unionidae > Sinohyriopsis > Sinohyriopsis cumingii. The sequence continues at coordinate 44,099,429 of CM068831.1, read as the reverse complement.
ATTCAAATACAACTATGAGCTTTCAAGCAAATAGATGTATTATTTAGTACCAAAGGAATAAGTTCTTTTATATTGGTAGGTGGATTAAGGCTGTCGCGTCTTTTCAAAGAGGAAACAAATAAACCCATAAATTTGACTGGCATCCCTGAAATTCAATTGTTATCATCCGAACTTTAATTTATTACGATACCTATCTCTTTATCCATAACGTCATGTGCTTGTGCTGTGATGAAAAAAGTACATAAGGAATGCAAGAAGCCTGGATTTAAAGTGTGACATTTTCAGGATGCCAGTCTTCTGAAGTATCTAGGTCAAGTAACGAAAAAATATTAGAAAATAGGACATAATACAAGAGGGAAAAGGTTAAAATTTCATTTTAAAAAAAGTGTTATGGTTCAGTCACTCCAAAAGAAAGAAATATGTTAAATATATATCAGTTGAATATCAATGAACATGATGCTTGATAAATAACGTTATCGAGATGATTTCTTGTGACAGAGAAGACATTTTGACCATGGAAATTATATGATGCGTGTCTCTGGAATTAAAGCTTTATCATCCCCACTCGAAGTATTGATCAGATAACAAGTGCCTAGATTTATAGTTCAACATGTAACATGACCACTCACTAATGAAGAATAAGGCCCAGCAATTCAACATTGTTAGAAAAACAGGACACGACACGACACAAAAATGGTAAAAGCTTAGGGACAAATTTTATGTTCATTTACTCCCAAAGAGGTAAGAATTGTCACGAAGTAAATTCTACGTAAAAGGAACGAAACAGTTCAATATAATGACCCAGTTTTAAAAGCGCAAAGTTCTTTTGGCATTCAAACGTTGGTAGGGTACACAAACTTCAGCTAATTATATATCTTCGGTTGACATGCTCTCTTGCTTTCTTCCTTGCGTTCCTTCTGTAATCTCGTGTGTGTAGAATAGGCCTGATGAGCCGTTTGTTCTGCATGCCGTAAGTCAACCAATAGAGGCAGACTTTTTGCCGTTGGATGACTCACCGTACTTATTCAGTTTCCATTATAAACCTATGCAAATACCTTGATATTAAAATTTAGTAACTTGAAATTTCTGAATGCTCATGATCAAAGCTATATTTATCAGTAGGCCTATAGAAACATCTTTGATGACAGCTTCTTTGCAGAGAAAATCAAATGAGCCGAAGAATTTTCTGGTTTGAAAAATGAGCTCTCAATTCAACACCAAGGATTCAGGTGATAATTTCAGCAATGAGTTTTCTCAACTCAAGTCTGTGAAAGTACTGAAATTCCATCAATACAACAATGTCTCTGCATTTTCAGTTGCATCTGGGATAAGCTCTCAAACGATTCTCTTTACTAAAATCTTACATTCATTATCAACCAATCGTAGTCAGCCATATACATATATATTCCATTTTATCCCTCGCCCATTTCTAGACTGGTTCCCATTTTTATATATCAGTAGTACAGTGAGTCCTGGATGCTTCCCATAAGGCATTTCACCTGAGAATGTCTAAAGAAGGTTTTGCTTTCTGTGCTTAGGATTTTACAATTGTTTGCCTCTGATATGTATTCCTTTGACTAGTTATTGTTACCCCGTTGCCTTTAATATTTGTCTGATAGTGCATATTTATGTTTCACTGACTTTGGCGAAGTTGGTATCTTTACTACTTTTGCTTCCTAGCTTTATCTCGGCACTATATAGCCATGATTGTACTGATGTACCGTTAAACATACATACATACATACATTGTTAGTCACAGAAGTTGTACAGTAACACCTGTATTTATCAGACAGAGATGGGGCAAACGACTGAGACAGTATTCGTGATTGTTGTTGGGTCTTTTTTTGGTGTTCACTTTAGTTTTGTTATTTCATTTACAGGAATGTTTAAGTCGAATTCCCCATTGTTTTATATAATCACTGTAGAAAGTATAATGTAATCAGTATGTTTCAGCGACGATTAAATTGTTTATCCATTATTATATATATTTTTATCATGACCATTAAGAAAAGAATTCGGTCTCATTAAATGTAATGTAGTCTTGGTATATGCTTACAGAGATTTTAAATGGGTACGGCATTTCTGAATAGTACTTTTATACCATTTGTCCACCTAAACTTACATGACATTTGAGACATGTACATTAATAAATCTCTACTTATTTTTCTGTCAAGCTACATACCTACCAATCCATCTATTATCTATTTACGTAGATCTCTGTCCATCTAATAAGTACCAGCCTAACGACTTACTTGCCTAACTACTTGCTTAACTAGTAAACAGAAAGGATGATTCATCATACATTAGTAGCTTATATTATGTTTATAATGAAAGAAGCGAACATTGATTTTTTTGTCGTTTAATTTTCTTTACGAAAACCTGCAGGCTATATACGTCCACGGGTAATCTGATATGTTTTGTTTTCACAAAATAGAAAAAGTGCGGTTCTAATTTACCATACTAAATACCGTAAATTACTCTTTATAGATAAAACATTTACTCAGTTTTTACCCTGAGGCTCAATGAGGTTATGTTACCTTTTTATAAAACTTTTATTCAGTTTTTCACTCTGAGGCTCAGTGGGGCTATGTTACCTTTTTATAAAACCTTTACTCAGTTTTTCACCCTGAGGTTCAGTGGGGCTATGTTAACTTTTATATAATTACCTTTTAAAACAAAGAATTCAGATTCATTAAGTGAACTGACGTATTACTATATACGCAGGACAGAGATTTTTAATTTATATGCCATTTTTGAATAAGCACATTATGCCAGTTATTCCATCTAAACTTACATGACTTTTGAGACATGCATGTTTATAAATCTCTCTCTCTCTCTCTCTCTCTCTCTCTCTCTCTCTCTCTCTATATATATATATATATATATATATATATATATATATACTTATGAAACTACGTATCTATCTATCTATCTATCTATTAACGTAGATATCTATCCATCTAAACATATCCCTACTAAGTACCAGCCTAACCATTATTTACTTTTTATCTATCTATCTATCTATCGGACGGTCGGTTGGTCATTTGACTTTTCGTCTGTCTGATTCATGGCATGCCTACATTAACATTGGTTAATTCGCTTTAATTTAAGTATTGATTGCAGATAGCATTTACCTTAAAATGTCCATAATTAAGAGAAGTCGAAAACCGTTTGTGTGAATGCAATAACTTTTGTTGGTTGTGTAATTACTTAAGAAGCATACGTATCAGTATTGCTATTAACGTTGTAAACATCGCAAATATTTATGTAATTATTTATACCAGAATATTAATTATTTTACAATTGTTACTCCTGCTGTCCTTTGATATAGAGCTACCAGCAGTTATCCAAATACTCGACCAACTAAATTTATCCTAAATCCACGTGATGGATGTTTGACAAGGCCTGTTCAAATACAACTATGAGCTTTCAAGCAAATAGATGTATTATTTAGTACCAAAGGATTAAGTTCTTTGATATTGGTAGGTGGATTAAGGCTGTCGAGTCTTTCTCAAAGAGGAAACAAATAAACCCATAAATCTGATTCGCATCCCTGAATTTCAATTGTTATCATCCGAACTTTAATTTATTACGATACCTATCTCTTTATCCTTAACTTCATGTGATTGTACTGTGATGAAAAAAGTACACAAGGAGTGCAAGAAGCCTAGATTTAAAGTGTGACATTTTCTGGACTCCAGTCTTCTGAAGTATCTGAGTCCAGTAACGCAAAAATATTAGAAAATAGGACATAATACAAGAGGGAAAAGGTTAAATTTCATTTTTAAAAAAAAACGTTTTATGGTTCAATCACTCCAAAAGAAAGAAATATGTCAAATACATATCAATTGAATATCAATGAATAATGATGCTTGAATATATAACATTATCGGTATAATTTCTTGTGACGGAGAAGACATTTTGACCCGGGAAATTATTTGATGCGTGTCTTTGGAATTGAAGCTTTATCATCCCCACTCGAAATATTGATCAGATAACAAGTGCCTAGATTTATAGTTCAACATGTATCATGACCACTCACCAACGAAGAACAAGGCCCAGCAATGCAACATTGTTAGAAAAACAGGACACGACACGACACAAAAATGGTAAAAGCTTAGGGACAAATTTTATGTTCATTTACTCCCAAAGAGGTAAGAATTGTCACGAAGTAAATTCTACGTAAAAGGAACGAAACAGTTCAATATAATGACCCAGTTTTAAAAGCGCAAAGTTCTCTTGGCATTCAAACGTTGGTAGGGTACACAAACTTCAGCTAATTATATATCTTCGGTTGACATGCTCTCTTGCTTTCTTCCTTGCGTTCCTTCTGTAGTCTCGTGTGTGTAGAATAGGCCTGATGAGCCGTTTGTTCTGCATGCCGTAAGTCAACCAATAGAGGCGGACTTTTTGCCGTTGGAGGACTCACGGTACTTATTCAGTTTCCATTATAAACCTATGCAAATACCTTGATATTGAAATTTAGTAACTTGAAATTTCTGAATGCTCATGATCAAAGCTATATTTATCAGTAGGCCTATAGAAACATCTTTGATGACAGCTTCTTTGCAGAGAAAATCAAATGAGCCGAAGAATTTTCTGGTTTGAAAAATGAGCTCTCAGTTCAACACCAAGGATTCAGGTGATAATTTCAGTAATGAGTTTTCTCAACTCAAGTCTGTGAAAGTACTGAAATTCCATCAATACAACAATGTCTCTGCATTTTCAGTTGCAGCTGGGATAAACTCTCAAAAGATTCTCTTTACTAAAATCTTACATTCATTATCAACCACTTATAGCCAGCCATATAGATAGATATTCCATTGTATCCCTCGTCCATTTCTAGACTGGTCCCCATTTTTATATATCAGTAGTACAGTGAGTCCTGGATGCTCCCCATAAGGCACTTCACCTGAGAATGTCTAAAGAAGGTTTTGCTTTCTGTGCTTAGGATTTTACAATTGTTTGCCTCTGATATGTATTCCTTTGACTAGTTATTGTGACCCCGTTGCCTTTAATATTTGTCTGATAGCGCATATTTATGTTTCACTGAATTTGGCGAAGTTGGTATCTTTACTACTTTTGCTTCCTAGCTTTATCTCGGCACTATATAGCCATGATTGTACTGATGTACCGTTAAACATACATACATACATACATTGTTAGTCACAGAAGTTGTACAGTAACACTTGTATTTATCAGACAGAGATGGGGCAAACGACTGAGACATTATTCGTGATTGTTGTTGGGTCTCTTTTTGGTGTTCACTTTAGTTTTGTTATTTCATTTACAGGAATGTTTAAGTCGAATTCCCCATTGTTTTATATAATCACTGTAGAAAGTATAATGTAATCAGTATGTTTCAGCGACGATTAAATTGTTTATCCATTATTATATATATTTTTATCATGACCATTAAGAAAAGAATTCGGTCTCATTAAATGTAATGTAGTCTTGGTATATGCTTACAGAGATTTTAAATGGGTACGGCATTTCTGAATAGTACTTTTATACCATTTGTCCACCTAAACTTACATGACTTTTGAGACATGTACATTAATAAATATCTACATATTTTTCTGTCAAGCTATATACCTACCAATCCATCTATTATCTATTTACGTAGATCTCTGTCCATCTAATAAGTACCGGTCTAACGACTTACTTGCCTAACTTCTTGCCTTACTAGTAAACAGAAAGGATGATTCATCATACATTAATAGTTTATATTATGTTTATAATGAAAAGAAGCGAACATTGATTTTTTTATCGTTTAATTTTCTTTACGAAAACCTGCAGGCTGTATACGTCCACGGGTAATCTGATATGTTTTGTTTTCACAAAGTAGAAAAAGTGCGGTTCTAATTTACCGTACTAAATACCGTAAATTACTCTTTATAGATAAAACATTTACTCAGTTTTTACCCTGAGGCTCAATGAGGCTATGTTACCTTTTTATAAAACTTTTATTCAGTTTTTCACTCTGAGGCTCAGTGGGGCTATGTTACCTTTTTATAAAACTTTTACTCAGTTTCTCACCCTGAGGTTCAGTGGGGCTATGTTAACTTTTATATAATTACGTTTTAAAACAAAGAATTCAGATTCATTAAGTGAACTGACGTATTACTAAATACGCAGGACAGAGATTTTTAATTTATATGCCATTTTTGAATAAGCACATTATGCCAGTTATTCCATCTAAACTTACATGACTTTTGAGACATGCATGTTTATAAATCTCTCTCTCTCTCTCTCTCTCTCTCTCTCTCTCTCTCTCTATATATATATATATATATATATATATATATATATATATACTTATGAAACTACGTATCTATCTATCTATCTATCTATTAACGTAGATATCTATCCATCTAAACATATCCCTACTAAGTACCAGCCTAACCATTATTTACTTTTTATCTATCTATCTATCTATCGGACGGTCGGTTGGTCATTTGACTTTTCGTCTGTCTGATTCATGGCATGCCTACATTAACATTGGTTAATTCGCTTTAATTTAAGTATTGATTGCAGATAGCATTTACCTTAAAATGTCCATAATTAAGAGAAGTCGAAAACCGTTTGTGTGAATGCAATAACTTTTGTTGGTTGTGTAATTACTTAAGAAGCATACGTATCAGTATTGCTATTAACGTTGTAAACATCGCAAATATTTATGTAATTATTTATACCAGAATATTAATTATTTTACAATTGTTACTCCTGCTGTCCTTTGATATAGAGCTACCAGCAGTTATCCAAATACTCGACCAACTAAATTTATCCTAAATCCACGTGATGGATGTTTGACAAGGCCTGTTCAAATACAACTATGAGCTTTCAAGCAAATAGATGTATTATTTAGTACCAAAGGATTAAGTTCTTTGATATTGGTAGGTGGATTAAGGCTGTCGAGTCTTTCTCAAAGAGGAAACAAATAAACCCATAAATCTGATTCGCATCCCTGAAATTCAATTGTTATCATCCGAACTTTAATTTATTACGATACCTATCTCTTTATCCTTAACTTCATGTGATTGTACTGTGATGAAAAAAGTACACAAGGAGTGCAAGAAGCCTAGATTTAAAGTGTGACATTTTCTGGACTCCAGTCTTCTGAAGTATCTGAGTCCAGTAACGCAAAAATATTAGAAAATAGGACATAATACAAGAGGGAAAAGGTTAAATTTCATTTTTAAAAAAAAACGTTTTATGGTTCAATCACTCCAAAAGAAAGAAATATGTCAAATACATATCAATTGAATATCAATGAATAATGATGCTTGAATATATAACATTATCGGTATAATTTCTTGTGACGGAGAAGACATTTTGACCCGGGAAATTATTTGATGCGTGTCTTTGGAATTGAAGCTTTATCATCCCCACTCGAAATATTGATCAGATAACAAGTGCCTAGATTTATAGTTCAACATGTATCATGACCACTCACCAACGAAGAACAAGGCCCAGCAATGCAACATTGTTAGAAAAACAGGACACGACACGACACAAAAATGGTAAAAGCTTAGGGACAAATTTTATGTTCATTTACTCCCAAAGAGGTAAGAATTGTCACGAAGTAAATTCTACGTAAAAGGAACGAAACAGTTCAATATAATGACCCAGTTTTAAAAGCGCAAAGTTCTCTTGGCATTCAAACGTTGGTAGGGTACACAAACTTCAGCTAATTATATATCTTCGGTTGACATGCTCTCTTGCTTTCTTCCTTGCGTTCCTTCTGTAGTCTCGTGTGTGTAGAATAGGCCTGATGAGCCGTTTGTTCTGCATGCCGTAAGTCAACCAATAGAGGCGGACTTTTTGCCGTTGGAGGACTCACGGTACTTATTCAGTTTCCATTATAAACCTATGCAAATACCTTGATATTGAAATTTAGTAACTTGAAATTTCTGAATGCTCATGATCAAAGCTATATTTATCAGTAGGCCTATAGAAACATCTTTGATGACAGCTTCTTTGCAGAGAAAATCAAATGAGCCGAAGAATTTTCTGGTTTGAAAAATGAGCTCTCAGTTCAACACCAAGGATTCAGGTGATAATTTCAGTAATGAGTTTTCTCAACTCAAGTCTGTGAAAGTACTGAAATTCCATCAATACAACAATGTCTCTGCATTTTCAGTTGCAGCTGGGATAAACTCTCAAAAGATTCTCTTTACTAAAATCTTACATTCATTATCAACCACTTATAGCCAGCCATATAGATAGATATTCCATTGTATCCCTCGTCCATTTCTAGACTGGTCCCCATTTTTATATATCAGTAGTACAGTGAGTCCTGGATGCTCCCCATAAGGCATTTCACCTGAGAATGTCTAAAGAAGGTTTTGCTTTCTGTGCTTAGGATTTTACAATTGTTTGCCTCTGATATGTATTCCTTTGACTAGTTATTGTGACCCCGTTGCCTTTAATATTTGTCTGAAAGTGAATATTTACGTTTCACTGAATTTGGCGAAGATGGTATCTTTACTACTTTTGCTACCTAGCTTTATCTCGGCAATATATAGCCATGATTGTACTGATGTACCGTTAAACACACACACACACACACACACACACACACACACACACACACACATACATACATACATACATTCATTGTTAGTCACAGAAGTTGTAAAGTAACACCTGTATTTATCGGACAGAGATGGGGCAAACGACTGAGACATTATTCGTGATTGTTGTTGGGTCTTTTTTTTTTGGTGTTCACTTTAGTTTTGTTATTTCATTTACAGCAATATTTAAGTCGAATTCCCCATTGTTTTATATAATCACTGTAGAAAGTATAATGCAATCAGTATGTTTCAGCGACGATTAAATTGTTTGTCGATTATTATATATATTTTTATCATGACCTTTAAGAAAAGAATTCGGTCTCATTAAATGTAATGTAGTCTTGGTATATGCTTACAGAGATTTTAAATGGGTACGGCATTTCTGAATAGTACTTTTATACCATTTGTCCACCTAAACTTACATGACATTTGAGACATGTACATTAATAAATATCTACATATTTTTCTGTCAAGCTACATACCTACCAATCCATCTATTATCTATTTACGTAGATCTCTGTCCATCTAATAAGTACCGGTCTAACGACTTACTAGCCTAACTACTTGCTTAACTAGTAAACAGAAAGGATGATTCATCATACATTAGTAGCTTATAACGAAAAGAAGCGAACATTGATTTTTTTGTCGTTTAATTTTCTTTACGAAAACCTGTGGGTTATATATGTCCGCGGGTATTCTGATTTGTTTTGTTTTCACAAAATAGAAAAAGTGCGGTTCTAATTTACCGTACTAAATACCGTAAATTACTCTTTATATATACAACATTTAGTCAGTTTTTACCCTGAGGCTCAATGGGGCTATGTTACCTTTTTATAAAACTTTTATTCAATTTTTCACTCTGAGGCTCAATGGGGCTATGTTACCTTTCTATAAAACTTTTACTCAGTTTTTCACCCTGAGGCTCAGTGGGCAATGCTATCTTTTATATCATTACCTTTTAAAACAAAGAATTCAGATTCTTTAAGTGAACTGACGTATTGCTATATACGTAGCACAGAGACTTGTAATTTATATGTCATTTTTAATTAAGCACATTATACCAGTTATTCCATCTAAACTTACATGATTTTTTAGACACGCCTCTCTCTCTCTCTCTCTCTCTTTCTCTCTCTCTCTCTCTCTCTCTCTCTCTCTCTCTCTCTATATATATATATATATATATATATATATATATATATATATATATATATATACTTATCTATCTATCTATCAACGTAAATATATATCCATCTAAACAGATACCTACTAAGTACCAGCCTAACCATTATTTACTTTTTATCTATCTATCTATCTATCTATCGGACGGTCGGTTGGTCATTTGTCTGGTCTTTTCGTCTGTATGATTCATGGCATGCCTAATTTAATATTGGTTAATTCGCTTTAATTTAAGTATTTATTGGAGATAGCATTTACCTTAAAATGTCCATAATTAAGATAAGCTGAAAACCGTTTGTGTGAATGCAATAACTTTTGTTGGTTGTGTAATTACTTAAGAAGCATACGTATCAGTATTGCTATTAACGTTGTAAACATCGCAAATATTTATGTAATTATTTATACCAGAATATTAATTATTTTACAATTGTTACTCCTGCTGTCCTTTGATATAGAGCTACCAGCAGTTATCCAAATACTCGACCAACTAAATTTATCCTAAATCCACGTGATGGATGTTTGACAAATGCTATTCAAACACAACTATGAGCTTTCAAGCAAATAGATGTATTATTTAGTACCAAAGGAATAAGTTCTTTGATATTGGTAGGTGGATTAAGGCTGTCGCGTCTTTTCAAAGAGGAAACAAATAAACCCATAAATTTGACTGGCATCCCTGAAATTCAATTGTTATCATCCGAACTTTAATTTATTACGATACCTATCTCTTTATCCATAACTTCATGTGCTTGTGCTGTGATGAAAAAAGTACACAAGGAATGCAAGAAGGCTGGATTTAAAGTGTGACATTTTCAGGATGCCAGTCTTCTGAAGTGTCTAGGTCAAGTAACGCAAAAATATTAGAAAATAGGACATAATACAAGAGGGAAAAGGTTAAAATTTCATTTTAAAAAAAGTGTTATGGTTCAGTCACTCCAAAAGAAAGAAATATGTTAAATACATATCAATTGAATATCAATGAATAATGATGCTTGAATAAATAACGTTATCGAGATGATTTCTTGTGACAGAGAAGACATTTTGACCATGGAAATTATATGATGCGTGTCTCTGGAATTAAAGCTTTATCATCCCCACTCGAAATATTGATCAGATAACAAGTGCCTAGATTTATAGTTCAACATGTAACATGACCACTCTCTAATGAAGAATAAGGCCCAGCAATTCAACATTGTTAGAAAAACAGGACACGACACGACACAAAAATGGTAAAAGCTTAGGGACAAATTTTATGTTCATTTACTCCCAAAGAGGTAAGAATTGTCACGAAGTAAATTCTACGTAAAAGGAACGAAACAGTTCAATATAATGACCCAGTTTTAAAAGCGCAAAGTTCTCTTGGCATTCAAACGTTGGTAGGGTACACAAACTTCAGCTAATTATATATCTTCGGTTGACATGCTCTCTTGCTTTCTTCCTTGCGTTCCTTCTGTAATCTCGTGTGTGTAGAATAGGCCTGATGAGCCGTTTGTTCTGCATGCCGTAAGTCAACCAATAGAGGCGGACTTTTTGCCGTTGGAGGACTCACGGTACTTATTCAGTTTCCATTATAAACCTATGCAAATACCCTGATATTAAAATTTAGTAACTTGAAATTTCTGAATGCTCATGATCAAAGCTATATTTATCAGTAGGCCTATAGAAACATCTTTGATGACAGCTTCTGTGCAGAGAAAATCAAATGAGCCGAAGAATTTTCTAGTTTGAAAAATGAGCTCTCAATTCAACACCAAGGATTCAGGTGATAATTTCAGTAATGAGTTTTCTCAACTCTGGTCTGTGAAAGTACTGAAATTCCATCAATACAACAATGTCTCTGCATTTTCAGTTGCATCTGGGATAAGCTCTCAAACGATTCTCTTTACTAAAATCTTACATTCATTATCAACCAATCGTAGTCAGCCATATACATATATATTCCATTTTATCCCTCGCCCATTTCTAGACTGGTTCCCATTTTTATATATCAGTAGTACAGCGAGTCCTGGATGCTTCCCATAAGGCATTTCACCTGAGAATGTCTAAAGAAGGTTTTGCTTTCTGTGCTTAGGATTTTACAATTGTTTGCCTCTGATATGTATTCCTTTGACTAGTTATTGTGACCCCGTTGCCTTTAATATTTGTCTGATAGCGCATATTTATGTTTCACTGAATTTGGCGAAGTTGGTATCTTTACTACTTTTGCTTCCTAGCTTTATCTCGGCACTATATAGCCATGATTGTACTGATGTACCGTTAAACATACATACATACATACATTGTTAGTCACAGAAGTTGTACAGTAACACTTGTATTTATCAGACAGAGATGGGGCAAACGACTGAGACATTATTCGTGATTGTTGTTGGGTCTTTTTTTGGTGTTCACTTTAGTTTTGTTATTTCATTTACAGGAATGTTTAAGTCGAATTCCCCATTGTTTTATATAATCACTGTAGAAAGTATAATGTAATCAGTGTGTTTCAGCGACGATTAAATTGTTTATCCATTATTATATATATTTTTATCATGACCATTAAGAAAAGAATTCGGTCTCATTAAATGTAATGTAGTCTTGGTATATGCTTACAGAGATTTTAAATGGGTACGGCATTTCTGAATAGTACTTTTATACCATTTGTCCACCTAAACTTACATGACTTTTGAGACATGTACATTAATAAATATCTACATATTTTTCTGTCAAGCTACATACCTACCAATCCATCTATTATCTATTTACGTAGATCTCTGTCCATCTAATAAGTACCGGTCTAACGACTTACTTGCCTAACTTCTTGCCTTACTAGTAAACAGAAAGGATGATTCATCATACATTAATAGTTTATATTATGTTTATAATGAAAAGAAGCAAACATTGATTTTTTTATCGTTTAATTTTCTTTACGAAAACCTGCAGGCTGTATACGTCCACGGGTAATCTGATATGTTTTGTTTTCACAAAGTAGAAAAAGTGCGGTTCTAATTTACCGTACTAAATACCGTAAATTTCTCTTTATAGATAAAACATTTACTCAGTTTTTACCCTGAGGCTCAATGAGGCTATGTTACCTTTTTATAAAACTTTTATTCAGTTTTTCACTCTGAGGCTCAGTGGGGCTATGTTAACTTTTATATAATTAACTTTTAAAACAAAGAATTCAGATTCATTAAGTGAACTGACGTATTACTATATACGCAGGACAGAGATTTTTAATTTATATGCCATTTTTGAATAAGCACATTATGCCAGTTATTCCATCTAAACTTACATGACTTTTGAGACATGCATGTTTATAAATCTCTCTCTCTCTCTCTCTCTCTCTATTTATATATATATATATATATATATATATATATATATATATATATATATATATATATATATATATATATATACTTATGAAACTACGTATCTATCTATCTATCTATTAACGTAGCTATCTATCCATCTAAACATATACCTACTAAGTACCAGCCTAACCATTATTTACTTTTTATCTATCTATCGGACGGTCGGTTGGTCATTTGACTTTTCGTCTGTCTGATTCATGGCATGCCTACATTAACATTGGTTAATTCGCTTTAATTTAAGTATTGATTGCAGATAGCATTTACCTTAAAATGTCCATAATTAAGAGAAGTCGAAAACCGTTTGTGTGAATGCAATAACTTTTGTTGGTTGTGTAATTACTTAAGAAGCATACGTATCAGTATTACTATTAACGTTGTAAACATCGCAAATATTTATGTAATTATTTATACCAGAATATTAATTATTTTACAATTGTTACTCCTGCTGTCCTTTGATATAGAGCTACCAGCAGTTGTCCAAATACTCGACCAACTAAATTTATCCTAAATCCACGTGATGGATGTTTGACAAGGGCTGTTCAAATACAACTATGAGCTTTCAAGCAAATAGATGTATTATTTAGTACCAAAGGATTAAGTTCTTTGATATTGGTTGGTGGATTAAGGCTGTCGAGTCTTTCTCAAAGAGGAAACAAATAAACCCATAAATTTGATTCGCATCCCTGAAATTCAATTGTTATCATCCGAACTTTAATTTATTACGATACCTATCTCTTTATCCTTAACTTCATGTGATTGTACTGTGATGAAAAAAGTACACAAGGAGTGCAAGAAGCCTAGATTTAAAGTGTGACATTTTCTGGACTCCAGTCTTCTGAAGTATCTGAGTCCAGTAACGCAAAAATATTAGAAAATAGGACATTATACAAGTTGGAAAAGGTTAAATTTCATTTTGAAAAAAAACGTTTTATGGTTCAATCACTCGAAAAGAAAGAAATATGTTAAATACATATCAACTGAATATCAATGAATAATGATGCTTGAATAAATAACATTATCGGTATAATTTCTTGTGACGGAGAATACATTTTGACCCGGGAAATTATTTGATGCGTGTCTTTGGAATTGAAGCTTTATCATCCCCACTCGAAATATTGATCAGATAACAAGTGCCTAGATTTATAGTTCAACATGTATCATGACCACTCACCAACGAAGAACAAGGCCCAGCAATGCAACATTGTTAGAAAAACAGGACACGACACGACACAAAAATGGTAAAAGCTTAGGGACAAATTTTATGTTCATTTACTCCCAAAGAGGTAAGAATTGTCACGAAGTAAATTCTACGTAAAAGGAACGAAACAGTTCAATATAATGACCCAGTTTTAAAAGCGCAAAGTTCTCTTGGCATTCAAACGTTGGTAGGGTACACAAACTTCAGCTAATTATATATCTTCGGTTGACATGCTCTCTTGCTTTCTTCCTTGCGTTCCTTCTGTAGTCTCGTGTGTGTAGAATAGGCCTGATGAGCCGTTTGTTCTGCATGCCGTAAGTCAACCAATAGAGGCGGACTTTTTGCCGTTGGAGGACTCACGGTACTTATTCAGTTTCCATTATAAACCTATGCAAATACCTTGATATTGAAATTTAGTAACTTGAAATTTCTGAATGCTCATGATCAAAGCTATATTTATCAGTAGGCCTATAGAAACATCTTTGATGACAGCTTCTTTGCAGAGAAAATCAAATGAGCCGAAGAATTTTCTGGTTTGAAAAATGAGCTCTCAATTCAACACCAAGGATTCAGGTGATAATTTCAGTAATGAGTTTTCTCAACTCAAGTCTGTGAAAGTACTGAAATTCCATCAATACAACAATGTCTCTGCATTTTCAGTTGCATCTGGGATAAGCTCTCAAACGATTCTCTTTACTAAAATCTTACATTCATTATCAACCAATCGTAGTCAGCCATATACATATATATTCCATTTTATCCCTCGCCCATTTCTAGACTGGTTCCCATTTTTATATATCAGTAGTACAGCGAGTCCTGGATGCTTCCCATAAGGCATTTCACCTGAGAATGTCTAAAGAAGGTTTTGCTTTCTGTGCTTAGGATTTTACAATTGTTTGCCTCTGATATGTATTCCTTTGACTAGTTATTGTGACCCCGTTGCCTTTAATATTTGTCTGATAGCGCATATTTATGTTTCACTGAATTTGGCGAAGTTGGTATCTTTACTACTTTTGCTTCCTAGCTTTATCTCGGCACTATATAGCCATGATTGTACTGATGTACCGTTAAACATGCATACATACATACATTGTTAGTCACAGAAGTTGTACAGTAACACCTGCATTTATCAGACAGAGATGGGGCAAACGACTGAGACATTATTCGTGATTGTTGTTGGGTCTTTTTTGGTGTTCACTTTAGTTTTGTTATTTCATTTACAGGAATGTTTAAGTCGAATTCCCCATTGTTTTATATAATCACTGTAGAAAGTATAATGTAATCAGTATGTTTCAGCGACGATTAAATTGTTTATCCATTATTATATATATTTTTATCATGACCTTTAAGAAAAGAATTCGGTCTCATTAAATGTAATGTAGTCTTGGTATATGCTTACAGAGATTTTAAATGGGTACGGCATTTCTGAATAGCACTTTTATACCATTTGTCCACCTAAACTTACATGACATTTGAGACATGTACATTAATAAATATCTACATATTTTTCTGTCAAGCTACATACCTACCAATCCATCTATTATCTATTTACGTAGATCTCTGTCCATCTAATAAGTACCGGTCTAACGACTTACTTGCCTAATTACTTGCTTAACTAGTAAACAGAAAGGATGATTCATCATACATTAGTAATTTATATTATGTTTATAATGAAAAGAAGCGAACATTGATTTTTTGTCGTTTAATTTTCTTTACGAAAACCTGTGGGTTATATACGTCCACGGGTGATCTGATTTGTTTTGTTTTCACAAAATAGAAAAAGTGCGGTTATAATTTACCGTACTAAATACCGTAAATTACTCTTTATATATACAAGATTTAGTCAGTTTTTACCCTGAGGCTCAATGGGGCTATGTTACCTTTTTATAAAAC
Source organism: Sinohyriopsis cumingii (assembly GCA_028554795.2). Taxonomy (NCBI): domain Eukaryota; kingdom Metazoa; phylum Mollusca; class Bivalvia; order Unionida; family Unionidae; genus Sinohyriopsis; species Sinohyriopsis cumingii. The sequence continues at coordinate 44,083,233 of CM068831.1, read as the reverse complement.
TTTTATTCAGTTTTTCACTCTGAGGCTCAATGGGGCTATGTTACCTTTCTATAAAACTTTTACTCAGTTTTTCACCCTGAGGCTCAGTGGGCAATGTTATCTTTTATATCATTACCTTTTAAAACAAAGAATTCAGATTCATTAAGTGAACTGACGTATTACTATATACGCAGGACAGAGATATTTAATTTATATGCCATTTTTAATTAAGCACATTATACCAGTTATTCCATCTAAACTTACATGATTTTTTAGACACGCGTCTCTCTCTCTCTCTCTCTCTCTCTATATATATATATATATATATACTTATCTATCTATCTATCAACGTAAATATATATCCATCTAAACAGATACCTACTAAGTACCAGCCTAACCATTATTTACTTTTTATCTATCTATCTATCTATCTATCGGACGGTCGGTTGGTCATTTGTCTGGTCTTTTCGTCTGTATGATTCATGGCATGCCTAATTTAATATTGGTTAATTCGCTTTAATTTAAGTATTTATTGGAGATAGCATTTACCTTAAAATGTCCATAATTAAGATAAGCTGAAAACCGTTTGTGTGAATGCAATAACTTTTGTTGGTTGTGTAATTACTTAAGAAGCATACGTATCAGTATTGCTATTAACGTTGTAAACATCGCAAATATTTATATAATTATTTATACCAAAATATTAATTATTTTACAATTGTTACTCCTGTTGTCCTTTGATATAGAGCTACCAGCAGTTATCCAAATACTCGACCAACTAAATTTATCCTAAATCCACGTGATGGATGTTTGACAAGGGCTATTCAAATACAACTATGAGCTTTCAAGCAAATAGATGTATTATTTAGTACCAAAGGAATAAGTTCTTTTATATTGGTAGGTGGATTAAGGCTGTCGCGTCTTTTCAAAGAGGAAACAAATAAACCCATAAATTTGACTGGCATCCCTGAAATTCAATTGTTATCATCCGAACTTTAATTTATTACGATACCTATCTCTTTATCCATAACGTCATGTGCTTGTGCTGTGATGAAAAAAGTACATAAGGAATGCAAGAAGCCTGGATTTAAAGTGTGACATTTTCAGGATGCCAGTCTTCTGAAGTATCTAGGTCAAGTAACGAAAAAATATTAGAAAATAGGACATAATACAAGAGGGAAAAGGTTAAAATTTCATTTTAAAAAAAGTGTTATGGTTCAGTCACTCCAAAAGAAAGAAATATGTTAAATATATATCAGTTGAATATCAATGAACATGATGCTTGATAAATAACGTTATCGAGATGATTTCTTGTGACAGAGAAGACATTTTGACCATGGAAATTATATGATGCGTGTCTCTGGAATTAAAGCTTTATCATCCCCACTCGAAGTATTGATCAGATAACAAGTGCCTAGATTTATAGTTCAACATGTAACATGACCACTCACTAATGAAGAATAAGGCCCAGCAATTCAACATTGTTAGAAAAACAGGACACGACACGACACAAAAATGGTAAAAGCTTAGGGACAAATTTTATGTTCATTTACTCCCAAAGAGGTAAGAATTGTCACGAAGTAAATTCTACGTAAAAGGAACGAAACAGTTCAATATAATGACCCAGTTTTAAAAGCGCAAAGTTCTTTTGGCATTCAAACGTTGGTAGGGTACACAAACTTCAGCTAATTATATATCTTCGGTTGACATGCTCTCTTGCTTTCTTCCTTGCGTTCCTTCTGTAATCTCGTGTGTGTAGAATAGGCCTGATGAGCCGTTTGTTCTGCATGCCGTAAGTCAACCAATAGAGGCAGACTTTTTGCCGTTGGATGACTCACCGTACTTATTCAGTTTCCATTATAAACCTATGCAAATACCTTGATATTAAAATTTAGTAACTTGAAATTTCTGAATGCTCATGATCAAAGCTATATTTATCAGTAGGCCTATAGAAACATCTTTGATGACAGCTTCTTTGCAGAGAAAATCAAATGAGCCGAAGAATTTTCTGGTTTGAAAAATGAGCTCTCAATTCAACACCAAGGATTCAGGTGATAATTTCAGCAATGAGTTTTCTCAACTCAAGTCTGTGAAAGTACTGAAATTCCATCAATACAACAATGTCTCTGCATTTTCAGTTGCATCTGGGATAAGCTCTCAAACGATTCTCTTTACTAAAATCTTACATTCATTATCAACCAATCGTAGTCAGCCATATACATATATATTCCATTTTATCCCTCGCCCATTTCTAGACTGGTTCCCATTTTTATATATCAGTAGTACAGTGAGTCCTGGATGCTTCCCATAAGGCATTTCACCTGAGAATGTCTAAAGAAGGTTTTGCTTTCTGTGCTTAGGATTTTACAATTGTTTGCCTCTGATATGTATTCCTTTGACTAGTTATTGTTACCCCGTTGCCTTTAATATTTGTCTGATAGTGCATATTTATGTTTCACTGACTTTGGCGAAGTTGGTATCTTTACTACTTTTGCTTCCTAGCTTTATCTCGGCACTATATAGCCATGATTGTACTGATGTACCGTTAAACATACATACATACATACATTGTTAGTCACAGAAGTTGTACAGTAACACCTGTATTTATCAGACAGAGATGGGGCAAACGACTGAGACAGTATTCGTGATTGTTGTTGGGTCTTTTTTTGGTGTTCACTTTAGTTTTGTTATTTCATTTACAGGAATGTTTAAGTCGAATTCCCCATTGTTTTATATAATCACTGTAGAAAGTATAATGTAATCAGTATGTTTCAGCGACGATTAAATTGTTTATCCATTATTATATATATTTTTATCATGACCATTAAGAAAAGAATTCGGTCTCATTAAATGTAATGTAGTCTTGGTATATGCTTACAGAGATTTTAAATGGGTACGGCATTTCTGAATAGTACTTTTATACCATTTGTCCACCTAAACTTACATGACATTTGAGACATGTACATTAATAAATCTCTACTTATTTTTCTGTCAAGCTACATACCTACCAATCCATCTATTATCTATTTACGTAGATCTCTGTCCATCTAATAAGTACCAGCCTAACGACTTACTTGCCTAACTACTTGCTTAACTAGTAAACAGAAAGGATGATTCATCATACATTAGTAGCTTATATTATGTTTATAATGAAAGAAGCGAACATTGATTTTTTTGTCGTTTAATTTTCTTTACGAAAACCTGCAGGCTATATACGTCCACGGGTAATCTGATATGTTTTGTTTTCACAAAATAGAAAAAGTGCGGTTCTAATTTACCATACTAAATACCGTAAATTACTCTTTATAGATAAAACATTTACTCAGTTTTTACCCTGAGGCTCAATGAGGTTATGTTACCTTTTTATAAAACTTTTATTCAGTTTTTCACTCTGAGGCTCAGTGGGGCTATGTTACCTTTTTATAAAACCTTTACTCAGTTTTTCACCCTGAGGTTCAGTGGGGCTATGTTAACTTTTATATAATTACCTTTTAAAACAAAGAATTCAGATTCATTAAGTGAACTGACGTATTACTATATACGCAGGACAGAGATTTTTAATTTATATGCCATTTTTGAATAAGCACATTATGCCAGTTATTCCATCTAAACTTACATGACTTTTGAGACATGCATGTTTATAAATCTCTCTCTCTCTCTCTCTCTCTCTCTCTCTCTCTCTCTATATATATATATATATATATATATATATATATATATATATATATACTTATGAAACTACGTATCTATCTATCTATCTATCTATTAACGTAGATATCTATCCATCTAAACATATCCCTACTAAGTACCAGCCTAACCATTATTTACTTTTTATCTATCTATCTATCTATCGGACGGTCGGTTGGTCATTTGACTTTTCGTCTGTCTGATTCATGGCATGCCTACATTAACATTGGTTAATTCGCTTTAATTTAAGTATTGATTGCAGATAGCATTTACCTTAAAATGTCCATAATTAAGAGAAGTCGAAAACCGTTTGTGTGAATGCAATAACTTTTGTTGGTTGTGTAATTACTTAAGAAGCATACGTATCAGTATTGCTATTAACGTTGTAAACATCGCAAATATTTATGTAATTATTTATACCAGAATATTAATTATTTTACAATTGTTACTCCTGCTGTCCTTTGATATAGAGCTACCAGCAGTTATCCAAATACTCGACCAACTAAATTTATCCTAAATCCACGTGATGGATGTTTGACAAGGCCTGTTCAAATACAACTATGAGCTTTCAAGCAAATAGATGTATTATTTAGTACCAAAGGATTAAGTTCTTTGATATTGGTAGGTGGATTAAGGCTGTCGAGTCTTTCTCAAAGAGGAAACAAATAAACCCATAAATCTGATTCGCATCCCTGAAATTCAATTGTTATCATCCGAACTTTAATTTATTACGATACCTATCTCTTTATCCTTAACTTCATGTGATTGTACTGTGATGAAAAAAGTACACAAGGAGTGCAAGAAGCCTAGATTTAAAGTGTGACATTTTCTGGACTCCAGTCTTCTGAAGTATCTGAGTCCAGTAACGCAAAAATATTAGAAAATAGGACATAATACAAGAGGGAAAAGGTTAAATTTCATTTTTAAAAAAAAACGTTTTATGGTTCAATCACTCCAAAAGAAAGAAATATGTCAAATACATATCAATTGAATATCAATGAATAATGATGCTTGAATATATAACATTATCGGTATAATTTCTTGTGACGGAGAAGACATTTTGACCCGGGAAATTATTTGATGCGTGTCTTTGGAATTGAAGCTTTATCATCCCCACTCGAAATATTGATCAGATAACAAGTGCCTAGATTTATAGTTCAACATGTATCATGACCACTCACCAACGAAGAACAAGGCCCAGCAATGCAACATTGTTAGAAAAACAGGACACGACACGACACAAAAATGGTAAAAGCTTAGGGACAAATTTTATGTTCATTTACTCCCAAAGAGGTAAGAATTGTCACGAAGTAAATTCTACGTAAAAGGAACGAAACAGTTCAATATAATGACCCAGTTTTAAAAGCGCAAAGTTCTCTTGGCATTCAAACGTTGGTAGGGTACACAAACTTCAGCTAATTATATATCTTCGGTTGACATGCTCTCTTGCTTTCTTCCTTGCGTTCCTTCTGTAGTCTCGTGTGTGTAGAATAGGCCTGATGAGCCGTTTGTTCTGCATGCCGTAAGTCAACCAATAGAGGCGGACTTTTTGCCGTTGGAGGACTCACGGTACTTATTCAGTTTCCATTATAAACCTATGCAAATACCTTGATATTGAAATTTAGTAACTTGAAATTTCTGAATGCTCATGATCAAAGCTATATTTATCAGTAGGCCTATAGAAACATCTTTGATGACAGCTTCTTTGCAGAGAAAATCAAATGAGCCGAAGAATTTTCTGGTTTGAAAAATGAGCTCTCAGTTCAACACCAAGGATTCAGGTGATAATTTCAGTAATGAGTTTTCTCAACTCAAGTCTGTGAAAGTACTGAAATTCCATCAATACAACAATGTCTCTGCATTTTCAGTTGCAGCTGGGATAAACTCTCAAAAGATTCTCTTTACTAAAATCTTACATTCATTATCAACCACTTATAGCCAGCCATATAGATAGATATTCCATTGTATCCCTCGTCCATTTCTAGACTGGTCCCCATTTTTATATATCAGTAGTACAGTGAGTCCTGGATGCTCCCCATAAGGCACTTCACCTGAGAATGTCTAAAGAAGGTTTTGCTTTCTGTGCTTAGGATTTTACAATTGTTTGCCTCTGATATGTATTCCTTTGACTAGTTATTGTGACCCCGTTGCCTTTAATATTTGTCTGATAGCGCATATTTATGTTTCACTGAATTTGGCGAAGTTGGTATCTTTACTACTTTTGCTTCCTAGCTTTATCTCGGCACTATATAGCCATGATTGTACTGATGTACCGTTAAACATACATACATACATACATTGTTAGTCACAGAAGTTGTACAGTAACACTTGTATTTATCAGACAGAGATGGGGCAAACGACTGAGACATTATTCGTGATTGTTGTTGGGTCTCTTTTTGGTGTTCACTTTAGTTTTGTTATTTCATTTACAGGAATGTTTAAGTCGAATTCCCCATTGTTTTATATAATCACTGTAGAAAGTATAATGTAATCAGTATGTTTCAGCGACGATTAAATTGTTTATCCATTATTATATATATTTTTATCATGACCATTAAGAAAAGAATTCGGTCTCATTAAATGTAATGTAGTCTTGGTATATGCTTACAGAGATTTTAAATGGGTACGGCATTTCTGAATAGTACTTTTATACCATTTGTCCACCTAAACTTACATGACTTTTGAGACATGTACATTAATAAATATCTACATATTTTTCTGTCAAGCTATATACCTACCAATCCATCTATTATCTATTTACGTAGATCTCTGTCCATCTAATAAGTACCGGTCTAACGACTTACTTGCCTAACTTCTTGCCTTACTAGTAAACAGAAAGGATGATTCATCATACATTAATAGTTTATATTATGTTTATAATGAAAAGAAGCGAACATTGATTTTTTTATCGTTTAATTTTCTTTACGAAAACCTGCAGGCTGTATACGTCCACGGGTAATCTGATATGTTTTGTTTTCACAAAGTAGAAAAAGTGCGGTTCTAATTTACCGTACTAAATACCGTAAATTACTCTTTATAGATAAAACATTTACTCAGTTTTTACCCTGAGGCTCAATGAGGCTATGTTACCTTTTTATAAAACTTTTATTCAGTTTTTCACTCTGAGGCTCAGTGGGGCTATGTTACCTTTTTATAAAACTTTTACTCAGTTTCTCACCCTGAGGTTCAGTGGGGCTATGTTAACTTTTATATAATTACGTTTTAAAACAAAGAATTCAGATTCATTAAGTGAACTGACGTATTACTAAATACGCAGGACAGATATTTTTAATTTATATGCCATTTTTGAATAAGCACATTATGCCAGTTATTCCATCTAAACTTACATGACTTTTGAGACATGCATGTTTATAAATCTCTCTCTCTCTCTCTCTCTCTCTCTCTATATATATATATATATATATATATATATATATATATATATATATATATATATATATATATATACTTATGAAACTACGTATCTATCTATCTATCTATCTATTAACGTAGATATCTATCCATCTAAACATATCCCTACTAAGTACCAGCCTAACCATTATTTACTTTTTATCTATCTATCTATCTATCGGACGGTCGGTTGGTCATTTGACTTTTCGTCTGTCTGATTCATGGCATGCCTACATTAACATTGGTTAATTCGCTTTAATTTAAGTATTGATTGCAGATAGCATTTACCTTAAAATGTCCATAATTAAGAGAAGTCGAAAACCGTTTGTGTGAATGCAATAACTTTTGTTGGTTGTGTAATTACTTAAGAAGCATACGTATCAGTATTGCTATTAACGTTGTAAACATCGCAAATATTTATGTAATTATTTATACCAGAATATTAATTATTTTACAATTGTTACTCCTGCTGTCCTTTGATATAGAGCTACCAGCAGTTATCCAAATACTCGACCAACTAAATTTATCCTAAATCCACGTGATGGATGTTTGACAAGGCCTGTTCAAATACAACTATGAGCTTTCAAGCAAATAGATGTATTATTTAGTACCAAAGGATTAAGTTCTTTGATATTGGTAGGTGGATTAAGGCTGTCGAGTCTTTCTCAAAGAGGAAACAAATAAACCCATAAATCTGATTCGCATCCCTGAAATTCAATTGTTATCATCCGAACTTTAATTTATTACGATACCTATCTCTTTATCCTTAACTTCATGTGATTGTACTGTGATGAAAAAAGTACACAAGGAGTGCAAGAAGCCTAGATTTAAAGTGTGACATTTTCTGGACTCCAGTCTTCTGAAGTATCTGAGTCCAGTAACGCAAAAATATTAGAAAATAGGACATAATACAAGAGGGAAAAGGTTAAATTTCATTTTTAAAAAAAAACGTTTTATGGTTCAATCACTCCAAAAGAAAGAAATATGTCAAATACATATCAATTGAATATCAATGAATAATGATGCTTGAATATATAACATTATCGGTATAATTTCTTGTGACGGAGAAGACATTTTGACCCGGGAAATTATTTGATGCGTGTCTTTGGAATTGAAGCTTTATCATCCCCACTCGAAATATTGATCAGATAACAAGTGCCTAGATTTATAGTTCAACATGTATCATGACCACTCACCAACGAAGAACAAGGCCCAGCAATGCAACATTGTTAGAAAAACAGGACACGACACGACACAAAAATGGTAAAAGCTTAGGGACAAATTTTATGTTCATTTACTCCCAAAGAGGTAAGAATTGTCACGAAGTAAATTCTACGTAAAAGGAACGAAACAGTTCAATATAATGACCCAGTTTTAAAAGCGCAAAGTTCTCTTGGCATTCAAACGTTGGTAGGGTACACAAACTTCAGCTAATTATATATCTTCGGTTGACATGCTCTCTTGCTTTCTTCCTTGCGTTCCTTCTGTAGTCTCGTGTGTGTAGAATAGGCCTGATGAGCCGTTTGTTCTGCATGCCGTAAGTCAACCAATAGAGGCGGACTTTTTGCCGTTGGAGGACTCACGGTACTTATTCAGTTTCCATTATAAACCTATGCAAATACCTTGATATTGAAATTTAGTAACTTGAAATTTCTGAATGCTCATGATCAAAGCTATATTTATCAGTAGGCCTATAGAAACATCTTTGATGACAGCTTCTTTGCAGAGAAAATCAAATGAGCCGAAGAATTTTCTGGTTTGAAAAATGAGCTCTCAGTTCAACACCAAGGATTCAGGTGATAATTTCAGTAATGAGTTTTCTCAACTCAAGTCTGTGAAAGTACTGAAATTCCATCAATACAACAATGTCTCTGCATTTTCAGTTGCAGCTGGGATAAACTCTCAAAAGATTCTCTTTACTAAAATCTTACATTCATTATCAACCACTTATAGCCAGCCATATAGATAGATATTCCATTGTATCCCTCGTCCATTTCTAGACTGGTCCCCATTTTTATATATCAGTAGTACAGTGAGTCCTGGATGCTCCCCATAAGGCATTTCACCTGAGAATGTCTAAAGAAGGTTTTGCTTTCTGTGCTTAGGATTTTACAATTGTTTGCCTCTGATATGTATTCCTTTGACTAGTTATTGTGACCCCGTTGCCTTTAATATTTGTCTGAAAGTGAATATTTACGTTTCACTGAATTTGGCGAAGATGGTATCTTTACTACTTTTGCTACCTAGCTTTATCTCGGCAATATATAGCCATGATTGTACTGATGTACCGTTAAACACACACACACACACACACACACACACACACACACACACATACATACATACATACATTCATTGTTAGTCACAGAAGTTGTAAAGTAACACCTGTATTTATCGGACAGAGATGGGGCAAACGACTGAGACATTATTCGTGATTGTTGTTGGGTCTTTTTTTTTTGGTGTTCACTTTAGTTTTGTTATTTCATTTACAGCAATATTTAAGTCGAATTCCCCATTGTTTTATATAATCACTGTAGAAAGTATAATGCAATCAGTATGTTTCAGCGACGATTAAATTGTTTGTCGATTATTATATATATTTTTATCATGACCTTTAAGAAAAGAATTCGGTCTCATTAAATGTAATGTAGTCTTGGTATATGCTTACAGAGATTTTAAATGGGTACGGCATTTCTGAATAGTACTTTTATACCATTTGTCCACCTAAACTTACATGACATTTGAGACATGTACATTAATAAATATCTACATATTTTTCTGTCAAGCTACATACCTACCAATCCATCTATTATCTATTTACGTAGATCTCTGTCCATCTAATAAGTACCGGTCTAACGACTTACTAGCCTAACTACTTGCTTAACTAGTAAACAGAAAGGATGATTCATCATACATTAGTAGCTTATAACGAAAAGAAGCGAACATTGATTTTTTTGTCGTTTAATTTTCTTTACGAAAACCTGTGGGTTATATATGTCCGCGGGTATTCTGATTTGTTTTGTTTTCACAAAATAGAAAAAGTGCGGTTCTAATTTACCGTACTAAATACCGTAAATTACTCTTTATATATACAACATTTAGTCAGTTTTTACCCTGAGGCTCAATGGGGCTATGTTACCTTTTTATAAAACTTTTATTCAATTTTTCACTCTGAGGCTCAATGGGGCTATGTTACCTTTCTATAAAACTTTTACTCAGTTTTTCACCCTGAGGCTCAGTGGGCAATGCTATCTTTTATATCATTACCTTTTAAAACAAAGAATTCAGATTCTTTAAGTGAACTGACGTATTGCTATATACGTAGCACAGAGACTTGTAATTTATATGTCATTTTTAATTAAGCACATTATACCAGTTATTCCATCTAAACTTACATGATTTTTTAGACACGCCTCTCTCTCTCTCTCTCTCTCTTTCTCTCTCTCTCTCTCTCTCTCTCTCTCTCTCTCTCTCTATATATATATATATATATATATATATATATATATATATATATATATATACTTATCTATCTATCTATCAACGTAAATATATATCCATCTAAACAGATACCTACTAAGTACCAGCCTAACCATTATTTACTTTTTATCTATCTATCTATCTATCTATCGGACGGTCGGTTGGTCATTTGTCTGGTCTTTTCGTCTGTATGATTCATGGCATGCCTAATTTAATATTGGTTAATTCGCTTTAATTTAAGTATTTATTGGAGATAGCATTTACCTTAAAATGTCCATAATTAAGATAAGCTGAAAACCGTTTGTGTGAATGCAATAACTTTTGTTGGTTGTGTAATTACTTAAGAAGCATACGTATCAGTATTGCTATTAACGTTGTAAACATCGCAAATATTTATGTAATTATTTATACCAGAATATTAATTATTTTACAATTGTTACTCCTGCTGTCCTTTGATATAGAGCTACCAGCAGTTATCCAAATACTCGACCAACTAAATTTATCCTAAATCCACGTGATGGATGTTTGACAAATGCTATTCAAACACAACTATGAGCTTTCAAGCAAATAGATGTATTATTTAGTACCAAAGGAATAAGTTCTTTGATATTGGTAGGTGGATTAAGGCTGTCGCGTCTTTTCAAAGAGGAAACAAATAAACCCATAAATTTGACTGGCATCCCTGAAATTCAATTGTTATCATCCGAACTTTAATTTATTACGATACCTATCTCTTTATCCATAACTTCATGTGCTTGTGCTGTGATGAAAAAAGTACACAAGGAATGCAAGAAGGCTGGATTTAAAGTGTGACATTTTCAGGATGCCAGTCTTCTGAAGTGTCTAGGTCAAGTAACGCAAAAATATTAGAAAATAGGACATAATACAAGAGGGAAAAGGTTAAAATTTCATTTTAAAAAAAGTGTTATGGTTCAGTCACTCCAAAAGAAAGAAATATGTTAAATACATATCAATTGAATATCAATGAATAATGATGCTTGAATAAATAACGTTATCGAGATGATTTCTTGTGACAGAGAAGACATTTTGACCATGGAAATTATATGATGCGTGTCTCTGGAATTAAAGCTTTATCATCCCCACTCGAAATATTGATCAGATAACAAGTGCCTAGATTTATAGTTCAACATGTAACATGACCACTCTCTAATGAAGAATAAGGCCCAGCAATTCAACATTGTTAGAAAAACAGGACACGACACGACACAAAAATGGTAAAAGCTTAGGGACAAATTTTATGTTCATTTACTCCCAAAGAGGTAAGAATTGTCACGAAGTAAATTCTACGTAAAAGGAACGAAACAGTTCAATATAATGACCCAGTTTTAAAAGCGCAAAGTTCTCTTGGCATTCAAACGTTGGTAGGGTACACAAACTTCAGCTAATTATATATCTTCGGTTGACATGCTCTCTTGCTTTCTTCCTTGCGTTCCTTCTGTAATCTCGTGTGTGTAGAATAGGCCTGATGAGCCGTTTGTTCTGCATGCCGTAAGTCAACCAATAGAGGCGGACTTTTTGCCGTTGGAGGACTCACGGTACTTATTCAGTTTCCATTATAAACCTATGCAAATACCCTGATATTAAAATTTAGTAACTTGAAATTTCTGAATGCTCATGATCAAAGCTATATTTATCAGTAGGCCTATAGAAACATCTTTGATGACAGCTTCTGTGCAGAGAAAATCAAATGAGCCGAAGAATTTTCTAGTTTGAAAAATGAGCTCTCAATTCAACACCAAGGATTCAGGTGATAATTTCAGTAATGAGTTTTCTCAACTCTGGTCTGTGAAAGTACTGAAATTCCATCAATACAACAATGTCTCTGCATTTTCAGTTGCATCTGGGATAAGCTCTCAAACGATTCTCTTTACTAAAATCTTACATTCATTATCAACCAATCGTAGTCAGCCATATACATATATATTCCATTTTATCCCTCGCCCATTTCTAGACTGGTTCCCATTTTTATATATCAGTAGTACAGCGAGTCCTGGATGCTTCCCATAAGGCATTTCACCTGAGAATGTCTAAAGAAGGTTTTGCTTTCTGTGCTTAGGATTTTACAATTGTTTGCCTCTGATATGTATTCCTTTGACTAGTTATTGTGACCCCGTTGCCTTTAATATTTGTCTGATAGCGCATATTTATGTTTCACTGAATTTGGCGAAGTTGGTATCTTTACTACTTTTGCTTCCTAGCTTTATCTCGGCACTATATAGCCATGATTGTACTGATGTACCGTTAAACATACATACATACATACATTGTTAGTCACAGAAGTTGTACAGTAACACTTGTATTTATCAGACAGAGATGGGGCAAACGACTGAGACATTATTCGTGATTGTTGTTGGGTCTTTTTTTGGTGTTCACTTTAGTTTTGTTATTTCATTTACAGGAATGTTTAAGTCGAATTCCCCATTGTTTTATATAATCACTGTAGAAAGTATAATGTAATCAGTGTGTTTCAGCGACGATTAAATTGTTTATCCATTATTATATATATTTTTATCATGACCATTAAGAAAAGAATTCGGTCTCATTAAATGTAATGTAGTCTTGGTATATGCTTACAGAGATTTTAAATGGGTACGGCATTTCTGAATAGTACTTTTATACCATTTGTCCACCTAAACTTACATGACTTTTGAGACATGTACATTAATAAATATCTACATATTTTTCTGTCAAGCTACATACCTACCAATCCATCTATTATCTATTTACGTAGATCTCTGTCCATCTAATAAGTACCGGTCTAACGACTTACTTGCCTAACTTCTTGCCTTACTAGTAAACAGAAAGGATGATTCATCATACATTAATAGTTTATATTATGTTTATAATGAAAAGAAGCAAACATTGATTTTTTTATCGTTTAATTTTCTTTACGAAAACCTGCAGGCTGTATACGTCCACGGGTAATCTGATATGTTTTGTTTTCACAAAGTAGAAAAAGTGCGGTTCTAATTTACCGTACTAAATACCGTAAATTTCTCTTTATAGATAAAACATTTACTCAGTTTTTACCCTGAGGCTCAATGAGGCTATGTTACCTTTTTATAAAACTTTTATTCAGTTTTTCACTCTGAGGCTCAGTGGGGCTATGTTAACTTTTATATAATTAACTTTTAAAACAAAGAATTCAGATTCATTAAGTGAACTGACGTATTACTATATACGCAGGACAGAGATTTTTAATTTATATGCCATTTTTGAATAAGCACATTATGCCAGTTATTCCATCTAAACTTACATGACTTTTGAGACATGCATGTTTATAAATCTCTCTCTCTCTCTCTCTCTCTCTATTTATATATATATATATATATATATATATATATATATATATATATATATATATATATATATATATATATACTTATGAAACTACGTATCTATCTATCTATCTATTAACGTAGCTATCTATCCATCTAAACATATACCTACTAAGTACCAGCCTAACCATTATTTACTTTTTATCTATCTATCTATCTATCGGACGGTCGGTTGGTCATTTGACTTTTCGTCAGTCTGATTAATGGCATGCCTGCATTAATATTGGTTAATTCGCTTTAATTTAACTATTGATTGGAGATAGCATTTACCTTAAAATGTCCATAATTAAGAGAAGTTGAAAACCGTTTGCGTGAATGTGATAACTTTTGTTCGTTGTGTAATTACTTAAGAAGCATACGTATCAATATTGCTATAAACGTTATAAACATCGCAAATATTTATATAATTATTTATACCAGAATATTAATTATTTTACAATTGTTAGTCCTGCTGTCCTTTGATATAGAGCTACCAGCAGTTATCCAAATACTCGACCAACTAAATTTATCCTAAATCCACGTGATGGATGTTTGACAAAAGCTATTCAAATACAACTATGAGCTTTCAAGCAAATAGATGTATTATTTAGTACCAAAGGATTAAGTTCTTTTATATTGGTTGGTGGATTAAGGCTGTCGAGTCTTTCTCAAAGAGGAAACAAATAAACCCATAAATTTGATTCGCATCCCTGAAATTCAATTGTTATCATCCGAACTTTAATTTATTACGATACCTATCTATTTATCCTTAACTTCATGTGATTGTACTGTGATGAAAAAAGTACACAAGGAGTGCAAGAAGCCTAGATTGAAAGTGTGACATTTTCTGGACTCCAGTCTTCTGAAGTATCTGAGTCCAGTAACGCAAAAATATTAGAAAATAGGACATAATACAAGAGGGAAAAGGTTAAATTTCATTTTTAAAAAAAAACGTTTTATGGTTCAATCACTCCAAAAGAAAGAAATATGTCAAATACATATCAATTGAATATCAATGAATAATGATGCTTGAATATATAACATTATCGGTATAATTTCTTGTGACGGAGAAGACATTTTGACCCGGGAAATTATTTGATGCGTGTCTTTGGAATTGAAGCTTTATCATCCCCACTCGAAATATTGATCAGATAACAAGTGCCTAGATTTATAGTTCAACATGTATCATGACCACTCACCAACGAAGAACAAGGCCCAGCAATGCAACATTGTTAGAAAAACAGGACACGACACGACACAAAAATGGTAAAAGCTTAGGGACAAATTTTATGTTCATTTACTCCCAAAGAGGTAAGAATTGTCACGAAGTAAATTCTACGTAAAAGGAACGAAACAGTTCAATATAATGACCCAGTTTTAAAAGCGCAAAGTTCTCTTGGCATTCAAACGTTGGTAGGGTACACAAACTTCAGCTAATTATATATCTTCGGTTGACATGCTCTCTTGCTTTCTTCCTTGCGTTCCTTCTGTAGTCTCGTGTGTGTAGAATAGGCCTGATGAGCCGTTTGTTCTGCATGCCGTAAGTCAACCAATAGAGGCGGACTTTTTGCCGTTGGAGGACTCACGGTACTTATTCAGTTTCCATTATAAACCTATGCAAATACCTTGATATTGAAATTTAGTAACTTGAAATTTCTGAATGCTCATGATCAAAGCTATATTTATCAGTAGGCCTATAGAAACATCTTTGATGACAGCTTCTTTGCAGAGAAAATCAAATGAGCCGAAGAATTTTCTGGTTTGATAAATGAGCTCTCAGTTCAACACCAAGGATTCAGGTGATAATTTCAGTAATGAGTTTTCTCAACTCAAGTCTGTGAAAGTACTGAAATTCCATCAATACAACAATGTCTCTGCATTTTCAGTTGCAGCTGGGATAAGCTCTCAAACGATTCTCTTTACTAAAATCTTACATTCATTATCAACCAATCGTAGTCAGCCATATACATATATATTCCATTTTATCCCTCGCCCATTTCTAGACTGGTTCCCATTTTTATATATCAGTAGTACAGCGAGTCCTGGATGCTTCCCATAAGGCATTTCACCTGAGAATGTCTAAAGAAGGTTTTGCTTTCTGTGCTTAGGATTTTACAATTGTTTGCCTCTGATATGTATTCCTTTGACTAGTTATTGTGACCCCGTTGCCTTTAATATTTGTCTGATAGCGCATATTTATGTTTCACTGAATTTGGCGAAGTTGGTATCTTTGCTACTTTTGCTTCCTAGCTTTATCTCGGCACTATATAGCCATGATTGTACTGATGTACCGTTAAACATACATACATACATACATTGTTAGTCACAGAAGTTGTACAGTAACACCTGCATTTATCAGACAGAGATGGGGCAAACGACTGAGACATTATTCGTGATTGTTGTTGGGTCTTTTTTGGTGTTCACTTTAGTTTTGTTATTTCATTTACAGGAATGTTTAAGTCGAATTCCCCATTGTTTTATATAATCACTGTAGAGAGTATAATGGAATCAGTATGTTTCAGCGACGATTAAATTGTTTGTCGATTATTATATATATTTTTATCATGACCTTTAAGAAAAGAATTCGGTCTCATTAAATGTAATGTAGTCTTGGTATATGCTTACAGAGATTTTAAATGGGTACGGCATTTCTGAATAGTACTTTTATACCATTTGTCCACCTAAACTTACATGACATTTGAGACATGTACATTAATAAATATCTACATATTTTTCTGTCAAGCTACATACCTACCAATCCATCTATTATCTATTTACGTAGATCTCTGTCCATCTAATAAGTACCGGTCTAACGACTTACTTGCCTAACTTCTTGCTTAACTAGTAAACAGAAATGATGATTCATCATACATTAGTAGTTTATATTATGTTTATAATGAAAAGAAGCGAACATTGATTTTTTGTCGTTTAATTTTCTTTACGAAAACCTGCGGGTTATATAGGTCCACGGGTAATCTGATATGTTTTGTTTTCACAAAATAGAAAAACTGCTGTTCTAATTTACCGTACTAAATACCGTAAATTACTCTTTATAGATAAAACATTTACTCAGTTTTTACCCTGAGGCTCAATGAGGCTATGTTACCTTTTTATAAAACTTTTATTCAGTTTTTCACTCTGAGGCTCAGTGGGTCTATGTTACCTTTTATAAAACCTTTACTCAGTTTTTCACTCTGAGGCTCAGTGGGTCTATGTTACCTTTTATAAAACCTTTACTCAGTTTTTCACCCTGAGGCTCAGTGGGGCTATGTTAACTTTTATAAAACCTTTACTCAGTTTTTCACCCTGAGGCTCAGTGGGGCTATGTTAACTTTTATATCATTAACTTTTAAAACAAAGAATTCAGATTCATTAAGTGAACTGACGTATTACTATATACGCAGGACAGAGATTTTTAATTTATATGTCATTTTTAATTAAGCACATTATACCAGTTATTCCATCTAAACTTACATGACTTTTGAGACATGCATGTTTATAAATCTCTCTCTCTTTCTCTTTATATATATATATATATATATATATATATATATATATATATATATATATATATATATATATATATATATATATATATATATATATATATATATATATATATATATATATATATGAAACTACTTCTCTATCTATCTATCTATCTATCTATCTATCTATCTATTAACGTAGATATCTATCCATCTAAACATATACCTACTAAGTACCAGCCTAACCATTATTTACTTTTTATCTATCTATCTATCTATCGGACGGTCGGTTGGTCATTTGACTTTTCGTCAGTCTGATTAATGGCATGCCTGCATTAATATTGGTTAATTCGCTTTAATTTAACTATTGATTGGAGATAGCATTTACCTTAAAATGTCCATAATTAAGAGAAGTTGAAAACCGTTTGCGTGAATGTGATAACTTTTGTTCGTTGTGTAATTACTTAAGAAGCATACGTATCAATATTGCTATAAACGTTATAAACATCGCAAATATTTATATAATTATTTATACCAGAATATTAATTATTTTACAATTGTTAGTCCTGCTGTCCTTTGATATAGAGCTACCAGCAGTTATCCAAATACTCGACCAACTAAATTTATCCTAAATCCACGTGATGGATGTTTGACAAAAGCTATTCAAATACAACTATGAGCTTTCAAGCAAATAGATGTATTATTTAGTACCAAAGGATTAAGTTCTTTTATATTGGTTGGTGGATTAAGGCTGTCGAGTCTTTCTCAAAGAGGAAACAAATAAACCCATAAATTTGATTCGCATCCCTGAAATTCAATTGTTATCATCCGAACTTTAATTTATTACGATACCTATCTATTTATCCTTAACTTCATGTGATTGTACTGTGATGAAAAAAGTACACAAGGAGTGCAAGAAGCCTAGATTGAAAGTGTGACATTTTCTGGACTCCAGTCTTCTGAAGTATCTGAGTCCAGTAACGCAAAAATATTAGAAAATAGGACATAATACAAGAGGGAAAAGGTTAAATTTCATTTTTAAAAAAAAACGTTTTATGGTTCAATCACTCCAAAAGAAAGAAATATGTCAAATACATATCAATTGAATATCAATGAATAATGATGCTTGAATATATAACATTATCGGTATAATTTCTTGTGACGGAGAAGACATTTTGACCCGGGAAATTATTTGATGCGTGTCTTTGGAATTGAAGCTTTATCATCCCCACTCGAAATATTGATCAGATAACAAGTGCCTAGATTTATAGTTCAACATGTATCATGACCACTCACCAACGAAGAACAAGGCCCAGCAATGCAACATTGTTAGAAAAACAGGACACGACACGACACAAAAATGGTAAAAGCTTAGGGACAAATTTTATGTTCATTTACTCCCAAAGAGGTAAGAATTGTCACGAAGTAAATTCTACGTAAAAGGAACGAAACAGTTCAATATAATGACCCAGTTTTAAAAGCGCAAAGTTCTCTTGGCATTCAAACGTTGGTAGGGTACACAAACTTCAGCTAATTATATATCTTCGGTTGACATGCTCTCTTGCTTTCTTCCTTGCGTTCCTTCTGTAGTCTCGTGTGTGTAGAATAGGCCTGATGAGCCGTTTGTTCTGCATGCCGTAAGTCAACCAATAGAGGCGGACTTTTTGCCGTTGGAGGACTCACGGTACTTATTCAGTTTCCATTATAAACCTATGCAAATACCTTGATATTGAAATTTAGTAACTTGAAATTTCTGAATGCTCATGATCAAAGCTATATTTATCAGTAGGCCTATAGAAACATCTTTGATGACAGCTTCTTTGCAGAGAAAATCAAATGAGCCGAAGAATTTTCTGGTTTGATAAATGAGCTCTCAGTTCAACACCAAGGATTCAGGTGATAATTTCAGTAATGAGTTTTCTCAACTCAAGTCTGTGAAAGTACTGAAATTCCATCAATACAACAATGTCTCTGCATTTTCAGTTGCAGCTGGGATAAGCTCTCAAACGATTCTCTTTACTAAAATCTTACATTCATTATCAACCAATCGTAGTCAGCCATATACATATATATTCCATTTTATCCCTCGCCCATTTCTAGACTGGTTCCCATTTTTATATATCAGTAGTACAGCGAGTCCTGGATGCTTCCCATAAGGCATTTCACCTGAGAATGTCTAAAGAAGGTTTTGCTTTCTGTGCTTAGGATTTTACAATTGTTTGCCTCTGATATGTATTCCTTTGACTAGTTATTGTGACCCCGTTGCCTTTAATATTTGTCTGATAGCGCATATTTATGTTTCACTGAATTTGGCGAAGTTGGTATCTTTGCTACTTTTGCTTCCTAGCTTTATCTCGGCACTATATAGCCATGATTGTACTGATGTACCGTTAAACATACATACATACATACATTGTTAGTCACAGAAGTTGTACAGTAACACCTGCATTTATCAGACAGAGATGGGGCAAACGACTGAGACATTATTCGTGATTGTTGTTGGGTCTTTTTTGGTGTTCACTTTAGTTTTGTTATTTCATTTACAGGAATGTTTAAGTCGAATTCCCCATTGTTTTATATAATCACTGTAGAGAGTATAATGGAATCAGTATGTTTCAGCGACGATTAAATTGTTTGTCGATTATTATATATATTTTTATCATGACCTTTAAGAAAAGAATTCGGTCTCATTAAATGTAATGTAGTCTTGGTATATGCTTACAGAGATTTTAAATGGGTACGGCATTTCTGAATAGTACTTTTATACCATTTGTCCACCTAAACTTACATGACATTTGAGACATGTACATTAATAAATATCTACATATTTTTCTGTCAAGCTACATACCTACCAATCCATCTATTATCTATTTACGTAGATCTCTGTCCATCTAATAAGTACCGGTCTAACGACTTACTTGCCTAACTTCTTGCTTAACTAGTAAACAGAAATGATGATTCATCATACATTAGTAGTTTATATTATGTTTATAATGAAAAGAAGCGAACATTGATTTTTTGTCGTTTAATTTTCTTTACGAAAACCTGCGGGTTATATAGGTCCACGGGTAATCTGATATGTTTTGTTTTCACAAAATAGAAAAACTGCTGTTCTAATTTACCGTACTAAATACCGTAAATTACTCTTTATAGATAAAACATTTACTCAGTTTTTACCCTGAGGCTCAATGAGGCTATGTTACCTTTTTATAAAACTTTTATTCAGTTTTTCACTCTGAGGCTCAGTGGGTCTATGTTACCTTTTATAAAACCTTTACTCAGTTTTTCACTCTGAGGCTCAGTGGGTCTATGTTACCTTTTATAAAACCTTTACTCAGTTTTTCACCCTGAGGCTCAGTGGGGCTATGTTAACTTTTATAAAACCTTTACTCAGTTTTTCACCCTGAGGCTCAGTGGGGCTATGTTAACTTTTATATCATTAACTTTTAAAACAAAGAATTCAGATTCATTAAGTGAACTGACGTATTACTATATACGCAGGACAGAGATTTTTAATTTATATGTCATTTTTAATTAAGCACATTATACCAGTTATTCCATCTAAACTTACATGACTTTTGAGACATGCATGTTTATAAATCTCTCTCTCTTTCTCTTTATATATATATATATATATATATATATATATATATATATATATATATATATATATATATATATATATATATATATATATATATATATATATATATATATATATATATGAAACTACTTCTCTATCTATCTATCTATCTATCTATCTATCTATCTATCTATTAACGTAGATATCTATCCATCTAAACATATACCTACTAAGTACCAGCCTAACCATTATTTACTTTTTATCTATCTATCTATCTATCGGACGGTCGGTTGGTCATTTGACTTTTCGTCAGTCTGATTAATGGCATGCCTGCATTAATATTGGTTAATTCGCTTTAATTTAACTATTGATTGGAGATAGCATTTACCTTAAAATGTCCATAATTAAGAGAAGTTGAAAACCGTTTGCGTGAATGTGATAACTTTTGTTCGTTGTGTAATTACTTAAGAAGCATACGTATCAATATTGCTATAAACGTTATAAACATCGCAAATATTTATATAATTATTTATACCAGAATATTAATTATTTTACAATTGTTAGTCCTGCTGTCCTTTGATATAGAGCTACCAGCAGTTATCCAAATACTCGACCAACTAAATTTATCCTAAATCCACGTGATGGATGTTTGACAAAAGCTATTCAAATACAACTATGAGCTTTCAAGCAAATAGATGTATTATTTAGTACCAAAGGATTAAGTTCTTTTATATTGGTTGGTGGATTAAGGCTGTCGAGTCTTTCTCAAAGAGGAAACAAATAAACCCATAAATTTGATTCGCATCCCTGAAATTCAATTGTTATCATCCGAACTTTAATTTATTACGATACCTATCTATTTATCCTTAACTTCATGTGATTGTACTGTGATGAAAAAAGTACACAAGGAGTGCAAGAAGCCTAGATTGAAAGTGTGACATTTTCTGGACTCCAGTCTTCTGAAGTATCTGAGTCCAGTAACGCAAAAATATTAGAAAATAGGACATTATACAAGTTGGAAAAGGTTAAATTTCATTTTTAAAAAAAACGTTTTATGGTTCAATCACTCCAAAAGAAAGAAATATGTTAAATACGTATCAATTGAATATCAATGAATAATGATGCTTGAATAAATAACGTTATCGGTATAATTTCTTGTGACAGAGAAGACATTTTGACCCGGGAAATTATTTGATGCGTGTCTCTGGAATTGAAGCTTTATGATCCCCACTCGAAATATTGATCAGATAACAAGTGCCTAGATTTATAGTTCAACATGTATCATGACCACTCACAAATGAAGAATAAGGCCCAGCAATGCAACATTGTTAGAAAAACAGGACACGACATGACACAAAAATGGTAAAAGCTTAGGGACAAATTTTATGTTCATTTACTCCCAAAGAGGTAAGAATTATCACGAAGTAAATTCTACGTAAAGAAAACGAAACAGTTCAATATAATGACCCAGTTTTAAAAGCGTAACGTTCTCTTGGCATTCAAACGTTGGTAGAGTACACAAACTTCAGCTAATTATATGTCTTCGGTTGACATGCTCTCTTGCTTTCTTCCTTGCGTTCCTTCTGTAGTCTCGTGTGTGTAGAATAGGCCTGATGAGCTGTTTGTTCTGCATGCCGTAAGTCAACCAATGGAGGCGGACTTTTTGCCGTTGGAGGACTCACGGTACTTATTCAGTTTCCATTATAAACCTATGCAAATACCCTGATATTAAAATTTAGTAACCTGAAATTTCTGAATGCCCATGATCAAAGCTATATTTGTCAGTATATAAGCATCTTTGATGACAGCTTCTGTGCAGAGAAAACCAAATGAGCCGAAGAATTTTCTGGTTTGAAAAATGAGCTCTCAGCTCAACACCAAGGATTCAGGTGATAATTTCAATAATGAGTTTTCTCAACTCAAGTCTGTGAAAGTACTGAAATTCCATCAATACAACAATGTCTCTGCATTTTCAGTTGCATCTGGGATAAGCTCTCAAAAGATTCTCTTCACTAAAATCTTACATTCATTATCAACCAATCACAGCCAGCCATATAGATATATATTCCATTTTTATATATCAGTAGTACAGTGAGTCCTGGATGCTTCCCATAAGGCATTTCACCTGAGAATGTCTAAAGAAGGTTTTGCTTTCTGTGCTTAGGATTTTACAATTGTTTGCCTCTGATATGTATTCCTTTGACTAGTTATTGTTACCCCGTTGCCTTTAATATTTGTCTGATAGTGCATATTTACGTGTCGCTGAATTTGGCGAATTTGATATCTTTACTACTTTGCTACCTAGCTTTATCTCGGAACTATATAGCCAGGATTGTACTGATGTACCGTTAAACATACATACATACATACATACATACATACATATGATCGTTGGGAGGGTGATTTTTCTCGTGTCGTAAATTAAACATTATTAATATCTATGATTAAATACTGCTGAAAGAGTGAATTTGAATATTGCAACATGATTTCATATGTAGAAGTTGTGACTTACCCCGAAATCTGAAAGCAAATTGTTTATGTTATGTGTCAAGCGTGATCGCCGGTCATATGGTAGCTACTACAACGTGTTCAAGTTCGAGCTTGCACATCGTTAAATACTCACACAGTCTACAAGAATCTTACTTGAGATGAATTTATCATTCCCAGAAATATACTTGTCACATATAAATCCCGTCCATATCAGCATTTGAATAGCACCAAGCTTGATGACTTCATCAGCTGACACTACAAATTACGTCTGCAGCTATGATGTCTGACGTTAGAAAACAAGACCGGTCCCACGCACAAAATTTGTCACATTTATCATTTTTTAAAATTAAATTTCACTTGTCCATTGTAAATGCCGGTCTTATCTAGTCTGGCAAAATTCATTTTCCCTGTTTTAATAGCTACTACGGATAATGTACTTTAGACTTATTCAGGATGATTTTTATTAGCACAAGGGAACAGTCATTTTAGTTAGCAGTGTGGTTAGGTCATGTACAATTTCCACAAGTACAATATCCAAAGAAATATCATCCACATTACATTAAGTTGTGCCAACATTCTCTCCATTGTGCATGTTTTAAATACAAACAACTTCAACTTACATACGTCACTTTCTCAAAAGTACATAATAACTGATGAGCGCTGCCATACGGAGAAGTATTGCTAATCAAAATGTGTGATAACCCTCAGTTTGTGCCACTGGTTGTAGAGTATCTGTTTGGGACAATCCGACCTTTTTGGTGTCCCGGACAAGCAATGATTTGTCACAATTACGTCACATGACTCCACCAAATTGAACGATTACTGTCTTGAGGTAGTTATAATTACAAATTTACTAAAACACATTAAGAAGCTAATAGATAGTTTTAAAAATAAGAAAAGGCAATGAATTTTAATTTCTTTCTTATCAAAATAGACTCTCTGTGTATCACATATGGTACACATAATCTTCTGTATTCATGTTTTAGTAGTATTGTTCTTTAATTAAGTATTTTATAATAATTTCATCTGCCAAAACTTAAAAGGTCATGCAAAGATGCTATCTTTAAAGTAATTATTGCATTTATACGAGTTAACACGTACCCTACCCGCCCCAGTCTGTTACAATACAAACTCACTTTTCTGTGTTTATTGCTATCGCGTAGTTCTAGTATCATATCAAAACATGAGCACTATGTGACTGTTTTGTTGATTATATAAATTATGAATTTGCCATACCCTTTGAGCCCGTGCAATGCATATTATACATCTTGCATGTGTGCCATGTAAAAACGACAAAACCAAAAACACAGTTGATGTGACGTTAGACTGAACACCGGGAGAGAGTCACTGGTACTGTAATCGAACACAAAGGATCAATCTCAGGAGCCCGAATTTGCAAAGCAAGTGCTTCATCAATGTCATATTTAAGTTCGTTTGGCCCAATAGCAGAAACAAAATATGGGTATTTGTATGCAAAGTGACATTTGCCGTCTTGCTCCACTGGCATTTGCATTAGCCATGTATGTATTTCATATGATCTTTCAACGTGGACCTGATGTTGTTCAGGAATGTTGTTTTTATCCTGCATGAAATCAGAATGCAGACTCAGCACAGCGAAAATGAAAAACCACTGATCAGCCTTCACAAAATAATATGGTGATAACTGCACATCTTTGTACAACGAAACCTCTGTGTTAAGGACACCCAATGAACAACAGTTTTCTCCTTTATTGACAAACATCTTCCTTATAGAGGTGAGAGTCCCGAATGTTCACCTTTGCAAACGGCTGTCCTTTATATAGCCGTGTCCGTTAAGGCCGTTTTACTATATTGTGAAGTGATTTCGTCACACATTAATACATCAGTTGCATATAATGTTGATTTCAGTGTTGTCTTGTTTTATTTGTTAAAATGTCGAGCTGTTTTCTTAAAGGCTAATTAGGTGAAGTCATTTTGTAAAGATACATTGTTTTAAAGCTGGATCTTTCACTGTTAGTCACAGAAGTTGTACAGTAACACCTGTATTTATCGGGCAGAGATGGGGCAATCGACTGAGAAATTATTCGTGATTCTTTCTTGGGCCTTTGTTGTTGTTCACTTTAGTTTTGCTATTTCATTTACAGCAAGATTTAAGTCGAATTCCCCGTTATTTTATATAATCACTGTAGAAAGTATAACGTAATCAGTATGTTTCAGAGAGTTATCGACAATTACATTGTTTATCGGAGTTACGTTTACGAGTTCTTTCATTTATGTGTAGAGTCAACAAGGATACATTAAATATTTTAATGTTCAGTAACATTAGGAAACTAGTACTCGATCTCTGCTAATGCGAAATTTGAAATAAATGTTTCTTGTTGTAATTCAACTACTCAATAAATGACATGTTACTTTATAATATCTATTACAGACTTCAATATGTTATTGCATCATTACATGGCAAAAGTGAAATGAAGCCTAGACCACTATCTTTGCCTGAGATCTTAACTCGAAAAGCATCATCGTCTTTCTCCATTTATCACAAGGTTGCAGATTCTGCACCCGCGCATGCCAGTTCGAATGTGCTGCATGGGCGTGCCCTTGTGAAAGACAACTAGCTCGCATTTCCTTGGCACGATACAACAAAGCATTGATTTGAAAAGCACTGTTAAAACCAACGAACCACCCAAGTACCAACCAGCAACCTGCTAATCAACCAACCAGCCATTGAGGAGTAGATCTCTAATACGTTTTTCTTTCAAGAAGCAGATGTATTCGGTTCTAGACAGAATAGTCTTCGCCAATAAATCACTTGAGCAAAGTAAACCCAGATCTGCCGTCGCATATTGTTTAGTTTTATCAGGGTCGAAGTTTTTCGTTTATCTTGCGATTTATAACGAATAGCGTAGACACTGATAAACTGATCCATTATAAAACGACAGATTGCGGTCTACCGTATATGCAATTTGCATATGCATATAAAAAGAGTACGTCATTAATCTGATCGGTGTAGATCGATTTCCATTGGCCAGTCTCAGTTCATGACTTAACATCTTACAAACAAGTGTGTTTAACATGTTGCTTTTCTGCAAGTTTGTGTTCAGTTTCCCAGGGATTCAAGGGGTTGACTAAAATTTACCTAGTAGTTCTTCTACTGGGAGCAACATATGGTTCAGACGTTCAACACTGTTTTAATTAACGTACGTTTTAAAACTGGTCGCAGTGTTTTGAATCTCCAAAGCTACCATACAATCGTTATGCAGGATTCGTCAAGTGTTTTTTTAACGATTTTTTTTCAGGCTCTGCATCAGTCTGGAGGACTATTTGGTCTGGCTCCTGTTAGCTGCCTTACGCAGGTCTAACCCAAAGGGATAAAGCGATATATCGTGCCTTATCCATGTCATTAAGGGAAATCTGCACGAGAAACATGTGAAAATGGCCACTTGTGATCACGTGATCTATACTGTATGCATGCAATAACAACACAGCACGACAACATTCATTATTGAACATAGTTAGCCTTTTTGTTCAGGCAACCCTTTAGTATTTTATACTAAACATCTAAACAAAAGCTTAGCTTCTCTAGCTTGAGATTACTTTATCAAAAGTCAACGCACAAATCAGTAAAACATCCATATCGCCCACTTTTGATTGGCAGATGTAAGAACAATGGCATAAAATAAAATTGTGAGGAATCCCTGGAATATGACTGGCTAGAGAAAAAAGAGCAGTTTTAATCTCTTCCTGATTTGTGAAGTGTAACCTAAAACGATATATATCTCACCAAATCAGTGCGTTTTAGCCCGGTGTGAATCCATGTACAGGTTTTATGTCCCTTGGTATATGACGGCTTAAGTACTTGTAGCGAGTGTGTAACCATAGCATGCCCGTTTTGCTGGATGAAATGGATGGACACGTATCGTTCTGCATACTATTAATTTTGTCTGCGTGGTCAGGATGCGCAAAAGGTAGGACAAATATTAATTAGAGGCACTGTATTTTTACATGTAAATAGTACACACAATAAAATGTAAACTTTTATCGAAAGATTTTTTTTTTATAAAAATTATTACTGTATATTTGGGAAACATAGGAATGGACACGCAAAATAACGATTGGATGAACGGAAGAAGAATTAAAAGAAAAAAAAAAACCAATTTAGATCGAGATGTAACAGTTAAATCAGTGGGCAGACAAATTATACGAATTTTGCTCCAACGTAATACAAATGTTGGGATCTGCAGCTCATTATAAATGAAAATACAAATGAGACAACAACAAAAGAAGAGAACAATGCAACAGAATAATACGGTCACCAGTACTGTAACAGGCATTACTTTCTGAACATGCTATTGTCATAAATACCTAATTTACATAGTTCAGATATGATATGTCACGATCAGTGTCAAATTCACGATCATGTGATTATTTCTGCCTACCATCTGCGTATAAAAAGACGAACAATACAAGATTCAGTGTAAGAAAGACAGCACAAGACTATTAGCACGTGTGTTAACATTTAGAAGCATTTTGAAAGCCGTTACAGAGGGGCTTTACCTCCGACGGATGCGTGAAAAGAAAAGTTATTTTAAAAAATGTTTTTAAAAAATATCATGGATAAAAAGAACCAAAATATTTACATTAGTTATGTGATGATTTAGATAGGTTTTCAATTTTGTCTTGCCAGTGTTAGAAATAGTGATGCAGGGACATTTAATTGCAGCAGTAGCGTAGGGTTCAGCGTCCGCGTGATAAAAACGGAAACATGATGTTCTGTACTTTTCTTAAAGTCGTAGAAAGTGATTTGGAGAACTATTTTGCAGTACAGAAACAGTGTTCTACGAAGACCTTGTTTTCGATAAAAAAATATTATTGGTAATATTTAAAGCATCACATCTAAATGTATTGGTAATATACATATGTGGAGATCATATGTTAAACTGATTGACAGTTAGTAGGACTGAAGTCACCAATTCATTAAAACGTGCAATTAGTGCAGACTAATATTAGAGGACTGATTTATCGGACTATAGCCGACCCAGGCACCCTTTAGATAGCGAGTCCGGCACGCTAACCAGTGAGTCACCAAAACTCCCATAACAAGGTATTGAATTTGGTGGTTGTAAAAGATTAAATATTTAGTCATTTTTTGAAGAAAAAGCATGTGTATGAGAATGAAAAGTATCGTCATTTTTATTGTGGCTATTAAAATTCTATTTTTCATTGTGGCTATTAGAATTCTATTTTTCATTGTGGCTATTAGAATTCTATTTTTCATTGTGACTATTAGAATTCTATTTTTTATTGTGGCTATTAGAATTCTATTTTTCATTGTGACAAAGAATCACATATATGTCGACTCCTTCGCCTGTTACGTGTTTAGGCTCGAATAAACAGTAACACAGAAAGAATGAAAACAACAAGCTTTTTAAAATTTAACAAATATTTTATTTCCCTAGAAAAATTCTGTAAAAATGAAGAAAGAAAAAAGAACTTACGGTTTCAATAATCAAATCCAAAAATAATCCACGAATTAACTTGCAAAAGTCCTAATAATAAAATGTTCTATTGAATTAAAGTTCGAGTCTTTATGGAAAATCCTAGATGGATGACGATCACGTATGCTGTAGTCAATACTGTGTTTATCTACAGTTCCTTGTAGAAATACAAATAACTGCACTCCGGTGTTGGAAATCCAAAAATAAATTTGTAAGCAATATCTTTCCAAAATTTCTGTGTGAGCACTCCTCAAAATATTTCCAGAGAATAAAGAAATTATCCTTTTGAAATCCAAATAATCTGAAGATAATTAACTTAAAAATCTGGCTACGACAAAGAAAACAACTTGATACCAAGTGTAAAAGCCCAGAAAATGAGAAATCTCTCTCTACACATCTCTATTAAAGCTAAATAATGCGTAGTTGTGAAAATACCAGAATTGCGAAATAATTTGGTTTTTAAAAAAAAAGGGGGGGGGGCGGTAAAGTGGTCGTTATGTCACGTACGCAGAATATGATCCTGACGAAAACCAATCATTTTCTCTATATAAAAAAAAAGTTGTTTACATCTTAAACCCAAAGCCCCATCATTACCTTGACAACAACCAATCATTTTAAAATAAAATAGAACTTTATTTACTAATTTTGAATCAAGGTCAGCTTCCAGGCAAACACCTGGTGTTTATGAAAGAATGATTAAGGTCAACCAATTTTCTGGAAAAATATCATCGCCAATGAATAAATTTACATTACAATAGCATACAAGAATTTTTTTTTAAACTGACAAACAAACAATTAAATTAAAATAAATATATATTAAATCAGATATACGTAACACGCCTGATTTTGTTAGGGAAATTCCTTTTAGACTAATCTCTATCACACAAGCATTCACACTTTACAGTTATAATTACATATTGTTAACCTGGTCATACATGCTACACGGAGTATGTGTATTTATAGATGTTTCTCTGTTCATAAGTAAAAGCACATAGATGTACATCATTGTTTCTCTGTTGATAAGGAAACGTATATTATATACGTAGATGTATGTTTGTACACGTAAGTAAAGCATTTCACTTTTAACAAAGTAAAAACTGGATTTTTAGGATTTGATATATAAAAGCCTTCCAATAGAGAATTTTATCATTTGGACACCAGAAACAGTATGTAAATGTTTTATTCGTTTTATGTATATATGACTTCTGACATGACGAAATGTGTATACACGTGTATAGTGTATTGTTCATACATGTATCTGTTGACCACTATAGTTACACAAATTAATTCATTTTAAATCTTTGCAAGTACGTGTACTTGGATACTAGAGTGTGTGTAAGTGACTATTTATGTTTGTTGAATGTCATATGGCAGATCAATCTTTCATCGCCAAATATATTATTCCCATTAAATAAAGATTCTTCTTCTTCTTCTTCTTCTTCTTCTTATTATTATTATTATTATTATTATTATTATTATTATTATATATCGGTACGATCCCACCTGTATAGTGCCGATTAAGAAGTTACGAAACAAAAATGGCAAATATAGCAAACGTTCTAATATGTTAAGGAAGGAAACTATTCTGAATGAAACCAAATGTATACTCCTGTAAAATGTTAAGATGGTGTAGAAATTTTTATAAAGGTATAAAATTAAAGATACGTGTAAAAGGTAAAGCCTCCAGAGTAGAGATCAAAATTTCTTATATATAATCCAGTAAGAAAATCCCAGATTTTCTTTGGTGACACATCATCAAAAAGTTCTTAATCGAATTGACATGAAAAAGCCACACAAAAAAAAACTTATGGACCATGCCAGCAGTAGCCTCTAAGATATATACAAGCTACCCTTTTAATCATCGCCTAAAATCATCTAAAGCTAATGGAGTCTAGAAAAATTCGATGCGATTCTTTTCCAACGACTGCGATAAAGACACCCCAACCCATGACAACATTAGAAGAAAACAACGAAACAGCGTGGTATCAATCAAGTTCATGTAAAATACAATAATCTAGTTTAGTGGCATACATTGATAACTCTTCTTAAATCCGGGAAACAGCATATAATAAAATCTAATCGAATCACTGTTAGCCACATTGCTTGTACAGCAGCACCTGTATTTAGCGGACACACGGGGGACAAGGGATTAAGAAATTATTCATGTTTGTTTGTTGATTTGTTGCTTTTGTTCATTTTAGTTTACCTATTTAATTTATAGTATCATTTAAGCTGAGTTCTCCCTGGACACTGAAATACTTTAGTCGGTTGATTTTTTAATATATAAAGGGGATAGAATACAAAATAAGGAATAGCATACAAAATTTAATTAGTATGTTTCATCGACGATTCCATTTTTATCGAGTTATATTTACAACCATCGCCTATTGCATGGTTTATCGGAGTTATATTACAAGCATCGTCTATTACATAGTTTATCGGAGTTATATATATATATATATATATATATATATATATATATATATATATATATATATATATATATATAATCATCGACAATTACGTCGCTCATCTGATTTATATTCACGAGTTCTGTCAGTTATGTGTAGAATAAAAAGGATGCATTAAATATGTAAGTAGTGGTTATACAGTAACATTAAGAAACCAGTATGGGACCACTGCTAATGCGAAATTTTAAATTAACGTTTCTCGTTATAATTCAGCTACTAAATAAATGGCATGCTTCTTTACAATATCAATTATATCAGAATGATTAAAATCAGATTTCCGCTGTCATCCGTAAGGATCTGACGATGAACGATTATGGGTAATATTCTCGTGACGTATGAATTAGCAAATAGAAATGCAGCTTTTCACCCACACATGCTCAGTCTCCAAACAGGAAGATATAAGACTTCATTTGATAGGTTGATAAAATTAGGGATCATGGTAATAATATAATTGACCAGAAAATGACCCTTAAGCAGTCGCTGTCAGATCTTCATGTATTACAGCGGAGATCTGATTTTAATCAGATTGTTTGTTACGTATTTAAACATTTTATTATATTATTACATGACGAAAGTGAAATGAAGCCAGACCACTATTATACCTGCTTAGGCCAGCATGAGTCTGCTGCCTCGGCTACAAGTTCTCATTCGTTCTGGAATGATATTGCCAATAACGAGCTGAAAAGCACTGTTAAAAACAACCAACCATTTAGGAGTAGACTTTTGACAATTTTTCTTTGAAGTATTACATGGGTAAAGTTCGAGCGACGAGAATAGTCTTTGCTAATATATGACGTGAGCAACGTAAACCCAGAAATGCGGTTGCATACTATTTTCTTGACTTAAAGGTTGTAGATCGATTTCCATTCCTCTCATCTCTTGGTTTTCTTATCTTGAACCGGTTTGTTTTCTTAGGTAAGGCTACTTGTCTTCAAGTTCATACCCAATTTCTCAGGGATTTAAGGGGATGACTGCCAATTATCTAGCAGTTCTATTGGTAGCCAATGATGGTTTGGGCGTTCAACAATGTTTAACGTAATTTTGAAAATGGTCACAATGTCTTAAATCTACGGAGCTACCACACAACCCTTTTGCAGGATTCATGAAGCTCCTGTTCTCTATCATGTTGTCTAAATCCTGTATTAGTCGGGAGGACCATTTGTTATGGTTCCTGTCAGTTGCTTTACGCAAACATCCGCACATATAACCCTAAAGTTCTTATCAAGGAGTAAGCGTTATATCTTGCCTTCTCAATTAAGTGAAACATTTGAAAATGGCCACATAACATCAAGGAGCGACCGTGATCCATATCGTATGCTTGCAGTAACAACTCAATCACAGAATATTCATTGTCCACTAGAGTTAGCTTTGTTCAGGCAACCCCTCTGTATTTTATACAAAACAACCATACCTTAGATTCTCTCCCTTGAGGTTACTTCATTAAAAGCCAACGGTGGAATCAGTCAAATATCCGGATCGCCGCTTTTGATTGGCTGATGTAAGACCTACTGTATAAAATATGATTGGAGGGAATCCCTGTAATATGACTGGCTAACAGAAAAGGAGCAGTTTTAACCTCTTTCCGATTTGTGAAATTTAAATTAAAACGACATCTATATTGCCCAAATTTGGCCCGGTGTGAATCCATATACAGGTATTATGTTACTTTGCCTGTGTAGGCTTAAATGCCGGTAGCGCGTCTGTAACCATAGCATACCCGTTTTGCTGGACGAAATGGATGGACACATATTGCTCTGCATACAATTAATTTTGTCTGCGTGGACAGGGTGCGCAAAAGGTAGGACAAGTACTTCAGTTCCGATTAGAGACATTGTATTTTTTTAATATAAATAGCAGTGTTTTCATAATGTAAAATTTTATCGAAAATTCATTTAGAAAATTACCACTGTAAATTTGGGAAACAAAGGAAAGGGAACGCAGACCAAGGATTGGATGAACGGAAGGACACAAAAGATAAATGACATATTTGTTTCTCTTTCCTTTATTTATTTTCCCTTCTGAGTGTTAATAATTAGATCCATATATATCAACGAAATCAGTGGACTGAATAAATTACGAAATTTGCTCCAACGTAACACTAGTTCTTTAATAGGACGTGATATACCAATTATTCTAAATGTAAACACAAAACAAGACCAACAACAACAAAAAATACAAAACAAATAATGTAATAATGACGTCATGTAGGTGGCCGATATGGTAAGATGCATTAATGTCTGAACATGTTTTTGTCCCCCAATATCTAACTGACAGTTTAAATCGTATATATCACTAACGCTGTCAAATTCACGTTCATGTGAGTATTCCTGCCTTCCATCTGGACATAAATAATCTAATAATACCAATATTTAAGGTAATATAGGGAGCATGTCACTATTAGCATTCATTATACGCGTGTTAATAGTTAGAGGCATTTTAAAAGCTGTTAGAAAGAGACTTCACCTCTGATGAATGCGTGAAAAGAGAATTTTAAAGAAAATAAGTTTAAACAAAATGATAACGTAACTTGAATGTTTACATTAGTAATTTAGTGAATATTTACACTAGTAATGTATGAATATTTACACTAGTAATGTATGAATATTTACACTAGTAATATATGAATATTTACACTAGTAATGTATGAATATTTACACTAGTGATATATGAATATTTACACTAGTAATATATGAATATTTACACTAGTAATGTATGAATATTTACACTAGTAATGTATGAATATTTACACTAGTGATATATGAATATTTACACTAGTAATATATGAATATTTACACTAGTAATATATGAATATTTATATGTCATGTAGATTGCTTGCATGTCAGTTTTGCCAGCATACACAAATAATGATGCATATATTTTTAACTGCGGCATACGCGTTTCGTTCAGCGTCCTCGTGGTCAGAAACAATTAAAATATAACGTGTTATACTTTTAGTAAAGTCTTAGAAAATACAATTTAGAACTATTTTGCAGTACAGAAACGGCGTTCTTACAGAGACCTCGTTTTCGATTTAAAAAAAAAAATTAATATTTAAAGCATCACAGCTAAATTTATTGGTGATATACATATATGTATATCATATGTTAAACTGGTTTGAATTTGATTTATAATGCTTAAAAACTTAGTAGCTTTTGATTTAAAACATCACAATATATTCAATATGATTGTTTCTCGTGTATCGCCTGCACCAGCCAAAAGTGAGATGGCGGTGTCAACGTGGCCGACATTGACATCAAAGGCGGCATCAAAAGACGCGTATATCTAGATCACGCTACGAAAGTGTTTTTGCATATTTTTATTATTTGCTTACAAAACATAGTTGTATAGAATGTTTTAGCATGCAAATGCAAATCAATTACGTAAAAGATTCGATGATTGCAGTTTATGAATGCATGTATGTATGAATGAATTTTTAACCAACTAATTGTCTGTGACTGGTTTTAAATATATGCATCTACAAACGCTTGTTTATTGTAACAAGGCGCATTTATGTTGTAATAGATAATTATAAATTAAACAATGAACATTTAAAACCCTTTTAGGTGGGGGCCTTGGAGGCCCAAGTAGGCTAAGGCGTTCATTTTTACAGATCACTCTCACCTCACCTCTGTCTCTATGGGCTCGAGTCTCGACTATGCCAACATGCGTATGTGAGCAAACTTGCCAATAGGTATGTGATTCTTCTCAGGTTCTTCCTTCATCAAATATATTGGCCGCCATGTGTGCTAAAAGGTTGTGTTAAACCACCCCACCCTCCACCCCCCAAAAAAAAAGGTTTATGTGCGGCATCGAAATTTTCTCTGTACAGGGTAAAAACTGGCTTGGTTTGGTTTTGCTGTTTTAAGGCACATCAACAGAACTAGTATATCTACTACCGAGGCACTCGAAGTAAAGTGACTTGCTCTAGGAAACACCACAGTAGCCGACCTAATCCGAAATTCAGCCACCAAAACGTGCTGATATCACCTAATCAGTAAAACGCGTAATTAATGCGGACAATATTAGTAAACTAATTATTCGGACTAGAGCCGACCGAGCAGGCTTTTGGCAGCTAGTCCGGCCGGGCTAATCTACGAGTCACCATGACTCCCTTCAAAAGGTATTGAATTGGGCGACTGCAAAAGAGTAAGCATTTTGGTCATTATTTGTGTAAAAGCAGGTGTTTGAAAAACATTTCTCACCGTTTTTATTGTGACTATTAGAGTTTAATTATTCACACACGCTACCGTTTTAATCATTGCCTAAAATCATATCTAAGGCTACAGGAGTCTAAAGTACGGTTTGAGCGATACGATTCTTTCCTGACGTTGAAAACATCCCATCGTATTCAGTACCAAAAATAAATCGAGCAGATGGCAAAAAAAGTTACATTGACTAAATAACTTACGCTGGATATATAATGTAATTATCAATCCTGAAAAATAATTATAGGTAATTTAATTTTTAAATCCAATTATCTAGCAAGTTTCTCGCTCGAGTTGTTGGACTAGCGGATGGGAACAATAGTATAACTAACTATTATAATCGTATATTCCCTATTTTATTTATCCATTCATTCCATTTTAAATGTCGTTTCTCGAACAAACACTATTCATATTCTATACATGAAGCATTTATTCTAAGCCTTACTTTCTATTAGCGAGAAGATAAAAAAACCCAGCGTTCTCGTTGATTATCGGCAATTTAAAACTGTCTAATTGACTATCTAAACGGAAATGCTTTCCTGTACATGGCGACTTAATAAGGTTGTTGGCTTACGGCAATTTCGACTTCCAATATTTATGCTTAAAATCAGTGGGCTCATTCTCACGCTCGATTAGGACACAGTGGTGAACACGGAGATTTTAAATCGGCACAAAATTCCATTTTATAAAGATGCATGCAAGCTTACGCTTTCTTAACGCAAGTGAATAAATACAAAATTAAAAATACCGATGCATGCCAACAAGTCTCCTGTATAAATAGACAAAGCTAGAAAGATGAAAGAATGAAGAAACTTAAGTCCGATTATATAAGTGTGGCACCGATAACTGATTTATCGCCAGTGAAGAGATCACAGTGAATAAATAAAAAATTAAAAATACCGATGCATGCCAATAAGTCTCCTGTATAAATAGACAAAGATAGAAAGATGAAAGAATGAAGAAACTTAAGTCCGATTATATAAGTGTGGCCCCGATAACTGATTTATCGCCAGTGAAGAGATCAGTTTCTATTCATTAGTATAACTCATATAAATGAAAGTATTTTATGTTGACAATTGCCCCATGTAAATTAGTGTTATTTGTTTTAATACAAACTGAAAATTTATGTGCAAAATCTTGGCACAAGTTTGCGTTTGGAGGATATATATATATATATATATATATATATATATATATATATATATATATATATATATATATATATATAGCACATGTTGAATACGTGATGGGCAGTAAGCCCTAATATCCGACAAGTTACTAGTGTGCCTGTAAATCACGCTATGCACATATTTTTGCCAGCGATATACGGTGATTGATCTAGAGAGATCCGTGGAAAGCTCCGTTCACCGAGGAACTGATCATCGGCTGTTTTCAAACGAAGCTTTTTACTTAGCATAAACTTACTCTTAAGTAATACATTTTTTTTAAAAAAAAGATTCTTGTTGTAAGTTGGGTTTATTCGTTCAACGAAATACAGTGTCGTAAGTAGATTGTCATGTGGTTTAAAAACTGATTTATTATTAGACGTGATAAACACTTTCTCCAATTTAATATTGACTTGTATAGAAACTGGCCTATTAATGAATGGGATGGACTTTCTCAAATTGATTGTAACAAGGTAACCGGGTTGGGGTCGGATGATAACGAAGAAATGATGGTTAAAAAAAAAAAAAACATTTATGAATGATTCAATGAAAAAGACTGTTTGCTTCGTGCGCCAACAAAATCCAAATATTGGATATTTAATAAAATATGCACGAACTTGATAATGTATTGCGATTTAAATGAAATGTGAACTGCTATTCAAGAAAAACTTAAAATAGTTAAAAGATGATTAATGATTCACAGTGATTTCACACAAACAATGGAAAATATGATTCACGTAAACATTGACAATTTCCACAAAAATAGTAATAAATGATTATAGTTACTTAAATAGTGATGTATGATGTGTTTCACTCAACTAATGATAGATGGTGTTTTTCCTGACTTAATGAAATACGATATGACGAGTTTCCACTCAAATAGTGAAACTTGACATGAAACCATGGGCCATATCTTGCGGAGTCGAACACAAATCCAAATGGTCTTCTCAGCTCCAACGCTATGCCGAATTGTTGAAGAACCATCACGAACGGCCTGTCCCTCTAGGTCTGCCATGTTCTCTGCAGATCCGTTGGTCCAGAAGCCTTAGTTCTTCACCACTTGTTGACCTTTATCTTCTTCAGGGCCAACATCACCACCGACAGCAGCACTCTGGGTATAACACAACGCAAGTTAGCACCACGGCGAGGGTTATGTCTTCCTGTGCATATGTTTTCCTTCATTCGTTACTAATGTATTGTATCTCCTCCTATGTGATTAATATGCAGACTTTGAACTGTTGATTTGCGATTGGGGTTGTAATTACATTGGTAAAATGGTGGTGAACATGTGATTTAATCCTGGGGACGGGGATAGAGGGTGAGGATGGCTTTTGATAATTTTCAAACATATCATACGTTTTGTAGTTGGAAATGTATATTATTTGGATTTATGACAACAACCTCAGGCCTTGACTGTTGGATGGCAGAATGATGCCCATGGGTGGTAACTTGGAAACTGTTGAGATGCCCATGCATTCTTATGTATAGGTTTGAAGGATATGAGGCAAGGAAATACGACATGCATCCAATACAGACACTTGGACATACTAGCTGCAGCCATAACCCTTATAATCATGTATGCAATTAAGGAGATTAAGAAGATAAATTCAAATGTGTACCTAACACAGGCACTTGTCTAATACTGCTGTTGTAGGAGACTTACCCATGGACCAAATCTTTAAATTCATAATGACATGAAAAGGCAAATACGCATACGACATTTTGCAAGAAAGGTCCCTCGGTCGAGCGATTCTCGGTATAATAACAGGAAGATCTAGAATATGCACATGCAAGTCATTTACTTGCCTCATGTTTTCATTGTAAATCATATACATTCGAAAGCAGTTTTGGAGAAAAACAATAAAGTGTGATAGTGGATCATATGTACTCAGATTGACAACAAATCCGTTCCAACTTTGTGTAATCACGTGTTCCTCACATATGCTTCGACTGCTGCAAATGTGTTGAAAGTAGGGTTATTTACATATAGAAATTCAAACTCGCTAAAACTAAGACTTATATAGATTTAGGTCGGAATATGAAATCAACGTTTTGTGTAATTATTCCGAACACTTTGAGCAGTCTAGATTCATATTCCATATTCCAGACCTCTAGCCCATATTTTTTTCGTCTCCAAACGTCTTTATGAAAATTAACGCAAAACATCTATAAAAACCATTTGATCACAATCTTCTTATTTAAAACGGGGCTCCAGATACTCCTATGTTAGCACTTTATCATGGTTAATGACATTGGATAACTAACCCTACTGCGTTACCTGTCCAGATCGGGACGGACATTAAAGTGCAATCATGGTAAAATATCATATTCTTTTACATTTATATATTTCGTGCATTATGTACAAAAACGTGGGTAAGTCTATATTTCATAAATGACACGTGTACATTGGGTATTTATATAAAGTGCTTAGTTAGAATATAACTTGTCCTTTCAAATTAAATATACACCCCTCCCCCCAAAAATTTTTTTATAAATTTATCTGAAGAATTGTTCATTGTTATCTTTAAAATCGTCTTAGTTCTAATACGTTTTGTCAGGCCGCTATCGGTCATCGTGTATTGCATATTCTGTCGGTTTTGTGTTGCTGGGATCTACGTGTTGTTAGTTCTTATTGTAGTTTCCTCCATGATTCCGACGGACACATAACCTGTCTGCGTTTTGCTGCTGGAGTGTACCAAACACTTGACCTGCTTGGACGATATTGATAAACTTTGAAATGTGATATCGCCAGGGCCCGAAATACAAATTTCGTACGAAATTATGCATTCAAGATAATGGCAATACTCAAATAATATAGAATTTCGGTGCGCTTGAATTAATGTTAATGTTAATTGCCGATAAGTATTTTATGATCCCGATATCTCTTTGTCAAAAAAATAATGCTTCTCAAATGATGGATTCGATATCAAGTTTTAGCATATTTGAAATCTGAACGAGCGATGTTTTATTGCAGGAATCATATCTCTTTTTATGATATCATTGTTCTCCGAACCAATCGGTTGATGCCAGAATAAACATGTATGGTCGCTATTCCTACGTAAACGCAAAAAATAACTTTCAGATGTTCAAATGCAATTTAAGGTTTACCGCCTGAAGGCGCCAATTACATATATGTGTTTCCCTCAGCCCTTTTCTGGGGCGGAGTGTGTTACCGATCAGCAGATGTTATACGTATGCGCGTCTCGTAAGATCTTTTAAGAAATAACCACTTTGGAATCTCGTTTAGTATAGTTTCTGTCATTTCTTATGAATAAGGCAAGTAGGATAAATATTGGTATGTAACTGCGTGGAATTACTCAGATTCTTAACTACAGTTTGCTTTATAAAATAAATCAGAATACATTCAGATTACCGTGGAAAAGGGGAGTTGATAAACCACTTTGGCTTGCAATGTTATTCCATCGCTGTGAAAAATAATCTGTACTATAACAAGATATCACGTATTATTTCTCTTCTAGGGACGTGCATATCTTTTTTTGCGAATGAAGAAGCTAACAGGATTGCATGTTTTCAGTCAATACACACACGATGAGTAAAATATGGTCATTTGTTTTGGGTAAGACCCAGAAAAAGACAAGTATAACAACTTACTAGGACATCTATGTTGCGTGAAATCCGATATCGTTGTATCGGTACGGCTACATCGATACACATCGTCAAACAATACCGCACTGGTATATTTTTGTATGAAAGAATAGATTCCTTTGGTGATTTAACATGAAGATCCTTATTTCCCGGTATTTCATACTAATCGCAAATGTATGTTCCCACTCGGGTGTGAATAATATCGCGCACGCGACAATAAATCCTTTATGGCATGTTCATGCGAAACGTTAATAACAAGTTACAGTAAATGATTTGATAGCTTAAGAAACAATATTGTTAGGTATAATTTAAAAGACACAGTTACTAGGTATATTTTAAAAGACAAAGCTATACGGCCATAGTTACAAAATTAGACTATGTGGGGGAGAATTCTTCGTTCTATTTGAAACTATGTATTCTTTGAATCTAGTCTTTGAAGAATACAAATCAATGGTTTGCCACCGACATCAAACAATATGACTAGTGTTATCTCTTACCTTAGACCCTTTATTCATCCCCCTTCTTCAGAAGTACCGTCAAACCCCAACCTCTACCTCAGCCGCCTTTTGGACCATAACCCTGAAATTTGTATGAGGCGCCGTAGCGGACAAAAGCTTGTCCAATGAGAACGTTGCAGTTTAAATTTTAATGTCATATGTCGAAAGTTACAATTTCACGTGTTGAATCAAATTACTTGTCCTTAAAGCTCTATTTCATTTTCCATGTCGAGGTTTTAGATTGTGTTGTTTGAATTACACAGCAGCGGTTGAAATTTGAGTGTCATATGTCGAGGATTCTTAATTCACTTGTTGAATCAAACTGATTGTGTTGAAAGTTCCATTTTATATGTCGAGTATTAAAATTTAATTTGTTCAATTACATAACGTTTGTTGAAACTTAGATATCCAATGTCTAGTTTTTAGATTGTATCTGTTGAATTACACAGCGGTTGTTGAAACTTATATATCCAATGTCTAGTTTTTAGATTGTATCTGTTGAATTACCAGCGGTTGTTGAAATGTTAATGTCATATGTCGAGAATTCCAATTTCATGTGTTGAATCAAACTACTTGTCTTTAAAGTTCCATTTTATTTTCTAGATCGAAATTTTTGATCGTATCTGTTGAAACACATTACTGGATGAAATTTTCATTTACATTGTCGAGGTTTAGATTGTGTCGTTTGAATTACACTGCTGTAGTTGAAATTTCTGTCATATGTCGAGAATTCGTAATTCACGAGTTGAATTAAACTGTTTGTGTTGAAAGTTCCATTTAATGTGTCGAGTATTTAGATTTCATTTGTTGAATTACACAGCGTTGGATGAAATTTCGATGTCCAATGTCGAGCTTTTAGATTGTACTTATTGAATTAAACAACGGGTGTTGAAATGTTAAAGTCATTTGTCGGGAACTTCAATTTAAAATGTTTATTCACATTCATTGTGCTGAAAATTCCATTTCGTAAGTCGAGTTTTTAGATTGCATCTGTCGATTTACACAGCGGTTGTTGGACCTTTCATTGTGCTTGTCAGAATTGTTATTTTTATATAGTGAAATCTTATGTTTGTGGTAAAACATACATTAGACGATGTCAATACCCCATTTAACAATTCAAAATAACATCGAGTTGTAAGATTTATCAATTCGTGTATTCAGTTGTGAGGCGCCATTACCTTTTATGCATTTACAGTTTGAAAGTTACCATTCACAGGTTGAGAATTAATATGAATTTCCTCGCTAGAGGTCATTCTGTAAAATGGCGCGTATCACTTTTAAAGAAGGAAGCTACTTGTCGGTGTCGCTCGTTTCTCTTAACATGATGCACGTAAATACGAGTACATCTCTGCTGAAAGTATTGATGTTACTCTTATTTTGACAAACAATAGTAATGTGCTGCATGACTTAATTCTATATATTTTCAATGACATTAAAATTCTTGCAATTACGCTGATAAACAAGGCGAGTAAGGTTGAATCCCAAGTTCGGTGACATTCTAACGAATCTAGCAGCCGACACGAATTGATTGGATTCAGCTGCTAGCTTGTTAGATGAACGCAGAAGGTCAGCAGAATAAAGCATCAACAGATTAGAACGGTCGTCTGCAAGATTTAGAGCTGCAGGACCCACAATAGCAGAGGACGATGTGAGGTAGGGAGGAGTCTCTTTAGGTAAAGGATACAAGTACGTGTTGCAAATGAACTTCTGAAGTGTACGCACTTTTTGTTTGAAGATTAGTATTCGGATAGAATTCAAATATTTGTCAATGTTAATAAGGCTATAAAATAATTATTTTTAATATAAAAAACAACTGGTTTTGTATTCTTTTAAGTGATTCTCCCCTCCACATTTTTCCGTGCCAGCACATATTTATACCGTAAACTCATTTATCTAAATATAATTTGCTAAAAATCAGATGTTTGCAGGTTACGTTCCCTGTTTATTACCAAGTACAACCAAACACCATTCCGATAATGTCACTAGCAGACGATATTCTGTCCATTTTATCTGGACGATGGGCAACCTGGCTGTTTCTCCTATATGCGACCAACAAAACAGAATTTTGAACGAGCCGAAAATGAAGCAAAATCAACTTATAAAGTAGAGTCAAGCATCAACAGACTAGATAGATACTAACAAAATACTTGATCGGCGTTTTATTTATGTATATATGTCTTGTAATAGTATCATCAGATTCAATGAATTCATTTAAACTTCCAAACACCATACAAACTCAACGGTAAATCTGCCAGCATACGACAAATATGGCTGCTGATGACGTCATTCGGGAACTATCTATGAGTGCAAGGGACAGTTTTTATGCACAAATTTAATGTTGCATACACCTTCCTAATAAAAAAATTCTCTAAAAATAAAATACATGAGTGAGGTCAAAAATGTTCATATTTTTCGATAGGTATAATAAAGCAAAACATAAGAATATCATTCACTATATATACTTAAAATGTAGTCATGCAGCTTACTAGTTACAGTTTCTTCAGTAAAACGCAGTAAGATAACTTATAAAAGTAGATATTTCATTGTAATATTGTTCATCAAAATCAATCACTGGGAATGTTCCATATCTAAAAATAACGCGGCTATTTTGTCAAGAGCGAGGAAGTTCCGAGTAATTGTCGAACCACGAATGATAAGTTTCAAACTGTAAATGCATAGCATATTATGGGGCCTAATAATTGAATACACAAATGATACATCTTAACACTCGATATTATTTTGAATTGTTACAGTAAACATTCTCATCCTGTAATGTAACTAAAAAAATCCGGCAAAGCAAACTAAAACGTCCAACCACCGCTGTGTAATTCAGCGGATACAATCTAACAACTCGACATACTAAATGGAGCTTTCAGCTAAAATCTAAAAACTCCACATTGGACATCGAAGTTTCAATCGACGCTGGGTAATTCCTCAGATGAAATCTAAATACTCGACATAAGAAAAACAGTTGGATTCAACATGTGAAATTTGATGTCTCGACTTACGACATTGAAATTTCAACTGGAACGTTCTTCTTGGACCAGCTTAGATGAAAATCAGCATTTGATGTCCAAGTTTCAACCAATGCTGTGTAATTCAATAGTTGAAATCTAGATACTCGACGTATTAAATGGAACTTGTAAAACAAACAGTTAGATTCGACATGTAAACTTGGAATTCTAGACATAGGACATTTAAATTTCAACTATCGCTGCACAATTCAACATACACAATCTAAAATCTCGACCTAGACGATGGAAAAATAAGGATACGCAATTTGATTCAACACGTGAAATTGGAGAACGGAGCCACGAAGGCTCAGGGGATAGCCTGCCGAAAAGCATCAAACCAATTATATGATCAGCGCGTGAAAAGAAAAAAAAAAGAGTGGGGGGGGGGCAGCATTTCTACATTGAGAAAACAAATAAATAGGAATGGACATATCATTTGACTTCCGGCCATCATCGTCGCCCCGGGCGCCATGTACCCCTAGTAAAATACTGTATATATGCAATAACTATTTACATTCCAGGTCTTTTGTTTAATACATATTTCTAATTCAGAAACACGTGTGACAGAAGTTTTCGCCTGTTATCAATCACATCATGTAAGCACAAAAACTCTTGTTGCTGCGTCTGAAAGAAATCGCATATAGATACTCTTTCGGCAAAGTAATTGGAGCTGATTATTGACAAATAATACTGACAGATGGATGGAGAGTACCATATCATAACTGACGTCCAGAAAAGATAAATAATAGAAGTATAAAATAGAATGCATTCTTCATTCGAATGTTGTTAAAAGTTTCGATTATTTTATGTATAAACTAAAATTGTGTTCATGGAACATGGATTCCCAACCAAAATGCCAGAAATGATCTAAACACAAAATTTAATCAATGTTTGAAGGACAGAGATAGAGACGGCAAGGGTAACACTACGATCCCTATCACTGTTGTGGTGGAAAATATAAAAAGCAAACATTATACACTTTTATACCATCTGCTT
The DNA here is from genome assembly GCA_028554795.2 of Sinohyriopsis cumingii. NCBI lineage: Eukaryota > Metazoa > Mollusca > Bivalvia > Unionida > Unionidae > Sinohyriopsis > Sinohyriopsis cumingii. Next base: position 44,038,345 of record CM068831.1, on the reverse strand, counting down.
TCACAATTATAACATACAAATGAGTAATGAAATATTATCTGGATGTTATTTATTTGAAAAAATGAAAAACTGAGCATATAATTCAACAGGTGGACAAAAAACGTGAGCATTAAATATATTGTGGAAAATTAAATTTTTCGAACTTTTGATTTATTTTATCATAAAAGTCACATAAATGCTTGCACTGAGATTTAAAACCCCTCCTTGCCGTCTACTCCCGCCAAAACAATAGAAACAAGTATATCATTAAAGAAATAAAAATAAAACCTTTTGTTATTAGGATATGGAGTTTCAAAATCATGACTACATCTTTAATAGTTACTGAAAGTGTATATAGATTTTTATACATTTCTTGATGACGCTGAATCTATTTTAATTTCACTACTTACCTTGTCTTTCTACCAGCTAGGCCAAATTGCTCAAATTGCTATCCAGGTGACTGTCTCGCTTCACTCGAAATGTCCCTACCACCACAGGCAGAATTCTGTCACTTCTGGCATAAACGCCTGCTTTATTTTGGCATCATGTTTCAAGGGAGTTAAAAAGTAACGGAAAATATATACATTCTAAGATTTGTGCCAACAGGTCTATCACTGCTTTTGTTAATCTTTCATCCTTTTCCCCAAAACTCAACATAAAATTAACTGAAATGACAACTCAAAACAAGCTTGACCTCTGGGTCAAACATCAGTGGCGTTCACGTACTAAGCTAGAAAGTAGTTTAAGTTACCTAAGTTTATCATCTTAAAATATAAAAGAAACCATTAAAATTTCCTGGTAAACGATTCTTAACATCAATTAGTAAAGATTCTAGTTTTAAAACTGTTTTCTAAAGCTTAATCATTTTTCATCTCGTTACCAAATCCATAAATAAACTTTATCACGAAATTGAATTAGTTATCAACTTTATATGACAACAAAGTGGATAAAACAGAAGTATTTTTTCAACAGTTTTCACGAGGTTGATTGACAATGGTAGATATTGATAATTTTGCATTAGTTTTGAAAACAATATGGGTTTTGTTAGACCTTGGGTGCATCCAAGTTATTTTATTACGGTAAGTCAGACGGAAGACTGTGTTTGTGATCAGGAGATCATATGTTGCGCACATCGTCAAGAGCAGTTGTCCATTACTGTTGCAGTTGCCGATTCCATTTCTATGAAGAACTCCCTCCCACGAGATGTCGTCCGCGTCAACTCTGGCGTTAAAATCACCAAGTATGAACAGCTTGTCTGACGTTGGTACTGAAGCTATCAGAGCTTCCAGATTCTGGTAGAACTTGTCTTTGGCTTCCTCCGAGTTGGCCATGGTTGGTGCATAAGCACTAATGTGTGTGACTTGCTTTTTTCATGTAAGGGTAACTTCAGCATTATAAGCCAGTCATTAATTCCCTTTTCACCCAACTCAACTTGATAGCGAATCCAACTCCAGACTCACGACGTTCATCGGTGTCACGTCCACTCCAGAAAAAGGTGTAACCAGCTCCAACTTCAGTCAGTTGGCCCTCGTCGGCCAAGCGAGTTTCACTCAGAGCTGCTATCTCTATCTTGTAGCGAGCATGTTTTCTTGCAATATATCAGTGCAGTTCTTCTCTCCGGTCTGTCAGCCTCTGCACGATCCAGAAGAGTGCGTATGCTCCACGCACCAAGAGTGAGCGGAACCTTTCGTTTTTCCTTTGTGTTTCGACTGCAAGAATGGGATTCAACCAGCCGCGATAAGCTGGTCGGTGTAGATCAGGCAGGCTTTTTTAGGGCACCTTTTCTAGCCCCTTCCTCAGGCTTGAAGGTAAGCAGCGCTATTCTGATGGGGTCTGCTTAGTCGATCAGAGGGCTGCCGACATCCATTTCTGCTTCAGATCAGTGGAAGACGACCATATGGCATGAGCCGCCTGTGTGCAGATCCGCCACTATGGCTGCCAGTGCATCCTCACCCGCCGCGTAACAGCTTGCTCATCGCCGCAGGACTTGGACACTGGTGATTACATAAATGACTTGCGCGTGAGTTGGATTAAAGTGAGGAAGAGTTGCGCTGCGTCAGCCTCACTCTCTCTTCCAGGCTCCACTTTGTCCAGTTGCAAGACGTAGTCAAGACGGCTGCAATGGAGACTAGATGCAGTGGATGACCAAAGCGTCCTACGTGTCTTTCCGTGCTCTTAGAGCTCCACGTCGCTTTGCCGGGATGTGAGAGCTGAGCGCCAAGTGGAGACTAAAAGTGGACTAGCTACCCACAAGGAGTACGACTGCTACCCCGATCAGAGGCACTACCTCTCCATGAGCACCCCTTACAACACACACACATACATACATACATACATACATACATACTCTTGAGGTGGTTTGTCATCACCATGCGATGTTTATTATATTATGCAGCATGAGTATCAATACTTTAGTACGCACTTTAAAAGAAATGGAATGATTGGTGCATATACTGTTTTATCCACAAATCGAATTACATGGGATATTTATCTTATAACTTTAAGTTTATACATTATTCCTTGTATTCAGACCAATCCGTATCATACTGTATGTACTGGTCTCTTTAAGTATATAAGACACGGGTGAGTATATATAGGTTTGGCTGACCAGGACTGGTTAATAATATAAATTATGTTTAAGGAAAAACAAAATTTTGAGAGCTTATCCTAGTTGTACATGAGAAAATAGAGACATTGTTATATTTATGGAATTTCAGTCCTTTAACAGTCTTGAGTTTGGAACACTCATTGCTAAAATTAGCACCTGACTCTTTGGTGCGGAATCGAAAGCACATGTTTCCAACACGTGCAGGTCCAGAAAATGCCGCAGCTCATATCCTTTCCTCTACACATAAGCTGACATCCAGGCTTCATCTATACTGATAAATATAGATTTTATATTGAGCACTCAAAAATTTGAAGCTATTGAATATTTAATATCGTGGTGTATGTATAGGTTTACAAAGGTAACTGAATTAGTACCGTGAGTACTGGGTCGCACAGATATGGGTCAGACGGGTAGTTTGTTGTTAAACTGCGTCACCTTTCTGACTGGTATGAACTAAATTACAGTAAAAGTCACTCTAGTCATGTAGGCATTCAACACCGATTATTTAAGTAATAGTTGTAATTTTATAGAATTTGATTTTTCATACCTTTAAGTGGCAAGTATTCACTTCATTCGGATTCTTATTCATCCACATTCCTTGGAAGGTCATAATTTATACGCCCAGAGAAGTACATAAGGTAACATCAATGTTAAAGTGCGTATACATTTTTGGAAGAAATTAACCTAAAGGTGTGATTCAGTACAATCTGGATTGAATGTCGCGCACTGTGACGTCACAATGAACGCTACGCATATTGATAAACAAATTCGTGCTACCCTGTGTTGTGACGATTCCACTTGAAGTGATCAGTACATGGCCACCACTGTCAACGACTGGTGGCCTAGAGATCGATAATTTTCGTCGGAAAGTTTCTTGATGACAGTTAAGGTGCAGTCTCATTAAAAAAAAAAATCAGGATTGAATAGACTTTGGTTAAAGAAAAGTATTGTTAGATTTTAGAAGAACAGTTTATATTTAATTGAAAATTAATAAATGCTTACAGATGACTGGTTTAATTTGCACTGTATTTAATTTGTACTATATGCCGAGAATTTTTTTTTAACTAGTAAGGGAGGTAACTTGTTGAAGGGAAAACCCATCACATTTGACGTCTGAAAGAATTTTCTCACGAAGATTTTAGTAAAAATCACAGATGACGGAGTCATTTTATACGAAACTTGCAACAAAGTACACGGTGAAAGTATTCAAAAAATATTCGAGGGAAAAAGCGGCAGGAGTTTGAAAAATACACTGAAGAGGAACTCGGTGCTACATAGTTGCACAACGTATCTTTAAGTACTCGGGTATTGGACATAATGAAATGACATATTAACTTCAGTCAGTAACGATGTTTATCCCCCCCCCCAAAAAAAAAAAAGGAAAAGGAGAGAAAATGGAAGAATGCTATAAAACCAGTCAATATTTAGGGGATATTAGACCAACAAGTAGCTCTCCACCTTTTTTTTCTGACATTACTGGTAGTAGTGGTAGCTATCAATACTGTCAGAACAAAGCGGAGACCTACTTGTTGGTCTACTAAAGGGGATATGAGCATTAGATAGTGATGACAAAACTGAGAGGATGTTTGAAATAAAAACGTGCAAAGTCCTTTGTTTCAAAACGTTTTTGTCCAAGAGACATTGAGCAGTGCAGGGTCTCTGACAACTATATAGGACAAAATTCAGTCCCTCCAAGGGCCCACAATGGTAAGGAGGTCCACGGCTGAAGACACTTTTTTCTTGTGATTCAATGGGGCTGACTTGAGAATTTTTGTTCAGTTAACTCGTGAAAACATTAACACATTGAATAATTGGTTAACCTGAAATAATTAGCAGTAGGGAAAGAAATCATGATTCATATTGTTAACAACAAATTACTGGTGAAATGATTCATGATGCACAGCACATTAGCAATACACATTGAACTTAATGGTCTTTCCATCTTTTGAAGGTCTCTCAATTGGAGGTGGTGCCCATTTATGTTGTATACAGGTTGTATTTCCAGTATGCAGATTACAGACAGACATATACTGAACATCTATGTGGATTATATCTCTCAGAAAATCCAGTAATTTGTGGCTTTTATATATTTTTCCAGCGGAGCCTATAGTAAATAGAGTTGATCCTCATTTCGGGAGTTTGAATGGAGCGACAAGACTAACCATCTATGGATCGGGTAATAAGCAAGTTCTGTGTGATTTGCAGATCAGTTAATGTTCAAGTCAGAATATTATCATTTTGTTCTTTTCATAATATTTTTGGATTGCATAATGATCATACTAGATTATTATTGTTACAGACTTTTAAGTCATTTAATAAAAATTCACTTGTAATGATCCAGTTTTTAATTTATGGTTAATTTAATTGATTTCACTTCTTGACTAATTCTTTATTAGAATATATAAACTCCTAAATTAAATTTTTTTATGTGTACATACATGAACATTTTGTATAACTAATTTTTTTTTTAAGGGAAAGAACATTTGTAACAGAGAAATATTTGATGGAATTGAAAACAATAGATGATGAAATCAATGAGTCATTGAGTCATATGGAGAAAATAAAACAAGAAGATCATGGTATTAAAAATGTGTATCCCAAAAACTGGTGTAATTGTACACATTGGAAAAATATGTTGCAGGTTTTGCTGGTGATCAGAACAGTACTTTTCTCCTTGGAAATTCGGACAGTGAAGTTGGATATGAAAAATCCAACCCTAAAAATAAAGTTTTCCTGGTCTCCAGCACGGCAGAATATGAGTGCAGAGTCCCTGTTGATGGTACTTTGGAGAACCGGATCTTCTGTAATACACCTAAGTGAGATTTCTATTACATTTTTATTACATAGTCTAAAATATACATTTTTGTGAGTACTTTTTATGTACTATTCTCCTCAGTGAGTGTTATGTGGTTTGCTCTATTTACAAGTGAGTATTTCTAATGAGACTGAGATCATGCATTCCAACTGAGCATAGTAACATTTCAACTGGATTGTTTGTGACACTCACAAGTGAGCATTGTACCACAGAAACTCAGATGTTTCACTGCCAAATGTATTGTATCATAGAGAATTAGATCATGATTAACACAGTAATGGGGACCCTGAGTGGCCGAGTGGTCTAAAGTGCTCTCCGTTATGGATCACTGACATCTCACCTCTGTCTGTGTGGGTTCGAGTCTCAGATTTGGCCAATGTGGGCATGTGAAAAAGCTTGCCAGTAGCTTCCCATGGGTCAGTGGGTCCTTCCGGGGTTTTCCTGGATTCTTCCCCCACCATTAATACTGGCCACCATGTATAGCCTATTGTGTGCTGAAAAATGGTGTTAAACCCCACAACAACAACAACAACACTGTAATGGTCATTGTATCAATGCAGAACATTTGTAACACCCAAAGTGAGTATTATGGCATAGAAACTCTGAAGTGAGTATTATGGCATGGAAACTCTGAAGTGAGTATTATGGCATGGAAACTCTGAGGTGAGTATTATGGCATGGAAACTCTGAGGTGAGTATTATGGCATGGAAACTGAGGTGAGTATTATGGCATAGAAACTCTGAAGTGAGTATTATGGCATGGAAATTCTGAAGTGAGTATTATGGCATGGAAACTCTGAGGTGAGTATTATAGCATGGAAACTCTGAGGTGAGTATTATGGCATAGAAACTCTGAAGTGAGTATTATGGCATAGAAACTCTGAGGTGAGTATTATGGCATAGAAACTCTGAAGTGAGTTTTATGGCATGGAAACTCTGAAGTGAGTATTATGGCATGGAAACTCTGAAGTGAGTATTATGGCATGGAAACTCTGAAGTGAGTATTATGGCATAGAAACTCTGAAGTGAGTATTATGGCATGGAAACTCTGAAGTGAGTATTATAGCATGGAAACTCTGAAGTGAGTATTATGGCATGGAAACACTGAAGTGAGTATTATGGCATGGAAACTCTGAAGTGAGTATTATGGCATGGAAACTCTGAAGTGAGTATTATGGCATGGAAACTCTGAAGTGAGTATCTCAAGAGGTAGAGGTGAAAATATTAAGTTATGTTGAGAAAAAAATTTGAATTGCATTCCAAAGAGATCCTGTAATAATGACTTTAAGAATAATAATGATTTCTTAAATTATAACTTCATCATTTCAGCAGATAATAAAATTTACATTGTCCTAATTTTTTAAAACTTGGTTAGAGGTACATGTATGTTGCAAAATATTTAATTTGGAAATGCACCTTTTTGATTCTGATATGGCTAATTATCATTTCTGTGATAAACCGATCAATAGTATCGCAAGGTATTTTTTGGGGGCATATGCCATTTAACAAAAAATTTCATAATTATTGGCTTGCTTCATGAAAGATTAGTATATAAAACAAAATGTGTAAAACTTACAGATGCTAAATGGTTAATTATGTTGGTACATTAGGAAGACAACAAAACCTCTTATTTAGAATTTGAAAAGGCCCCCTTTTGAATTTAGGGAAGGATTCTTTTATAGGTTCTTTTCCATATGCTTCCTTCATATATGATCAGCTTCTGTGTAATATCCTAACACCATCTTACTTTCTTTTCCTTTGTTTTCAGGAAGATGTGGGAAGACACTTATCACCTTGAAGTGACTATAGATGGAGTACCAGTCAAAGACAGAAATTACTGTTATGGAAACAAGTTTTCTGGGAACTGTCTGTACTCAGTAGGTTACATACTTGTTGCTTTAATGCCATGCTTTTTTCATGGGGGGAATTGAGTGGAAAATATATATGCCTGGTGATGTTTTCTTGGTTTGTTTCACTATCATTCTATCTACATAGATATCATGAAGAGCTAATACTATCTCTTTCTACCAGTCACTGGAGCAAACAAAAATTCATTATTTATATCTCACAAACACTGTTTAGAAGTCTTGAAATTTGCAATGTAAAATTGTAAAAGTTAGGACTTAAATGGTATCACTTAACTGTAACAGCAAGGATCTGATTGCCTATGGTCTTCATTTCATCTACATATTTAACCTGTCCTAAACAGCCACTTCTTTTATCAGGCCATTATTGATTAATCCCATCACTGATTGCCCAAACGTATTGAACTATATTTAATATTCTATAAACTGTTTCAAATTCTTTTATTATTTCCATTTTGAATATTCCTTTCAGCTGCCTTGCATTTTGGTATGAATATTGTCTCATAGACTTACATGTATGTGCCTTTCGTAGGTTTAGGCTCATTTATAACAGTTAAGAATCTTGATTGCTCAACCTACAAACTTTGATTTTTCTTGTCAACTCCATTTTCGATCGAGTTGTGACCTTTGACAATTAATTTCATTTTGTCATATGGGATGTTGCTTATCACCAGCATGACTTTGGTTTCCACAAGATAACTTCGCCCAGATTTTTGGGATTTAAACCAAAATTAAGTATGAAGAGTCTTTGAGTGAGTTTGATTTTCAGCATTCCATTGTATCATTAATAGCGCTTATGGCCCATGACTGCTTTTTGTTCTTCCTGTTGGCTTCTGCAGAACGTTATTAAGCTTTGTTGTATTTTGACCAGATTTAGCTTACTGCTTTTTTATCATATATTTCATAATAAGATTTTGAAATATATCAGAGAAAAAGGATATTGTCACAGTGGTGATACCATTTTTATTGCCACAGTGGTGATATCACTTTTGGAACTACTTTTTTCTACCATTTAAGAATTATAGTTATGTTTGTTATTCAAATCTGTTTTTGCATATTTAGCCCTATTTAATTTTTCTTTGTCTTTGTTTCTTTCTCCCTCTCTCTCTCTCTTTCTCTCTCTCTCTCTCTCTCTCTCTCTCTCTCTGTCTCTCTCTCTCATGATGAATATATCTTAAATTACATCTGTGGAACCCCAGGTATACACTTATTTTATCAATAAGGAGATGCTATACAACCCCAACCCCCAAAAACAAGGCTAGAAAAAAAAAACTAAAGCACAGAAAGTAGGCTTCCTATATTAACTTTTTAAAATTAGTTTTCCAGCTGAATCCTGCAAATGATCAGTGACTGAACATACATGAATTATTGTGGCTGTTAGATATTCTGTCACCCATACAGTGTGCCTTTTACACTCTGTGACAAATGGACACATTTGTAGGAAAAACTGTTGGTCAGTTATAATTTTTATATCACCTGATGCAGCCAAGCCAGATAAACAATGGAAGTCATTTAAATCACAAAAGGCATTACAACAAAGGTGCCTGGTAACAAACGTGTAATAATCACATGTCATTTGTAATCATTAAGTAACAAAGGTCCAAGACACTTCATTCATTTTTGGTACTTTAGAGTCAATGGTTATTTGGTCAATGCAATTAAACCATGAAAAGAAATGTTTCTATTTTGTAATTTTTTTTTGCTAATTAGTTTCAAAATATTATTTAGCTATTACTCTTGTTGACTAATTGAGTACAGCTTAATGCGAATTCGCTTGTGTTCATTTTTGTTTTAATTGTTGTGAAACTAGCTGAAAGGTCAATAGTCAGAAAAAATAACTCTTAGATATAAAACTACAAGTAAAAATGTATAAGGATTTGAAATCAAAGTACATTGCGAATTTTGACCCTCCAAAAATTAGTGATTGCTCTGAAGCAAAAAAATTATTGAACAAAGGATGATTTTACATGAAAGTAATTTTTATGATAATATGCATTTATACAAATGTATGTTGTTTGAAAGTTTTATTATCATTACTTATGGGGTTTGATGGTAATCATGTCATTGTACATTGTTAATTACATGTATGTCCAATGTCATTGACATGGACAAGTACATAAAACAGTTTTGGGGAAACAATGATGAATTTAGATATAACATTTTTCTGGTTAGAATGTTTCCCTGTGAAAAGTTAAAAACAATCATTTATGTATTAAATATTTGACCTAATTCTGAATTGTGGATTTTTTGCAGGTGTGTTTCTTCCAAAATTGATTAGTTACTTTTATTATCCATATGACCTGGAAAATATGTTACATTAGGGGTTGGGAGTAATTTTCTAAAGTGGATGCATTAGACGCAGTTGCCAACTTGTGATGACATGAAATCTTCAGATTGTGAAGTTGTTGTTTGTGATGAAATGCTATGAGAAAGTTTGATAATGTTTGTGATATTATAAATCCTTTACTGTTTTTGAAATTTATTCAAATGCTCAGCTGCACAACTTTATACACAAGTGCAATACAGTGGAATCTTTCCTGTTAATTTAGACCCAAACAGGACTCGAGCACTTTGACCCCCAAAGAGCGGTTGCCCCAGTTATGCAGAGGAGTTAAAAAGGAATACATGTATTTTATCCTTTAAGATTTGTCAAAAAAAACCAGCTGCCCTGATTAAAAGATGGCACATTTAACGGGACTCTACTGTAGTCTCATTTCATGATCAAAGGGAGCTAATTTTTAAGTAAAATATCCATGACAAGCATTACAAAGCTACAGGATAACTGCTCATCCAATTGTTTTTACGTTATTATTATGTTATTAAGGTTATATCTGAATAATGATCCAGTGGTAGTGTCTGTTACAAGTAAAGAAATTGGTGCCAAATTTATGTGCATTTAGCTGATGAAAAGAGATCTTCTAGAAATATTGATCAGTGTGCTCAATATATGCATACCCTGATGTTTCAACATGTCAGTTTTAAATACGATCATTTCTGATATGGTGCATTTATTTGACACTTTGATTTGGGCTGGAACATCAGTTTTAATTACCCATTCTCTGCCTCTGAAACAGTTTCCTATTGAGCACATGATCACTGTCAATAACAGATAAATTGCATGCACCAGTGATTAACATTAGCTTGATTACTGTGTTACACATTATTGGCTTGCACCCATGTAAAATTAAATACAAACTGGGCAGAGCTAACAGCTCACTGATATCAACCTAGATGTGCATAACGTTATCAAGGTTAGACTGTGTCAAGATTATCTTTGATGTTTATGACAGAGGAAGAGGGAATCAATTATGATTTTATTGGATTAACTTTTGATCAGATATGTACCATCTGTCAAATTATAATCAATTAGACAAAACTGGTAAATATGGTGGCTTGCTAAGTTAGTTGTCAAAGTTGACAACCTTTAATTGTCATGTGTGAGGTTATTGGCAATTAATTTGCTTTAGTTGGCAAAAATGTAAAAAAATTGTGTTTCAACGAATACATGATCCAGTAAGAATTTACTGGATATTATGTTCAGTTTTTCAAATTGTGCTTTGGTATTACTTGAGACTGAATAATGAGATGGAATAATTTTCTTATATTAGATGAATCTGTGAACTGTTAAATTACAGGGTCAATCAGTAAAAACTTTAATGGAAAGAAATTGCTGCAAAGTTTTTAAAGAATGAAAATAGGATATGATTAATTGACATTCTGTTGACAGATGACTTCAGAGTATAGAATGTCATCTACTGTGATGTTGATAAAAGTGGATGTGCTTTGTTAATATTGTTTGATGCGTCAGTTTGATGCATGATGATCATGTTGAATTGTTGATGATATAGAAATGAGAACTAAAACTTCAAAATATAAAAAAGTATAGAGTAATCCTTTTCTTATTTAATATGTCGAATACACACATAGTCTTACATAGAAAGAGAAAAAACTCATATGATATCGATAATGTTCATGTCTGCCTCATTGTCTCTTTGTGTTTCTTACAAAATACTGTAGAATTATTTATCTTTATTCAGTATGAGACAGAAATCTTAAACATCAGTTTGCTCGATAAACAACAAACAGTCCCATCTATGAGCTTATGACTGTCAAAAATAAATAACCATTGATATCTCAATTTTGAGATTTTCGACTCTTTAGATTATGTGATCATTGGTCAGCTTAGTTTCAGTTTTATTGAGAACCTCTATGTTGGAGGTGGAGGTTAAGTTGGCGTAAATAGCAGATAGTGACTTCATCCTAATCCATGTGATGTGATGGCCATGTATCTTAGTGCATAGTTCCCCCGCCCCCGAAGATGGTGCTAAAAGAACCAGCTCAGAATGGACAATATTTACTGCAGGCACACAATCCTATATCGTTGGTGTATGGGCATATGTACATATATGAATTGGACCAAAGTTTTGAAAGGTGCTTCCATTGGGGTGCAGTAGATGTGTCCAAATGTGCTCATGCAAGGCAAAGGGATAAACATTATATAAACAAAAGTCCTATAATCTAACATTATCACTCCTTGACAAACTGGCTGATTATGTATCTAACATGATTAGGTACATGCTTACATGCTCTGTACTGTCTAGACTAATTTATACTTTTTTTCCAGCCCAGGGGTTATTACACACCTTTGATACAATACATCCAGCCAGCATCAGGACCTCCAGGTGAATGAGACATCAAACATATGCCCAAGACACTTATTGGAACTATGCTGTGTCACTGTATATTATCAATGTATCAATAAAAGAAAACATGTTATATAAAGAAACTATATTTGAAAAATCGAGACAAGAAGTCACATTTCTTGACTGATTTAATGGGAATAAACTAAAATGTATGTTTTTACACTAGTTTGACAGTCAAAATCCCATGATATATAATCAAATTTAAACTTTTGTTTTAGATTATTGTCATCATTTCATAGATCTTACAGTGAAATGTTAGGAATAATATGTGACAGTGTATTATGCATATTACTATTAAAGATGTGGATATTTTATTGGCACTTTGCATTTATCTATGCTTATAGAATACAGTGTTTTTTGTGATTTTAAAGTTCATATTTATCTCAATTCAACTGAGGTACTATTTATCTGAAGAACCTGAAATGTCATTTTTATATAGAAATTGGACTTGTTCTAAAATAGCACTATTGTGAGGGTTGCTATAGAAAGGGAAATACACTAAAATCTAGTTATAACATGTATTTGACCACTTAGTGCCTTCAGAATGATCTGATTAAAATTGAGGTGATGGTTTTCCTTGTAAATAGAAATGACCTTTACTTTTTTCAGATTTAACAGCAGAGTGATAGATTTATTGTAATTTTTTTCAGGAACTATCCTGACGATATATGGAGAAATTTTTACAGATAGATTTGGTAGCAATGTTGACATGAGTTCAAATGGAAGAAAAGAAAAACTTCTTCGGTAAGAATCAGACAAGCTCATGCTTCTTGTCAAGTTACTTAAGGGCTGTTCCATTAAAACATACATGGGACCTGGGCATGGCATTTTTACTTAAGGGCTGTTCCATTAAAACATACATGAGACCCGGGGATGGCACTTTTAAAAATGTATATGCCAGGGTAGTTTAGTTTCAAAATTGCTTCTGTCCCTGGTTGTTTATTCATTAAAATCACTTCTTTAGTGGTTGAAATAATTGGCTCTGGAGGTCTGTCTAAAAGTGCAACTAAACGTAATCAAAACTTTCCCTTTTAGATATCCTGTCATCTGATTTGTAATTTACTTGATCTTAAGCTTATGAAGTGTGCAGCCATTTAAAACATTCTCATTGGTCAGTTATAAATAGGTTGGAAAAGCCTACCACATGACACTACATTTGTAGTTTAACTAATCATAAACAAAGTGAAAATTGGACTATATTTTCTTAACCATAATGAAGACTAGCAGATTTTTTAATAAACCTCCTTGCAAAATGAAAGTATAAATTCTGCGGCCACATAAATTTTAGTCTGTTGAGACTTGGATTGCATGATTCGGATCCGATACAATGCATGCTGCGAAAAGATCAGAATTAACCGGATTGTGACAGTATTGGCAGCAAGAGATGTTTTCAACCATGGAAGAAATCAATATTTGGTTGAGAAAGCACAGACTATAATTGACTGCCTTAGAGGTAAGTTCTGTTTTTTTTCAGCTGAAGCTAATCAAAAGGTGGTAAAAGACTAGTGAAAATTCATTTATTCAATCACTATGAATGTTGTTGTTTCTGTTGGTCAAAAACCATTATAACAACATGTACTTCTCTTCATCCAGTTAACTCAAGATGACTGATATGCACAGAATCAGCAGGGGGGGAGCAGATTTCACATTAGTTACCTTGTGCTAATTGGATGTTTAGATTTTGTCTATGTGCATGTGAAGTTCTAAACTTGGACAGTTTATCATCTCCAAAATATACATAGTAAATAACATAATTGGTGCTTTACACTCCATGCCTATTTTTTTTAATGTTTCTCAAAATAATGAACACATAAAAAGGTAACTCCAAAATTTACGGAATTAGTGAGATTATCAAACATAGTGAATGATAGCATCTGTTGCTTGAAAACGGACTTGCCCATGCAACAATGAAGACTGTGTTTCTGAAGAAACTCCCATTTGATTCAAAATGCAAACAAATTGACAGTATTTGAAAGGGGGTACTAAGCAAAAGGATATGTACGGTCCTGGGAGTGGGTACAAATAACTGCACACTGCAGTGGGTGCGGATGACTGTTTGCATATGTACAAAATGGACAGCCCATTATCATCACTTGAAATAACAACTCTTATTAGGTCAACAATGATGATGAGACAAAATATTTCTAGTCTTTTGTGGGGTATTTTCTTCCTTTAATTGAAAGATTGGAATGCTTTAGTTGAAAAATTGGAATGACTGCATGAATGTAAATTATTTTTACACAATTATTATATAAAAAATTTTCTTCTGTTATATCTCTGTTATGCATACACAACACATACATATATATATATATATTGAGTTTAAGTTAAAGTTAAGTTAAAGTCCTTTCCCCCCAACCCAATCAATGTCAATGTAATGGAAGAAATGGATTTACCTTAGATTCCTATAAATTCTTTTTGGTCATTAGAGTGTGCTTCCCTTTGAAAGACTTTTTTAAAAGTTTCAAATTATAGCTGCTCCTTCTGTCCTAGCCTAGATAACATTTTCTTGCATTTTTCAGACAGAAATCCAAGAAAGTGTCAGTACTGTTATATCAGGAATCATTGTGGTGGACCAGTTGTTAACTTTAGTACAATACAACTTCCATTAATGTTGACATATAAGATACAGAAGCTGAACTTGAGGTTACTGAGGAAGAAACTGCCATCAGTGATATAAGTGCTGCTTTTAAAAAAAGGCCACCAAATTGAGTTCAATACTTGATGCAGAATGGAGTAATCTAGAGATTAGCCAGAAGGTACAAAGTCAAACAGTGGTTGTTTTATTTAGGTGATGTTAATAAATTGTGCAAAATATCACAAGTTTTCTTTGAAGGGTTTTCTGGGTAAATAATTGCGATAAAAATTGGTGTGTGTATACATCTCAACAAAAGTCTGTATGGTGTTACTCTGGTTGCATGACCAATCCATTTGGTGAGGGTATTCATTTTTATAATACAAAGGTGTTTACAGAGTTTCCTTCAACTGCAGGTAGTTTTAAAAGCCATGCAGCTTGTACATTGACATGTTATGTCACATGTAGATAAATTACAATGAAGGGTGCGCTATTTGACATATATTTTAGCATCTCATTCACTTCTGTTGAAATGTGGGGTCAAATTTTGGTATCACAATATGAAACATAGTTACAACACTGGTAACCATTATAGAGCACTGACTGATTATGTTCAGGATTGGAGTATGTGTGTATTAGGGGTTATCTCATATAGTTTCAATTTTTAATAGTGCCTATCAGTTCTTTTCTTATTATACAGGTATCTAGCTCTGTGAGCCCAAGGTATTATGATGCATAAAGGGATTTCCTGAAAAATGTGCCAGTTTTGAAATATCTTACTTTGAATTTAGAAATGAATCCCTTAAAATTGTCAAGATGTAAAATGTTCAAAGATTTACTGGCTCTATTGTTATTTCTGTTAACTTTGTTTTAGCAGTTTAAATTACCAGAGTACATGTTCAGAATTGAAAGTTTGTCATTTATGGATACCATTCATTGATTTTTGTGGAATTTTAGATTGAGTGTTGGTCATTGTTGTACATGTTGAAGTCCCAACATGTCATTTATCCTGAGCATTCAGTTTTTAAAATCACATTTGCTGCCATGAACCAGTTGCTATGATCTAGGTACATGTCCATGTATTTGTGATCTTAAGATGACAAATGTGTATGTAGTTATATAGGGTTATTGTCAACACTGCTTGTGTTAGTTTCATTTTAGATGGAGTTGTCATGAACAATATATTGAGTTCTAAGTTTGTTGGTTAACTTTACTGGGACTCAAATTACACATGGTGATGCACATTCTTGACAGTCTTGAATTTCTTAAGTGAAGTTTTGACAATTTATTATTTTTAACCTGTTAAAGATTGAAACACAACATTTTAACACTTATGTAAGAAATCATTTTGGTAATATATTTTGAAATAAAGATGTTAAATTGAATGTTGTTTTGAAGTATTATGCAGACCCCTTCCCAACTATAAGTAATAAGGCATACAGAGCCATGGATAATTTAGTAGTAATATTGAATATAATGTAGATCAGTGTATGGTGACTTTGTCTATCACATATTTCATCTCCTACAAACAGGAATACAGAGTGGTTGTAGAATAGCATTTGTGGCAGAGGAGTGACTGACCATGCTAATAGCATTCCAGATGTGCTAAATGTTTTAGAAAAAGAGAATATATAAAGAAGAAAGTAAACATTGTAGCAATCCTGTATGCATGTTATTTGGCATGTTAAATACTCTTTCTCTGCAGCCCTAACAACTTTCATAAGCACCAGTCTTCACTCAAATGTGCCAGTTTTGACTCACAGCCATAAATGCTCATACTTAACAAAGCCTAATGTTGCAACAAAACATGCTGGCAAGAAATATTAACTCTGACAGCCAGATTTAGTATTGTATTTTTAATTGGAACACTTTGGCTATCTATAGTCTGGCATTGGGCACTTGTACAACATGATGGCCACACTGGAGTTGGTCTGCTAGAGAGAGTTCAACAGAAATGCACATCAAATTTAGAACTATAATCTGTACAATGTTTACGAAGGTAAGATAAGTGCAATTTATAAACTTCAATTACAGTTACACACACACACACACACACACACACACACACATATATATATATATATATATATATATATATATATATATATATATATATATATATATATATATATATATCCCAAATAAATTCTATTGGTGGGTGATTTTATTGTTCAGTAAATTCTGTTGGTAGGTCAGGAAAGGTCTTAATAACATCTTAGGGTGGCTACCCAATTTCAAAACTGCCTTCGCCCAGTCCCATGTATGTTTTTAATGGAACAGCCCTGAAAACATGTTCAGACTTTATATTTATTTGTTATGGCTTGAAATGAAATAGAACAGAAATGTATAGTTCTGTAGAAGCAGCGCCTGTTTTTCTTGTACGAAGGGGAAGTAAAATTTTAAAATGACATGCTGGGTACATAACATTTGCATTTTATCAATTATTGGATACCACCATATTAATATTTATAAGTGAAAATAAATTACCTTTTTACCTTAGTCAATTTTGTGAGATCTTTTATATTGACTATATGTTACCTAACTGTTTATTTGTGTAAATAATTTGCTATATTATTTCATAGATTCATGAAATATA
The DNA here is from genome assembly GCA_028554795.2 of Sinohyriopsis cumingii. Taxonomy (NCBI): domain Eukaryota; kingdom Metazoa; phylum Mollusca; class Bivalvia; order Unionida; family Unionidae; genus Sinohyriopsis; species Sinohyriopsis cumingii. Next base: position 44,021,204 of record CM068831.1, on the reverse strand, counting down.
TATAAAAAAATACTAAGTTCTTTTTTATGATTTTTCTCTGTTTCTATCTTTCTTTGTCTTTTTCATTTCTCATTTCTCTACAGTGTCATTTCTCTATTAGTAACAGCACTTACTTGATCTTACCTTTGGAATGTTGCTCTCAGACACTAAAGTATCATCTGGAATGACCAGACCAAAGCTTTTAACTTATTTAATTAGCATGTAATAACACTGCATAGCCACATGGTTCTTGTGACAGTGGATATTATATTCAGAAGTGTCAGATGATAATGGAATATAGTAGTGCTGTTGTACATGAGGAAGATCACTGTCATCAGGTAACTGATGAACACATTAAAATCACCCTGAAATCTACCTCTCTATCTCTGTCCAAACCAAAACTGGGGGAAAATCGGGTTTGCATCGTTGACTACAATTTCCTCATTAATCTTGTATAGCATACAGTGATATCATTAATATTCACAAAACCAGGTGTTACTAGTAGAAATTATATACTTCAAACCAACTTATGTATGTCTGAAGATTGGAAAATTTACCAAATCAGCTAATTCTACTTTTGCTCCACATGAACTTCTTAGGTTGAAAAGTAAGACGTGTAGCTTAGAGTTTTGTGAGCCAAAAAGAAATAAAATATTTGAAAGTGGAGGTCATTACATCAATTTTCAGGAATGTGAACTCTTGCATGTTTTATTGTTTAATCTTTAATATTTGAAACAAACTTTCAAAGGAAGATGTAAAGAACAAGATCTTCAAATTAGGGAACATGCAAGGTTCTTCAAAAAACTGAATAGATTTTGGCCATCTTTGACATAAAGTGTTCTGACATGAAGACCTCTTAAGTTGTATCGATAATGCCAGTCCATTATCAAATATGACTGATGTTACTAAAAATAGAAACCGTTAAATGACTCCTGCAAAAACTGATGAGTAGAATTTGACCTCATTGAAGCCCTGTATAGTTTGTGCAAATGATATGGATCTGCTGTTGTTACTTAACATAGAAAAAAAACTTTGAATAGTTTCTCAAAAAAATTGGACCAATTTGACAGAACATTGAGAAAAAACATTGAATTTGATACAAAAGTTGCTGATCTATTATCAAGTACATCTGACATTATTGAAAGTAGAAAATTGTTCACACTTCTTCTCCAAAACTGCTGAACATAATCGGCTTGATTTCCTTAAAATTTATTGAATTGATGATCATCCATCAAATATGGCTGATGTTACTAAAATAGAAAAAACAATTTAAAATAAAATGCTCTGAACTGCCTGCAAACAAAAGTTGGCCCTATTTCACAGAAAGCATCCAGGTACAACACATTTCATTATTGTACAATGGATGCTGATCTGTCATCCAATATAGCTGCCAGGGATAAAGATAAATAATAAATACTTTAATAGTTAGAAAGCATCATAACAAACCATACTGCCCATACTTTTGACTTGTAGGTAACTGTCATCCTGGTAATCAATCCCAGGCCCTTTTGGGCCTCTTGTTGCATGGTTATAATTCACAAAATCAGTAGTGAAAAGCAAGAAAAACTTTTAACACAGATTAACTAAGAAGGGCTGTGAAATTGTCGTCCAGGTGGTAATATCGACTAATAGAACAAGATAATTAATTATTCATCTTGATTTTTGTAATATCTGATGTTTATATTGTTATGGATTATTACAATTATTTATTTCTGCACTAATTTCATGCACATGTATATTTTTTTACTTAGAGTTTATGCAGGACCACAGGTGTGTAACCTGAAAGTCAATGACACCTTGTAAGTATCATGCTCAAATTTATAAACACCATATATACTCACATAAAGTCTGGTCCAATTGCAAACAACGTAGACCCTAAACTGCTGGCATTTAATGTCTTTGTCATTTGTTTGTTTTAAACTTAGCAAACTGCATAGACCCATGTCTGTTAGTGCATTATATGATGTTAGGTCTGGGTCAGTGCACTTTGCAGGTAGATTCAAAATGTGTGTAGCATATAAGTATATTTGGTATTGGTATATATTACCCCAACATAAGTATTCCTTGATTTTTTTTAAGATTTAACAAATTTTCAAATAAGTATGACTTTGTGGGAGTTCGGGGGTTCAGATCCTGGCCAAGTCCTACCAAAAACTTATAAAAATTATACTAACCGCTGCTTTACTAGGAGCTCAGCATTAAGAGGTTAGTGTTAGGACTGGTTGGCCCGGTGTCAGGATAATCTGACTGGGTGGGTCATCATGCTACATGTCTGCGGCATGATGCCCCAGTGCTAGACATCACTATAAACTGCCACATTGCAGATATCCTAGTGATATAGCTGAAAAATTGTTAAAGCTATGTTAAAAATCCAAACACACACACACACATGCACACACACACACACACACACACACACACACACGTGCAAGTAGGACTCTGAATGATGAAATTTAAATTTCATCACCTTCTGTTCTAAGGTGCTCGCATTTACAGATCACTCACATCTCCCTTCATTGTGGGTTTGAATCTTAGTTTGACCAACCTAGGTACGTGAGAAAGATTGCTAGTAGCTTCCTATGGGTCTCTGATTCTTCCCTGTGTCTTTTCCTGTGGTTTTATTCTGGCTGTTTCATATAGCTTATTGTGTGCTTGAAATGGTGTTAAACTCCATAGAACCAAAGTAAACCTCTGGGCAGTTAATTTGGAGATTTAATTTGAGAAAGATATTGCTATCCTATGTTTTAATTAAGGGGCATATTACAAAGAAGTAATGTGTTATGTATTATTGGAGAAACTGACCCCTCTTTGATGTGGCAGATGTACCACATATTTTGGTCCCATTAGGGCTGTTCTAATGCTAATCAAAACTCTTGATACTGGCCATCTCTTTAAGGCAGTCTCAAGTTTTGGTCAAACCTATGTGACATTTAGGGATGTTTGATGTATATCTGTGTGTTTTTATTGATAGATGGATAAGAACTGGTGGTTGCTTGCATGCAAAACATATTCCCCATACGCGTATAGCTTACTCCATGCTAACAGTATGTTGAATATCAGAGCCTTCAGTGTGTGTTGCAATATCAAGTTCTATTTTATTTTTATTTTTCTCGTTATTTTGCTACATACGGAATAGAGTTGAAAGGCAGAAATGGTTTTATGTTGAATTCCTTGAAATTGATTTTGCTTAGTAGAACATCAGTCCCTTCATGGGACTCTTGCTTATTTGTATTATTTAATTTGCTAGGTATGGAATACAGTTGACTGGCAATTGGGGATACATGAAGTGCAAAATGAGAGGAACATCTGTTGGTGAGTTTTGATTTAAACTTTAGCTGATGCTATCTACATGTTCAGCAGTTGATATTTGGTTTAATTAATCAATGTACAGTGTGCATAATTAATCAATGTACACTATGCATAATCAATGTACATTATATGTAATTAATCAGTGTACAGTGCATAATTAATCAATATACATTATGCATAATCAATGTACATTATGTGTAATTAATCAATGTACATTATGCATACTTAATGTACATTATGTGTAATTAATCAATGTACATTATTCATCATTAATCAATGTACATATGTGAATGTTTCATGTGTGTTTGTGATCTTAATTCTCTTGGCAATGGAATTTTTTTATTATTTGCTTTGAAAGTTGGAGTGACGTTTTGTCTTTGAATTCTCGATTTTGCATTGATCAGAAATTTAAAAATGTTAGAGTTGTCAGTCAGAAATTTTAATAAAGCAGGGAGGAAGGTTTTTAAATCACATTGACATTTTTTCATGCAGAGGTGTGTGTTTTAAAAAAATATATATGGTTTTTATGTTTCAAAGTTGCTAGAATCATTAAGCCTTATCTCTTTTTCTCAACAGGTAATATGAATGCCAGTTTCATAATTGAGGCACCCCTTGGAAGGTAATATTGAAAAGAGCAAACTTTCAATTTTAAAATTTGTAAGTTTTCTTCCTGTTTAAGTGACAGTAATTAACTACACAAATTTGACCTTGTGGCTTTGATTTATATCCATAAGATAGCAAGAGAAACAAATTTTGGTTAATATTAACAGTTGATAATAAAACAAGCAAGATATATTAATATACAATTAGCATTCATGTACCAATTTCAATAATAATTTTTTTAATTTAAACAGTACCTTGGATCTAATTTTGTGCTCTTTCTTTGAACAAAATGGGATCAACACCTGCTTCCACATTATAAGCTGATTCATCAGATACCAGGATTTGCTAAAATGAGGGAGTGGTGTAGTTGCTACTGGGCTACCTGAAGTTAGCTTATGGTAGCCCAGACCATGCATTCTTATAGCCCACGGCTGTAGGCACTTTTTTCTACACCCCAAACATTAGAATATAAGTAAAATTGGTTGACCCAGTTGTTTCAGAAAACATGAGCATGGAAAAAAATTAATAGACATGGTGACTGGGATTATTCTTGAATTGAAAATGAGTTGTATAACTTAATATTTATTATTTAAGATAAAGGGAAGGGAGAGGGTCTTGCTATAAGAGGGATTTAAAAATATGAGTACTGGTAATCAGTCCATGAAATTAATTCACCACTAGATAGGTTGACATTGAGAAATTCTTAAATTATAGCGGTCATCAGTAAAGTAGTTTACGGTACTGATATTCTGTTGATATGTGCAGAGAGGCATATTTTTCTACTAAAATTATCAAATTGAAGAATAATCTGAGACATAGCGAGAAGGTCGCTGGCAATGCAAAAGGCAGTGGCAAGAAAAGATCATAAACATACTTTCTTTTCTCTAATTGCAACTCTCTGAGGGATATATAAATTTATTATTAGTCTTTTGATCATTTGTTGTTGTGAGTTTTCTAAATGCTAGGTTTACATTACAGATCTCTTCCAGAAAGCACTGTATTGAAGATCTTCAATTATGACAAGATTGCTATGTTTCAAGCTTACACAGGTAAATCTAGTATCTTTTAGGTGTTTGTTTCATTTTTAAGTAAGCGGCATAAATACAGATTTCATTTCCAGGAACAGGTATCTTAATTTAGCAACAACTGACCATCCCATCTGTATCAGGTATTTTCATCAGGAAGGATATGATTTATTCACACATCTCTATAGGTACAGTGTAACCCAGCTATAGCTTGCTTTGTTATAGCATGAATTTGGATATAACACTATTGTATGGGTAGATATAGGGCTGGATCAGTGAATCTTTGTATGGTTGCAACTTTTGAAACTTAAATGGACAGACAACGTTTCTTATTACATTAGCCAAAATTTAATTATATTTCAATAAAATTAATATATGACCAGTCATTCCACTTTGGTGTCCACCTTTAAGAAATGGCTAAATTTACATCTTAGCTTCTTGAGATAGTTAAGAGGTGACTTGATAATAGAAATGTATCTGTATTTAATCATGTTAGAGGGAAATTAAGGATGTAGGTATTGAATGTATGAGTACCCTTGATAAGGATGTAGGTACTGAATGTATGAGTACCCTTGATAAGGATGTAGGTACTGAATGTATGAGTACCCTTGATAAGGCTGTAGGTATTGAATGTATGAGTACCCTTGATAAGGATGTAGGTGCTGAATGTATGAGTACCATTGATAAGGATGTAGGTGTTGAATGTATGAGTACCTTGATAAGGATGTAGGTGCTGAATGTATGAGTACCATTGATAAGGATGTAGGTATTGAATGTATGAGTACCCTTGATAAGGATGTAGGTGCTGAATGTATGAGTACCATTGATAAGGATGTAGGTATTGAAGGTATGAGTACCCTTGATAAGGATGTAGGTATTGAAGGTATGAGTACCCTTGATAAGGGTATAGGTACTGAATGTACATGTACCCTTGATAAAGATGTTAGTGCTGAATGTATGGGTACTATTGATAAGGATGTAGATACTGAATGTACAAGTATCCTTGATAGGATGTAGGTACTGAATACATGAGTACCCTTGATAGGATATAGGTACTGAATGCATGAGTACCATTGATAAGGATGTAGGCGCTGAATGTATGAGTACCCTTGATAAAGATGTAGGTATTGAATGTACAAGTACACTTGATAGGATGTTGGTGCTGAATGTATGAGTATCTTTGTTATGGATGTAGGCGCTGAAATGCACAAGTACCCTTAACTTGGATGGCTCATCATTGTTTTTGATTATAGATTGATTGAATGACACTAGATAATTTTTATTTCAGAAAGCACATTCATCTCTCCTACATCAGGTAGCACAGAAGGGGGCCTGCTGTTGACCATATATGGCAAGCACTTTGATGAGCGTCCGCCATATGCAAAGACCAGGGCCTATGTTGGAGGTAAGTACAGTGTTATGTGCTAAATGTTAATTTATACAATATCATTCTTGCAGAAAGCATGAAAGCAATTTTAATTATTTATATTATTTACTATTAATTTAATGTATTTGACAATTTGAGGTCCATTCAGCATTCATGTTTTCTAAGCCAGAAAGACTGATGTTGTGAAAATTTGACTTGATGCTTGAATATTTATAAAACTTGAAGTCAGCTTATTTATTTAAGCAGTTGAGTTCAGATAGAATACAAATAGAAAATATGTCTGATTAAGCCCAAATTGTTTTCTAATCTTAAATCAGGTTTCTAACTATTCTCTAGAAACTGAATGTGTAGTCAGAAAAGTGAAGGATACCTACCTTACATGTGAGCTTGCAGCAAAACCATCTGACCTGGGATCTGAGTTTACAGGTAAAATACTAATCAACCACTGTACTTATGTGATGATTTAGTCATTCCATCATATTACAGTATTTAATTTGGAAAATGTTGCTGAATGTACGAAATCAGGTTTAGAGAAGGTACTTAATGTGGTTAGAGTTTCAGTTCATCTTATACATTCAGCAACATGGTTGAATGTTGCTTTGAGTGCATTCTCCTTTGACTATATTCCTTGATCACATTAATCAGAAAAACAAACTCTGCTACCTCCCAAATCTAGCCTGTCTTAAAGATGAAAGAAATTGTCTTTTTTCTATATGTCATTCAAAGGGAAGAAACTGTTTCCCGTTTTTATCCCTTTACCACTGCTAGGTGGCTACCCATCTACTTCACGTTTACCATTTTTTAGCTTTCCTCGAGACTATCAGCATAGTACTATAAGATCTCCTGAAATCCTTGAATATTTTCATGATTTCAATCCATCCATCTAGAAAGCCAGTCAAGTAGTGTGTAATAATGTATTGCTACATGTTGAAATAATTTTTTATTTTAAATAAATATTTAAATTTTTTCACAGTTCTTGACTTTATTTATTGGTACCTTTGTGTTCTAGCACTAATACAGTTTCATGTATTGTTGGTTGCTTTTTTCTGTATTCAATTCATATATTTTTTGCTTGTTTAAATAATGACTTGTAATTTAGATTTGAGAACACTTTCGTGTAATATTTTTCCATTTAATTTTGTGTCAGTTCAGTTAAACAATAATGATGATGATCATTAAATGCAAGATTTTAAGTTAATGAAGACACTTGAAACATGTCTTGCTTGCAAAAAATGTTCATCATCTTCATGTAGCGTTCGTGCATGATGCATACATGCCAACCATTACGCTTTTGGCATAATCATTTTGCTTATTTTTTTCCACTAAATTACACCTTATGTGTAACTATATTCGGATTACGTGTTTTTGGTATACATTGTATCCTTCTCCAAAAAAAATTAATAATTTGTTTTCTCATTTTTATTAACATCCCATTAATCCCACAGGCCATATTCTAGAAAAGATGTCTTTAGTGTAACTACGACATAAGAGTATGCTTGTCCAAAGACTTACATGCACTTTCCTAACAGTATTATGTTCTATTTATAGCAGTTGCCCTATTTCAAAGAAACATGCTGGTTTCTACTTTTGACCTCGGTTTCTATTTATAGTGACCACTCCGTTGGCCTAGTGCTTAGAGCATTCACCTCCGATGCATTAGGTCATGGGTTTGAACCCCGGCCAAGTCATACCATAGACTTACAAAAATGGTACTTACAGCTGCCTTGCTTGGTGCTCAGCATTAAGAGGTTAGTGTTAGGCCTGGTCGGCCTGGTGTCAGGATAATGTGACTGGGTGGGACATCCTGCTACATGTTTGTGGCATGATGCCCCAGTGCTAGACATCACTATATACTGTCACACTGCAGACATCATAGCAATATGACTGAAAAATTGTTAAAGCTATGTTAAAAATCTAAATCACACACACACATATAGCAGCTGTATGGCTTAGTTAGGAGAGAACAGACTGGTTTTCTAACTCTTAATCTTCGCTCGCAGAGTCTTTGTTCTAATTCATATCTGGTACAGAACCAGTCTATAGGTATTTGGTGCTAAAGGTCAAGTCAGATTTATTCTAGTCAATGCATGTGTTAGAGCAAATATATTTTTCAAATAATTTCACAAATTGGATTAGCAAAAGATGAAAAACTGATTCACAGATGAATACGTGAATTACACAATACACCATTCCATTCTAGGGCAGCTTCACGCCCTTTGCAGACTACGCGGAAAGGATTTTAATATTTATCATGGTGGTAGTACAAAGAAACCTTGAATTAGCTTGTTTTACTAAGTCCAATACTAAGGTAACTTCTTTTTTACAGCAGAACTTAATTTTGGATATGAATTTTATAAATACAGAGTTGTTATCTACCGAGTTCTTAATAGAACACCCCTATCAGTAGAAGACTACATTGGTCCTTTGTTCAAACGGATGTTTCCCCGATTCCAAAATTGCAGAAAATATGCATGTGCAAGAACAAAATCATATAATATTGGTGTTTAGTAGAAGATACTTCACTTAAAATTGCTGAAGCCATGAAAATTGGGCCATTTAGTATTGCAACAGACAGGAGTAGTGATTACGACAAAAAGTTGTGCCCAGTCTGTGTAAGAGACTTTGACAACGAAAAGGGCAAAGTCATAGTGCTCTTTTTTCATTACCAGAATTAACAGTATATTCCACTGGAGAAAACATTTTTTTTATTTGCTTGATAATGCTTTGAATAAACATAAGTTGGCAGAACTATATGGGGTTTTCAGCTGATACTGCATCAGTAATGACTGGAATTTATAAATGACTTGCATGCTGTATTTTGAAAAATGTCTCCATCATTGTACATATCAGGTTGTCTCTGTCATATGATGCACCATGCTGCAGGAAAGGCTGCTCATAAATTAGGAGAACTCTTGAAGTATCAAGTTGGCACTCTACCTGACAATGTACTTCATGCAGACAGAGTTGATTTTTTAAATCTTATATCTCAGCTTAAAGACCCAATAACTGTAAGATAAAAATTTCCTCTTCTTCATCAGGTTATGAAAAGAATAATGGTTCTTTATCATTCTAATGCTGACTGTGAGAGATTGTTAAGTTTTGTTCACAAAAATAAAACTGAATTCAGATCCAGGCTCTGTAATGGCCAGCACTTAGTACTCTACTGGTGTGCAAAACATTCATAGTCTCAGCTGGTACAGGGCTACGAGTGGCCGAGTGGTCTAAAGCGCTCTCCGTTACGGATCATTGCCATCTCACCTCTGTCTGCGTAGGTTCGAATCTCGGATTCGGCCAATGTGGATATGTGAGAAAGCTTGCCAGTAGCTTCTCGAGGGTCGGTGGTTCTTTCCGGGGTTTTCCCAGGTTCTTCCTCCACCATTAATACTGGCTGCCATGTATAGCCTATCGTGTGCTGAAAAATGGCGTTAAACACTACAACAACAACAATCAGCTGGTACAAAGTGTTTTGAAATGCAATATGAGAGTCTGTTGCTTTTTAAAGCTCAAAGCATTATGTATGAAAACTAAAGCATTATATACAGAAACTTGAAGCAGTAATTGATGTTAAAAGTCCAGATGGATAAATAAATCATTTTGTACATATGCTCATTGAATTTTTATCGTGTTATATGTGGATTACTCTTTTTGTCCACTTGGATTACTGGCCAGGGGTTGCCATGTATGATGATGATCAGAAGGGATCTGAGGAAGAACACAAAGAGATGAGTGAAAAATCTTGTTAAGATTCACAGTGTTCATTAGTCTATTGAAATGAATTGACTTAACACACAACCATTAGCACTAACTCTTATGTAGGCCTTTAGATTTTAACTTCTTTTATTCTTCCCCTATGATTCAATTTATACAAAAGATTTGATATAAAAGACTAATTGACATGATAATGTAATGTAGGACAACTTTTAATTGATTGTAACAATGCAGCCATCACTTTTTAAGTTGGAGGTAAAAGCACAGACAATACTTAATTTAAGTTCTCACAGAAATGCTCACAGGCATCACTGTGATTGTCAAGTGACACTTTTCATGTTTAAAAACAAGAGGGCATATTGTATTTATGCTGATTAGACTGAAACCAAATTAAACAATAAAACTAAAGTATGAATTTCACTTGATAAAACTTGTTTAACTAGTATTCATTTTCTAAGGTGTTGCCATCAGTTGGCATTCCTAACATTTTTAATTGATCAAAATTTATTTAAATTTCAATTTATATTATTTAAAATTGACTGAGAATTTGTTTTAAAGAAAATAGTAGTGAATTTCATGATGCTGATTCAAATTTTTAACTGCTGTTTTCAAGTACAAAATGAGGGATATATTGAGGTTTTATTTACCTATTTGGATCACAGTTTTATTCACATTCAGCAGACAGGAGCCTGTGTGTTGTTTTGTTTTTCTAAAAGAAAAATGGGATCCACACCTGCTTCCAATTTATAAGCAGGACTGGGAGTTATTCCAGGCTACTGTGAGAGGGTGGTAATAGTTCAATTTTATTGAATGGCAGGAGTGCCCTCTCTGTTTTAGGTCATCTAGACTTTTTAGTGAACTAGTAAAAGTCAGATTGCAACACTTCCCATGTTTTTTTTTTTGTTAACCTGGGTATGAAGTTATTGACAAACCTCATTCTTGTCTTATGTACACATGGCAAGGATGATTGAACTCATTGAGTTGATTTCCAACAGGTTTGGTGTTCAGCCATAGAGTTTGTACAACTCCGTGGTTTATTAAATGTGACAATGGATTTTCTTTTTATCCACCTTTTTATGTGCCCTTTTGCAGATGGCCCTCATGGCCCAGTGACTACCCTCTTCTGGCTGACTCATCAGTGTTTTATGATCACTAGCAAAGTAATACTTTTTCCTGCAATATTGTTGCAACAAACATTGGCTCACAGGAGGAATCCTTGAAAAGCTCCAACCAGAAGTTATGGTATGTACAGAAACCATTTTGTATGGTTGGAAAGCCCACCGGTTGCCATGCTTCACATCAGCCCTTGGAAATAGCTATGGTCAATGTGTTTCATTTCTGGAATAATCAGTTCTACAGGAAAGTTGTCCTTATCATGTTGGACTCCTTGGTGGTGGTGACCTACCTTCTCAAAAGTAGGATGCAGGGACAGGAAGGGTTTGGAAATTTATGCACAGTGGTACTCTCATCTAAAGATAACCATCCAGATCAGGCAAATTCCTGGCAGGCTAATTGTCCTGGCCAGCTCATTGTCAAGAAGGGGCCAGATTCTTCACATCAAGTGGTCCAACTTATCGGTCTTTCAGCGGATGTGTGCATTTTTGGGGTGTCTAGTGATAGACTTTTTGATATACAGTGGAATCAAAACTTCCAACCTTTGTCTCTCTGATCTCTGAATCCAGAAGCCTGGCCATGGATGTACCATCCGTCAGTTCAGAGGGGTTTTGTACCCATTCCTACATCCCACCTGGCTTTGTTACCAAAATGATACAGAAATTGAGGGATCAGAAATGCAAATTGATTTTGAATGCTCTCAATTTGGACAAGTCCTGGGTGAATAATTTGCTTGATAATAGATATCTTCAGGACAATCCTGGTGAGGCCGAGCCTGCTCAAATACACATGATGTCATGTTAGGTGAGCTGATTATCCTTCATATAGGGAATCCAGCCATTCTTCCCAGCTAGAATGGTGCTATATGCTTGGTAGAAGTAAAACGTTCAGAATTTCTTCCTCCTATTACCTATTCTCCTAATGGTAATGTGATCCAGGAATGTATTCAAAGAAAGGAGCAGATTTTGTTGTAAATTTTATTTCTTTGAGAATACTAACTACATCACGCTACTACACAACCCTCCAACACCTCCCCACAAGTGTGAACATCTTAGTTGATATGGTAAACATGCAGTTGATGGGTGGCCATCTATTGACGGTAAGGGGAGGTAATGGGTAAGAGTTTCTTCCCTTTGTCAACTTGTACAGTAAGAATTATTTTCATTGTTTCATGTAGGCTGTACTTAGGAGGTAGTGGAATTCATTTTTCTTACATATTAAATTGATCTGGCCAATATTCACAGAGCAACATAACTTCCTGTAAAAAAATAGCTTTTTAAATTTATATCTGATGTCCTTAAAAGCTAAAACTGATGCTTTTCTTGAAGTACTAAATGATTTGTTTTGTATTTATTTGGAAGGGATTATCTTTTTAATTTTTGTTATTGTTGCAATTCCTTTTTTTACATTATTTGAACTTAACCTTTTTTGGTGCTGTATAGTATAATGTTCAGATTTTGGTAGTGTTATATAGCTATACACTGCTCAGTTCAAGTTAGCATGTGCCATTAAACCTAGACATGTTCAGATTTTGATAGTGTTATATAGCTATACCTGCTCAGTTCAAGTTAGTATGTGAAGTTCTTGTAGACTTATTTTAAATACTTGCTTATAAGACAAGTCCAATTACAAACTGCACAGATCCAGATCTGCCATCACATATTGCCCTGGCATATTTCTGTGCAGTTTGTCAGGAGTAAACAGCATAGACCTTAATCTGCAGGTGCATTATGCTATATTAGATCAGGATATTTGTTGTTTGCAGTTTGACTTAACTTACATGCAAGTATACACAATTATAACTTTTAAAAAGCCACCTATTTTTCATCGATGGCATTTGATTTGATTACACTTTGTAGAACACATGTATGTATTAGTATTTGTTTACTAAGTCTTATACTTTATATGCATGTTTATTTACTGTAGGAGGTCGAGGCTTAAAATTAGAATACTGGAGTGCAACCCAGAAGAGTTTTCAGACTTTGGAACAAATCTGGAACCTCAGCACAAGTGCTGCTGATTATCATTCTGGTATTGCTGATGACGCACATTTTGAGGATCCGAATTTTGATAATTTTGTGTCTCGCCTGTCTGGCTATTTCATACCTCCTCATGATGGACAGTACCAGTTCTTTATGAAATGTGTTGGTCAAGCCAAGCTTTACTTTAGTCAGACTGGCCCATCTAGTGGAAAGGTAATATTTGACTCTAATATCAAGAGAATATGTATAATTCTTGTTGCATTAGATATAACAGGGAATTCGTATTTTTTTCATTGATTATAAATTATTTTACATCTTTTTTTTTTTAAGTTTATTTTATGTACCTTATACAGCTCTTTAACATCTTTACATTTTTCTTGCATGACTTCATGTTTTTGTTTATTTGGAATTCCTTATCTTCGTCAAGTTTTCTTAACATTTTTCTAAATTTTGGAACTTCTAATTAGCTCTATATTGTTTTGATTGTGTTAAACCCCATTCATAAATAGAAGATATTACAGAGTGATCATTTCAAATGAAATTTAGGAAATAAGCCCAGTAAAAAGTTGAAATTATCTTGCATACTTCATAAATGTTATTTGAAATAAGCAGTGTGATGAAAGAGTGGCAATAATGATGGATAATAGTGTCTTAGAAGTACTGTCTTTTTTCTACTTTAAATTAAAAAACTATTTTGCAAGCATACATTTGTTTGCAATTATATGGAAGCTACTAAATTTGTGAAAAGTTTGTAATTGGTAATAGTAGAATTGTTAAATATGTTTAATATGACTAGTGCAAATTGTCATATTTGGAAAATTTTATGTTGCTGACTTGCTGAATAGGCAGAATTAGCAAGACCTGAATAATACAACACTATTTTCCTTGGAATTTGTCATTTCCTTCTTTCAAAGTCCAGATATGCTGTACTGATAAGGTGACTACTGTACAGTTTTAATTTTTATGTAGCCCAAATGTAGAGCAGACCCAGAAATGCCATAGCAAAATTACTGGTTGATCAGGGCCTATGCTGTTTGCTTTTAACAGACCTAGGCTCCAAATTCTTGAAAAAACATTTGAAGAAGAAAATCAAGTTCATATCGCTGGTTCATGTAGGTCCTTTTTAATTTAAATTTATCATGCTAGTAGAGAAACCAGAAATAAGATCTGAGATTTCTGTGAGTCTGACTTTATACTAATCAAAGTTGTAGAATTTATAACTATTAGACTTTGAGCTTGAATGTCTTGGGGGAAAAAATTTTTGAGAATACAGAGCCTGATCTTCAATTTAGCATTATGTGACAGCAGAACATGGTCATATTATACATCTATGTTTAATAAAAAATAACAAATTGTTTTCATTTGCTCAGGTGCTCGTTGCAAGTTTTCCAGGTGAACAAAGCTCTGCTCGCTTCACTTTGATCAAAGGAAAAAGGTACTATTGTATAGATGGAACTTGCTGTTATCTCCTTTAGACTATTAAATACTAATTCAGTTACATCTGACTCTGTTATTGTACTTCCACAAACCATTGCTTTCATGATTTGATTTCTTGTTATTTTCCATTATACTTCAAGAACCATTTAATGACATGACCTTTTAATTTATTTTGACACATTCTTATTTTTACTGATAAACTCTGGAGTTTGATTAACTTAGGCGGCAGGAAAATCCTGATAGATTATAACTTATTGGTGTTAAATTATGATAATTCTGATGTTATTATTATTAATCTTGGAGTATTTGACATGGCTTCATGTTGAGTATAAAGTGACTTTTCATTATAACTTTATTATTAGGGTTCATCTTGATGATGTTGGTGGAGTCCTATAATAATCAGATCCATCCATCAACAATTGTTTTCCACAAGATAATTTTACTGAGAATTATTGGAAAATTAACCAAATTTGGTATGAAGCTTTTATATTGATTGGACATCAAAAGGGTGTGATTTCTGGTCAGGAGTTTGATAAGACCTTAAATGAGTGATTTCCAGCATGTCACAGCCTTTCTTTAGCAAATTTTTCATATTTCAACCAAGTGTTTTATGCAACTTTATATTGACGAGAAATTGATTGTGTTAGATTAGGAGCACTCCGTTACATCATTTACAAGAGTTAAGGCCCCTTATCTTTCTAACTTTTCAGAGGGATCACTTTTACAGAAGATTGTTGGATTTCAACCTATATGTCAGGCACCTTTATATTGAGAAAACCTTGAATGAGTTTAAATTTCCTTGTCCCACATTATCATTTAGATTTTTAATGAGTTTCGTTTGCAGTGTCCCACATTATCATGTAAGGTTCTGCCAATCAAATTATAGTGAATGGGACCCTTTGTGTTGTAAATGTACCTGAAATAGGTCTAGTTTGAAGCAACTTCAGTACCTATTTTAAAAGTTACAGCAATGTTATACTGTATACTAAAGTAGAAATTGTATACATGCATATAAGGTGTTCTTGATCCTTATCTTAAACCAACATAAAGCTTTGATTATCAAGTTCAAACACTATTCAGTATTATACGTGAACAATGACAAAAAATGGTATGTTTTGTTTTTTTTGTTTTACTTTTATAAAAAATGTTGAAAATTGAAATAGAGACCTTACATTATTGAATGATATCAAATTTGCATGTAACACAGATATTATTGGACCAACTTGTTTGGTTATTTGTTTATGCTTCACCATGGCTGTAGTAGGGCATACAGAGTTGTGCTTGTCTGTCCAGTTTTTAGCACCTTAATGGGGCATGTGTGTTCTTTTTACACATGTTTAGTCTTTGTCAAGTTGAAAACCAGCCTATTCATAACTACAGTGAATTACAATGTTAAATGTCATTAGATGTGCACAAAGGTTTAAAATTAAGTATCTTTACAAAATAGAAGTTTGTGAAATTCTTAAAAGAAATATGTGCTTTAAATATATGAAGCATAGTTAATAATCTTGTGAAAACCTGAATTTCTAGCTAGATTCACATTTTTTTTTTTATATCTGGAGATATTGTAATTTATTGAAGCATATTTCACCACTTAGCTCAAAGTTTTATTTCACTTTCCTAGCTACTTCCTGGATGTATTGCACTTAGACTCTGGTAGTGGTTCCTCCGTTCAGGTTGGGGCCAAATTTTTCAACACAACCTTGACAAGTGTATACTCTGGCAATGTGAAACAGGAGCGACAGAGATTAAGGGTCACCTCCATGGTATTGGATGAGATCCAGGTGAGGGAAGATATGTCCATATTCTGACCAGTTTACTAATCTTGAAGTGATGAACTCCAACCCCACACCCTTTTCTTCATCTCTACTGGTCAAGGACCAGAAGATCTTATATGATGGCCTGTTGTCTAGCATCTATGCACAAATTATATTTTCTCCTCTCAAACTACTTGTATGACTGGCACCAAAACTTAGGCAGATTAATCCCAAAGTCTAGTTGATCCTAAAGGAAAATGGTGCCCCTTGGTCTTCCATTATGCATATCACAGCAACATTTTGAAAATCCATTACATTTACCTTTTCAAGACTTCTTTATTAAGTAGCAGCACATAGCCAGTGGTGTGTTCTTGTGCCAGTAAATCCTAGTACATAAACACAAACATGACCACCAAACCTTTTATTGCTACTTTTAAAAGGATGTCCAGTCTGCTATGGTATGTGAAGTTTTCACCAAAAGACTTCTTTCTGATCATGTCATATTGCTACTAAATGCAAACAGTATAATCAACAATATGGTCAGTATTGTGGCTATCTTGAAAATCTTGTTATGGCTACTTCTTAGGATATCTAGTTGGTCACAAATAAAAGTTGTGCTGATTTCACTTCCATCGTGTTGGTTATGGTGGCCGTCTTGAAAATCTTGTTGTCATTGGTGATATTTAAAGGATGAATGTATTAACGTGTTTTTTTTAGTAAAGCACCTCTTAGTCTGTTTTTTAGTCCTAAATGAAAATTATACCAATCTGACCTCACAGAATTTGGCAGATCTTGTTAGCTACTTCTCCAGAATGGAAGGCTATACTGATATTTAAACACAAACAGCTGTTTCTCTCTTGCAATAGTTGTCCCTGTATTAAAATGATGCTAAAAGTGATAATGGAGCCTAATGTCTGCTTTCATGACCATCCTGATAATCTTCATATGGTTGCTTCTCTTGAACAGATAGTCATATCAACATGTGGTTTTCACTAAAACACAAAAGCAATACGTACTAGTTAGTTCTGTCTGACCACAGCCATCTCAGAAATATTATCACTACTTTTTGTATAAATTATGGCATTGGCAAAGGGTTTTCATTTAGACACTTGCAATATTTACATCATTCTGAATGGCAGTTGTGCATATCTGACTAAAAACATCCACACTTTTGTGAACAACAGATCTAATTGAACTTGGGGTCAAGTCAGAGGTCATTGCTTGCATTATTTTTACTTTATGAATCATGTGAACAGAGAGATTTGTACATAAATATTAATTTTGACCAGAGTATGTATTGAGTTTCATTCTAATGAACAAGTTAATAGTCCGCACTTTGATACTGATGTTAAGGTCACTTGTCTTGACTTGAATCAGCTGTATTGGCTTGTAAACATGATGACACAAGTAAAAATGGATTTTTATCATTTAATCCAGTTTGTGGATGTGTCTAAAGCATAATGTTCAATCATGTCACCCAAATAACTTCATTTTTCATATATAAAAAATGTAATGATTGAAGCAAACTAAGCATTCCATTGTCTGAATATTCTATCCAGTATATTAGGTTCAAGGTCAAAGGCTGTGACAAAGAATTTTCTACTGCACTGAGAAGTATCTTATGAGCATGTTAACTCAAGCATGAGAAATTAGTTTTCTTACTAAATTTTATATGTTGGATTTTTTCTGTCAAGTACATTACCTGATCACATTACATTAGGATAACTTCTCTATTACCTCTTAACACAGCCTTCCGATGAAGATGAAAAATCTCTTCCTGTCTATATGATATATAGACAAATGGAAGCAACTGTTACAGGCTGAGTCCCTTTCTATATGCTAGGTGGCTACCATTATACTTAGCTGTAACCTGTTTACACCTTTTTTGGCATGATACAAAGATGTCTTCCATAGACTCCAAATAATCTTTTATGTAAATTTCAACAGCCATCTTGACTTGCTCCTTGATAGCACAAGGGAAAGTGTGCTACATTCACTCACCATTGACACACAGCTTGGTTTAATTGCTAAAAACTGGTTGCTGTTGCTAGGCAATCAACAAATAACTGCTTATCCTATTTCCTTTCCTTAATGGATAAATGGCAAAGCTCCTGGATCACATATATGCTCTCAGATATGATCAGGAGTATATAGATGGCATCTGCAATGGCAGGCCAGACTTTTTCTTCTTTGAATACATTACCCAGTCATAATACCTTAGGAGCACCACCATTACCTCGCAAATCCAGCCCTCCCAGATACTAATTTTAGCTAAAGGGAGCTAAAAGTTGTCTGCTGACCCATGTGGTGGTCGGGTAGAGTGATCTCCCATTACCTATAAGACTAGGTGGCAATGAGTAAGAATATACCAGTTATTGCTGTGCCAAGCACACTCTTTTCAATAAGACCTTGCCATCCATTTTCATCTTGTAAGCATACCTACAGTTGGAGGAGTCCTTTCACCTCAAGGAACGTATACTCCATCTCTATTTCCAAAGTTTTAGTGCCTTGGCACCATGCTTCCATTAGCTCAATGTATACTTGCACATGTATAGGCCGTCTCTGAGCCTTCCTATAAGTAGCATTATCTATATATCATATATATTTTATATATATATATATATATATATATATATATATATATATATATATATATATATATATATATATATAAATATATATATATATATATAAATATATATATATATATATATATATATATATATATATATATATAATATATATGTATATATGTATATATGTAGTACCTTTATTGCTTTCTCAGCTTTAACCTAGGCAGTCTTAGTATTTAGACATCATGCTTCAATGATTATACCTGTCCATGACATCTTTGACCTCCCTAACAGGCTATTGGCTAAATTTTGTCTGCAAACACATATTTTTCCAGGTAATTTTTCTTTTGCTCAGCTCTGTGCCTTATCAACAGCCAAAAAGACAGGTGCAGGCATGTTGTGGTATATTCATTAGCATTATACCTCTATACGGTTCACTGACATTATTACTTACTCGGCCAATGATAAGCTTTAGCTCGCACCGATTGTACCGATAGGTGACAGGCCTCTCGTGTTTATTTTCTCTGCTCATTATACTTACAGGTTTGAGCTATGGGCAAAGCACAGAAGCGGAATTCAAAAGATGATGACGTCAGTCTAGAAGCTGATCTTTCATCTGTACAGGAATTTTTGCTGGAAAAGGGGGACAACTCGACCTCTGTCCCTTCAACCACTAAGAGTCGGAAAGCAACAAGATCAGAAACTGCTCCGGTACCCAAGTCACCTCCTCCAGACCCAAAGTTATTGGTGATTCCTATTGGACTTTACTCTATTTCTCTTGCTAAGCAATGAGGGAAAGAGTTTAACCAACAGCCAGTACTTCTCTCTCAATCTTCAGATATACAGGCAGGTTACGTGGGTCAAACATCCCATAATTTGTCCTCTCTTCATGATTTGGATGATACTCCTCCCACACACATGGCCTATTTCCATTACGACTGGTCTAGGCCATGTTCAAGTGATCAGGTGCAGCAACAACATCCTCTTTTTAGGGCTCAATCATACAAAAGCCCTTATCCCAGTGTGTTGAAGCAGATCTACATTGACATACTCAGGGATTGCTCCAACACTTTTTTATCCTCACAACTTCTTCTGGCATGATGCCTGTTTTAGCTCCTCTGAGTTCTACAGACATCACATCACCAGTCTTCCAACAGCCTGCCACGGGAAGAGCCTCTATTCTTAATGACTGTCTGGAAGTAATGGTTTCTAATTTGGGATGTACTACGAGTTTAGTGGGGGCAGATCTTGTCACTCTTCAGACTCACCTTGTACCCCTAAGGATGATGATGCTTGTTCTTAAGGAATGTTATCAATTCTGGACTTTACGATGTCACATGAAGATTCAACCTTCTGGGCCTCCATTGAGGAAGTATTCTGCCTTTTACCCCTGGAGTTTTGCCCACCTCCCCATACACCAACACCAAACTGGACTAGAGTCCCAGCTTCTGTTGCTCTTATGACAAAAAAGGAGGAGCCTGCCTTCAAGTTACTACGGCAGTCAGGGTGAGTTACAGACATTCTGAACTGTCTTCACCACCAATTGTAGGATCGCAGTATTAATAGACCTTTCTTTACACAAACACGCCTTCCATCTCACTTCTGTCAGTGTTTCTACTGTTGTTACACGTCAGCCTTTAACTTGGAACCCCAGCAATAGATCAGGATATTTCCACTTTGGGTATGTCCAAACTGTACACCATACATATGGACTGAGCAGCCTTCGATGATACTCAACAGTTAGTGCACATCATCATTACTGTGGGCACTCTACTGGACTTTGTTTCCATGGCAATTTTCCAACAAGTGGAAAAATTATGTCGTCACTGCCACTACCAATCTACAATTGGCTGAAATGGATTCTGTATTTCCAACCTCCACCTTCCTAAAAGACCTCATTAAAGTCAGAGTGTGCACAGCCTTTATTGTCCAAGCTTTTGTTTAACAACCAGATTGAAGAGGTTCGTATGCAGGCCACCAAAGAAATAAATTTCCCTAATCCGCCACCACAGTGCCATTACAGGGATAATACAGGAAATCAGGAAAGGGATCCAAGAACCACCTATAGGACACAAACTTCTAGAAGCTAGTCCTACCGGACTCAGCGTAAGCCACAGCCATTGCAAACCAAAGCTAATAAAACAGAGGGGAGCCTTTTGTTCTCAGTGTTTCTCCACTCGACAGCCTCATCCCCTTAAAAAATGATGCCGTCTACAATCTGCCCTTTCCAGACATTCCGGTAGTAGGAGGACTTCTTTTCTTTGCTGTTGAATGGGACAATATTTTCCACAATGATACTTAGACTCTGCAAGTGGTTTACATGGACTCTGCATCACGTTTCATGCTCCTCCACCTCTGTCCAGAGTTCCGTCAATCACCAACATCCCATCGGATCCACTCAAGGCCAGCACATTTCAGCAGGAAATAGACAACCTCCTTCAGAACAGGGTGGTAAAACTTGTTTGAAACTCTCTCTCTCTGGGATTCTATTCCAGACTTTTCTTGGTTCCAAAGGCAAACGGCACTCTGCACCCTGTCATCGACCTCAGTGCCCTCAATCGCTTCAATAATGCTCCTAGGTTCTCAATGGAAACGCCACGTCACATTCTAAATGCCATCCAGGAGGGAGAGTTTGCCATGACTGTAAAGATGCGTACGTCCATGTCTCTATTCACCAGTCTTCCAGGAAGTACCTGTGGTTCTCCTACAACAGTCTCAGTATCAGCCTTTGTGTTTTCACTCGTCTCATGAATCAAGTCATGACGCATGTCTGGACTGTTTCTATGGCAGCAATATCAAGTTACCAGGACGATATATTTCAAAAACATAAGGTGAGTTCTATTTTACATCAAGTCATGGTATCCCTTGACACATCACTTACCAATCTGGGCTTTATCGTAAAATCTGACCTAGTACCCTCTTAACATTTTGTTCATCTCGGTATGGAGTTCAGTACACAGGAAAATGTGGTTAGACTCCATTAGATGTGGGCATTAAATATCCACAACATGGTGACTTCTTTACTCTTAAGGAGAACCCTATCAGCAAAAGAATTCCTTTGTCTCCTAGGTTTATTCAATGCAGCAGCAGACCTCTTCATCCTAGGTTGCCTCTTTATGTGTCCATTACAAATGCTTTTTCTGTCTCAATGAAGACCCAAAGTTTGTCCACTGGACCACCATCTAACCATCTGCTCACAACTGAGGCACCATCTGTAGCCTTGGAGCAAGCTTTCTTGGCTTACAAGAGGTATGCCTCTGCACTTACAACTGCCCAAGATTACAATTTATACCGATGCCAGCTCATCTCCTACCATCATTTCGGATGCCAGCAGTGCATGGTCTCCCCACAAACGACTTCTGCAGATCAATCTTCTGGAAATGGTGGCCATAGTCCAAGCTTTTCACTGGTGGCAGGAGCACCTCTCTGGCAAGGGAGTCCTAATTCTGTCTGCCAACTCTACAGTAATCACTTAGCTCCAACGACAGGGAGGAACCAAATCCCCAGACCTTTATGGGAATTTATAAACTGGTGTGGTCAACAACAAATCACATGTTTGTCATATACTGGTATGCCTCAATGTTCTAGCCGACTTGTCATGAAACAATCAATTCAGATGGAACGGTCTCTTTGTCTCTCGGTTTTCATCCATATCTGTACCCGATGGGACTGGCCATTGGTGGATCTATTTTCGACAAGGTGGAATACCAAACTCCCAACCTTTTGTCTCCCAGCCAGGTTCCAAAAGCATGGGCAGTCAAAGCTCTATCCTTGGATTAGAACAACCTGAACATATATGCCTACCCTCCAACACCACCGATTCCAAAAGTGATGCAGAAAGAAAGGGAATTGCCTGTCACCTCATCCTCATCGCACCACTCTGATGGTAGAAGTTGTGGATCAACAACGTCATCAATCTTGTGTCAGAAATCCAGTGAAAGATTTGGGTCATCCCTCATCTACTCAAACAACCATGACAGCAGTTGTTTCACCCCTGTCCTTAGTTCCTGAACTGCACTTCTGGATCATGTCACAACGGCCCTTTACTCTAAAAGCGTACAAAGGCAAATGACACATTGTCACCCAGTGGTGTGCAAACGAACATATTTTACCTCTCCAGGCATCAATACCATAGCTGACACGTTTCATCATCATGGACACGAAGATATCGGACAAAATAAGGACTTACCTGATTCACTCCCAACTTTTGAGTAAACATGGCCAAAACATTAACCCTCTGCCCCAAGTGGAACCTATCTTGGGTATTAACTTGGCTGAACAAGACCCCCTTTGAACCATTTGCACGGGCACCTCTGGCGCATCTTTCCTACAAGACCTGCTTCCTCTTGGCCTTAGCAACAGCAGACATAATTAGTGAAATATATTCCTTGTCTGCTGACCCCAAATACCTGCAGTTCTGACAAGATGGATCAGTCTTACTCATGACCGCTTCCTCTTTCATTGCCAATTACCGTCTTCCTTCCAAGGGTGACCAGACTTTTGTCATGAGACCTCTGTTTCTCCTGGACAAATCAACTGAAGGCCACTTACAAGACCAAGTCAGATCTTTGAAGTGGTACCTTAATCAAATGGAGCTGCTGCATCAAGGTGCCTTTTTCTTCCTCTTAAATCAGGACAAAACTATATATCAGCTCAAACTATCTCATGCTGGGTTATTTGCTCAGCGTACAGGGAAACAACCCCAGCTCAAATAAATTTTTGATGCATCTTGGCTCATGAGGTTAGGGCAGTTACCACCAGCCTAGCATCCAAACAAAACTGTTCTCTAACCAGCATCATTTAGGCTGGAGGATGGAGACCGGAGTCCACATTGTCTTGCTTTTATCTCCAAGATATCTCTTCTCAAAGGGCCCAGTTCGATATATCTCATCTCAAAGGGCCCAATTCGATCTGGTAGGACCTATCTCCACAACACAACAAGTCACACTTCTAGGTTGATTGACAGCTTCTTAAAGATGCTGCTTCTTGACTGCCGCTGAATTAACGGAGGTAAATTTTTTCCCTTTATGAAGCAGCACCCAGACAGATTGAGTTTCCTCCAGTCGGGTTAACTAGAAGCTGTCTCAATACCTTAGGGGACCAGAGATGGTATCTCTGGGGTAAGGGAATGTATCTCCCTCCACCTCTTACTTATTCTCCTTAAGTATTAAGATTAGGTAACGTATTTGAAGAAGAAAACAATTTTTTATAGTAAAATCTTTCTTCATAAATACTTACCCAATCATAATACACATACACCCTCCCAGCCTCCCTGCAGTTACATCCTTAGGGAGCATGCCTTCTGCTCCAGTAATAACTGGCATATTCATACTCATTGCCGCCTAGTCTTATAGGTAAGGGGGATTACTCTGCCCAACCACCACATGGGTCGGCAGATAACTTTTAGCTCCTGTTTGCTACAAGTAGTATCTGGAAGGGCTGGATTTGCAAGGTTGTGGTAGTACTCCTAAGGTATTATGATTGGGTAAGTATTTTCGAAGAAACATATTTTATTACAAAAAATTGGTTTCTGTGTCTCCAGTTTTTATAACACCATGTGTGCTAGACACTTGGTTAAAGGGAGTCAAAAATTTGTCTACTCTGAACTCTCAGAAGCATGTATGCCACGAGAAAATCTCAGCCAACGAAATATTAAAAATTTCCTTGAGCCAGGTGTCTTAATTCAAGACACATTGGAATCATTTGTATGGCATGTCCAAAATACTTTCTCCATTTTCTGTCTGCACGACATGGTCTTACCAAGTAGAGAACTGAACTTTGTCAGACCAGGGTAGCTGCACAGACAGTGATCACACTCTGTTCTTTGATAGTAGAACCTTAGAATCGGGTGATATTGAACACTTTTGAAGGATTATGTTAAAAAATGTAAGGGTGACATGATAATTAACTATGGCATCCTGACAAAGACTTCCCTTGCATGTGTATAAGCAAATGTTTGCCTGTTGTGCTATAATAAATTTAGGAGAATTTCATCCTTTAGTAGAGCCATCATGTTTTTACTGGGTGACACGGGTAATGGTAGGATGTTCAGCATTTCCTCCTCCTCCTAATGTAATATGATCAGGTAGTGTATTTGATAGAGAAAACAAATTTTTCAGTAAATTATGTTTCTCTGATAATATTTACCTGATCAAATTACAAATAATCAACCCCACTCTTCCCTGCAATGCAAGTATCCTTTAAAGTTTCACTTAAATAAACTCTGATTACATCTAGGTATAATGGTGGCCACCTAGTGTGCAGAAAGTGAAGCTAACCTGTAACAGTTTCTTCTCATTGTCTAATAATATTGCATCACCTGAAAATGTTCATATAAATAATCTCTTTGATCCTACAGTATTTGTTAAAGTGATTGCCCTTTATTTTTTAGCTTAATGAAGTGTGTGACAGTGGAGCAACTGGTACCATGGTTTCTGTTGGTTGCTTTGAAACTTGGTTAATATTGTGGTCATTGCTTGATGACAAATCAGCAAATCACTTTTCTGAGTTAGTGCGGTTTTTGTCTTGGAGTTAAATGTGTGGCACAAAGCAATTTGTTTGCATTTTTATGGAAATACCAAGAAACTTGACAAATGTTATGGTCGTTTCCTGAAAATCACTTTGCCCAGCAATTTTTGTTAGAGTAATTGTCTTTTTTTTATTTTGTAGCTTAATGCAGTATATGACATTTTTAGTACAGCTAGTTCTGCACTTTTTCTTGAAGGTTTGTAAATTGCGTGGAAACTTGGTACATATTATAGTCATCATCTAAAGAAGCACATATTGTGAGTTCTTTGTGCTCCTTTGATTTCAGTAGGAGGTATTACAAATTGCATTTTAGGGGATTGCTGTGAAACTTAGTACTTATTATGTTCGTTATTAGAAGAAATGCATGCTGACAAATCATTGTTCTAGCACTGGTTTTAGAAGAACTATAAATTGTTAACAATTTCTCTAAATTTATTTGAAATGGTAGTGTTCTGTCTTTTTGTATCAAGATATTTTTTATCAGATTCCACTCTAAAGGATGCTGAAGGATGAAGTTCTTTAGGGATATATACTACAGATAAGACTATGTATTTTACAATTTTACAAGAGCTATTTTTCCCTTTGTGTCCATGCAGAGTGTAGATTTGAGGAACTTCACAAAAAGGGCTGAGACCAAGGAGGTTCAGGTTGTGCAGATTATTGAGAGTGTTAAAGGAAGCTTTATTAATGTCAGAATCCGCCTTGGGCTCTTTGGAGTGTTCACATGTGAGTTTATTAGTTTCAACATATTTTGTTGCCTTTAAGCAGATACAAATTACTTAAATACAAGAGAGAGAGAGAGAGAGAGTGAGAGAGAGAGAGAGAATAATTCCTATTTAACATATATGTGAGATGTAAATTATCTGCACAGGGAAATTTCTTCCAAATTGACATTCAAAACTATGGTACTTTGATTTGTAGCAGATACATCATATTGCATTCTTCAGTCATTTGAAGTAGCGGCTGTTGTAGACCTGCATACCCTTATGATTTAACTGTTAACTGAAGAGACCCATAAATTATGGACTTTTGGAATAATAGCAAAAATAATGAAAATACAGTCATTGTGGTCCAGAATCTGGCTTGTCCTTGTTTGATCCAGATCTGAGTTTCATTTTAGGGTCAGTGGATTTGGTCAGGGAACCAGTCAGATCTGAGTTTCATTTTAGGGTCAGTGAATTTGGCCAGTGAACCAGTGTGTAACTTTTATAGTATCTTATGTCACTTGATTAGGCTTGAATAAACAGTAACACAAGAAAGGGTGAAAACAACGAGCTTTGAAAAATACAATAATTTATTTCCCTGGAAAAATTCTGTAAAAATGAAAAAAATATGAACTTACGGTTTTATATAATCAAATCCAAAAATAATCTGAAAATAAAAGTTGAGTAGTCCTAATAACAAAATGTTCTACTGATTTCACATTCTAATCCCGATGAAGAATCCAAGATGGAAGATGACGACATATGCTGCAATCTGTAGTGTTGAAGTCTACAGTTCCTTGTAGAAATAAAAATTATCACTCTGGTTTCTGATAGCTGAATAATTTTTTTTTTTTAAACTGTTCTTGTTTCACAATATTACATGAGCACATGTATTTTCCAGAAAAATAACAGAATTAATCCTTTTGAATCCAAGTAATTTAAAATAACTCCAAACCAGGTAATTTGAAATAACTCCAAACAGCACAACATACAACTAACAGTTTAAAAGCCCAGCTTCTACTGAGATTAATTCTCCAAAACATGGGTTATATGGGCTTTCTAAAACGTAAACAAGGGTCACGTGATCATCTTCTGGAAGTTAATAGAAGCAAATACTTGTTACAGATCACATTTACCCAGTGTGACCTGACCAAAACCAATCATTTTTACTCTAAGAAATAAAAAATAAAAAAAATTGTTTATATCTTAAAGGCAAGGTCCCATCATGACCTTGGAAGTAACCAATCATTTGAAAATAAAATAGAACTTGTTTACAAAGGATGCTACAAATTCTGAAACAAGGTCAGGATTTAGATCAACACTTGGTGTTTATAAACTAACAGTCATAAACTAACAGTCAAGGTCAAACTGTTTTCTAAAAAAAGTATAATTTCTAGTGAATAAATTTACCTTACAATATCATGTAATGAAAAATAATTTTTACAAAAAAACTAACAAACAATTAAATTGAAATAAATGTATATTAAATCAGATATAATTAAATCAAATATACATAACAAGTACTTTAGATGATGAAACTGATGCTTTAGAATATTCAACAAATGGCATCCAATGAATGAAAACACTTTGAAGATGAAAGGGACAAGAAGCCTCTTAAAATTATATTCAGCATAGAAGTATAAAAAAAGAATATTCAGATTGATTCATGGGGGGTGGGGAAAGCTTGAAAGGTAACATTTACATTCATTGGACATCATGTCATGTTAATTTGAGTATCTTTCATGGTGGGAGAGATGATTGCCACTGCAATCTGAAATCAAAAAGACAAAACACAAAACAAACCCAAAGACTATGTCAGTTTATGAGATCTAACAATTTTCTGTCTTAATTTCCATTACACTTTGTAATTGTGTAGCCTTTTGAGATTAACAGATGGTTGCCTTACCATAATCAGCAGGGAACAAATTTATTGAATTTGTTATATTCAGAAAACCTTTCCGTTTTCATTTCTGTGTATGTGATTGTATACATGCACCATGGAGTATGAAATAAAGAAATATCCTTTCTTATTTTCAACCACAAATAAAATAAATTTAATATGATACTAGAGTAATGATTTAAAATCTTAAACACAGTCATAATTTACATACTGAAAATGTAGAATATGCTCATGGCACATATCAGCAAAAAAAAAATGGGTCACAACTCTTGTTGCATTTTCACTAAGGAATGAAACCTAAATCATACTGTTCATAAAGTGAGTGTTGTGACTAAATTTTAAAGGATCCATTACACAGTGTAATAGTTTGGATTTTTCTTTTATCCACCATATTTAATGATAGGCAAATTCACTTTGCCATTTGTCACTGGTAAAGCATACATATAACATTTACTACTGTTTCATAATCAAAAATAAATAATATTTCCTTTTAATGTTTATATTACTAGTATTGCCACCATTATTATTATTGCTCTAATTTTGAGCATCAATTATTGTCATCCTGTGAAAATGGCATTTTGGGTGTACTGAAATTATTGGGAATGACTGATGGGAGAAGTGGTCTTCATTACTTTACAGGTTTATGTGTTTTTTTTTAAATTTTTGATCTGTTGTAACCAAAGAATTCATGAAAATGTATGCTTGGTAAATAAAAGTAAATGTACAGCATTTATTTTGTTTTTATGGCCCAGGTCCAATTGCTCCCAAGTCTGCAAGTAATGTGGATGTTATGTCAGCCCTGAATGATCTCCCCTGGTTGGATATCACTGAATCTTTCACAGTTGAAACTACAAGTATTCCAAACGGTGTCAAATACAGGATCACTTTCAACTCCAAAAGAGGTCAGTTTCTGTGTACAGTCTTTTTAAATTTTTTAAATATGCATGTTTTTAAAGTGAAACCCAGATATAGCATGATGATTGGGGTCGAAAACATACCATTGTGCTATGTAACAGTTATTGTGCTGGAGACAAAGAAGTCACTTAGCTGAAGAAAATATTGTATGTGTATCTTCTTGGCATGACAAGATTGGGGTGGGTGTGATTGGGTTGCGGTGGCACAAAATCAAGGAATTCATTGACATAGTTATCAACTTGTTCCATATTGAACATGATTTACTTAAAACATTTATTTCATATTTAATATTATTTTTTTAGTGTAGAAACCATTATTTGATACATACATATAAATGTATACAATACTTGGCAAGTTAATAGTTTGAGTAGATATACTCATCAGTCATCAGTTGATCTGGCTGTATCCATAATAGTAATTTAGTACAATACTCCTTCAGTTTCAAATATACATTACTTAAATTTAAATATTCATATTTATATCCATATAAATTCTAGTGAGTTTAAATGCCAAGGATTAACATTAAATAGAATGCAGTGTTGTTTTCTCTGCAATTCATCTCCATTCCTGCCAATGAAGGCTACCCTTTGTGAATAATTGCACATACACTTCTAGTACTTAGGAAATTTTTGCTCTGATCTTTACTGCTGCTAAGCATTGTTGTTACAATAAATTCAAGGTTCTGACACTTCTGTTAGCGAGTACAAAAGCAGCAATGGTGAAGAAACTTGCTTGAGTAAATGCCTGGCATTACACTATACTGTATAAGCTGATAATGAGTCAAATTTAGCCTTCCTGGAATTGAAGGTTAAGGAACTCTTTACTTAGTTGTGTTACATATGTTGTATGAATCATATGGGTGCTTGCCCTACACGTAAGTTTATCATGATTTGGTTTGCTGAAGATGGGTATCTATTTGTGTTCATTAAAAATTTTATTATAAAGTTAAGGAGATTGAGCGACTGTTAGTTTTGTTGGCAGAAGGGTGGTCTCTCAAGACTAATTTTTCTATTTTTACTGTACATTTTTATTGAAAATTTGAAAAGCAAAATACTACATTGTTTGTTGAAGTGGCAGTTGATTAATTATGTTTACCTATTTGTAATTTGGGGCCTGTAATCTTATATTCCTATTATTTAGAATTAAATACAATGCATTGTTTCTGCTGTGCTCATTTCAAGTCATATAACCAAAATATATGGTTAAACTATCAATATTGGCACATGAACTTTTAATATGTGGAGTGGTACTTGTACAGTTGTTTGGGAATTAAGCTGTGCTAGGGGATTAGCGGCATATAAAAGTATACAAGATGATGTTTTTCACATTCTGTTTGAATATTTTCATACTTGGCAGCTGCTGAATGTAATGATATTATGAAGTGAGTGTTTTCTATAATTGTGATGCATCTCCTTTAAAAGAAAACAATATGGCACTCCAACTTCCTTTTGTGTTTTCAACTTTGATCAAGCAGCATTTGGATATTTGTTGCATCATTCAGAAAAGAAAACTATCCCCTGTCACTTCTGTCTGCATGGGTTCGAGTCTCGGATTCGGCTAATGTGGGTATGTGAGAAAGCTTGCCAGTAGCTTCTCGTGGGTTGGTGGTTCTTTCCGAGGTTTTCCTGGGTTCTTCCTCCACCAATAATACTGGCCGCCATGTATAGCCTATCGTGTGCTGAAAAATGGTGTTAAACCCTACAACAACAACAATCCCCTGTCACCCAAATGCTTTTCCATATAGATCATGATGAAAATAAATAATTCATTGCTCTTTAGGCAAAGCTAAAGATGTAAAACAGTAGAGGTGTATGCTACAGTAAATTATGAATTACATATGCAAACATGCTGAAATTGTGAAGTTCTTGGAAATCTTCTCTGTTATGATTCCCTCTCTAGCAGAATGTCATCAAATGGGTTGAGTCTCATGAAAAATATCAAAAATATAAAGAGAAACTGACATGCATCAGGTTCTTATGAACAAAACCTTTACTGATCCAGATGGAGATGTGGGTGATAAATCATATTTTGTGATTTTTGTGGGTTTAACACCATTTTTCATCACATGATAGCCTTATATACATGACAGTTTGTTTGTTTGGTGGAAGAGGAACAGCCAACCCATAGGAAGCTACTGGCAGTCTTTCTCAAATAACTGAATTAGCTGAGCCCGAGACTTTTAACCTGGTGAACAGAGGCAAAATGTAAAGTCAAGCACCTTAGACCATTTGGTCACCTGGTGTCCCAGATAAATTGGGTGTCCAGTCCTTTTGTTATGGTCTTACCTTATTGATATCATATATTTTTTATTTTATCCTAATCATGTGTTGCAGGAGACTTTGATAAAATAGAAGTCAGGACAGTGGCAGGTACCCCTAAGGTCACTGCAACTGTTACTGAGGTAACAAAAGGAGTCTCAGACATGTTTACGGTATCTCTTGCAATGGAAGGCATTCCGTCTGGCATCTTCACTAGCAATGCAACTACTGATCAGGTAAATTGACCTTCATGCATATAGCATAGTTTCCATTCTATTTTTCCAAATATAGCTTTATTATGTCAAATTAGTAGTTAACTCTGTAGTCTTGCTATAATTAGTAACTTAGTGTTTACCAGCACTGGCCTTTCATGTCAAGGAATGCTACTCAGATTTAGGCAAACCTGATAGTAGTTATCTCCCATGGATTTTTTCCACTGACGGAAATATGTGCAAAAATAGCAGAATATGCAAAGAATGTTTTAAATGTTAATGTATACTTCTCTAGTGTCGAATAAAGATGAAAAAGTTTTTAAAAATATAAAAAATTATTTAGAGTATTTTGTTTATGATAGTAAAAAGGACCACGGACTGTAATAACTGTGGAGTCCTGTTTTATTGCTTCCACTAATTGTTCTTGTGTAAATTATTATCTCATCAACCCTCAGTACTTTCAATAATTTGATTAGTGCAAGACAAATATGGTGTGAAGTACATAAATGGATGGCTTAAGACAATAAACTGCGTTTTCGCAACTTGTCAAATTATACTAAAATGATAGCTATCTTTGAGTAACCATTTCTATGATGGAAGGAAGAAGTACTAGTCTGTGTATTCTCTAACCTTTTTGAGGAATAACTTCAGACTCAGAATCATCTGGCTTTTACTGTCTGTAATTAGAATAAAGGTAGAATCACAGAACTTTATGATTTTTCTTTATTCTGGTTTTATTTCTGGTCTGTGTTAGTATCAAGATTGAAATATGAGAAAATTCCATTTTCAAACTATTTTTCTGCCATGTGCTGTCATGCTGTAAATGGCTAATTGTAGCTATGACAAGCAGTAATTGTAAAAGTAATTAGAATTTTGCATTACTTTTCCAGATTTTTTGATCAATTACTGATTACTTTTTTTGCAGGAATTTATGACAATTACAATTTTATATTTCAAGTAATCAGTTACTTAATTCATTACTTTAATAATTCATTACTGTTCAGTAATGGCTATGAAGATATATTCAATAAGATGTGGGAATTTTGTATGAGAAATTTAAAATGATAACCATTGTAAATTATTGTGTTATTCTTGATTTTTGAACACATCTTTTTAATATGTTTGTATAGGGCAAAAAAAGACTGAATTGGCTTCACCTTGAGAAATACTTATTGATTGAATGAAATATAGAATTTTTCAGTGACACTTATTCAGACCATCTATAATTTAGTGCATACATAAATACAATTTTTAAACCTTGTGTTCATGTTAATTATTGTGTTGGTTGGTACATATCAGTAACTAATGTATCTTTTCTCAGGTTAAGGCAGCTCTGGCTCCAATGTTTGGTGCCAGATGTCCCAAAGCACTGACTGCACCAGCCAAAGTGAAGGTGGCTGAAAATTTTGAGTCTGGCACTGGGTCATCAAATGGAGAGTGGGTGATAAATGAAGAAGCTTTTTGTGGGAAATATTCCATCAAGAACCCAACTGTGATCTATGAGAAGAAGGATAATCAGACTGTAGAAGATATAAAACAGACTATGTATAAATGGGTACATATTGTTTTATCAATCACTGGTATCATAACTGGGGTGGATGTGTAGTCATGGTGACCCTTCACTTTTTGTGAATTACGAATTTACATGTCAACCGTAACTACTTATTTGAAAAAGAGAGGCTTTTTGAGAGTTGCCTCACTTGAGAAATTGTTCTGATGCCTAAGTAATTAGGGCTCCACTTAATGAAGTTAGCAGAGCCCTATAGTAATTATGTTGTTCACCTTTCAGCACTTTGGTTTGCATGAAATAATTTTCCAGGGAATACAGTGTGACCCTGCTATAACACGGTAGTTGGGAGTCATAGAACCTGACCATGTTATAGACTGAACCGTGTTATAAGCAGCCAAGTCAGTTAGCTGAAGAAGCTTATGCATGTGCCCAAAAAAATTTTGGGGGGTGATGGGAGTTAGGTAATAAACATGGGTGGTAAAATACGTGCTTCATTGGCCCAGTTACCAACATAAATCGACGCATATTAAATGAGAAATACACCTGTAGTGAAAACAGAAGACATATATAAAATTTTACTTTATTTAGAGAACCACAGATGGGTACATATACTTGTATACTGTTTATATATATACATGTCTAATATATAGCATGAATAGAGTATTAACACCGTGTACTCACCCGCAAATCTCATCACATGCATTGAATCCACAATACAAGTAATTCCATCGAAAATATGCACACACAGAGATTTAAAATCACGTTACAAATGATGAAGCACATTTACTTTTTATTACGTCCCAAATTGGTAAAAGTTAGTTCGTGTTTTAAGCCGCCATTGGTAGCACTCGTAAGCATAAACTTTTTCCCTGCAAAAAGGAAACTTTCATGGCAGCATAAACATGTTCCAGTCACGTTGGAAAATGAAAACATTCATCAGATTCCATTGCTTTTATTAAAGTTTGGTACTGACGTCCTTTGAAGAAAAAGTTTTGTTTTTATTGAAGATTGTAGTCTGCTTTCTTTGATGAAAGGTGCATGCGTTATTGTAGTCACCGCTAAAGGCCAGCTTTGGAGAACCAAACTAATGCCCATTTCTTATTGTTGCAGCAACATCAAATAATTGTATTGCATGATTGAGACTGATTTTTTTTCTCCATTTGATTAGTACATTTTCATAACAGTCTGTGCTTCAAGGGTAATCAGTTTTCTTTGAAATTTCAGCAAACTATTTTATTTGGGTACATTTAAAAAAAAGGAATTGGCCATCATTTGGTTGATTGTAATTAATGTTCCTCCTTGCCTATTGAACAGACCAACAAGTAAGATTTTTTTTATTTGCATTTGTGGTAGGGGAGTGATGCTGCCTTCCATGCATGCATCAGAAATTTAGTAAAGAGTCAACAGACGATAGAGACGCAGGTTTTCTGGTCTGATGACATGGATTAGTACAGAAAATGTGAGTGCTCTGAAGGATTTAATTATGAATTTTACTTACAATCCACATACAAATGTCTATGTAAATATATTAATTACTAGCAAGCAGCCAAGCATCAGACGAAAGATAGATTACAAGCTAATGCCTCATTTGGTTGATCTCTACTACCAGAAATGTCTCACAGCATACAGTACTCATGCTCGATGTCAACATAAGTGGATTATGATATAACAATGCACTGTAGATGGTATGTCAACATGGACAAAGTAATTGTTTATGTAACAATAGATAAATTTCAGTGCATTTTATATCAAGTTTGCAGCTTCCTTTCATGGGGCCTCTGAATTTATCCACTCCAGTTAAAACAGCCAACAATATCGCCAATAAAAAAATCACCAGATGGTATATTTTGCCGGCAATAAGGAAAAAATATTGCAGTCTGCAACAGTGGCGAATCCCTATGTGATCCAAGAACTTTTTTAGATGTTATTTTTCATACTTTTAAGAAGAAGAAACTAATTTTTCATGTACTAGAAAAAAGCATATAAAATTTCAGGAGCCACGCAATGATTGTCTTGTATTATTTATGCGTGATCTCTTCCCCAAAATGATAATTCATTTTTTACATTTTTTATACTTTTAAGAAAGTTTTTTCTCATGTACGAGAAAAGTACAGGGAGCCATGCCATGACCGTGTCATATCTGAATTCATGTTATAACAGAGCATGCTATAGCGGGTCACACTGTATTTTGGATTTTAACCAAATTCTATTTTCAGCTTTTTATTGATGAAACTTGAAAAGAATTCAGTTTCCAGTCATCACTGTCATCATTTAGAGGAGTTATGGGCCCTGATTGTCTATCTCACCTACCCCCAGTCTTATTTCAGCAGCATAATGTTCTTCAGGATTGTTGGACTTAAGCCACATTTGACATGCAGCTTTATATTGATCATTTATAAGTTCAGTTTCCACACCTTT
This sequence comes from Sinohyriopsis cumingii, assembly GCA_028554795.2. NCBI lineage: Eukaryota > Metazoa > Mollusca > Bivalvia > Unionida > Unionidae > Sinohyriopsis > Sinohyriopsis cumingii. The sequence goes on along the minus strand of CM068831.1, from coordinate 43,985,886 downwards.
TACCATGATTTGTTGGGTTTCAACCAAATTCGCTATTTAGCTTTATTTTGATGAGACCTTGATTGAGTTAAATTCCCAGCATTCCACAACATTTACAGGATTTATGATGCCATGATTGCGCATCCTCCTGATGTTGGTCTCCATATGTCTTTGTCAAGATATTTTGGGTTTCAGTCAGATTTTATATGCAGCTGTATTGATGAGACTTTGAAACAAATCAGTCCCATGACATTATTTATTGGAGTTATGCCCTCTAGTCACCTGTCCTTGGTGCCTGTAGCATAACATTCTGAAGTTTTGTTCGATTTGAACTAATTTTTGAATTGGTCTTTACACTATTGAGACCTTGAATGAGTTCAAAAGTTCCATGACAGGAATTATGCCCACTATTTGCTTTTATGTCCCTAAATAATTTAGATGGGTGGTTGTAGTTAACACTCACATTGTCAAGACAAAGATTGGCGACTGTGCAATAATTAATGTCAACTATCTTGAAGTTCCATTTCAGTTCAGTATTTTTTTATTGTCATTCCAGCTGTGTTTTGCCTCCAGGGGCCACCTACATAATTGGGTGAAGCTGACCTACACCTATACTAATGCATCTGGAGATACAGTGGGCCCCATCACTACCTCCTTTTTCCATCAGTTTTCTCTAGAGTTCACAAGGTAGGTAGCATGTAGTAAAAGTACATCACATTGTTTCCAAATTATTTACAACAAAAAGTTCAGCTAACATTTGGAAATATCCATCTCTTTGATTAAGATGTTCTCCATTAAACCTATTGATGCAGATTAAGGAAATGAATATTTTTTAATTTGTATTAAAGCATTCAGGTGATGAGATTTCTGTTACTAAACTCACCATTGCTTTTCTTAAATAGGGAAAGAGTATGTCATATTTCAAATTAAAATGGTTCCTGCTTGGATTCATTTGATTGACAAGTGTGCATCAGTGCACTGGCAATGACTCAGTCCTAATGTCCTTTGTTCTATCTACTAAACACCCTTTGATTTTACACTCATCTGAGTAAGTACTAAGTGAAGGAAAAATATATGTACACATTTTGGTAGATGTTTTCCTCCAGATAACAGTTTTTGCACTGAAATATATTATTTGTATGGAGTTTAGAATTGACTGTTAATATATGCCAAAATGCATGCTGAAAGACAGATTTGGAATGGCATTAGTTATAGTATCAATAAAATAAATATTTCACTAATGTTCAGATAGAATGATGTGTATTTGAATATGGAGTTCAAATAAACTGCAGGTAGATATAGCACATCAGATGGGTTTTCAGGTTGGTTTGTTTGCAAAAAATGAGAGACAGAGTCCTTAAAATCTCTTTGTATAGTTGCCACTCAGATATTTTTTCCAATTGACAACATATTCAGGATTATTTGTTTGTTAAAGAGCCCTCTTCAATGTCCAGAGAGGATGTGAACTGTTTTCAAATCATAGCATTGTATATTCAAAAAATAATACTGGTGTAGATGTAATTTGGTATGTATGTTCCACAATTAATTTGGTTAGTAAACTCAAAATCTGCGTGATTGCATATAATAAAATTGATAATTATTTATATCTGGTATATATTTTGTCCAGTTTATTACAGCAAAATTCAGAGTCCATTTAGACATTGCAGTACCTTATCTAGTACCCAATAAATGCTGCTCTTAGATGGCATATTAGGCATTAGACACTGAAACCCAAAGGGAATTCTCAAATACATTATCTGATCCCTTTAACATTAGGATTACTCTCTGCTTTGTCCGAATACAGCACTCCCAGAAAGACCAAATGATGTCTTTCTGTCTGTATAACATATAGGCAAAACGAAATAACTCAGGTTAGCTGTCCTTACTACCCACTACATGGTCACTTTGTTCTTGATGTAACCAGTGTTCACCTGCTACCATCCACTTTTTCATTTTAGTGGTATGAAGTATTGTGTGTCAAAATGTTGTTATATATTGTCTGTTCAACATTTCCATGATTTCTGGTGAAATATATTTTTACATTTAATGTACAGTTCATTATTATTCTTATGATATTGATTGAGAAAATGAAATTTTCACTGGTGAAATTGTTGTGTATGATTATATTTCAGTTATTGCACTTTTCAAGTCATCTTGATAAATGAGAATTGCCATTTTTCAAGTCATCTTGATAAATGAGAATTTATATGTTTCTATATCTTTTCATTAGATGATTTCAAGCATGTGCAAAAGGTGCAAACAATTTAAGGTTGTTGAGGACAAACATGAGACACGTTTGGCATGCACATAATGCTTATTATCACATACATGCCATGTGTGTGTGCATTATGAACACAAGATGTCTGGTCCAACACTTTGAAAAGGCAACTTAAGGGCCAGATTAAATGAGCATGCTCAAAATCATCAGAGCAGGAAATGTTAAGCCTCTACCCCACTTGGGAATCATTGATGCATTTTATGGGGGATGTCAAGATGCCACTGCCATTCCCCTCAAAAATACAAAAAACAGCAATGACATTGATGATGGGAGTGATGATGGTAATGAGATGGACATATCTGAACATTCTAATCTGACCATGGAATGGACAGAATATAGTTTCAAGGCAACTAATGAAAATTTTCATGCGACTTGCCTCTTTTGGAATGTCCTTTTCCACCTACAACCAATCCTATCTGTATGATGTAGATGATGATGTAGATGCTGATGTCAACTTCGCAAGTATGTAGATGCTGATGATGGTCCATTATTAAGAATCTTGCCACAATCTTAAAAAATTATGGAAATTACCAGCCATGTTTTGGATAAAATTTGCTACCCCATTTAAAGTAAGAGCTTTCTTTTCAGTGAGTCATTTACCACCAACTTTCATACCTAGCTGGTACAAATCAAATACTGATTTTATTCTTGAGATTTACCAAGTCTAGACCAGTATGTGCCCACTTTCAATAAGTCTGCTGCCTGTTATGAAGTAAAAAGATAAATGTTTAATGTCACATTAGTTCGACCAGAATGTCATGCACGCCTTCTCTCAAACTACATCTTATAGTGACATTTGCACTCCCTCCCTTTCAGTTCTCTTTCTGTTTATTCAACAAATTATGGAGATGAGAATGCAAACAACACAAGAGTTGCCCATCAGCTTTCAGTGCAAGCTATCCCAGGGAATGTATCAGAGAAGAGAAAATTGTCACCAAAGAGACTGCAGGGCTGACTTTCAACAATGGCAGAATTTTCTTTTTCAGGCAAGCAGGCAGGGTAGACAGAAAGCATGGATTCTTCTCCCCATGTCTCCTGTTAACCATCAGTGACTTGCAGATTACTCCAACCTGCTGGGAATCTGTTCATGGTTGCCAAACTCCTCTATTCACCAGACCTAGATCTGTCTTTCTCCAGAAATCATTGGGTAAAACAAGTCTTGTTGCAGGGTCTCCAGTTCTCATTCATCTGACCTGTCCAGTTTTGTTGCCTCTCCCCCCCTCCATCATGACAGAACTCAAGTGATCTTAGGAAGGCAGACATTGTACAGAATGAGACACCCTCAGGGTTTCTGTTCCAGAATCTTTCTGGTTACAGATCCATTGACAAATTGTGACTTATGATAGATTTAAGCAGGCTCAATCAAATTATTTCTGCCCTGAACAATTCAAGTTGGAGATGGCAACATTCAACTGTCTTTCAGTGCAGTATGATAAATACATGATCAGCATTGACCTGTCTGTAATTCATACAGCATTGTGCAAATACCTTTGCTTTGCATGTCATGGGATAGTTTGTCATTTCCATGTCATTCCATTCTGCTTCGGCCTAAGCTCTTGGACTGTCATGCAAATCTTTACTGCATCCTATTCTTGTAATGGATGCCCACCTCAGCAGTGTATGTGGATGGCATACTTCAAAAGCATTTGGTAAGTTTGGTTTTGGTTCATAACATGAAAATCTTCATTCTGTTATTTGTAGCATGGATAATTAAAGAAAGAAATTAGATCTTATCCCGCTCAGCATTTTGTCCAACTGGGTATGAGTTCTCAACATGTGCCAGCCTGGTGTGTTTCTGCAAAATAGTTTTGCTAATGCCCCTCTATGATGGGAGAAGTCCTAAGTCAATGAGTTGCTTGATTTAATTTCAGTCCTATTGAGAAACATCGTAGCAAGTCTTATGCTGCTCAAGCAGTCAAGGTCTCCGTCTATGTTGAGAGAAACTCCTCCTTCATGCATGGCTCTTGTCTGGGATGCCCTGCATAAAAAGGAGTTCAAAACTTTAGTCTTGAAGAGGATTGCAACAGCACCCTCAGATGTCCGAGGCACAAGGTGAATATTTGCAGTGACCATAAAAGACTATTCCTACCATTTAAGGCAGGAAAGAATGACATAACCCCACCAGCACTAGCTGCTTGGCTAAAGGAATTAGTCATTAAATCAGTGTACTTGGAACTCCCACCAGCTAGGTACAACTAATCCCGGCCTTTGAACATTGTCTCATTTTGGGACATGGTGAAGTCATTTTGTTGGCATTCTTTCAGCTTCTGTTTGTTTGACATATCTTCGCAAAGGGGAAAACTTAATGTTATTGGTCCAGTGGTAGTTGCCCAGACAGTTTTCGTGCCCTATTCATGAAAGCAGAACCTTCAGACCTAGGCTTGAACTTGCTCCTTTAGCCTATGAAACTGTTGAATGAAAGACATTAATCAGGAGTGGGATCTAACATTGACCCTAACATGTGTGTATGTGTGTATACACAGTCTTAAGTTATGCTAAAACTAACACTCGGAGCAATTCTTCTTTTAGTGACAGAGGTAGAATGTTCAGCATTTCCTCAACCTCTTACCTTTTCTTGTAAAGTTAATGGAATCAGTTGGTATTTTTGATAAAGAAAGCAAATTTTTCAGTAAATTGTGACTTTCTCCAATAATATCTAATTACTTTACTAAAAATGCCCCCAAAGCAATCCCTCAAATCAAGCATTCTGTTAAAGGTTTCACTAAGGTTTGAACTTGCTACACCTGGGATACTGGTGGCCACTTGGGAGTTATATATACAGATGTTTTTTCATCTTTCAGGGAGGCCTGGATTCAGAGAGTAATCCTAATATTAGTGTGATTATTTATTGTTTTCTAAAGTCACTGGGAAATAAAATTTTTATATTCCTGAAAATTGCAATTGCATGAAATTAAAAAATGTAGTTGTTGAGCTTTTGTACAGCAAATTCTATTTTTTTATTTCACTCAGTTCAAATATAGATTGATAATTGCAATGCCAGTAGCTGGTAAAGGAAAGTAATATTTCCATTGGTCATTGGTCAGAATGTTACCACGTGATCAAAATGAATTACGTTCATTTCTGTATGAACTGTAAGGAGAACTACTTTTTTAAGAATACCCACTTCTGTAAATAGAGTCACTTGTACAACACAAGATAAACACTGCCAGTGACGGCAGACACGAAGTAAGCATTAAAGGAAAAGAACATTCTTACAATTTAAAAAAAAAATAATTGAATAAATTTAATCTGAAAGACTAAAGCAACCAATATTTCTCATCTTTTTTGAATAAAATCATTCTTTCTTTGTTGAAATTTGTGAAAAATATGGATAAAAATGTTTGAAGTGCACTAGGTCATGGTCACCGGTATACGGTATTATAGCTATCCAACACTGAAACTGATATGTCAGAATTTGGAGATTTTTTGCTAACTTTGCCTTATTAGATTATATGCAGGAAGATATTGAAAATTTTGACCCATCTGTATTTGACGAGCCTTTTGAAGTGAAAGAATTATCACAAACTGAGTTACCATTTAGTTTGAGCCTATCGTGCTGAAAAATGGCGTTAAACCCCACAACAACAACAACAACAACCATTTAGTTTGAATGAACCAACACCAGTCTAGTTCCCATTTGATCACAAGGATGACCATAAACCAAAATGCTTCAAATCACTTAAAGAGGAAGATCTCTTAAACATATCTGAACAGCGGTACTCAAAATCTACCAAGAAAAACCCTCAATGGGGCTACACCACTTTTGCAGGTAGATTTATTCATTAATTTAATAATCATAATAAATTAACATTAATAATAACAATAATAATAATAATAATGACTATTATATTGGACTGTTCATCAATGTAAGCTTAAGTAATATTGCTTGATACTTAATTTGCTTTTATTTATTATTTTCTTAAATCAGATATTATGAAAAGGCAATATGTTGTTTATTTTTATGCAAAAAGAAAGAACAAACAATAATTATAAAACTCTATTACAGGTTTCATTACACAATCCACCTGTCATTTCAATAACTGTACCTTCCAGTTTAGTTCCAAGTAAAAAGAGTAAGTGCAAACAAGTTAAGGAAATACATGATTTTCAAGTTAAATACCCCATCTCAACTATCCAGGCTAGAATAATAATTTTCAAAACATCATGTACAACTCCTGGTTTTTATTATATGGCAATTTTCAATGAATAATTATAGACAAATTAAGAAAATGCATAGCAAATAGTTAGATACAAGTACAAATATTAAAGTAGTAAATACATGAATGTATCATACAATTTTTCATTTTTATAGTGATGTTACATTGCTGTATTGTAATTATTGTTACACTATACTTAGAAAAGTGTGTAAACAATAAACAACAAAATTAAACAAATTAAATTGTCTTGCTGTTTTGAACCCCGAGTTAAAAACTCATAACTTCTTCCACCAAGAGGATTCTATATCAGCATTTGCCTTTGTTTGCATCTGTCCTTAGGCGTGTCTGTCTATTTTCAACACTGATGTCACACATTTTGATGAGAGGGATCAGGTTATGAACCATTGTCACTAAACAAATCATGGAATAACTAGAGGGATAAAATAAATACTCAGTGCTTTCTATAACCTAACCTTATACACATACGTGTATTAGTCCAGCCAGTTTATAAACATGAAAATAGGTTTTGAATAGCGAAGTTAGATCATTCACGTGTCAGAACAGTGATGAATCTGCCAAATCACATTCAGTCAGTCTATGAACGCATACATTCTTACAGCCATGATATCGTGAATTTAAATATTGAGCTCTCACTTTGAATACACGTGACCATTAAGGCAAAATATAAAAATCATGGTAGCATTGTTCAAATTCCTTACATGGGCTTCTGTTGGTTGAAGGACTGTTATTATGATGACCTTATTACGATCAAGCAGGACAATCTCAACTGCTATAAATAGCTACATAACAGAAAACTCCAAACATGTATTTAACATCACTCAGTTAAGAATTTTGTTTTTTAATGATGCAAACAAAATAACATAACAAATAATTAAAATTTCAGTTATAAGAGTTTTAACGTTTTTTCTGAGTTTATCATGGTATAAACTGTCAGTTGCCAACTCACACAGCTTACATAATGCCCTTCGGGCATTATTTGCCGTGTGAGTCAGCATCTGACAGTTTATACCATGATAAACTCAGTAAAAACAACGTTAAACTCTTAATTGATACAACTACTGGTGATGATGTCATAACATCAGTAGTGGTTGTTGGAACTACTTCATGGCTTGTAAGCAGTAAAATTTGTCTTTGTGAAGAATCTGATGCCATATCATAATGCAAAAGGGCATTGATCTTGGAGATTGAGTGGCAGCCAAAGATAATCATGTTAAATTATGTTTTCATTTATCATTCACCATTTTGTGTTGTGTGTTTTGCATTTGTATTGATCTCCATTTTTTTGCACTCACATCATTTGCTTTGATTTTATATTCCTTTTGCATTTGGTCTTACAATGTAAATTCACTGCTAAAATTCTATATTCCTTTTGCATTTGGTCTTTGTAAATTCACTGCTTAAATTCTATATTCCTTTTGCATTTGGTCTTTGTAAATTCACTGCTAAAATTGCCTGTTTACAGGTCAGTATCTATATCTTGATCTTTGCTCATCCATTGAGCTATCCATTTATTCTGTTTATAGATCTGTTGACCATTGAAACAGTTTGTCAGTTTCTGTGCTTTAACAAAAACGGGATCTTTTCTGTGTAGATGCAATCTGACTAAATTTAGATCTCCAGTGTTGTACCTGAAGATCTGATAATGACTGCTTAGGGGTAATGTTCTGGTGACCAATGTTATTACCATATTCTAGGGGTGAAATGATACATCTTAGCCACATATCAATATGATTCACAATATGCAGCCTGTGATATGATACATATTGATACATTTGCAAGAACTTAAAGGTCTTTCCATGTTTGTAAGGTAGGTGGTGCCCTTTCATGTTGACATTCTAGTCCTGTTTTCAGTATGCAGACTACAGATAGACATGCAGTTATCATATATATTTATGTGAAGACTACAGATAGACATATAGTTATCATATATATTTATATGAAGACTACAGATAGACATATAGTTACCATATATATTTATATGAAGACTACAGATAGACATATAGTTATATATATTTATATGAAGACTACAGATAGACATGTAGTTATCATATATACTTATATGAAGACTACAGATAGACATGTAGTTATCATATATATTTATATGAAGACTACAGATAGACATATAGTTATCATATATATTTATATGAAGACTACAGATAGACATATAGTTATCATATATATTATATGAAGACTGCAGATAGACATGTAGTTATCATATACATTTATATGCAGTTCTCACTGATGAGAAGTTAACAACAATACTTTCAAACAGACTAACTGTTGGTTGCAGTTAGTTTTGTCCAACGTTTTAGGCCATCTAATGGTGGCTCCATTTATCTCCCTTTGTTTTGTACAGCATGATTGATTTGAAAACATTATTACCAAGTTTGTGTCTCAGTTACACTTTGTAGTCATTATGATGTTATCTTTAAAGCAGAAGAAATAATACAATTTTGTTGTGCAAAGAAAATCTCATCTAGAACAAGTCTGGGCATGGGAATAAGGTTGAATACCAACACAATCTATCACATTTTATTTCCTGCAGATGCAAAAGACTGCTGCAGCCACAGGTACTTATATTTGTACATGAAGAAGGAAAACTATTGACTACACCCAGTCTTATTCTAGAATTTTCTTTTAACTTGCAGAAGGTGATAAACTTGAGCAGTTTGAAATTTGCCCCATCACTTATTCTGCGCTAATGTCATTTATTCCATCAGCACCTTCATTCACTAGTTAAATATCTCTGCATAAACAAGATATATTCCAAACTTGTTTCCCATGTACAGTTTAAATAGAGATGATTACAGGATTTTATTAAGGGAGACCTCCCCTTTATCAAAGAAAAAAGGAGGGGAGGAAGAAATGGTCATAGGTCAATACCGGTATTTATCTAAACTTCAGTATCTTTTTCTCTTTCAACCTGCTCCACTTTCTTATAGCTCTGCTGAAATCAGTATCTTTGATGTATAAGCATTAATTTATTAATGAATTCTGAGCATGCTTTGCTCCTTTTCTTTGTATCAATATTGTTCTGTGCTTCTTTCTGAAGGGGCCTATACATAGCTAGCTTTATCAGCCCGAATATGTTGGGAAACTGATCTCTGTGGCTGTGTTGTACAATTTTCCAGAGATCTTATCTTCTGGATACATCGGCTCCAAAAAATGATTTTTCCACTAATATCAACTTCTTTTGTTAAATCAGTAGTTTACTGACTACTATGCCAAATTTCTTATCTGTTTCTTAATGTTGTTGTTGTTGGGTTTAACGCCATTTTTCAGCACACGATAGGCTATACATGGCGGTCAGTATTAATGGTGGAGGAAGAACCCGGGAAAACTCCGGAAAGAACCACCGACCCTCGAGAAGCTACTGGCCAGCTTTCTCACATATCCACATTGGCCGAATCCAAGACTTGAACCTATGCAGACAGAGGTGAGATGGCAGTGATCCGTAACGGAGAGCGCATTAGACCACTCGGGCACTTGTTCCTTAATGCTGTATAAGCGTATTATTAAAGGCTGCCATGATTTCATGTATAAATGACATTAGTTTATGTTAGGCCTGCAAACGTTAACCAAACTTGTCTCCCTTGTGGATGATAAAGAATACAAATTTGTTTTGTAAAAGAAAAATATTGGCAATATTAGCTCAACAACCCCTTGTCTGTCTTCAGTGATTATTATGCAAGGTAGTAATGTTTGATATGACCACCAATGCTTGGCGTGACTGACTACGTTGGCAAAAATAAAAAGCTATGTATATTATTTTGGCATAGATGTTAATACTAGCTGACTCCCATATATCCATACTGTTTGTGAATATCTTGAAATAGACAAAAAAAATGGGATGATGGCTCTTTTATTTCAATTGTTTTACAGCTGGCATTATCAGTGTCTTGGCATGTATAACTGGCTGAAGAATGAACATGGAGACTTCAGTTTTTCCCTGGAGAAGGTGGTGTTGGGTAGGATCTCGGATATCTTCATTGACATGGTGACCATCAGTGTTCAGGAAATTACTACAAACTATGGTAGGTTTCCTACATAAAATATCATCATTTTTCCATTTATATAGTTAGTCTGTAATTTGTATGTCTTTTGACACCAACAATGCAATATCAGTGCTACATGGAATATGCAAATTCATGTTCTTTTCAAGCTGAAATCAACCTTCAGAGGCTTGAGGCTGCTAAAGCGGATGAGGCCATTATTGATATTGTGGCAGTGACAAGTTCCACACCGGGCGTTTATGCCATTGATCTGAGAACTTTTGACTGTGGCAATAGTTTTGGACTCTTCACACTCATCAACAGCCAGGTATGTTAAAGTTCTTGATAATGTATTTTTGTCTCCTGATAACTGTGAATGCCATCTGTGAAGTGTTAATAAAAAAATACAGAATTTGGTTGAGACTAAGGCTGCAATGATTTCGTGTTAGCCCTGCAAACGTTAACCAAACTTGTCTTCCTTGTGGATGATAAAGAATACAAATTTGTTTTGTAAAAGAAAAATATTGGTAATATTAACTCAACAACCTTGTCTGTCTTCAGTGATCATTATGCAAGGCAGTAATGTTTGATATGACCACCACTGCTTGGCGTGACTGACTACGTTGGTGAAAATAACAAGCTGTGTATATTATTTTAGCATAGATTTAATACTAGCTGACTCCCATATATCCATATTGTTTGTGAATATTGAGAGAGAAATTCAAGAAAATGTTTGTAATTGTTTGTTTGTAAATTCAAGGAGGCTGAGTTTCTACATTACTGAATAAGGCTTTTTTAGCAGTATAGTCATGGAATACACATTTTGTAACTTTTGGTATAGATGGATTGTGCAGATGACACTTAAATAAGTTTAATACTAGGACAAATTCAGCTCAGCTGGAAATGTAAGTTTAAGTATGATTCTTTCTTTAAACTTTATATCATTATTGTCTTTTATGGAATCATTATTCCATTTTATCAGTGAGTCAGTCTGTATTCCATAATACACTCCTCACTCTCATTTTGTTGAAATTTCTAGCCACTTGTAGTGGTCATTGTTCAGTATAAATTTGAGTGGAAGCAAAACAGTCTATCAAGTAATCTGGAATATTATGTAAAATTCAGCTTTTAAAACTTTATGGAGATTTTACTTTTCCTATCATTAGTGAAAAAAATCTTACATTTGCCACAAATTGCCAGTTCTGGCATGCAGGTTACTTAATGATGTCTAAATGGCATTGTTTCATGTTCAGTGTTTCCATGTTTTGGTAAATGTGACAGCCTTAATTTAGACAGTTATTTCTTTTCCAGCAGAACTGTCTTTGCTGTTGGCATAAGCATCAACTTCAATTTTGTAAAAAGATTTTGATGGGTATATTTATTGAAGAGAGTACTGCTTATCACAAGTAAAATAGGTCACATTGGCCAACTTGTCATTCTGTGGTGACTTTGATGCTTGTTTGGAATATAGCCTGGCAGAGCAGTCTAAACATAGTATTCTGTCCTAATTTTGTTTCTCATTAAAGTTTGTTCTAAGATCTATCAGTAAGAAAATCTCAGAAAATCGTGCATAATCATGTAATTGAGATAATCTTGTATTGTGGAAGGTAATTGTATTTGTATTATATGTTAAAAGATTGATAATGTCAATACAGATTTGTTTCTCATTGCTTTTAATATTTAGGCAAGTGTGACATCAAGGATAACAGCAGCATCACCACCTGTCACAGGAACAATTAGTGTAACTTTTAATGGAAAAACAAAGTCAGGTACGCTCTATACTAATGTAAATTTTCTGTATTATATATATATATATATATATATATATATATATATATATATATATATATATATATATATATATATATATATATATATAAAGAATAAAAATCATATGGCAAATAACAGTCCTTTCCAGTGCACTGGATCCAGCAAGGGATCGTGTTTGTCAGGGATTGATTAAGATAAATGTAATAAACTGACTACAAACATTGCAAAACTAGTATCTAGCTTGCCTAAGTGCTGCTTTTGACTCATAATGAGTCTTTTTCAAAGGCAATGACAAAATATAGACAAGACAAATAAAACAGACAAACCGTTGCCTTTGTAAAACTTTACATGACTATGACTTATTGCAGATGCTGAAAGATATTTTATATTGACCTATATATCGATGAGCAAAGCGTCATCTGTTATTTTTTGTAAATTTATGTACGTGCAAATTATATCATGCATATTTTGTTGTTATAGTTGTAATTATAGGTTATTGGGTGACTAATAAGCAAATTTAGAGAATAATTGAAAAGAGAACATGTTGGCTGCAAAAAGGTAATTTTATTTGTGAATGGCTGTCTTTTTCCTGTCTTCTTGGTGTAAACCACTTATTTTCAATGTTCTGAGGCAGTTTTCTTAATTGTTTAAATACTCTGTGTCCACAAAGCCCAAGATGCAAAAGGTATGAAGGCTTACCAGCTGGTCTTGGCAAAATCCAATAATTGAATGATTGCCCCTGGGGAATACTTATTTCAGATAGACATTATTATATTTAGCCCTCACACCATGGTATGTGTTCTTTAACCCTTTACCTCATGCAAGCGTCTTTGGATGCGTCTACACCATTCGCATGGAAGCACCTTTTGACGCCTCTACTCAGGTCGCATGAAAGCGCCTTTTGACGTCGGCTGTAAACATCAGCCATTTTAAGCCGGTTTTTGTAGCGCCACCTTCAGGGGAAAAACCCCTATTAGATATTAGATTTCTGCAAATGACAGTTACGTCAGATCACGTGGTCACTGTTTATGCACTGGTCGATATCTGCTATTTAAAGTAACTGGGTCGTAATCTCCACTCTCCAAAAATGGCTGTCGCAGATTTTGTTCAGTACTTAACGAAGTTTTCATGATCAGAATCACAACTATGAAACATTCAATAACCTAGGTAAAGGCTCTGATATTGATGTAGGCAGCAATTAGTTTTTATAAATTATCAAATTCAGATGACTTAGTGATGTAGATGCAGGCGAAAAACTTTCGAGCATGGGAAATGGCAGCTACGGTTGGTCACGCGGCCTCACTGACATGACGGTGAATGAGTTCTCTCAAGATTTTAAAGCACATACAAAATTCTTATGTGATAAATAATTACACAGCTATAACAATTGGACTTTACTCTTAAATTTTTCCACATATAATAGATGTGTACCAGAAATGTAAAATGGTTACAATTGCTGTTAAACGTAAGATACACTACATTGCTTAACAGTTCACAGGCAGGCCTATGCTTATGGGTCAACTAGGTAACAGGTGTTCTATTTATAGCATGCTGCACTTTGTAACTATGCTTTATGAGGTAAAGGGTTAATAATGTGGCAGTCTGTCAGCACAGATCAGACCTATAGGACAAAATGTGTACCCCAGACCTTAATTAAAAAGAAAAAAGATACTCGAAAAGAAAAGTAATATTTTTTTCCTTTGATACATGTTTGATGACCTGTTGGACTTAACTGGAAGGTCATTGTAACCTACATTTTACATTAAGTTGGCGTAAGTTTCTGTGTTTAGCTCACGACCGCACTAATAGTTACAATGGCTTCTGGAGACAAAAATGCTTCAGACCACTCTGGTGGTCTAGTGGTTAGAGCATCTACCTTTGATGTGGGAGGTTGTGGGTTTGAACTCTGTCCAAGTTATACCAAAGACTTATGAAAATTGTACTAACACGTGCCTTGCTAAGTGCTCAGCATTAAGAGATTAGTGCATGGACTGGTCAGCCTAGTGTCAGGATAATGTGACTGGATGGGACATTCTGTCTGTGGCATGATGCCTCAGTGCTAGACATCACTATAAACTGTTGCACTGCAGACATAGAAGCGTTATGACTGAAACATTGTTAAAGCTATGTTAAAAATCCAAAATCACACAAGGCACACACACATTATGATGAGTTATATAATCAATCATTACACTGTTGTCTTTATTCCAATCTCTCCAAAAGTTTGTTGAAGTTGTTTTTGAGCCCACATAAACCTAAAGGGATGTATAACATTTACATTTCTGCTGTTGTCAATTATAGTTGTGTTATTTTTCTGGGTAAACGTTTTCATTTTATTGAAGGGCTTGACATGCAGGTTACAACTTTTTGTTTGATGCTTATCATCCTGTTATCAGGATAGGTCTTGAGCTTCAAATTACCTTGGGTCAAAGTTTTTAGGGTCAAATTCAAGGTTGTCAATTATTGCACTAGGAGAATAGTTGCTGATTTTATTCAAACTCTTGAATATTTGTGTTACAAAGATTGTTCTTGGTTTGGGGCAAAGGTTAGGATGGTAATCACTTTTTGCATAACTGATATGTTTGCCTTTTTATTCACAGTTAATTCAATGTTTCCAGGTATAAATATCACCCTAGATGTAGGGGAGATAAAGAAGGAGCTTGAGTCCATACCTAAAATTGGCTCCTTACTTGTGGAAAAGACAGGAAACTGCACCAACTTTGATCTCATCATAACATTCTACTCTTTGCCTGGAAACCAAGAACAGCTGCAGGTAAAACAATGGGAAATTTTCAGCAGTCCTTTATTTGAATTGTATTTATATTATTTAGAATTTTGCCTAGCACATGTCACTATTTTATAAGATTACTTTATGTTGATTTATAATGATTGCATGTTAAAGTTACTTCGTTAGAAAATATTATTATTATTATTATTATTATTATTATTATTATTATTATTATTATTTTTAAGTTATGTGAGTTCCAAATAAAACTAGATTCAAATTTCCTGAAGCTTGCAATTTGTCATAAACATAAACTTACGGAATGATTTTGACCACTTTTCATTGCATAGCAAGAGAAGTTTATCAGCAACTGTTAATGGTAATCTTAGAGCCTTATAAAAATATAAACATTTAAAAAACAGTTTGCAATAGAACTTTTCAAGTCCTGGTCAAAATTATAACACTGCCAAGAAATATTTTTGAACTGAAGTGGTGAATCATGTACAGTTGGATATTTTATTGTAGTGTATAAGAAATCATTGTAATTCATGAATTGACAGCAGTGTATTAAAAAAAATCATTGTAATTCAGGAATTGACAGCAATGTATAAAAATCATTGTAATTCATGAATTGACAGCAGTGTATCAAAAATCATAGTAATTTATGAATTGACAGCAGTGTATAAAAAAAATCATTGTAATTCATGAATTGACAGTAGTGTATAAAATCAGTGAAATTCATGAATTGACAGCAGTGTATTAAAACATTGTAATTCATGAAATGACAGCAGTGTATTAAAAAATCATTGTAATTCATGAATTGACAGCAGTGTATAAAAATCATTGTAATTCATGAATTGACAGCAGTGTATAAAAATCATTGTAATTCATGAATTGACAGCAGTGTTTGACAGCAGTGTATAACAAATCATTGTAATTCATGAATTGACAGCAGAAGCTTGACATCCTGGACACTCATACTGTGTATTCTTCTTGCTTTTCAATTCCTGATATCATACTCTTCATGATGTGCAAATTCCATAAACAGCCATAGTCATTAATTATATCTATGTATTTCAAATCATTTCATGAAAATTTGACAAAAGTTCATTCTGCAACAGTATCTGTTCCTTGTATTAATCTTGATATTTTTACAGCTATATTATAGCCAGCATTGTACTGATGTGCCATTAAACCACATATACATGTTAACTGGTTCTTGGCTATGAAAAATGGGTAGCATACATACATACAAATAATGCCTACACACACACACACACACACACACACACACGTACATACATACGTCCATACATACATACATACATACATACATACATACATACGTACATGCATGCATACATACATATATACATACATACATACGTACGTACATACATACATACGTACATACGTACATATATACACATGTACATACGTACATACATACATACGTACGTACATACATACACACGTACATACGTATATACATATATGCATACATACATATGTACACACGTACATACATACATACATACATACACATGTACATACATGCATACATACATACGTACATACATACATACATACATACATACACAAGTACATACGTACATACATACATACATACATACATATTATGATTGAGTAGGTACAAAAACATGAATCTTCAGATTACCATCAATATTTGTAAATTAACAGATGGTGAATTTGTTCCTGCCCCCCACATTATCAGGGTTCGCATGGTACCTTGAAAAGTACTTGTCAAATTTTGATTTATCCTAGAAAGTACTTGAAAATTGTTTCTACCTTGAAAAGTACTTGAAAATAAGCCTCGGGCCTTGAAAAATATAAAATCAATCGACAAATGAATGTACAAAAGTTTCTTTTCATACCATTATGTCTTGTAATCGAAATAAAAGTGTTTGCTATTGGGTGGTGTACAATGCATAACCAATCACATATTTATAATTGCATGTAAACCTGATTATAGTTAGCATTAAAAAGTACGCAAATCTTTTCCAACTATCATTCTTCATCTATTTATTTTCTGCGGCAGTGGTACATCTTTGTACTCTAAATCATGGTGAGTCAGCGGCAGTGGTACATCTTTGTACTCTAAATCATGGTGAGTCAGCTGTTAAAATAATCTAGAAAACAAAAGATAATGAAAAATCTACACAGAAATGGTCCCAATTTTGTTCTTATTGTACATCCAAGCTTCTGATTTTTGGTGTACAGTCTAAAATTTGGAAGTCTGCTGGAAGTCTATTATTGACTTTTTCAGTGTCGTGACCAAACTTTGTGCATAAATTATGGCCGTATGTCTGTTAACATACATCTGTGTGTAAATGTACCTGTAAAATTTCAATGAGCAATCATGCAATAGCAGATATAAATTATTCCAGAAATTGATTTTGTCCACCACAGACAACTTCAGGTACGCATAAACTATGCAAATCGCTATATACGAGTTCGGCCAATGTGTTTTCATGAAGTGTGTTGGAGAGAGAGGGTGGTGCTTCAGCATTCTCCTTTAACTTTGATTGCTACTAGATATACAGGAGGCTGCATTTACACCCATCAGAGGATAAACACATGTACATGGCATTGAGAATATGGAAGATTTATCTGGGTATTTTTCTGCGAGAGCTTGCTCATTTCACTTGGAGCAAAATGCCTGGAAAGTGTTGTGTTCAACCACCATTGGTGTTAAAACCAAGAATACAAGACCTGGTAATTAATTTCCCATATACTTAAAATTGAAATTACAACATTCTCATTAATCCTTTAAATGGCCAGTGATAAATATACCTGAAGTGCACTTGGCATCTGGGTCCTTGAAAAAATTGGATGAAGTCCTTGAAAAGTGCTTAAATTTTGTCACACCAAAGGTGTATGCACCCTGATTATGTGTAGTGGTATATTTTTATTGTATTTAAAATAATAAAGGTCTCTGAATGGCTGACAATATTAACTGCTGACAACTCAGGGATGAAAGATCTGCTCAAAATAGGGATAAACATACCCTGGAAGGTTCCATCGAAATTCAGTCTGCTCAACAACCCCGCTTGCAGGTGTTTCCTTCTTGCCCAGACAGGTGTCCTATTCACACCTGTCTCTTCAGGTGAACCTTGCATAGGAACGAGTTCAACCTTAAATCACACAGAGAATGTCATGAGCAAGAAGACCTTCCTCTTTGAAAGCTTACAAAGGAAGGTGGTGGGTATTCAGGGACTGGTTCAAAGATAATAATATTGTCCCTTTCAATGCTTTGATCTCTCAGTTGACTAACTTTTGTCTGTGATTTGTTTTGAGGATGGAAAGGTTACTATCTATTTGGTAGAGCAAATATGGGTCACAACAAAGATATTTGTTGGCTTACTTTGACCTGAAAAGGTCTAAGTCACTTACTTTGTTCCCAAAATTTAGTCTTTTATGATTTTTTTGATGAGTTTTGACTTGTCTCAACTCTTAGCCAGATCTTCTAATAGCACTAGCCTCAGTGTGCAGGGTGACAGAGTTATGCACCCTTTCAGTATGCCTAAACTGTCTTCATTTCAGATTGGTGTTAATGATAAAACCAGGTTTCATAGTCAAGAACCAGTAAACATCTTTGGACAATCAAATGTGGTTCTCCAAGTTCTCTTTGTTGACATGTCAAAAGAGGCATCTAAGCAAGACCTGGTCCTTGCTATCAAAGTTGTTTCAAAACACCTGGAGAAGTGATGGGTGTTCCAAAAACACCTGGAGAAGTGATGTGTGTTCCAAAAACATGTAAAGGCTGAATGCTCATGCATTTCCTCCTTCTCTTATCTGTTCTGCTTTTAATGTTTATGTGATTGGGAATTCTGTTTCTCTGTGCAGCTTAACCAGTCACATGACTAGTAAACCCACAAACACTGCCCTACCAAAGCAAGTATCCTCATTGATGTGTTTCTTCCTTTTGTCTGTGTGGTATATAAACATGAAAAAAGAAATGTATATCATTCTGGAATTGATTTGAGAGGTTGTGCAGTTTATATTTTAATACTAATACGATTAAGTGTTCCTTGAGAAACATAATTTATTTAAAACTATGCTTTCCCCTGTTTTGTTTAACTGCATACATATCCCCAGACAAAAACAGAGCACTAATGATATTACATGATTTCTTGCTTCTGTAACTTGATAGTTAATTTATGTTCCCTTTTTGACATTTTTCTGCAAGTTTCATCCATTTTCTCAGATTTTTTTATTTTATTATTGTAAATCTTTCTCTACTTCAAGTACAATAACCAAATGTTATGGCTCTTATCCGTTGTGTATCATCAACATTTTCTTGTTAGCAATCTAGAGTCCATATTCTGATCCAGAGTCAGTCAAACTTGGAATAGGGGTTTATATCTTCAAAATCTTGGATGAGTTTGATAATCAGCAAGATCAGTGCATATTAATCAGGTGGTGTTGCATCTGATTGGTTAACCTTGTGACCAGCCCGGAGATTATATTTCTTGTCCAATTTTGATCATGGAATGTATGCTTAGATCATTAAGATCTTGTACAAGTTTGAGAATGGGCAATATTAATAATAATAATAATAATAATAATAAAGACTTTATTTAATGAGGGTAACTCAGTTACAAAACAGAACTAATTTGCCTTGAGGCACTCAAAGACATATGTGCAAATATATACAGAGTGCAATCAATCACTAACCATCTCACACATCTATATATTAGTCATGTACATAGATATTACAAACCAAGACTAGTTAAATATACATTTAAATTGTAACACAGTAACAGATGAAGTTATTATCGGTGTTCACTTGTCAGATTCTTGCATAACACATACTGACATACACTTGTATAGAAAAAAGTAGCTGCAGGAGGTGGATAGGCATTGTGCTATTAAGATTTAGATTTCTTTTTTTTATATACCCATGGTGACATGCTACAAGAGTTTTTGATTTCTTTTGGAATATTGTTTCATATTATGGATCCAGAGTTTTGAAAACAATTTTAAAATAAATTTTTCTTTGTTTTTGGAATTGCGACCCAAATGTCCGTTGTTGGGTGTCCTCAGCAGGATTGCAAAGAGTCATCAAAGGAACTCGCATCATAAGCCTGAGGGTTGGAGGGTCCTGTTGGTTGTCCATTTAGGGTCATGGCAAAACAAGGTTGGGAACCACTGATCTGTCGGAACTGAATTGTCTATATCCTATTTGGTGATATTGTAATTTTATGTGCAGGTTGATGCATCACAGTTGAGTGGCATGAATCAGTCCCTGGTGGTGTTAACAGACTGGGATGGAAGTGCATGGTATGGTCCAATCCCAGGAGACATGCTGCGTACACCTCACACCTGTCCACAGGTACATCATGATAAATTTTAATTTTTTTTGTTTGTGAGTAAGAAACAGAAGTCAGTGTTCTCAATAGCAGCCAGGTTACAAACCTTCTTTCACTGCAAATGTTAATATTGTCACCATCAAATTTTAACTAATTTTTACATTATTGGTTTGTCCAAGCCTTGTGCTATTGAGATTGAGCCATTTACTTCAAGAGATAATGAGATAGCTGCTAATTGGGTATAATCATAATGAAGAGCTGTGCATCTGTTCTCTAAGAAAAACTCCTAGTCTAATTTCATGGTAGCAAAGTCAATGGTGAGCCTCTGATTTATTCACAAAAGAAAATTGATTTACAATAGTTTCTTGATGGAGTTAGATGTTTATCTTTCTTGAGCAAATTTTACTGGACATGTGATCACTTTTCTGTCCAGA
Organism: Sinohyriopsis cumingii; assembly: GCA_028554795.2. Taxonomy (NCBI): domain Eukaryota; kingdom Metazoa; phylum Mollusca; class Bivalvia; order Unionida; family Unionidae; genus Sinohyriopsis; species Sinohyriopsis cumingii. Next base: position 43,965,197 of record CM068831.1, on the reverse strand, counting down.
ATGTCATATTTAAAATGTTTATTTAATAACTCTTAATGACAGAAACGACAGAACAAGATATTAGACATTTTCGTACATATATATTTTGAATCATTTAGAAAATTTGGTGATTCAGATTCAGAACATGGCCAAAAAATTGTGAAAAACTGGAAATATCCCAGATGCTGACAAAAATTTTCCAGTATGTATTCTGCATACATGCATTGTGGACAAATCACATGCAAAGACTGATCCAAAAGTATCATATACATGCATATTTTTGACTCAACTACTGTTTATTCCTCATGAAGCTAGAAGTTAAATAAAAAAATGTTTTATGAGTACAGTACTCTACTTGAAATAATTATTATTCTGAATTAATTAAGAGATGCAGCTTTTTGTATCTTATTTGAAAATCAAGTTGTTTTGCAGTGTTCATAATTCATGAATATGTTATAAATTTTTATCAAGTGATTTATCCAAGATATTTTTGTCTGTCACATAATTATACTAAGAAAGAATCCTTTGCTAACAAAACATTTGTATTTGTTTGTCATATATAATTATTTGTTTTTATGTGTCATAAGTACATCATAAAAATGTTATGATATTTGCTGATGGTAATATGACCAATTGAAATCACTGCTGCAAAGGTCAGACCTGGAGAATATCTTTAATTTCAATCAGATATATGATTTTATCATATTAACTTCAGGAGTTAACTTCTGCTAGCTCCTGAATCCAGCCCTCCTGGATCGACAACAAAAATATTTGTCTTTTTAGAATCTGGAAATGGGAAGAAATTTTGCCCAAAACACAGCTGTTTGATTTGAGAGGGACATTATTGAGTGTTGGTTGCACAGTTGATGTTTTCTGCCTTTTATTTTTGAGATCTAGTAGAGGTGAGAACTGAATCTGGTTGGCTGAGTGACAATTGTCCAGATGCATCAGACCTTGTTGATATCATTCAGACCCCGTTATCATTACAACCTCCCACACTTCCTCATGGATGAGAATTATCCTCATTGATGTAACACTCACTTGTTATTATTACAACCTCCCACACTTCCTCATGGATGAGAATTATCCTTATTTATGTAACACTCAAACTATAACTACATCACTATCTATATTGTAGGGGTAAAGAGAGAAAATATATGATATCTTGTAAGAATTTCTTTGTATAGATTCTATTTCATCATTCCAGGAGGGCTGGATTTAGAAGGCAGTAGGTGTTAATTCTATAAAATGTGATCCAGAAAGTATTCTCAGAGAAACGCATTTTATCATGAAATGTTCCTTTTTGTACATTTTGAAGAGCAATATGTGTTAAAAATCTTATGTCTTGCTGCATTTTTGATTTTCATTAAGTGCATATATGTAACAGTATGATTCGGCATAACAATCCTGTGGTGGTTCTACCTAAATTGTCAGATATATTCAACAAAGACACGTTCTACAAAAACTGAATCCTGTCATAATAAGTGGTAAAAGATGTACAGCAGATGAAACATTTGCAAGTTGTGTGTGGTATGGCATGCACATCATAAATGTCTTACCTATAAATAGTTGTTAGCTATAAACCTAACATATTGACAGAGGTAATGAGTTGAGTTTAACATCTGTTTGATTAGTGGCATAATTGTACAGAATGTTATCATCTTTACATTTTATCTTGTAATATTTCATGTTTGCAGTTAATTATAAGGGTTTGTCTTCCAAACTCTTTGTACAGTATCTTTTTACATGTTTCAGACTTACCTTGAGTTGGCACCACATAGCCACTAATGAGCTTCTATTCTGTAAAATGATACTATATACATACATGCATCATTTTGATTATTTTATGCTAGGTACATTTTTAGAAATTTTGGCAAAACTTTGCAGCCTTGTATGTATATGTGTTTTGTTATCCCAACACAAACAATCCATTAAATAATAAGGAAGGGTTAAATGTATTTAAATAATGGTAATATCAAGTAAAAAGATCATTTATTTTGTGCTGCACACAGCCACAGCTTGTCATCAAAAGCAAAAGAAGGGCAAATAATATCCTCAGTTAGTTTATCTGTCCATCTGTATGTCTGTTCATTACTATATATTATATCCTTCCAAACTGCTCTGTAGAAATACACACATCTGTGTTGTTAATTATTGCCCTTGGGGTAACCATCAACTAGTCAAGTGTCATCCTTGGCTCCATAAGTTGGGTTATGGAGGGTGGCTGCATGTTTTCATCAGTCATATGTGCATTGTAAAAAATGTTTAATTATGGTGACATTTTATATTTTATGACCATCTTTTTGTTTGAAATCATAGCAGAAAGATTCATCATATATGTGACAGATTTTGCACTGTTACTCTTGGTTCACTGGTAAGGATGTGAAAATGGAATATGCATTTAAAACCATGGGGATTTGTAATGGTGAAACATTGCTGTTGCTCTAGTTATTATTATTAAAATTTTTTCAGGCATTGGTTTATATCAATAACATCCCGAACAAATGTACAGGAGACTGTTGCTTTCAGTGGAAATCTGAGGTCACTCCTACTGTCACTGCTATCAGCCCCTCTAGTGGTAAGTACCACATTATTATGTTTTTTGTACACTTTAGTCTCCTATCTGAACTCTCATCTTGGAGGTATTGATTTGCATTTGAAACTTCATAAAATCTTAACACTTTTGTTCACCCTCCCCCCTTTTAATGGTTTAATGAACAATTGGTATTGTTGACTAATTCAAAGGCAAATAGAAGAAACTTGTTCAAACAAAATTTCATTGGATGCCAAAACATTTGGATAAATGAAGTCTGAATTAATTTTGCATCTTTCATAACTTTCCTAACAATTTTTGGTATGGTTATGAACTACTTTTTGCACTAACTGGTCATACGGTCAAGTGAGCTTATGGTATGATGTTGTATCTGTTGTACATCATATGCCATTTATCATGCATTGTTCATCTCTCATTAATTGCTGTATTAAACTCCAAAATCACTGAACCATCTTGGTAGGAATGGCTCTCACATTTATGCAGATTTTGCCAATCTGTGATCAAATGAGCCTGCTGTTATTAAACATAGCAAAACATTTAAATGACTTGTTCTCAAAAACAGCTTAACTGAATTGTACCAAATTTAACAAAAAGCAGCCAGTCAAAGAAGGCTTTAAGATTTATACAAATGATGCCAATCCATCTCTGAAAGTAGAAAAACATTAATTTTACAACTTTATTTCTAAAACCTTATGTACAGAATTTGATCACCTTGGACATGACGTGTTCTGGTAACGTGGTCTTTCAATATTGGATAAATGATACTAGTTTACCATCAAATATAGTTGAAGGTAGCAAACCGAGAGAAACCTTGAAACAACAGTTTTCTTAATATTCACAATCAACTGCTTTGGAAGAAATGTAAACAGAAAGTGTTCCACTGACCCAAATTTCTTCTCCAACTGCACTTGTATTTGGCTTTTAGGTGGATGTCAGCCAGGTGATCGATCTTATACCAATTTGGCCTCTTGATTTGTATGCATTAATTTTTATTTTCATCTTTAGTGATCCTGGATCATAATAGATTAGGTAAAAATTAAACAAAGGAATATAATATATGAAAAATATTTTTTAAGATTTGCTCCAGTTGGATTTAATATTTGTCTTTATTACATAGGTGCTCTTGGGACTGTTGTCATCATCACAGGGACAGGATTTGATGGCACCACAGCCTCCAACAATTATGTTCTAATTGGTGATACGGAGTGTACGGTCACCACTGCCACAGACACTTCTATTACCTGCACTGTTGGTAATGGTCATATGGGAAAACACAAGGTGGTGGTAACAGTGAGTGGTAAAGGCAGGGCCAGTCATCCTTCAGGAGGTGATGTTGTGTTTAATTACACAGCTGAAATCAGTGGCATGAGTCCTACATCTGGAAGCTTGGGAGGTAAATTTGCAAACTTGGGAGATTTATCCCCACACTTGTTGAAATGAAGGACTTGCATGCATTAGAAGTCTTTTGCAATTCCTACTTACTTCAGACTGGGATATGGGTGAGGGTTGTCTGTAAATAAGCATGATTAAGTATTTAAGATTAAGATTTAGGATTGGCATTGTAATTGGAAAATTCAAATATAGTCCATGACAATTCTTGAATCCAGTACCTCTAATGTGTTCATCACATAAACAAGGTGAAAAACCTAGAAATTGTAAGCTATTTGAATTTTGGTTATTAACTGTATCTCTGGATCTGATCACCTTTATATGCAGGTATAACATGTAACTCCATAGTCTTCAGGTTACTAGTATCATATCCATTCACACAGAAGATTGGTGTTTATGGTTTTATTTTCTTCATCTGATTTAAGTACCTTCTAAATTATGTTGTGTTTTGATGTTTAATTTTTGCCATCAGGCCTATTATTCATTTGATGTTTGCAGGTGGTACTGCCTTAATGCTGTCCGGTTATGGATTTCCTGAAGATGCTGTTGTTAGAGTAGGAACTAAGACCTGCATCATCACTACTGTTAATTCAACCCAGATTGTGTGTCTCACTCCAGCGTCTGTAAGTACCATATAAATCCTGTTCAGTGTATTCCAAATTTGGGAGTGCCTGTTTTACGTCATTTGTGCATTGTTTCATTTTCAAGAATGCCAGCCATAGAGGTTTAAAGATCTGTGAGATCCATTTTGAGGTGGTAAAACTGATGACTATATGACTACATGTACATACATTACCTCCTTCCTTGGGGGCCCCGAGTGGTCTAAAGCGTTCACCATTATGGATCATTGCCATCTCACCACTGTCTGCATGGGTTCGAGTCTTGGGCTTGGCCAATGTGGGTATGTGAAACGCTTGCCAGTAGCTTCTTGTGGGTTGGTGGTTCTTCCTGGGGTTTCCCTGGTTCTTCCTCCACCATTTATACTCGCTGCCATGTATAGCCTATCTTGTGCTGAAAAATGGCATTAAACTCTACAACAACAACAACAGCCTCCTTCTTTATGGCATTAAAAATGAGCTACTGACCATGATTCTCATTTATTCCTCAGATTAGTAGTACCCATCAATTTCAGTGTATTCAAAACAATATCATGCAAGATTCCTGTTATCATGCTGTAACAACCTTACCTATTCCACTAGTTGTTGAATAAACTCAAGCAAATTAATATCTCGTCTGAAACAGGGGCCCTTGGTACCCAAGTGGTCTAAAGTGTTTGCCTTTACTGATCTTTGCTATCTCACCTCTGTTCACATGAGTTTGAGTCTTGGACTTTACCAGTGTGGGCATGTGAGAAAGCTGTCAGTAGATTCCTGTGGATTGGTGGTTCTTACTCGGGCTTTTCAGGGTTCTTCCTTTCAACAGTTATACTCATCACCATGTATAGCCTATCTTGTGCTTTGAAATGGCATTGAACCCCAAACAACAACAATTATGTCAGCTTTATTTGCAAGATAACTAAGATTCTAACTAAGGTGCTGTGAGTGGTTACTATCAGTCACTCCAAATGCTATAGTTTTCCATGTACAAAACACCCTGATAGCAAATTGCCAGATTTCTGATTTTAACTGATGGTTTTGACAGAGGAATCTGTTTTGTGGTAAGACACCTGATTCTGAATAAGATATCAAACAAATCACTTTCATATTCATTTTTCAGTACAGTGAAACCTATTATGAGTGACTCTGCTATGAGTGACCACCTGTCATTTCCAACCACAGTCATAATACATGGATTGATTTTATTATAAAAACGCTAAGTTGTGAGTGACCGCCTGCTGAACATGACCAGCAACCATGATGTCGTGGCAGAATATTCATTTTGACACTGCTGTGAATGACCACATCGCAAAAACGGGGAAAAACTCCATCGACCTTTATTTAATCTCTGTAACAATGACTGCTTATACTGTTCTAAAAAAAATAGGCTGGCTACCAATATCTGAAATTTTGTAGGTATCGTTTTAGTCTTTTATAGTTTCTGTTTAATACCAGACTAAAGTACACGTTGTAGGTTATTATCACACTTAGCCTGGTTCCTGGCCTTATCGTAGATAGTGCCTATATGTATGAATAGGACCCAGTATCCCTATGAATGACTCTATCATGAGAACATAGGCAGACACCACTGACCTATATGTAATCAATTTTAACAATGACCGCTTGATTAGTAACAATTGTTCTGATAAAAAACAAACATAAAAAGAACCAAAAAAACCACAAAAAAAGGATTCTGGCTACCAGTGATAGATGTTACAGTCTGTCAACCAGGCTAATGTATGTGTTGCAAATTGCTATTGTAGTGCCAAAATTAATGTAGTAGTTGTGGATATTATCATTAGAGTTAAATCTGTATTGACTGAGGGTGAAAAAGGTCTTTGCTAGCAAGAGAGAATCATTTGCTATTCAAGTTGGTGTTGCATGCTTTGAATATAGAGTTAAACTCTGTATACATTCTTTGAATTAAGCCATTGACTCTTGTCTCTGAGAAAATGATTCTGTTTCTGTATGAGATAACTGTTTCTTTTTATTTTATTAATTGTTAGATATCCAATGCAGATGTATAGATCTTTTATATTTTCTCAAGCCCAGTGAAAACCTTCTTTACAGTCGATGTTACAACTGAGCACTAATAATGTTAACACCTAGTACTTTAATAACAATGGATGAATCTCCAACTAAAAATAGACAAATTTCAATGCTGGAGAAAATGATTATTGTAACTAAAAGAAGTGAAAAAGAGAAGACCACTCACAAAATAATGGTTTAAACATCTGTGAAACAAATTTAGGGTGTTAAAAAGGAAAAGGAGTAAATCAGAAATAATTTCCAATGCTAATACATGTACATGTGATCTTCAAATATAAATGATTTCATGAATAAAGACAGAAGTATATCTTTGTGCTTTATAATTTCTTTTTCAGATTAATGCATACAGTATTTTAGCAAGAACTATTAATAAAGATTAAAATATATGTTCAGTGATTGTGGTTATTTTTCTTTAAATTTTTCTGAAACTGGACCTTATAAACTGGTCTTTTTGTACAAACCTGTTATGAGAGACCAGTGGCTGTCCTGTCTTGAGAGACCATATTTGTTGCCAGAAGGGGGAGTCTCCCATAACTGGTTTTACTGTACTTTGAAATATAAGATACTTTAAAAAAATTTAAAAATCATTTTACAAAGCATGAACATTAAAACTATCTAAATATGAAGTTTATGAACTCTTTCATCTGAAGAGGCAATAATCTTTAATTTATATGTTTTATATCTTTAGTCAGGCAAATCCGTTGAAGTGGAAATGTAATAATTTTCAAGTTACATTTGTATTAAAGATTATAAAATAATTGTGAAAATCAAATGTATGAATCTTTATTATCATGATCTTAAAGAGGTAGTCCTTTTTATCCCCAGACTATAGCCCGGACAGTGCCAGTGACTGTGTCTAAGGATGGCATTACCCTGACCTCCCCCAGCTCTTTCACATACAGTTCCTCCCTGACAACAACAATCACCAGTGTGGAACCATCAACCCTGGGAGTTCAGAGTAAGGCAGATTGTTCACCACTATAGATCTATATGTATGTCTTTTAATTACACATTTACCCATATTGTGGATAACACAAACAGTTTGTTAAAGTTTATATTTGGTAAATAATCAGATACTGGTCATCATTTTTCATGATAGTTAAATTATTAAGGCATATTTTGAGTAATAAATATTTCATTCCAAAATAAAATCACTTTCTAGCTGTTAGTAGTGACAGTTGGCCAAAATATTAATCTCTGCATTCTGGATATTTGATATCAGAGACTGTCAACAAATTTGATTCTGTTGTTTATCTTCCCATGGATAACTGAGCCTGGACCAGTTCATGTCCTTGGATTTCTAAGTGTTTTTAAACAATGAAATAAAGTATACATATCCATGCAATAGTATGATATTATAAGTGTACTGTTTTGAAAGTAATTATTATTATAATTATAAAAATTAGATGTAATGCTATATCTTAGTAAGAAAGACTTTTGCTAAATGGGCCTGGACCAGTTCATGCCCTTGGATAAGGCACATATGTTAAATTAATTAAAATCCCTTATCTCTAACCCCAACTAAAACAAGAGCAGAGTATGAGAGCAGGCAGTTATGCAGCCTGGCTTGGTAGTGTAAGCAACACTGGTTTTTAGTTTTTGTGAAGATTTTACATAAAGTAGTAAGACCCTTACTTGGTGTTTGTGTGTCCTTTGGACCCAAATGTTACATGAGCTTTTAACCAAAATTACATAAAACAAATGAGGAATAATAACAAACATGATTAGCAAGACATCCAAACACATCATAACATATAAATTAGAGAATCTGACAAAACACACATCACATGACTTAAGACACTAGCAAGCAAATAATTTTAAACATCACTGAGGAAAAGTGAAAAATTTAAAATTATTGATCAGAACTGAAAATTAAAATAAATACAGAAGCACCAAAGTTGGACTGATAAGCATACTTTTTGCCTTACTTAAAAGGAAAGGAGCTATCAGTAGGGCACTTTATTAGAACATTAGACAAGTACAGATAAACAATAAACTCTGACACAAACGTTAGTTGTCATCATGGTGGTGCGGTTGGGAAGAATTATTTACAGATATTACATTTTACAGTCTTTACAATTCCAGGATAGAATTAAAGATCTAAATGAATTAAAGTTTGCTCTCTAAAGTCATTTAGTGGCTTATTTTGCAAAGAGTGGCAGCTGTGTATCAGTCATCAGATTTTTTGCCAAACATTGATGTTTTAATTCTTGGGATATCTAAAATATTTGAATATCTAAAATTATATTTATTGTGTTTAAAACTTACTAAATCATCCAGACATTTGGGATCTTGCTTATTCAGTATTTTGAAAGTCTCTAGAGCCATAACCTGAAGTCTGCACACCGTTAGAGTTGGCATTTTTACCATAGTTTAAAGTACATCAGTCTCAAAGCATGCTCTTGTATTTTTTCAAGTTTTTCATGTCACTGCAGAAATGCCAGGCTAAAGGACAGAAACTGAAATTGGGGAGGATTAATGTATTGTTAGCTTATTGAGCCTAGTTTGCTTATGACCAGTATGTTTCAAGACAGTTGCCTTAAGGTTTAACTACAGCGATTTTATACATGTGAATCAAATTGCAGTCGATAGTCAATGTCAATTCCTAGCAGTTTAACAATTTCTTGACAATTTATGACAGCACAGCTTATGTTACATACAGGCTTCATACTGAATGTATTTTTACCCATAACTGTTGCTTGAAACTTTTCTCTTTTGGCTTGCATTTTGTTAGCAATGAACCAGTTAATCAGAATGTTCGACTCTAATTCAGGTGGATTAATGAGAGTGTTGTCATTGATAAAAACATTAAAAAGTCCAAGGATCGATCCCTGAGCGACCCATTTTGAATTTCAGACCAACTACTCAGGACACCTGCAACTTAATTTGTTGCTTACAATTCAATAGATAGTTCAGTAGGGGGCCTACTGAGTCACCTGACAAACCATAAGCCCTTAACTTTCAAATCAGAATATCATGGGAGACAAACAAAAGCTTTGGATAAGTCCACGAGGACTGCAGATATTATTTGTTTTCATCAAGAGCCTTCCCCAGTCTTCAAACAAATGTAACTGACATCCATGACCATTATGAAAAACATCTAAATGTTTGTTTAAAATGTTCTCAGTTGATTTCTCAAACAGTTTGAATATGATGGGTGCAGTGCTGACAGGTCTATAATTACTTTTAACAAGACGATTCTCCTTTTTGAAAGTTTAAACTACTTGAGCTTCCTTCAGACAATCAGGAAAAATATTTGGTTTTGTTAGTTAGATCTTTACTTATAATGTCCCACCCACAAGGATTGGTGCCCCAGATTTTAACAATTTATCAGGAATATAATCCTCATGTAGCTTTTTTAAAAATTTAATCTTGTCATTTTATATACCTCTTCATGATTAACTTGCTTAAATTAAAAAATGTATCTATATTACTATTGTCCTTAACACATTAACCCCTGGAGACAAGTTTACGTGGCAGGATGTAGTAGCCTACTGCCAAGTTCTGTAGTGTCAAGGACATGTATGATACATTAACATGGGTGGTATTATAGACAGGTAGACAGATGTAGCTCTACAATGATACCAAATAATCTGGAATTTCTAGTTGCACTACAAAATACAGAGGGAAAAATCAAATTTTTATAACCGATTTTTTTCCACCCAAAATTTTGCTTGTGATCGGAATCCAATTAAATCCAGACTTTTTTGGTCTCAGATCAAAGGCAGGCCAGTATGAACTGCAAAAAGACAGATGAAACTTGGGAAAAAGTAGGATAAGATGGACATTTTGAATAAAGAGTGGTCTCAATACAAAAATGATGGGTCCGTTTAAAAAAAAAAAAAAATTCCAACTTTTACCCTTCTGCTCGGGGCCCCAAGTGGCCAAGTGGTCTAAAGTGCTGTCCATTACCGATCACTGCCATCTCACCTCTGTCTGTGTGGGTTCGAGTCTCAGATTCAGCCAATGTGGGTATGTGAGAAAGCTTGCCAGTTGCTTTTTGTGGGTTGGTGGTTCTCTCCAGGGGTTTCTTTGGTTCTTCCTCCACCATTAATACTGGCTGCCATGTATAGCCTAGTGTGTGCTGAAAAATGGCGTTAAACTCTACAACAACCCTCCTGCTCATGTGTGAGCAAAATAGCCAATGAAAAAAATGTTTCTAACACAACTAGACATTATGTTATTGAAATATCACCTGGAAGTTGATCTGTTAAGATGTATTCAGAAATACCTTTCAAAATGTCTTTCCTACTCGAATTTCAGGCGAAAATGACAAAAACCTAAATGTGTTAATAGTCAGGATACTCTGATGGGTTCTAGGGTAAAAAAGAACATCCTTACCAATTACTAATGCCACATTTACACAAAACTTACTGAAGATTGTACATATTTCTATGTCATTGTTTAAAATTTTTGTACCCTCAGTGATAATGATCTTATCTTGACCAACTGAACATTTATTAGAAAAATGTGGCTTAATAGTTGATAAGAGGTTCCAGGATTTAGTGGTCCCTGCACATGTGTCTAAAACGTAAGCTCTCAGAAACTTATTTGTTAATTTGTTGACCAAATTTCTATGCTTCCTGTAGTTTTCCCAGACTTTGTTTGATTCATACAGAGAGTATTTTGTAAACAACATATGTTTAACATTTATAGCTTTCCTTAGTGCTCTGTTCATATAACGTGATGCTTTTTTATGTGCGCATGTTTGTTTTATTGGATCATGTTTGTCTATAACATTTAACAGAACTTTGTCAAAATTAACATTGAGTTGACAAATCCAAGTCATTACTGGAAGACAGGGCAGTAAACGGAGCATTTTGTGAATAATTTACAATGTCAATCACATCAAAAGCTTTGAAACTTCTATATAATGTTTTTTTCATGGTTGAAGAATGCAGGGTCTTAATTGAGCAATGACTTAATTATGAAAGTCACTAATACAAGTAGTCATATTTAAGGTATTATTACATTCATGCTTATTTCTAAGAATAAGGTCAATACAAGAGGGATTACATCAATTCTCAAAACACAAAAATTGGTTCTTTAATTAGGCATGTCAGATAAAAAATATCACATGTAAAGATCAGGATTTAGAGAGGTCCTGCATATGAAAAATTTAGGTTGCCAATAATAATGTTTTCCCACTTTACTAGGCTTTTATCAAGCTGTTTTACAAGATTATCCTCAAAAATACTTTTCAACTTCTGTGAACTTTGTGACCCAATCCCTGTTGTAACTATGGAGTTTCTTCTAAATAATAGCTTATGATAGCTGTCACTGTTCTGTATACTATGGAGAAAGTTAGATGATGATTTTTGTCAAGATGATGTTGGGCTATTTTAAAATATTGTGCATTAGGAACATGTTTTGTTGTATACATCCTCCAGAAACTGTAAGTATAAAGTTGTAATCATCTGTATGCATGTTGTTGATATTTTCAGATGGTACCATTCTGATTTCTGGGTTGGGATTTGGATCCTTTGCAAATGGTTCAGCTGTCCTCTCCATAGGAGATGTTGTGGCCTCCATTATAGCCTACAATAATACACATGTGACAGCTTTATACTGGGGACTCAGTCCTGGTACCCAGGACATCAAACTTAATGTTGGAGAAAATGGATTTGTCGTTGATATAAAGTATGTTACATTTAATATCAGCTTTATAAGGTTGAGGTCTGAGATTGCAAAGTTATATTTATTTGTCATTTCACTCATTCTACATCAGTTCTTAATATATTGTAAGAGAAGCCAAGTGATCAGGTAAACATTGAACTTAATCCATTCCCCATACATACTGGAACTCTGCTTCGAAAGAGATCACTAGTCTGCAAATCCCTACATGTGTTGTAATTATTTTGAAAGTAATTTTATTTGTGGAACAATTTATGTATACATGAACTTGGATCCATCCCCAACAACAATTTTTATTTACCTAAACCAAATTCTGAATTTTTAAAAAAGCATTTTGCTTTTTCTGGATTCAGAATATGGATTTCACTTCCACACTATACACAGTCAGCTGGCTCATCTAGGGGTTTTAAGAATCATCTTAGTCAGAATCTGCAGGAAAAAAATCATTTATAAGATTTTAAATCATTCAGTAGTACACCTGTGAATGTCATGAGAAGTTCTTGAATTATCCATGAGTTGTTCTAGAACACTTTTCATGAACCATTCATAAAATGCACATGAACATTTCATGAGCAGTTCATGAACACTTAAAATGGACAAATTTTCAAGAATGAATGTACAATACTTTTCTAGAACATTAGTTCTTTAACATTTCAATAACATTTCAACATAAATGTTCAATATTTGTGGCAATGGTGTTAAAGGGACATTTTGTACTGGCTAATTCCTATCATTGTAATAATAAATGATGATATTTTTGTCTGTCTAACAATGAATCCCTTTCTTTATTCAGCACTGTCATTTGGAACCCCTGTGCTATTTATGTGCTGTATAGAATGATCAGTATCCTGGTTCCCAACCCCCTATGTACCTACAGCCCATAATTATATGTATAACTACAACAAGGGACCAGTCTACATGATCAGTAGGATTGTCCTTTATATTGCAGATGCTGATATTGCTTCATTACACTAGATTCACAGGGAACAAAATCTGATTTTATTAAAAAATTGAATTTAAAGAATGGAAAATATTGGTTCACATTTATGTTGATTGATAACCAATGTTGCTCATTATCCATATGATTCAAGCATCTCTTTGATTTAGAGCAGTTGTTGTTGTTGTTGTTGTAGGGTTTAACGCCATTTTTTAGCACACGATAGGCTATACATGGTAGCTAGTATTAATGATGGAGGAAGAACCTGGGAAAACCCCGGAAAGAACCACCGACCCATGAGAAGCCACTGGCAAGCTTTCTCACATACCCACATTGGCTGAATCCGAGACTTGAACCCACGCAGACAGAGGTGAGATGGCAGTGATCCGTAATGGACAGCGCTTTAGACCACTCAGCCACTCGGGGCCCCTATTTAGAGTAGTAAAATATGGCACAGCTGATGAAACTGTACTGTGGGCGGCTCCATCAGCAAAACCGGTAAATTTAAAAGAACAGTAGAAGGAAAATACAAATATTTGATGTGCAAAAAATGCTTGACATCACAACAAAATATCATCTTTCATTTGCATAAAGTTCACAGTCTTACTAAGTATTGGTTTCTCGATATTTACCATGCAGTAATTTTGTTAATTTTGAATCTAATAAATTGGACACAGGTGTAAAACTACAAATACACTTAACCCAGAGTGCCTTACATTTATGTCCAATTTATTGATAAATTGCACTTGTATTGAACTTGCAACCCAAATCATCCAAACTACTAATTTCTTAGGGTATGCATTTGAACTTTTTCAGTCTTTCTCTAATTTTATTGATGCTTTGTTTCATTTTAAATAATATTGAGAACTGAGAATGAGCTTGCAGTTAAGCGGTTATGACAGAATCATGTTGCATTCAGAATCAAATTAAATACGTTTTATTTGCAAAGTATCATCAAAAAAACTTTACAGAAAAAAAAAACAATAGTACTGCAAATTGTCCACTGGGGAATACGAAGCAGTGCTGCTTTTACATGCAAAATGAATAAGGTCTAATTAGCAACTTTTTCAAAACACTAGCTTAATTGCCCATCTTAGGATGGGAATAAAAAAAGTAAAAACAAAATAAAAATTGGGATGAGTGAGTTTAAATGAAAGTTTGAACCTGAAAAATACATGTGTTGGTAAGCTGGCTATCTCGGCAAGTCCTTCTTTTATAATTAGAGGATTTTTCTGTTGTTTTCTGACAGCAATCCAAGCCAGTTACTGTGTTTTAACCCTGAAACTGGCTTGGATAAGAGGGAATTTTGTCATGCGGCTAAGTAATCGATGTTTAATTCCCTTGTACTCTATAATATTAGCATGATTACTGTATAAACAGTTATGGTTACTAACATCAAAGCAAACTAAAACTGAGTTTTGACAATATTAGTTATTTTCAAAGCACAATTTCTGAAATGCCTTTATTGTTACATGCAATATTTTTATTAAATTGACCAATTAGCGAGAAAAAAAATGTTGAAGGTGTTCCGAGATTTATGATACATGAAATAATTCCTATTATTTCATGTCCCAACATTTATAGTCATTAAACAATTACTTTTGAAAATATATATTGGAGTCCCAAGACTTGTAGAATCCAAAGATAAACATTCGTAACGGTTTGGTCAGATTTTAAATTTTTTCGTTATATCTCATTTATAAGACAACCCCAACTCTATATTAATAATTTATTTTCACGTTAAACAGGTGGACTTATAAAGGGGTATATATGCTATTCTTCCTCAAATGCCTTATACAGGTTCACTACTATTCTTTATATGATGCTGTATAATGGACTGACCTATTGTGAATTATACATGTTTTAAAGTAGTAATACATCAGTTACCTAGTTTAGTAGCTTTAATGACCTGTAGATTGTGCATCAGATGTATATAATTCTTCTGCACCTTTTTGATGAGACGGGGGGGGGACATGTATCTACATTTCTGTCTGACTGTCAGTCCATCCATCTAACATATTTTTTTTTCATTCTGTAACTTTAAAGTCATTTAAGAATAATGAATGAATGTACATCATCACTAGGTGATATTTTACATACCACATTTTGGGTGCCGTCTTTAAGGTCAGGGTCATGACTCTATAGTTTTCGTTGTCCAATACATTTTCTCTTCCACTTGGTTGTTGTTGTTGTAGGGTTTAACGCCAGTATTAATGGTGGAGGAAAAACCCGGGAAAACACTGACCCACAAGAAGCTACTGGCAAGCTTTCTCACATACCCACATTGGCTGAATCCGAGACTCGAACCCACGCAGATATAGGTGAGATGGCAGTGATCTGTAATGGAGAGTGCTTTAGACCACTCGGCCAATCTGGGCCCCCCCTTCCACTTGGTAATTTTTAAGCCATTGGGATTAAGAGATGAATCTTTGCATACATGTGCATCACCAAATTGTTAAACAAAAACATTCCACATAAGAGTGTATTATTACTCAAATGTATGTTGTTTGAAAATTGTATCAACATTACATATGACTTTTGAAAATAATCAAAAATTGTTTACAACATAGATGTCCAACATGATTGAAATGGACAAGAACAAAAGCATTTTGAAAAATAAATAATCATTTTGAATGTAACACTGGTTATAATTTTCTGAAAATAAAAGTCCCCTATGAAATGTTATAAACAATGTTTTATGTTGCATTGTATATTTGAGATCCAGGTCACAGGGCAAAAGGTTCTTTTGTTTCTGCTTTTTATCATAAAAGCTTTTGAGGCAATGGATGTAGCATGGTACATTTATACTTGTCAGTTTTATGGCACATGTAGAAGTACTGTCAGGTTTTATCTTCAAAGTCAACATCACTGATCCATTGTTTACCTCTTGTCTGGGAGCCCCAGAGTGGCCAAGTGGTCTAAAGTGCTCACCATTATGGATCACTGTCATCTCACCTCTGTCTGCGTGGGTTCAAGTCTCAGGTTTGGCCAGTGTGGGTATGTGAGAAAGCTTGCCAGTAGCTACTCGTGGAACAATGGTTTTCCCAGGTTCTTCCTCCACCATTTTTACTGGTCACCATGTATAGCCTATCTTGTGCTGAAAAAGGGTGTTAAACCCTATAACAACAACAATTACCTCTTATCTTTGCTCTAACTATGTTCAAGTAGGACAAAGAAACTGGGTTACTTTTGATTTCTCCCCAATAACTTTACATCTGTCTTAAAGATCTTAATCTGATTCTATTGTTGTGAACATTTTTAACCTCACTCTTATATGCAGGGGACAAAAATTCAGTGAAATTGATTATGGTAGAAATAAAAAATTGTCAACATTTTCTTTTTATTGGTCTGTGATTGAATAAACAATAATTCAAATTGTGCCATTTTATATATGATCATTTATAGATTACTAGATGAATAACATTTTAAAATAATATTTTTCACTTTTTAATGATCCTTGTTAGAGGAGTTTACCTTGCCATTGTTTTTATTTTTCAACATTATCAGAACAAACAAGTTTTAAATACCATGTATACTCGCGTATAAGCCTGTTTGCATATAAGCCTGTGCCCAACTGAGCAGGTATAAACACTAAAAAGTGCATGACCCGTGTATAAGCCGACCTACAACTCCGAGACATCTCAAGATGCACAAGGTAAGTTGTAAATGCATTTATTTAGGCAAAGTTATATTTTAAAAAATTACATGTATACTTATCTTGAGGTTGGCGTGCATGATTATTAAAAAGAAATGGTGTAAACTTGTTTGAAAAGTAATTTATTTAATTTTCTGTTTTGTTGTTTCTGCCTAATTTAGATTTGTGTATAATTTGATGAGACGATGACAAGAATATAGTTTTTGTAACACTTCTCCCTTTTGACTCGATTATTGTTTGTTTATGCATCATTGCATTGGACATTTTATATCAGTGGACCGGTAATTATGTTTTTACTTTGCTTTGAAATTGTAAATACCTAACTCATTAAAATGTAATCCCAAGATGACAACACAACAAACAAACAATACGGTTTGATGCTAATACTGTAAAAGCTGAGTTGTAGTTTGCTTTGATGTAAGCAACCTTACACCATACCTGTAAACTTTCACATTTTCACAATATCATCTGATTTTTGCAGAGAACTCCCAATTATTACATTATGTCTTCGATTTTCATTTCTTCTGAACAAGAAAAGTCCTGCATGTTCTGTTGTATCACCTGCGAATTATTGTAGTGACAAAATAATTACTTATAAAGAATTTGCTTCTTCACTAAATAGAATGTTAAGTTTAAATTATTATTCACATAAATTAATGGTTTTTTTACCTATACAATAATACAAAAATAAAACAATAAACCAGAACAAAAAGTAAACCACAACAATAAAATCATCCACAATTAATTTCAGTTCCAAGAATGATCACTATGAATGCTGTAACTCCATCTGCTATAGCACCATTTCCTCGAAAGAAACTTACATGAGTGAACACCTGCAGTTTTATACTGTATATACCAATGATAATTACCATCATTAAATTAAAAGAAAGAATGAAAAATACATACCACGCAGCAAGTGTGTCCTCAAAAAACTAATTCAGAATACATGTTTTATAATAAACAATACTAAATGCTTTACAAGTTGACAATAAGGGAATATGGTTGGATATACAAGGAGGGGAAAATAGTTGCCACATGTACAGTACCATGAGGATGGTTATTTTGGTACCTTTAGTTCAACAAAATTGGGAATCCTTTATTTGCCGATCATTTGCTGGTGCTTGCATAACACACAAAAGTGTAGAACATGATTTCTTTGAATTACGATGGAGGGCCAATCGTTTTCACAAAATAGTTGCATGGATAAGGATTAACTGTTAATTAATCATGCTGGCTTTCTTGCTTATTTATTTAAGACTAATTTTTAGCTACTGTGCAGTTTGACCACAGCTGACCAGCATATGAAAATAGTGCATGTCCTGGGGGGAAAATAGAGCACATCACAGGGAGAAACTTTTAAATTTCATGCATATTGGACCAGGAAGATCAATCAACATTTAGTGAAAACAAGGCTTAAAAAATGCCATGAAAAAGCTACTGATTTTAGGTCCCAATCTATATTTTTTTTTATTCAGTCTCCCTGCTTGGCTTTTTAAAAGTTCATAGGTATGCCTTTGACCCTGTTTTACAAAACTACGGTAATCATGCTAATATTAAGGAATAAAAGGCAATTACAAATCAATGTACTGGTATAATTACCAGTCAAAATTCCCTCTTATCACAAGCCAGTTTCAGGGTTTTAATGATTAACTGGCCTGTACTTCTGTTGCAAAACGAAAGAAATGGCCAACTATCAACATTGGAGATGCCTAAACATCAAGCTTTCCATTTTGTGGAAAGTTATGATGTTTGTTCAGCTAAACACAAAACTAAAATTGATTGATTGAGAATTTTAGCCTTTATTATTACCACTCTCTGTGAACATATAAACCATGATGATTATGTACCTTGTACAATTAAATGTGGGTACCTTTTTAAAAATAATACCTCAATTTGTAGGATCACTTATATCATTGAAAATGAGTAACCCATGAGCGTGTGATTCAGTGTAAATTACACAGCTATTAAAGACTAGCTGGAATGTTATCTGGAAGAATGCAATTTGGTCAAAACAATGAATAAAGCAAAATCTGCATTTAATATGTTTGGGAAAAAGTAAGGATTTAAGTGATGCTATGCACGTTATGCACTGCGTAAGTACTGTACATTATAGTTCAACATGGTCTCCCTGGTAAACTCAACTGGCCTGTGAATTATGAAGTCTGTATTTACCTTTATTTAACTTCGTATTGGAGAAATCAGAAAATATGCATATGCAAAATAATAAGAAAACCAATTATAGTATTGTGTAACAGTTTAATAATTGTTGGGTCACCAAAGTTACTCTTTTTTACATGCCTATGTCTTAGGACACAAAAAAATTATTGTTTCATGTTCCAAGATTTACAGCCATTACAGTAATCAAGAAAAAGACAAAACAACTGTCAAGTTTAGACATTGGCCCATGCATAAGCCAAGCCCCCCTTCTTCCAGGCCTTATTTTTTCCTAAATTAATCGGCTTATATGTGAATATATATGGTAATGTGCATAATTGTCCCATACATTTCACAATGTTACTTTATACTGTCTGTTTGTCTTAAATGCAACAAAAACATTACTATTTTGCTTCTTAATAGTGGTGATTTGCCTACTGTAAATGTGCAACTGGATGTGACCAATGTCTACCCAACCATGGGCTCATTATTGGGAGGGACAAAAATCACTGTAACAGGAAGTGGGTTTGGCATGGACTCTTCGGATGTGGAAATCACAATTGGTGACCATGTTTGTGATGTGGAATTAACAAAGTCAACTCAGGTGATCTGCCAGATTCAGAATACTGCAACAGTACATCAAATTACCAACCAGGGAACAGATCCAGGTGAGTACAACTTTACAATCAGTCAGTAAATTCAGAACTTTTCTAATAAACTTTTTTACACCCTGCTTTCCATCTTGAACATAGTTTTATAGTGGGCTGTATTATGATGTGGAAGCCATGTTACAATCAGTTCTTTCCATCTACCAGTTTCTCTATTCATGCTTGTGAGTGGGATGGAACTCCTTAAAATCCTCCATTTTTCAAATCTTATAATGGAACGGACTTAAGTTTAGCTTTCAAGCAACCATCGAGGACATTTATAATGTGTTGGCTACTTCAGAATGCCCTCCAACCCTACCGCTGCGCTAAAGAATTGGTAGATCTCGACAAGGAGGACGATACAGACTTAAGGTGACAGATGCCTTTCGTATTCATCTCCCAGCACTTGACAAGAATATAGCTATTCATATGTCTGCTCATCTGCTTTATAAGGTGGACAGATATTCTCCATGCTCATTAGAGCTGGTTAAGGATATTGTTGCACCTTCTTCATTGTTGTATTTGTCCTCATTGGCACCTTTCAGACTCAATGGAGCCACACTTATGAGGTGACAGCCAGGATTGCTAGGATCACTGACCTGGGCTGCTCACCATACCATGGAAAATATTTTGATGAGTTTTGGCCAATCTACTCTTGAGTTGCATCGCTGCGATCCATGTCTCTTCAACCTTGTCATACCCTCCCTTTCTTGATGACTCTGTTCGGGTTACCAGTGCTTTGGAGGAAGAATAGAGGAAGTTCAGAGACAGGCAGCTCAGGAACTGCCTTTCCACCTTTCTGCTCAACCAACATAGGCATTTGGAACCACTCAGTCTCTGCCAGTTTGAAGGGATGTTAAGCAGCCTCAGAACAGGGGATCTTCTCAGTCACAGGTACACCTACATCGATCCCTAGGAATAAATCGTACTGAGGTGGTAAGAAATTGATTTCAAGTTCACTGGACCTCTCTGCTTCTGCAGAATGGGGGGTGATCCAAGTTATTCAGAAGGGCTTCAGGTTTTATTCATCAACAATAACCTTCCCCATCCTCTTCTCCCCTCTCCTCAAATACACCATCAGATTGGAAGAAAAGGATGCCTTTCTACAAGAGGAGATACAGTCGCTCATCCCCCTCCAAAAATTAGCCACAATCCATTGGGTTTTACTCAAGGCTTTTCTTTTTTGGAAAGCAAACAGCAAGTTGAGACACATCATTGACTGGAGTTACCTCAGTAGTTTCAAGATGGAGATGGCAAGTTCAATCTGCCTCTCTGGTTGTTGAGACGAGTATGCTGTCAGTCTTGATCTGACTGATGCATATCTTCACATCCCTATCCACCCCATGTCATGAACATTTTCTCCTTTTTTTTGCTTACTGAGACACAGCTTATCAGTTCACCATTCTTTCCTTTGGCCTCAACATCAGTTCCTTGGCTTTTACTCAGATTATTCCAGTTGACATCATCTACAATGATGGCAGCATACATGGATACATCCTCCAGCAACACATGGTAAATTTTATCCTACTCCAAGACTGGAATGATCTTTCTCTTCTAGATCATCTAGGCTTTCTGGTGAACTGGGAAAGTCAGACCTCCGTTCATTCCATAACATTGTCCATCTCTGTATGGACTTCTTCACCAACTTGAATCTAGTGTGTTTCATAGAGTTTATATTACCAGAATCTTTGAACTCGTCGAATCTGTTAACAACATGACTTGGATTTCAGCAAGAGAGCTCTTGCAACTCCTTGGTTTATTCGATGTGGCAGTGGACTTGATCCCTCTTGGTCATCTTTTTTATGCAGACATTGCCAGCACAATGGTGCCCCTTTTTCAAGTCACCTTGATTAAACTGTCATGATCATGCCTGAGATTCAATCATTCCTGCATCAATGGGATATCCCAGTTCAGCTGACCATGGGAATCCCACTGGAGAAGCCTGAAGTGGAATTAAGGGTAGGTACCAGTGCCTGTTGCCAACCGTCACCTCTATCAATGATACATGGGAGCCACGGAAAAGGCCTTTACACATAAATATCCTAGAAATGAAGGCTGTCATCAATGCCTTTCACTTCTGAAAAGATCAACTCTGAGGTGAAAACGGTCCTCATTAGGTCAGACAACTCTGTGGTGGTGATCTTTATTTTTCCTATCAGTCTATCCATTCAGTTTGCTTTGTTTATTTTTAACAAGTCCCACCATCAGATACATCTGACTTTCAAAGTACAGTGCATTTATTGACCAGTAAATAATGTCTTCTTTATTGGCTGGAAATTGAAAGGGTATGAAATTGTACATGCGTTCAGCTTTTAAAAAATTATAGAAGTGACTTGTGACCATTGCAGACCTACTGCACTTAGTTCTTTGGTTTTACATGGGTATGGTGTTTGTTTATGAACTCGTTATTAATTTCCTATTTTTTATAAAAATATTTTACTGTTATGGAAAAGCAAGTTCACAAACGCAAGTCATTCTCTGCACTTTGCGCAATGATTAGTAGTTTTCGCATGTTTCTTTCGATATACACAAAATCTGAAGTAAAAGTTATATGCACATGGAAAGCATGTGTTGATTGTTATTTATTCTTGCTATATTTGTTCAAATGAATAGGCATACAAGCATTAATTATTGGACATTTGCAATGGATAAATGTAACTGAATGCATATCAGAACATTTTAGTAGTATGAAATTTTTTATAGACACCGTTCATAGACCCTGGAACATAATGAACTGTACATGTACTTCGTCTTTCTTAACCTAATTTTGCTGTTAATTTTTCCCATTGCATTCAGACAAATAATGATGCATGGCAAAATTATTGAATAGGTTAAATATATATGCAATATATATATATATATATATATATATATGGATTAATTGCAAGCCCCAATGGTACGATATCAGACGGCATGTAAATGGTGTTGATACTCTGTTCATGCTGTTTATTAGACTTTGAATTCAGACACAATGATCTTGGAATGAATTACTGAATATTTTAAATCTGTGTGCAATTTTTCAATGGAATTAAATGCATTATAGATGAACTGTATGCCATGACAGCATGATAGTAAACAGTGTTGATACCATATTCATCATATACATTAGACATGAATACACGTATATGTGCCAATGAGTTGTTCTCTGAAAAAAAAGTAAAATACTGTAAAACCCCACATTAACATGACCCTGATATTAATGTGATCCAATTTTTTGGACCCCAATTATCGTGTTATAGCCAGGTTCTACTGTACACCTCAACTTCTTTTTAGTCAAAGAGAAATGAGCTTTTTTCAGCCCTAAATAAGTGGGAGGGTGGTAACTTATAGTCGAGTTACTTTTAAATGAGTATATACAGTATTATTGAAGAAACCTATTGTACTTAAAATACTTGTACTTTGTTGAAGGGGCATTATTAATTTTTATATCTTAGTAAAGGAAGTGCCATTTTATGTAATTACTTTTCTTTTCATTTTGCTTCACAAAACAGGAGGCTGTTAGTGACTCAGTCATTCTTTCTTGTTCATATCTTATACTTATTTATTTTACTTTGAACAGAGGTGAAAAATTTCTTACCAAACTGTTATATGGAAATTTAGATGCAAGTCTGAATGTACAAAGTAGTTTATGTTCTTCTCAGTCTTTTGAAGAGTCAACTTGGTGTCTTTTATTTAACACTGCTTACTGTTATATAGGGTATGGCTACACTGAAGTTACAATTATTTGTGAATTTTTTGCTTTGCTACAAACATGAGAATTTTTAAGACCAATTAACAATCCTTCTCCTAAGGACATGATGTTACCCTCTTACCTAATCTGCAAATTTTAGTACAGAAAAAATGTCCTTGGTGGTAAAACCATTTTACTGATTACTTAACAGGCTGACAATAGTCCTTTGAGTACTGCTGTCAGAGAGCCTATTAACAGGCTGACAATAGCCCTTTGAGTACTGCTGTCAGAGAGCCTATTGACAGGCTGACAATAGTCCTTTGAGTACTGCTGTCAGAGAGCCTATTAGGCTGATTTACACAGGTAAACTAAACTAAGTGGAACATCCCAATTCGTTTGATATTATGCAAATCAGACTTGAGATGCATGTTCACACTTGTGACAAGACCAGACCATCAAAAACTGTAGATTTAAATTTTGTTCAGTGGATTGGCTTCTAAGCCATTAGATTTTCTGTTGACATACATTTTCATGTTTAAAGGGGGCTGAATGTAAAACAAGTGGATTTTTTTAATCCTATAATAAAACAGCAACTTTTGAACTTGAATATGATTCTAATAAATGTTATAAAAATAGTGAATGAATGCCAGTCAGTGTATAGTCAATTAAATTAAAAGGGAAGAGTTATATCTCATTGTGCACTGCAGAGATTTTAAACAAATTAATAAAACTCATATTTTTTGGTTTCCTTCAAAAGATACAGACTGGTGACCATTAAATAGCATTCATTGTGATTATAAAATTTCACACTTAACAGGCTCTCAATTGCTGTCTGGTCCAGATTTGCTATAAATCACTTTGTAGTTTGGAAAGAATCGTGAATGTACTTTCTGTATCAGAATTAGAAACAGCAGTGACATATGAACCACACTCAATCTGCAAAATGGTTTGAACAATAGTACCATCCAGTTTCTAATAGGTGTAGAGATGAATACAAATGACACCTGCATTACCTTAAACCTCCTTCTGAATTTGTTGAAAGCAGCAAAGACTGTATCTAATAAAGACTATTCCACTGTTAATGGCTTTTAAAGACATAAACATTTGTTTAAAAATTAATGTTTATATGGTTAAGATTATTTAAGGGCAGGCACATATGTATGATGATATTTGACAATGATTAGCTTTTGTTTGTAAATGTGTTCAATGCTTCAAAGAGAACAGTATTATCTTTTATACAGATTTGAATATTGAGCCATTTTCAGTTGGCTTGTATGAACAGATAAGTTACATTCAATTGTATGTCTTCATGGGGGCTATGCAAACCCATCCCCCATTGGGACCTCAGAACACTTTGTGAGTTTCCTCCTTCCAAACTCCCTGCACTGTATTAGAAGTTGGCCTGGTATACAAAGTGAATTCATAGTATAATTTCATTTGGAATTTATCTACATAAATTTTTTCATAATACTTATATATTTATGTTACAACAGCTTTTGAGATAATTGTGGGGCTCGGGAATCTTTTATAACTAAGTAAACTAATTATTCAGATCACACTTGCGGTTTTAGAATCCTGAATGATTTTTTTTTGCAGTGAGATGTAATAATTCCTATAAAAAAAATTAAAAAACTATCTCAAGGAAAACAGACAATTCACTTAATCAAATTCTTATCATTAATTTAGAATGTTCATTTACTAAGTAGAGAATTAATCACACATTTAAAAATATCATTCTGTGTATTTTTGCAGACTTTGGTGAAGGCTATGCCTTTAAACCAAATTATGTAGAGGTCAAGACTGGAGACATTGTGCAATGGACATGGAGCACCCCAACTTTTGTCAATGGCATCACCCACTCTGTCCATCAGACTGTCAATGCTAGTGCTGCTGTCAACATGGAAAAAGGGTTTGGCAGCCCAATTCAAAGTAAAGATGGTATGTGTTAAGCATTTGCGCATGTCAGTAGTTTTTATACTGAGGTCAGATTAACATTAAGTTGACATTTTCGCTTTGATAGCATTAAGTTATGGAAATTACAAAATATTTGCAACAAATCTTTAGAATATTTACTGTAATAGAAATATATGTAGAATAAACCAGATTATATCAAACATGTTTTGCCATTAGTCATGTCACAACAAATTTATGTTGCAAATATCCTGAATTGACGTAATGACAACAAAATATTACTGATTTATATAAAAAAATTAACATATTTCAGGATCTAAGGACATAAATGGTAGATTAATATTACAGAATACATGACAACAGTTATGAATCAGATGAGCATATGTTAAAGTTCATTAGATTAAGTTGTGTCTTAAAGTTTTTAACTTTCTATTTTAAGAAGTGAGAAGAATGACAAAAGGTGGTCTCTTGTCATTGAATGCAGTTGTAGTCTTTAATTAGCAACCTGTCAGTAATGGCCAGAATGAGTCGTTAACTTTGGTGCATGCTAAAACAATACGTTTTATTGTATTATCTGACAGTCTAATGCTGTCTTTTCGGAGAGAAAAAACATTGTACAGAAATGTACTTATAATTTATGTCTAAGCTGCAAAGCGTAGGCAATGCATCTTTTATTTCTCCATGAAAAATACTTACCTGATCATATTAATATGAGGAATTTGCTCTCTGCAACCCTCAAAATCCATCCCTTCCTGAAAGATGAAAATCATCATTATATCTATAGATCATGTAGATGAAGGGAAACTTCTACAGATTTACTCCCCACCCTCTTGTTCCTGCTGTGTTGCCACCAAGATGTATACCAGTTTAAACTTTTATTTACAACTGTGAACAGTGCCTCAAAGAATCCATTGCAACCATCCAACTTGCATTTTCATTGGTATAGTAAGTTAGAAGGTTTATACCTAGTGTATATAACATTTGTGTCTTTCACAGTGATTTTACTGATATTTTTAAAGGTCATTATTATCTGTGTGATATTGATCAATAAATTCAAGCTGTCAAGCTATGTAATTGTATCCTACTGTTAAAATGTGTTTCATTTTTTACAATATGAACAACTTTCTTTACCTCTTTCACATTGAAGGATGGATGGTCAGTGTGGAGAAGTTGGATCTGTCCCTTCCTAACATTTTGTTCATCTTGTTTATTTTATTGACTTTTTAACTTGTGTCTGTGAGGTTGATCTTTGTCACCAATACATTTGCAGTATTGTTCATGTGTTGGAGAAGGCATGTGTTGGGGGTTTCTTTATGGTGATAGAGTTTCTTCAACTCCTTGGTCTATTCAGTTTAACAGTGGGTCTATTTCTGGCATAGTGGCACCCTATCTTGGTTCCTTTATATTACTAGATTATGAGATTGAAAAAACTAAAATATTTCCAG
This sequence comes from Sinohyriopsis cumingii, assembly GCA_028554795.2. Classification (NCBI taxonomy): domain Eukaryota; kingdom Metazoa; phylum Mollusca; class Bivalvia; order Unionida; family Unionidae; genus Sinohyriopsis; species Sinohyriopsis cumingii. The sequence goes on along the minus strand of CM068831.1, from coordinate 43,938,577 downwards.
GGGCCTCAAGTGACCGAGTGGTCTAAAGCGCTCTCCATTACGCTTTCAGCTTTCTCTTATTCAGCTAATGTGGTTATGTGAGAAAGCTTGCCAGTAGCTTCTCGTGGGTCGGTGGTTCTTTTTGGGGTTTTCCCCGGTTCTTCCTCCACCATTAATACTGGCAGCAATGTATAGCCTATCCTGTGCTGAAAAATGGCATTAAACCCTACAACAACAACAAATATTTCCTGCTTCATTGGCAAGACAGGGTGTGGCTAGTGGTCGAATTATTTTTATTAGTACAAGAAATGACAATCTGTCCTGATGCTAATTTGTCAGGTGGGTGGGGCACAAAGGACTTTGTGACAGTCAGCAGAAAGTGGACAGTGCAAGTCTCTTCATAAGTCACCTGTAAATGAAGGTAACCTCAGTGCATCCTAGTTTTTGGGGGGAATGGATCCAAAGGAAAATAGTGTACATAATGTCAGACTATTTGGTTGCAATGAACTATCTGTTCAACCAAATAATAAATAATAATAATGAGGACTTTCTATAGCACCTAATTCTTTAGAAGCTCTAAGCGCTTTACAACATTAGACAACACCTATAAGATAAGAAACATAATAATATTATTACAAAAACAAACAACATGAAATTAGAAAAACATTAAAAAATAAAAAACATGCTGAGAATATTTCAGGTAGGAAACATTATTAGGTCTTTAAGTTTGTTCTTGCTGTCGAAATAAGTGAGTTTTTAGAGCCCTCTTGAATGTGATCACTGTGTCTTTGTGTCTAAGTTCACTGGGCAATTCATTCCACGTTGCTAGGCCCTGGTATGCAAAAGAACGCTGTCCATATGACTTTGTTTTCATAGTGGGAATAAGGAGTATATGATTGTGAGAAGAGGAGCGTAAATATCTTGCTGGTGTGTACACATGGGTGAGGTCAGATAGGTATGTAGGACTAGAGTCCGACATTGAAATGTAGCACAGAGAACAAGTTTTGTCTTTGATTCTGGATCGAATGGATAGCCAGTGTAGGGTACAGAGCAGCGGGGAGGTGTGCTCTGATCGTGGTACTCTAAGTATGATCCGAGCAGCTGCGTTTTGAACTTTTTGAAGTTTCTGGAGTAGATATTGAGATGAACCAGACAGAATTGAGTTACAATAATCCAGTCTTGAAAGTACTAATGAACACACAAGTGTTTTAGTGGCATTAACTGAAAGATATTTGCGAATTGAGCTGATGCGTCTCAGCTCAACATATGCAGCCGTGCATATGTTCATGACATGTTGGTGCAATGTGAGAGTACTGTCCAGAGTAACACCTAGGTTTTGTACTGATTGTGTGAATTTAATGTTGACGTTGCTGATATTTATTGTTTGAGGTAAAGGATGTGAATGAGAAAGTCTTTGTCGTGTGATCAGAATGGCCTCAGTTTTATCATCATTCATCTGCAGCTTGTTAGAAGTCATCCATGATTTCACATCAGAAATGCACCTCTCTACACCTTGGATGGTAGCATCAACTTCAGTTGGGTGGCTAGATTTGTATATTTGGGTGTCATCAGCGTACAATTGGTGAGACACTGGATGATGATCTATGACACCTGAGAGCAACTGAGTGTACAGAATGAAGAGAACAGGTCCAAGAACATACCCCTGTGGAACACCACAACATAGATCAACTGGGCTGGAGTGTATTCCATTTGCAGATACAATTTGTGTCCTGTTGACCAAGTAGGACTTGAACCACAGTAAGGCTGTATCATGAATGCCAAATACATGCTGGAGACGGTGAAGTAATATATCATGGTCTATTGTGTCAAATGCTGCAGACAAATCAAGAAGGGTGAGGACTGTAATCTGTCCTTTATCCAACGCAGAGAGAATGTCATTAACTACTTTTAGAAGAGTAGTTTCAGTACTGTGGCAAGGGCGATATGAAGATTGTATATTGCTAAAAAGACTATTTGAATTTAGATGAGATTCAAGCTGGGATAGAACAACCTTTTCTAAGATTTTTGAAATGAATGGGAGATTAGAATCTGGGTGGTAGTTCTTTAAATCGTTATGGTCTAGTGTTGGTTTCTTCAGCAGAGGCTTTACAATGGCAGTTTTGAAAAATGATGGGAATTCCCCAGATGAGAGAGAGGTATTAATAACATCAGTTAGTGAAGGCAATACTGTATCTAAGCACTCAAGCAGCAGTGATGTTGGAATTGGATCAAGTTCACATGACTTTGGTGCACTCTTCATCACGATTGTACATACGAAATCCATAGAGACAGGTTCAAATGCTGCTAATGGTTGCCTCTCAAATTCTGTATCCCAACTGTATGGTGACGACGAGTCAATTGAAATTGTTGTGTCAAGCTTATCTCTAATGGTTTGTACTTTGTCATGGAAGAAATTTGCAAACATGTCTGGAAGGTTGACTGGAGAGAAGGTAGTTGGAAGTGGTGCTGATTTGTTCCTTGACGTTAGCTTGTTAGTAATCTTGAAGAGCTCTTTGCAGCTGGAACTTTCCATGATCTTAGTAGTGTAGTGGGCTGATTTCGCTGCATGGACTATATTTGTGACATTCTTCTTAGCGACTTTATAGATTTGCTTATGAATAGTGAGTCTGGTGGAAAGCCAGAGCCTCTCAGCTTTACGGCGGTCTCTTTTAGCCATGCGAAGCTGATCCCTAACACTGCTATACCATGGAGAACACTTTTGAATTGATACTCTGCACTTGGTAGCTGGGGCATGTTTGTCAAGTAATGAACGCAGACAGTTATCGAGTTGTTCTGCGGTAGGAGGTAAGCAAGTTGTTAGGTTAGCTTGGATGTCGTGCATTAGTTTTGTTCTATTTATCATATGGAGGTTTCTCTTAGTAGCAGATAAAGGTGGAGGGTTAGGGACTGATACGTCAAGATGGCATATAATGCAGAGGTGATCTGATGCAAGGTCATGGGATACCAGGTATGACCGTAGAATGGGAACAAAATCTCTTGACCTTTGCATTATCATATGGGAGTATCTTAATTGGTGTGCCTAATATCATACAAATATACAAATATACAAAATCCATCACATCCTTGGCAGTAGGCATAAAATATTTGATTGATATATGGATATTTCTTCTATATCAATACCCATATTGATTAAACAAAAGGTGAAGAATCAATTCAAAACCATACTTATCCTATGCATTATTTTAATCTTCAGCAGTCAAGAATAATTATTAGTCATTTGCTCTTTTATTCTTTAAATTGAGAATTCACCTGAGACAGCCATAACAGGCACACACTTATTGATGTCAGTTACAAAGAAAAACTAGTGACAACACCCATTTGCCTTCTACAAATTAGCAAACACAAGGTGACTAACTCGGGATGTTTGAAATCTGCCCCATCCCCCCATTTTATGGCTGATTATTTATCTTGTCAGTATGCTTGGCCACAAATAACATATTAGCCAAAAGAAGACATTCCAGATGTTCCCCATGTACTATTTAAGTACTTTACTGATCATTTGAGAACAACTTTAATTTAATGCCAAGTTTTGCTGTTGCTTCACAGCTTGTCTGCTTGTATTGAAGATGAGGGCTAAACTTCCAGTATGTCACATAGTGAAATATGTTAACATTAAATTATCATTGGTGGTTATTGCTTGTTCTAGTACAGAGTAAAATCATTGCCTCCAATCAGAACTAACTGTTGCATATTCACTACATGACACAACAAAAGTGTTGGCATCCAAACTGAATCAAAATAGATATTGTAACAAAGCAGCAGAGAAACTTCATGCAAAAGCAAGCATTTTCCACAAATCTGACTTTCAAACATAATATCTAAAAAGAATTAAAGACATAGTGGAGTCATTTGGCTAGCTTGCTTAGTCTTCTTTCTCCAGCTTTTATTTGCATGACATGCAAAGAAGAGAGCTGACTCTTTTTGGGCCACAAGTAGTTGCCACTTCCTACTCACGACAGCACTAAGTCCAGGGCATGATCTTGAAACTTTTGCTGGATTCACCCTGGAAAGATTTGAATTTATATCAAAGAACAAGTAGTGGGATCATGCAGGGATTGCTTTCATATGTGTATAAATGCATAATCTTAAGTTGTTTTAACTTCATATTCCGAGAAGTGCATCTATTTAGTAGAGGAGTCATCATTCTCCTTTAGGTGAGATGGGCAGAGGTTAGATGCTCAATCATTTTCTCCCCTTCATACCTATTCTCCTCCTGTTAGTGAGATTAATGTATTTACTAAATTATGTTTCTCCAGAAATACTTACCCTATCATTCTCTCCCACCCTTCCCGACATATTTGAGCATCCTTATACAGGTTTCATTCAGGTTTGAACTGGTAAAAATACATGATTTTGGTAGCCACCTACCAAGAACAAGTGTTGTTGATCAACAGGAGTTACTTCTTGTAATATGTATAATATATAGACATACATTTTTAGTCTTTTAAAGGTACCAGAAAGTAATTGAATACTGATGTTCATATGTTGGAGAAACATAATTTACTAAAATATTTCCTTTTTAACGGTCTTTGTCTTATGCATATTGGCCATACAATCTCCATTATGACATGTTTTCTCTGGGTTCATGTGGGATGGAAATGCTTAGATCAGACTTCAAACCAGACCCTGAGATGACAATTAGTTTTTAACCCACCTTAGATATCAGCAAAACAAACTGACCTCTGATTGGTCAGTAATTTTGATGTTTACCAAAAAAGCAGTTTGAATTTAACTCATTACCCCTAGAGATTTTCATCATTTTTGCCTAAAATGGGAGTAGGAAATGCATTTTGGGGCTCCTTCTGAATACATCTAAATACATCTGGACATTTTCACTTAGTCTCATGCCTAGTTGTGTAAAAAATGTAGTTTTCATTTTTTTATTTTTATTTAGCTCGTGCATGGGCAGAAGGGTAAAAGTTGGATTTCTTTTTTTGCATATTAGATCTATCATTTTCATCATTTTTGTGTCCTGGTCACTTTTTACTCCAAATTCCCAACTTATCCTACCTTTTGCAGTTCAGACCGATCTCAGGCCTAAAAGCCTCAAATCCGGACACAAAATCAGATTCCGAAAATGATTGAAATCTTCGGGTGTAAAAAAATCGGGTCTAAAAAAATATATGTTATTCCCTCAGTATTTTGTAATACAAGTAGAAAGTCCTGATTATTTGGTATCATTGGAGAGCTACATCTGTCTACTTTTTTGTAATACCACCCACTTTGGTGTACATTAAACGAAATGTGACACTACAGAGCTTGGAAGTTGGGTACTACCTATTGACGTATAAATGGGGCACCAGGGGTTAACGAATTAAATGTTAGAATTTTTGTTGGTTTGGGGGCATGAATTCTGGTCAGTTAGTGATACTAGTCAGACAATGTCCCTTCTCCAATACTGTCTAATCAGAATGTTAATGAATAATTAGAAAATAAAGCTTGTTAATATAATGAGTGTTGCCTTGACAACATGTTGTTAATCAAACATGTCTAAGATCTTATTCTTTACATGGTTATCAATGTAGATGATATTCACTTTGCACTTAAATAACCTATTTTTTTATCTATTTTGTAATCACATGTAGAAATATATCATTGGGAGACAGTTTATATTGCCACAGTGGTGAGATCACTTTTGGAACTAGTTACATTTTACTTTGAGGAAGTATCATCTGTCCTTGTGGATGTTATTCAGCCCTGTATTTCCATATTTATGCCTTTTTCATTTGTCTTTTTCTTTTCTTCCCCCCTCTCTCTGACTCCCACCCTTCTACTCTCTTTCTCCCCATAAGGATGATAGATCTTAAAATGTGTCAAGACTGTTGATCATCTAGTATTCACTGATATAATCATTGAGAAGGCACCATCAGGAATGCCTAAAATGAACCCAAAACAACAAAAAGCAGGCTTCAGGTATCAATGTTTTTACAATTGGCTATCTGCATGAATTGTGCAAATTGTCAGTGGCTGAACTTACATGAACTGTTGCTATTTTATGTTTTGTCACCTATTCATTATCTTATACCTGTTCCATGCAGCATAAAAAATTTGATTACATATACTAATAAAACTGTTTAAGTAACAATTTCAAATGTTATCAGAATTATAATCGTGTCTGATAAAGAGAGAGAAATCAGGCATTGATTAGTATCGTTTGCTAACTGATATTAAGTGATGATCAAAATTTGGCTGCAGCTTCTGTTGTCAAAATGGACTGCAAAAATTGCCATCTGAACGCAAAAATAAACAAAAATACCCACCAAAATTCATACAAGTAAACTCACAATGATTAAAATCAGTTGCTTAATGATGTTATGCCCTGAAGTTTGTTGGAGCATTCTGTCATGTTTGTACAGTAATGTATCAGTCTGCAAAAGAAATGTTAATAAAAATAAAAATCTCTTAATTTTATAAAATACACAATTTGAAGCATTATATGTACAATTTAAATTTGTAAAAAGTCCTTGTCCTAAAAAAATTTGTAAATTTTTGGACTTATCTTTAAGAATGTAGTAATACGGTCACTAATTACATTAACAAAGAATGGAGAAAATCCTTGCAAGATTAAAGGATTTGCCTTAAAAATATAATTAAATGACAATCTATGTTTTTGGAGTAAATATAAGGAAATATTTCACTTGTGAAGTGGAAACATTTGTATTGTCACTCTTGGCTTTGCCACTCATGTCAGTGCAATTTTTATACTTATGAAATATTTCCTTATGTCAACTACAAGATATATTCTATGTATTATTTCATATTACGTCTCAAAGAGATGCTAAATATATTCATATAGATATATTCATATAGCCTGTTTGCATATTTTGTTTCATTTACAGGTAGTTACCAGTTCCGTTTCACTTTACCTGGAACATACTATTACTGGAGTGGATTTGTAGACCTTAATCAGGCCATTAGCTATAGAGGTGTTGTTGTAGTAACCAACAAGACTTCTTATGTGGGAGAGGTTTCTGTCAAGGTTGCTGGTAAAACTGCAATGTACAACACATCTTCAGGTAAAAAGACACATTATGTTGCCAACTGAAACTAAACTTGCTTATTCAGAGTTCTAAGATTTTGTTATGTTCAGATGTTTTTGAAATGCCACAAATAAGATACATTTTTGTGTGGGGTATCTCACATTTTGTGACTGAAAATAGAAATCCTTGAAAATTTAACCTCATGGAAACTTTGGAAGTAACGTGAATGCCAAAATCATACAAATTTCCATAATCTTGAATTTGCAAAAATGTTAAATAACAATATGGAAATGTCCCCTTACATGGGGCCAAAAACATAGACTACACTATAAGTGATAGTGCAAGTTACTGAGGGACCTAAAAAGAAACATAAAAAGTAATGCAGTCACTACTGAACATAGAGAAAATTGCACAGGGAGGGGCAATCTGACTGTACTTAATACTCATTTTATTTTCTCATTTGGAATAATTGTCAGTAAAGCACCTGATAAGTTGGTTTCTTTTCTTTATAAATTACCTTTATTTTCAAGATCCCCATTGTTTAAAGATCATTAACATTATTCCAGCTGGTTTCAACAATCTTCACATGTACATGAAAACATTGTGTATTACATTGCTACTTTTTGTTGTTAATTTGGAACCAAACAAGATAACTTTTTTCAAAGACTTGGGACGTTTTTATATGTGAATCAACTGTCACTGTCAAAACTCAGTCAGTTTTTACTGTTTGGTTAGAAAAATATTGATGCTGTGATTTCATTGCAAGTAATAGCAAAACATCTCATCCTAGAGGAATCTTTTTGTGCCAATTCAGGAAATTTAAGTTAACTACAAACTCTGAAACTTGCTTCTCCACAATGAACTCATTTCACTTGGCTTCACTTGCTATCTTTGATCACATTTGTGAATGAGTAGGCTAATTTAAGGCAGATTAATTGTAATTATATTACATACACAGCCATATTTATAACAGTGTTCAACTGATTAATTGGAATGAGTTGACCTGGCACATAACCAGGGACACAGAGCTCTTATATAGATAGGATTTGCATGCCTTTTAACTTTTCTCTTATTCCACCTACTTTTTTTTATTTGATACAAAAGATCAAACAAATTAAAGTGATAAAATACAAAGCAAGTCTACTTTTAATTAAGTGCAAAAATACAACAAATACTTCGACAAGTCAGATATATCAAAACATGATCAGCACTTAATTAGTTTCTCACAGAAATGCGGACAGCTGTAATGATAGATTGACCTCTTTTACATTTTGAATACAAGAGGGCACATTGGATTTATGATGATTATGCTTAACCTGAACTAATAGACAAAAGTAAAACAAGAATTTCACTTGACAAAACTATTTTAATTGGTATTTATTTATTAATGTGCTGCCTCCAGTAGGTGTGTATTACGTTATTTATCAAACTTTCATTGAATACTGTTATTTACAGTGTACTAAGAATATTGTTGGGAAAGAACATTTAACAAAATATATGACTTCTTATTAAAAGTCAAAAAAATTATAATGTTAATTCAGATGTCCAGGAACTATTTACTGTTTTTGGTGATAAAACAAACAGTATATCAGGATGTCAGTTGTCAGTTTGTATTGTGATTTTCATCATGTTCAACAAATAGGTGTTCATTTTTTGGTATTTGTAAAGGTTTAAAAAATGGGATCCATTCCTGACCCCACGTTATTACTGGGTTCTCGAGTTATCAGGGCACATCTATTCAAGGGAGGGGTATGGTTAGTTGCTTATAAAAGTGAAGTGTAATTTTGCTGATAAAATATATTTTTTGGAGGACAGAATTATTTAAATCCAGCAGCAGATTTATTTATTAATTTATCAATTTGACATACGTTAATTCTTGAAATAGTCAAAAGGAAACATGATGGTTGAAAAGTTTAAAACCAACTTGCACAGTTGAAAATATTCATTCCTGGTGCAGTTTATTTAAAGAATGATACAATGAACTAAACATTTTAGACAAGACTCTATGGTAAACTTGCTGATATTTGTGTTTTTATTATTTTCTTCATTTTATAACTTTAAGCAAAATAGCCCATCTTTTTGTATATAACACTAAATTATTCCTCTTGTGTCTGTTATATTTAGGTCATGAGAAAATTGTATTCTTTGTTCAATCATTAATATAACATGGATAAAAATTACATCAGTTTATTTTGTTGTTGCCCTATTTGTAGGGGTGAGCAGTTCTATAGATTCTAGTTCCTATCATTAATAATATCAGGTAGAAATTAAATCTACTTCAGGGGTGGGCAAACTACGGCCTGCGGGCTGCATGCGGCCCACCAAGGGTTTTTTTTTTTTCATGCAGCCTAGGAACAAGTCATCATTCGCACTGACTCTGTTTATGTTACTCTGTTTATCAAATAAATGTGCTTCTTTTGAAGTTTAAGTTTTCAAATATTAACAACATATTAACAACTGAAAATTAATTATGATGTTATTTAGAAAAATCTTTTGTTATTGCTATTTCAAACATTAATTATTTTACTTAATGAACTATGTGGCCAGCGACAAGGTGTAAATTTGTGTATACGGCACTTGCACTGGAAAGTTTGCCCACCTCTGATCTACTTAATCTTGATGATGTCCTATTTATTTGTAGGGACGAACAATCCAGTGGATTCCAGTTCCTGTGCACCAGATAATACACAGGTATCAGGCTGCACTGATATTCTTCCTACTGGCAATGACTTCAGCAAGTTCTGGTTTGCTTTCTACACATGCAGCACTCCCATGATTGAATCTCTCAGCCATAACAATGGCACCACAGAAACCACAATTATCATCCAAGGCAGTGGATTTGCCTCAACAAACTGCCAAAATGAAGTTAGTTTTGGTTTGGATGTTTGCACAGTGACTGAGGCAGCAGTTGATTTAATTGGGTGCAAAATAAATGTACAGGGTAAACCAACAGTTGCAGTACAACAAGAGGTCAGTCTGCGTGTTGGGAACCGAGGGTATGCGCTTGTTATGATCAGCAATTCGTATGATCGTACTTTTGGTCTTTTACCTGTCATCACAGTCATTAACCCCAGCTGGGGTTCTACAGCAGGTGGCACATCAGTGACTATACAAGGGTCAGGATTTGGAAATGATGTGGATGCAGTTTTAGTAACGATTGGTGGATATGCATGTGAAATTAATAATGTGACATACAGTGAAATAATGTGTGAGACTCAGTCTGGGTCTGAAAGTAACCAAAGTCTAGTTGTCCAGGTTTCCATCAACTCCCAACATCTGACTGCTGTATGTCAGATGACAACAAATATTTGCCAATACACCTATGCCACTGACCAAACCCCAACTTTATCTTCTGTGTCACCAACAACAGTGACAGGACCAACAACTCTTGCTATTACTGGTACAAAGTTTGGAACTGACACTGCTGATGTGGTAGTTACTATTGGTGGAGAACCATGTAATGTGATTACTGTAGCTGAGACTAGTCTGTCTTGTTCATTTACCAGTGCACCTGTTGGAGTAAATAGTGTAATTGTAAGGGTCAGTGATCTGGGGAAAGCATCTGGTTCACTACAGGTCCAAAGCAGTGCTGTAATCTCCAGCATCTCACCTTCCCAGGGCAGTATCCATGGAGGCACTGTTTTGACCATCAGTGGGAATGGCTTTATTGTCAGTGACACTGTTGTACGGATGGATGGCACATTATGCACAATTAAATCTGTTGCACTAACTCAGATCATCTGTATAACAGCTGCCCATGCTGCTGCCACTGTGACAGTAATAGTGACATCAAAAGGCCAGTCCTATCCCTCTCAGAGTTTTGTATATACAGTTAATGCTTCGCCCACCATTGCATCGATCAACCCAATTGAAGGAGTGAGTGGGGATACACTTACCATCACAGGATCTAATTTTGCTGCCTCAGGTAAGTTCTTCATCTTTCTATGCATTGAATCAGAATAAACTATGGTATGGATGCTTTATTAGTCTCAGATGTCATAATTTGGATCTAAATCATGCTAACAGATGTTATTTTGTTCATGTTAAGAAAATGTTACATTTGAATGGATAAGATATGCAAAGCTTGAATTCATCACAGGTGCATTCAAGTTATTAACCTTCTATCACATATTTTAACAGCTGCTGCTTTAACAGTGTTAAAAATGGAAATGACAGTTGTTTCCATATGAACATAGGGTTAAGTATAACAGCTACACAGCCTTTTATTTACTGTATGAAGTTACTTGGCATCTCTTAGTGATCTTGAGTGATCTGATCGTGTGTGTGTGTGTGTGTGTGTGTGTGTGTGTGTGTGTGTGTGTGTGTGTGCACATGTGTTTGCATGTGTGTGTGCATTTGTGTGTGTGTGTGTGTGTGTTTTGCTCTGTTATACATTCTTTAAAAAACCATTTCAGGTGTAATGGTTTACATTGATGGTACTGCCTGCACTGTGTCATCATCTAACCCTACATCCATAATATGTACCCTGGGTGTTCATGGGTCAGGGAGATACCCAGTGGTGGTGATTGTGGCAGGGAAAGGGTCATCCAACACAAATGTGGAGTTCAGCTACATGCTGTCTATCACTGACATCAGCCCTAGCATTGGTAAGGATTGTTATTCTGAATAATGCTTATTCTTTAATTCAGCACAAGTTTATAGAAGAAAGAGTGGACATTCTGATGTGCATGCCTACATATGTAATGTGATGCAGATCCTCCTATACTGGTAAAGAGAAAGAGATTTGGGGTAATAACTTGAACAGATTCTCCGATACTGGTAAAGAGAAAGAGCTTTGGGGTAATAACCTGGGATAGATCCTCCTATACTGGTAAAGAGAAAGAACTTTGGTGTAATAACTTGGGATCATTAGTAGCTGTGCACTATCATTGTAGAATTTTGATCCATACAGATGGGGTGAGGGACACTTCTGCATATATATTGGAAGTGGGGAGAATGGTATGAATAACTGAGTAAAGCCTGGAGTAATTCTGCTTTGGAACAGAATTGCAGTTTGTTTTGAAGAACAATTGGACAGTCTTATTGTATATGGCTTAGTGTACACTGTAGTGTAAGATTGTTGTGGCCTTACATGGGCTAGCAGATAATGAGACAATGGATTTATATACCTTTTGACCAGCATAATTTTGGTGTAATCATTATGACTTTGTACACTGAATTACGCTTTTAGCTTAGCTATGTATTATGCTTTTAGCTTACCTATGTATTATGCTTTTAGCTTGCCTATCTATGCAGTATGCTCAGCTTACCTATGTATTATGCTTTAAGCTTACCTATGTATTATGCTTTTAGCTTACCTATCTATGTATTATGCTGTTAGCTTACCTATCTATGTATCATGCTTTTAGCTTACCTATCTATGTATTATGCTCAGCTTACCTATCTATGTATTATGCTTTTAGCTTACCTATCTCTGTATTATGCTCAGCTTACCTATCTATGTATCATGCTTTTAGCTTACCTATCTATGTATTATGCTCAGCTTACCTATCTATGTATTATGCTTTTAGCTTACCTATCTCTGTATTATGCTCAGCTTACCTATCTATGTATTTTGCTTTTAGCTTACCTATCTATGTATCATGCTTTTAGCTTACCTATCTATGTATTATGCTCAGCTTACCTATCTATGTATTATGCTTTTAGCTTACCTATCTCTGTATTATGCTCAGCTTACCTATCTATGTATTATGCTCAGCTTACCTATCTATGTATTATGCTTTTAGCTTACCTATCTATGTATTATGCTGTTAGCTTACCTATCTATGTATCATGCTTTTAGCTTACCTATCTATGTATTATGCTCAGCTTACCTATCTATGTATTATGCTTTTAGCTTACCTATCTCTGTATTATGCTCAGCTTACCTATCTATGTATTTTGCTTTTAGCTTACCTATCTATGTATCATGCTTTTAGCTTACCTATCTATGTATTATGCTCAGCTTACCTATCTATGTATTATGCTTTTAGCTTACCTATCTCTGTATTATGCTCAGCTTACCTATCTATGTATTATGCTCAGCTTACCTATCTATGTATTATGCTTTTAGCTTACCTATCTCTGTATTATGCTCAGCTTACCTATCTATGTATTTTGCTTTTAGCTTACCTATCTATGTATCATGCTTTTAGCTTACCTATCTATGTATTATGCTCAGCTTACCTATCTATGTATTATGCTTTTAGCTTACCTATCTCTGTATTATGCTCAGCTTACCTATCTATGTATTATGCTCAGCTTACCTATCTATGTATTATGCTTTTAGCTTACCTATCTATGTATTATGCTCTTAGCTTACCTATCTATGTATTATGCTGTTAGCTTACCTATCTATGTATTATGCTCAGCTTACCTATCTATGTATTATGCTCAGCTTACCTATCTATGTATTATGCTCTTAGCTTACCTATCTATGTATTATGCTGTTAGCTTACCAATCTATGTATTATGCTTTTAGCTTACCTATCTCTGTATTATGCTTTTAGCTTACCTATCTATGTATTATGATTTTACTGATCAAAATAAAAATGTGTAATGAGGTGCATCAGATGATTCTCTGAAGTGGTTATGTCTCGGTTGATCTTACAAATTTGGTTTCTTTTGAGATGCTCATCTTTTTTTCATCAACTGATTTATATAAATATGCACTGTCCCAGAAAAGGATTATGTACAACAAACATTACCAGGTTGGTAGCTTCACTGTGGAAACTTTAAACTGATCATGTTTTGCCTGGTGTTAAATTTTGCCAATTCTTTTGAGTGTATTGCAGTCCCCATGCTCTTCATGCTTTGGCTTCAAAGACTCTTCTCAGGATTTGTATGATGGCTATAATGAAAGAATAATAAAAAAATTGTGTAATTTTATAAGCCTATATTATCCAAACACATTATTTATGGTTGAGGAAAGTCTAGAAAAGAAGGCTCTCACAGAGTGCTTCTATATTGGTATAAAAACAAAACATATTGTTGATTTGGTTTCCTATTCTGTTTCTAGCTGCTCTAGTGCTGAAATGAATATTCAAATATTTTTGAGCAGACAGAATTTTAACTTTGTAAATCTTATCCATAACTTGAAATTTCTAGGTGCATGAATGTTTTTTTCACCTATTTTTTTTGTGCTTAATGTTTGTTCATTTCAACAGGTAGTATTGCTGGAGGGCAAGCAGTCACCATCTCTGGACAAGGGCTTGATCGTAATGCAACATCTGTCACTATCTGTGGGAATGTCTGTAGTGCAGCTGGCACTACCTTACAGTCTGCCACCAGTTTTATTTGTTTCACACCACCCACCAACATTACAGGTGAATCATATTCGAAAATTAGCATCAGTGCTACAGTTAAACCTGTTAAACATTTTATGAATAGTGTTCATATATAAACAATATTAAATATTTGGAATTAAATCATTAATATTATTACACTTTTTGTACTTCAACTCCTTTTTTGTGCCAAGAATGTTTTCTTGCCTCAGAAATGGTTGAAATACAAGGGTTTCACCAATTAAGATTTAAATAAAGAAGTTGTCCTTTTGGCAAAGTCATTTATCTTGGATTGAGATGGTGTAAGTAGTATTCAAGTATTTAGACTTCATCTGTTAAACCACTCAATAATCAAATTTAACAAGAAAATCCAGCCATTGAACATTCATTTTGATACAAATTTTGCTGATGTGTCAATAAATATGACTACCAATACTGAAATTACAGAAAAAATGTGCCTTCATGGTTGGTTAAAATGTTTGCATTGCTCCTCATCACTTTGATGCAGACACAATGACTTCTACATCAATTAACCACACAAGGCTCTGTTTGGAACTCCTGAAATATCATGAGCATTCAAGGAATTATAATCTCAGTGGATATTCTAAACAATTTGTTATATTGATGTTAAATGACATATCTAGCACATGGAGTTTTAAGACTTGTGACCATCATGCATCATCCATCTGAAGAGTGTTGTTTTCTTTGATTCCATGTAGGTGGAACACAGTCCTGTAATGTGGTAGCATCTGCCGGCAATCTGGTTGTCACACTGAGCAATGGCTATACATATGATACAAGCCTTACACCGTCAATAATAACAGTCAGTCCTGCTCGTGGTGGTACAGCGGGTGGCACCACTGTCACAATCAGTGGCTCTGGATTTGGGTTAGTATAGATTCTTACTAGGAATTATTCAATAATTTATCATTACCAAATTTTGACAAATGTAAGAAAAAAGGACAAAATCTTGAACAGTTAAGTTGCAACCAGAATAAAGATAAAAACATTGCATTTTTCTTGTTTATACATGTATTCACAAATTAGTCATACTGTTTCATGAGAGCACTAAACTACATTAAGAAAGGTTACTATTTCAAATATACATGTATGACTTAACATAGGATAATTGTATAGAATTGAATAGTATAATCCTTTCGTTCCCAAAATAGAATTCAAACTACTTTTAAAATTTTTGTGAATGTACTCAGGCTGATATATTTTTTCTCTGCACTTGTCCAAATTTCATTTGTCTGTTCAATGTAATTTATTCTTGCACTTTCACTAACAGCACCACAGCTGGAGCAGTTAGTGTTACAATAGATGGCAGCACCTGTACTGTATCATCTGTGACAGACACTGTAATAGTCTGTGTAACTAGTATACACTCTGGATCTATCAAAACCAAAGTCAGAGTTGAGGTTTCAGGAAATGGTATTGCAAAACAACAGGTAAATTATTGTTTATTCAGACAAATGGTAATGATAATGAATTTTTCAAGAAGGAAAAAAGACCAGTTGTTTTGAGATTTACTATTAATCATGGGAGACTTAGTGTTTTCCATATTATAAACAAGAATTTTTTTTTATCTTAGATGTCTTTTGATGGCTAGAAATTGGTGTTTATTTATAATTTAAAGTTACACACTGTCTGGCAAAATTTGTATCTGTTTTGTGATTTCAGTAAAAAAAAAAAAAGATAACAAAGTATGTTATTATCTATCTTAAAGTTAGAAAGTTTAATGGAAACAATATATTTCTCTCACATAATGTCTCAATCTTTGGGCATAAATGGAGACATAATTTGCATTCCTTTATATTGTGCAATGCTGGAGTTGCGGAAGGGAAGCTTCCATGTGCATTGGCTACAAGTATTTATATACTACTCTAGCTTAGCTGCACAAAGATTATCGTCACTACAAAGATTATCGTCACTACAAAGATTATCGTCACTACAAAGATTATCGTCACTACTACAAAGATTATCGTCACTACAAAGATTATCGTCACTACAAAGATTATCGTCACTACAAAGATTATCATCACTACAAAGATTATCGTCACTACAAAAATTTCTTTATTTACCCAATTCATTTGTTTTAAAGATAGTTTGTCAGGACACTGATTCTTATTCTTGACATGTGGTCTGTTCATTAAATAAATAACAGATGATTGACCTATTGTGGATAATGAGATAAAATTATACTTGATTCTTCTTGTATTCTGTGATCTCATATTTGAACAGTGAAATGTCTATACAGGACAGTCAATGGCAAAAATTGTTTTTTCTCAGGAGACCGATTATATGGCCAAATGTGTTGTACAGGTCAACTGTATTAAAGAATCACATGTATTAAGCAGATAACCTTTCAAGGTCTTGCACATAAAATACTGTAGGAATCAACCTCTATTAGGCAGTTGCCTGTATTGAAAGGCTGATTTTCTAAGAGGCTGCTTAAGACAGGTTTCACTATATAAGGAGACATTTTAAAGAGCCTCTATACATGTGTCCATGTTGACTTAAAATATAGCCAATAGACTTCTAAATCAGAATTTACCAGTATGAAGACATTTCCATTAAATTCATTGAAACAATATCACCAAATGTATTTCAGAAAAACAAATTTCAAGTTTCAGTATACATGCTTAAGACAGGTTTCACTATATAAGGAGAAATCTTCAAGAACCTCTTTGCATATATCCATGTAGACTTACAATATAGCCAGTTGACTCATAAATATAAATTTACCAGTATAAAGACATTTCTGTTAAATTCATTGAAGAAATGTCACTAAGCAGGTTTCGGGAAAATAAATGTCAAGTTTCAGTATACATGTATTTTTAATGCCAGGATGAGTCACAGACATTTTACTATGTGGATCGCTGGTCTTCTCCCTACTCCTGGGGTGGTGGTCCCCTCCCTGCTGATGGAGAGATGGTCATCATTCCTAAAGGACAGATCATTCTTTTAGACACTGATACTCCTGTGTTGAGTATGTTGCTAATACAAGGTAATTTTCTTCTCTCCAGGGAAGAGTGAATGTAGTTGTCATCATGTTTAAAAAATATATTTTTAATTTACCTTAATTATTTTGTAAGTATTTATGCTTGTTTTCAGATTTGCTTAGTATTCTGTTTCCAATTAGACAAGATAGAACTTCCTTCTTTCTTCATAAACTGTGAATTATAAATTCATTTACTTGCAGACTAATGTCAGCTTTATCAGTACCTAAATGTCTGGTTTAGGGAAGTTGGTCTTACTCCTTTCGAAGATGGATCACCATTCCCAAAGTCTTTGTTCATTCATTTGTTTGATATGTAATTTTTACCAATACTATCTTCTATGAAAATTAGTAACCCATTAAAACAGTATTAAGGATAAGACCTGGGCTGAGTGGGTTGGTGGGAAAGCCTTATATTATTTCCCACCCACCCACTCACCCCATGTCTTATCCTTAATGCTGTTTTAATGAGTTACTAATTTTCATATACATTTTCTTATTCATTGTCTGAAGAGCCAATTGTCAATTTGGAATTCACATCTACCATAGAGTTGGAAGAATTAATGTTTAACTGTACTTTCAGAAAATTGCATGTGATATGAGTGGTCCAAGTCCCTGTCAGACTTCAGTAGCCACAGGGACAGCCTGCTTCAAAATTCCAAATGTACAGGTTGTCAGTAGACATTGATATCCTTAAACTAATTTACTGCAGAATTAATTGAAGCTGATTACAAAAGATGAAGGTTTGGTTAATGCAAGTTTTAGAGTAATTATAAAAATAAAATAAGCTTATTTTAATACATTTACATTGATGTGCCAAACAGTTATGTCAACAGTCATCACATGCTTCAGTTGAGGCCAACTATTAAAATTAGCATTTGAAGTTCTCTGAACCAGCACCCTACAAATTTCCAAGCCTGATAATGGGCTCAAACCTTCATTTTCTTTTAAGTTCATATTAATAAAGCCATAGCTATACATGTATTCATTATAGTTTGAATGACAGTGATTTTGCTGCTATCCTAATCTATGTCTGGATTTTTTCCCGATTGCTACATTTTACACTCTATTTATTTCCAACATTAATTATTAGTCATCATGCTCTTTAACTTAGTCTTTTCAGAGGTTGACTTTTTCCTCTCGTTTGATAGCCTTACATTCGTATCACAATATGGTGTGATTTATCAGTTATCATCAAAACTTCGTATAAGCCTGCCATGGGGCAGAGCATTTTATATTTTGATGCCCATCTGTCTGTCCAGCTATCTCTTGAATTTTTGTTTCTGCACTTAACTTTAGTTCTCAATCTACAATTTTCAAACTTTTTGGATGGCTTGCATGTGGTGTACCAATTTTCGTTCAAAAGGTAAAATATCATGGTCTTGTAAGAATACAAATTGTTTTTGTACAAAAATATTAGTTCTGCATGACATTTCTGAGAGAAGAAAAACAGTTTCCTTGTAATTTGAGTTTTGCACTATTTGCAGTCACCAAATATTGTTCATAACTTGCACTAATATGGCATGGAAAAGACCTATTGATTTTAGGGTCAAAAGGTCAGAAGTTATAGTTACTGTGACTGAAAGAATAAAATTGTATAATAATATTAGTTCTACATCACATAAACTAGATTTTATAGATGGCTTATGCTTGGGGTAAGAAGGAAGAAGTGTATTGATTTTGAGGTAAAAACATCAATGGTCAAGGTAACTGACAAAATGAAGAAAATTGGTCTCCACACAGTGGCATTATTTCAGCATTGCAAACTTGGGCCAGACTTTGTGGAAGGAAAATTGGTCTGCATACAGTGGCTTTAGTTCAGCATCGCAAACTTGGGCCAGACTTTGTGGAAGGCTTTCACCTATTTGGAGTAAGGCAGAATCTGGTTGATTTGGGGCAGAAAATTCCAAAGATCAAGGTAACTGTTGCTGAAGAAAAATGCTTTTTCTGTGCACAAACTTATATTACATATAAAGGGAATTATTAAACATAGTGAAGGTATATTATGTGCTGTTTGTGGTAATCTTGTTTATCATTACTTCAGGAGGCCAGCTGATCTTTGATAATGAGAGAGACATAGAACTGAAGTCTAAAATAATTCTCATTACTGATGGTGGACTCCTGCAGGTCAGTAAAAATGTTACATTAACCTTTTTATTTAATTTCAGTGGTTTGGTGTTTTTGGTCAGTGTTCTTTGCCAAGTCTTCATTTATTCACTGATACTGAAACAGATAAAATCCTTTTTTATCTCAGTTTAGATAGACAATCCTCCCTTGGGATTGATTACAGTTCTGGTAGATGCAAAAGGAGACAACATTTATAGCCTTGATTGGCTTGTTGCTCTTGTAACTTGTAACATATTAGTAGCAACTGGATATGGAATAAGCTTGGTCATCTTTGTCTTCTTCAGTTATACCTTGATTATATCTTTTACTGTCTTTCATACTGTGTTACTCTCTTTGTTCCTGTATTATTTTAAAATATGTATACTTTTTTATGCTATTGCTATGTAAATTTTCATATAAAATATTTACTACGAATGTCAATAATCTGACAACAAATGACATAATTGGATGAAGGAATAGTTTACTGGTTTATCTCTTAGTTGGAATTTATATGTGAAACATTTATTTATCCTTTGATTTTTAAGGTTCCCTGTTCAGGTTCAGGATGTAGAGCAGATCTGATGTGCCCTCCTGCCTGTCATAAAAGACTAATAATGGACACAGGAGCAATAGTGGGTCAGAGGTTAGCATCTCTGGCTTACAACCTAAAATAAAAAGGTGGGGCATCAAATCCTGCCATCAGATCAGCCCAGTCCATGTTAGATTCCATAATATGTCCTTTGGCATAGTATATTACTATGGCTGCCTCAGCAATAAAAAAAATAACCTACTAGTACTGTTATGCTGTGCAACACCAAACACCATCATTGTGAACCTGATTTACAGGCATTGAAGCAAATGAATTTGTTGAATAAGATTAAAATGCTACAGTTTACACATGTGGTAGGAATTGCATTAGCATTTATTACATCCTTTCCCAGGCTGGCACAGAGACTGAGCGGCACCCAGTGAAAGCCCTCATTACTTTGTATGGACACTGCAGAGACCGAGAACTGCCTATCTATGGAACCAAGGTGTTGGCACTTAGGGAAGGAGTCTTGGATCTTCATGGTAAATATCAGGCCCTTTCAGCAGGTCGAAAGTTTGAGAATTAGACGTGCTCTAACTTTGCTTGGTAACAGCCTAATATGTTTATCACAGAACTGTTTCGATTTTCTTAAATTTTGCTCGCAGTATTTAAATGAATCTCTAGATATTACACATTTTGAACTCTGTATAACATGTGGCTTTTGCTTGGCCTGACCAGTTTCAACTTTAGTTTCAGTGCTTAGATATGAATCATTTTAACCACTCTAAACCATGTAACTTTTGCTGGGTCAGACCAGACAGACCAGCCAATACATCAGAGTTACAAAGCACCATTCTTAGGCATGACTTTTTTTGAATAATGTAATCCATGTAATTTTAATTTCACAATTCAGGGTTCCATAACATCATCCTTAAACCTGAACTATTTTGAACAGTCAACAATGTAACATAAAGATGATTGTCCAATATATGGATCCAGTAACTTTCAAGAAATTATTCCATTTATGGCATAGAATGAAAGTAATTAATAAACAAATTCCAAATAAACAAGACTAGACTGTATATGTGTGACTATTAGAATACTGGAAGCACACAGTTGATAGATGAATCCAGGGATGGCGCTGACAGTAATAAATTTGTTGCAATATAAATTGCCAACCTGAATATTTGTCACCAATTTTCAAAACAAAATTGCCATTTTCATAATACAGCACTGTTATGTATATTTGATTTCATTTATATTTGATTTAATTTAATTATTTGTAAGTTTTAAATCTTTTTGTTTTAATTTCATTACATGTCAAAATAATGTAGTTTTGTTTACTAAGAACTCATATTTGTTCAGAAAATAGTTTGACCTTGACTCTTCAGTTGTAAACACCTTAAGCTGACCTAGTTTCCAACCTTAATTTAGAAATTCAGTGAGAGAAGTAAACAACTTTTTATTTTTATCTTATTCTTAGAGTAAAATGATTGGATTTTGGCAAGGTCATACTAGGGCTATGTGCTTTTAGATGTAAATACTTCTCAAAGATTCTGGAAAGTTTACACTCATCTGGAAATTTGTTTTGCATTTCATTAGTTACTGTATACTCTTGGTTTGTAGAGATTTTTCTCAGTTTGGGCTTAAAACACTTTATGTCAAGATGTTTGTTTGTTTTTGATCAGTTATGGAATTACATTTTAATGTTTATTTGAATTCAAAAGCATTAATTCTTTTTACTTGGACAAATATGAGTGCTGATACAGAATTTTTTGACAAAGACATTTCATTAAGTCAAACACCAGATTATTGTTTGTGAATGCCACAGAAATGAAGACATTCCAATACCACAAAGGATACAGTATACGTCATAGCCTTCCATCTTGGATTCTTCATTGGGACTTGAACTTGAATTCATTAGAACATTTCATTATTAGGACTTCTAAAATTTGATTTGTGGATTATTCTTGAATTACTTTTGGATTTGATTCTTAATACTGTTAAGTCCTTATTTTTTTAAATTTTTACAGTATTTTTTCCATGGAAACAAATTATTTGTTAAATTTGTCAAAACTTAATGTTTTCACTCTTTCTTGTGTTACTGTTTTTTTGAGCCTCTGTCTGCGTGGGTTCAAGTCCAAGGTTCTGCTAGCATGGGTACGTGGGGAAGCCTGCCAGTAGCTTTTCGTGGGTCGGTGGTTCTTCCCTGGGTTTTCCAGGCTTCTTCCTCCACCATTTTATATTGGCCACCATGTATAGTCTTGTGCTGCAAAATAATGTTAAACTCTAGAACAGCTCATCAACAAGGTGTCATTGACAATTTAGGTCATACTAAACCAGATTTATGCCCAGGAACAGGCTCAGCACAAGCAATGGGAGCCTGGCCCTGAAGGTAATGGTATTCTACTCTATCAAAGATGCATAGATGCCTGAGTTAGATGACGATTTCTAGCCCTTGATATGAGGAGCTCAGATGACCATATACTCCATTGCTCTGGGCGGCACATACAAAATGAGAGCATGAGAGTTACACCCCAGATGGAAAAGGCAGCCCAGGGGGCAGGTGTGTTGACCATGTGCTTGTATTATAATGGACCTGCAGCTTAACATCTGTACGGTCAGTTTGTCGTGAAACTAACTAAATCACCATCTTGAATGTTGCAAAGAGCTGGGGTGACAGCAAATCTTTAAAAACTTACTGTTGCACTGTGGCATTGTCTTTGACATCAAGGCTGTTGCAAAAATGTTTTTACCAGTGAGCTTCTTGAAACAGAAGTTAAGGTCAATTAACCTACCAGCACCACACAACATTCCATTGCTGCAATTTGATGTATCAACTCCCCAAAAGTTATCTTAAGATTACTGAAAATTATGTGTTATGAAACACGACTGTGTACGGGGTTATGGGAATTCAAAACTTCATTATTCATATAACACATCATGTTATGGCATACATGAACTTAGTTTTATAGCAGATATGATCCTTCATGGGATTTATATCTTTAAATTTCCATTTAAATGTTTTTTTCTTCTTCTAAACAGAGCTATTCAGGGTAAGGTACCATGACCAAAATGGCATGAAGATGGGCAGAAATCTCTTTCCCCCTCTCTCTCTCTCCTTCTTCTTCTAATCTTACTCTGATTGAGGCATAACATATTTTTGGATCATGAGGTATGAGAATAAAGTTTTGATAATGGGATAACTGTGTCATAGTTTTTTTTAAATTTATCCATTACAGTACACAACTACATTGGATACACTTGATTTTAATTTTAACAATGATGTTGATATTGTGGAGTTCTCCTCATTGTCAGATCTTTTATTGTTTCATACAGGATCACTTATCGAAAATAATAATTAATTTGTTGTTCATTATTTTACATACTTTTAAAAAAGATAGTAATTATTGTGTGAGCAAATAAGTACATGGAATAGTTAATATTAATAGTTACAAAGTCATCACTTACATAATAGGCAAAAGTGCTGCCTTTTAAAACTATATCTTTAAAGATTACTTGTTTTTGATTATTGATCCCCCATTCATTTTAGCTGTTACATTTTCCAGGCAAGCACATTCCTCTAACATGGACCAGACTTCAGACTACGGCTGTCATAGGGGAAACCATCATCATGCTGACTCATCCTGTGGAGTGGAATGTGGGAGATGAAATTGTAATAGCTTCCACTGGTGGTTACCAGAGCCAGAGTCAGACTGAGGAAAACAGAATTGCTGCAATATCAGCTGACAAACGGAACATAACTCTAGAGTCACCACTAAAGTTTGAACATCTTGGTGTGATAGAGACATTTGATGGAACACAGGTGGAGTTCAGAGCAGAGGTTGGTTTGTTAACACACAATGTGGTTGTGCGTGGCAACTCTGACCCAGCTTGGAATGGCAACATAGAAGCATGTCCTGCAGGGTTTGATACAGGTTAGTGAATGACTTCAGGCATTGAAGAAACCTGCTTCCAGTGGTAATATTTTTGGTTCTTATTTGATGGTCTGTTTTTATGATAAAAAATAGTGGTGGGTAGTATTACATTGGCCATCTTTGCTCACATGGACATAAGTAAGTCTATCTTCTTCTGCACTATTTAAAACTCAGATTCAAAATTCTTTAACATTGTGGAATTTTTATGTGTAGATGGAAAGAGTGCTTTTAAAAAATGTCATTTTTTAATTTATTTATTTGTTACATATTTTGATCAGGCTTGAGTAAAGGGTATGCCTATAAATACCCTTTCAAAATTTTAATTTAGGTGATTATGCAGCAAGTGTCCAGAAATCATTACAAACTGTTGGATATTCTGATACTCAGAAACTTTAGTCTTGACATATTCCATGGTGATCATTATCTCTCTTCATTTCAGGGGAATTTGCCACTCAGACTTGCTTCCAGGGTCGATTTGGAGAGGAGATTGGCAGTAGTGGGTTTGGAGGTCACATTTTAATTCATGCACCTGAGAGGAACAAAAACCTTGCTATCGCCAGGATAGAGAATGTTGAGGTGACATTTGCTGGACAGGAATTCAGACTAGACAGATACCCAATATACTTTCGTTTGAACGGTGACATGTCCAGCTCATATATACGCGGCTGTGCGATCCATCACACCTTCAATCGCGCTGTAAATTTACATGGAGTCCACAACACTCTTGTTGAGCAGACTGTAGTATACAACATCAGTGGAGGAGCCTTCTTCTTAGAAGATGGTATAGAGACTGGAAATACATTCCAATACAACTTAGCTTTATTTGTACGCTCTAGTACCAGTCTGTTGAATGATGACATCACACCTGCCTCATTCTGGGTTACAAACCCCAATAATACAATTCAGCATAATGCTGTTGCTGGTGGTACACACTTTGGATATTGGTACCGAATGCATGAACACCCTGATGGACCCTCCTTTGATCCCAATATTTGTCCTCGCAATGTTCCACTTGGACGTTTTTACAACAACTCTGCTCACTCCTGTGGCTGGTATGGTCTGTGGATGTACCAGGAATACCATCCAGCTGCTGGTGGTTCTTGTACATGTGGTGAACCACAACAAGTCAATTTTGAGGCATTAACTTCATGGAATAATATGAAGGGTGCAGAAGTTGTTAATGGAGGTGCATTGACTTTTAGCAATTGTATATTTGTGAATAATGATAAGGCTGGTTATGAAGGGAAGAGGGTCGACAATGTTCCACAGTATCCAAATGAAGGGGCTATGGTTAGTAACACTCTGATTGTAGGATCTACCACCCGTCTGGATTCGTCTCAAGGTCCCTCAACTGGTATAGTTTTGCCATATGGTAATGGATTCTTGGTGAAGAATGTTTGCTTTGTCAACTACATTAATCCTGGTTTTGTGGCTATTGCTTTCACTCGTGTTCAAGGTACATGTTCATTATATTGTGGGGGTTACAATTATCACTTCAAGGGCATCCAGTTCATCAACACACCCAGAAAAGCTAGATTTGAATGGGAACATGAAGGTGTGCTGATCGATGAAGATGGAACTTTGACAGAAACATCTGCTGGGAGCAAAATCACACCAACAACTGGTACACTACCAACTTCATTCTGCTCTCCAGGATTTGCTGGTTTCAGTGAGGGAGTTAATGCCAGTATATGTAATGCTTCAATACGCTTCCATCGCCTTGCTATGAATAACATCATCCCCATGCAAGGAAAAAAGATGTTGCTCAGCAACAGCTATGGAACAAGTGCCATACCAGATAATTGGAGAATGTGGGTTGGGACTGTGATTGATGGAGAGACATACAGAATGGCATTTGAGAATGCAGTGAAGATCAGGAATATCAGTTTCTCAGCAGTTTTCTTTCAGTTTGAGGTAAACATTTTTGGTGTTTGTTTCAGGGCTTAACATAAAGAGCTACTTTTCCATTTGGATGATTGGAATAAATTGCATATGTTTAAAAATTACCATTCATTTGACCAAACTGGAGCAATACAGGTGCAACATTATTGAGTTATTTTACTTATTGATCATTTCCAACTCCTGATAGTGCTCAAAATTTGAATGTGGGCAAATGTAGCTTAAATAAATTGTCTTTGTAAAGGTTAATGCAGGGTTCATAGTTAAAATGAAATTATGCAGTAATACATTTCAGCTGCTAATGAATTGTTGGAATTCATTGTAAATTAATTATACAACTCAAAGAAAATTGTGTACCATAGTAAAAAAAAAAGTTTTTCTTGCCAGACACGTGTTATTATTACAATGATGTTAATATTAGGGTACATCATGCAGTGGGACTAGTCGCAAGTGAGACATTGCATTATGTTGGGACCATTGTTTTACTTGTATTAGCAGATGATAATACGAATTTGATCAATGTTCTTATGTTTTTATGAACTTCTGAATCCTTTATCTTTCCTTAGCCCTCGGATTATGTTGTATTTGAGCTACAAATGGCCCAGTTTCCAGACAGATTAAGCATTGATGGTTCAAACTACATCCAACCAACAATTGGAGGTCTGATTCCTGCCAATGCTACTTCAGGAGAGTGGGAATGGGACAATGTCAACAATCTGGTTAGAATAGTTGGTAAATATCATGTGCCATCAAACTTGAATGTTAATTTGACATCAGTATGTCTTATTCATAAATCAGATATTTTTACCTTTTGTGTATAATACTAATGTATTTCTCTTTTTAATTTCCAACTGGCATTGTTACCTTCTACAACATAATTACATACAAGAGATAATAGTTTTGTTCCAGGAATGCAGTGGCTTAGGGTTTAGTATACAAGACTTGGGAACCCCCAGGACCAGAAATATGTGGTTTGAATCCTACCATTGGATCAGCCAGGGTCAGATACTCTGAGGCGACCTTAAGAAATGCAAATTACTACAGTTACATTTACATTAACTGAAATAATCTTCTAGACTGTTGTTTTGCTGTAAAACATCAGATTGAACCCAACCTAAGAGTCAGTTCATAATGAAAGGTTAAATGTTGGTCTTTGCTTACTTGTGACTGAAAAGTAGGTTGGCAGATTTCCAAAATTGGGTCAGAAGTTTCTGCTTCAGATCAGGAGGATTTGTATTGATCCAATTTTTAACATGCGAATAAACAAATATGACAACTATTGTGTAAATTACCCTTTTCTATATTAATATAATTTATGTACATCATCTCATAACACCAGTCATTTCACAATAACTTGTTGCCTTTCATACTGTCCCTATTATGTAGAACAAGCATTTTAGTTTTTCTTAGCAAATCATTGCCTGGATTATATTTGTGTCAGCCCTCATTGTTGTTGATCTTTAGACATAAACCACATCTTGGGAGGAAATCTTTACAAGCCAGGAGGTTCACATGTATAACAGAAACAGTTGATACATCCATGTCAGATTATAATATCAAGACTCCAGTTACATAGTGAAAGGGTCCCAAGTTTCATAGTTGTCAGCATGTCAAAATGGGTCCAAAATTTCATGATGCTGCTACTTGTGGCATAACAAATGCCTAATAGTTGTGTGTCTGCTGACTTTGAAAAGTGATATTAGATTTGCCACTTGCAAGTTGATGAGCTTATTTGAAATGGAATATATGTTAGGGTTTTTTATTACTATTTTAGCATTTTATCAGTCATGCTTTCATCACTGAACAAAACCTTCATTATTTTAGATGAAAATTATCTCAGTGACTTCTTTTAAGGACATTGATTACTTTCCTCTTTGTAAGGTTGATTATGCGTTCCAGTTTGCCTCTAAAGTGATATTTGGATAGTATCACAATGTTCAGTTGTTTATTTTGGAATGCAACTAAATTTGGTTTGGCTGTACATTAATTAATATGAAAACTTGCTGAACAAAAAGATTGGATCCCATCATCATAATGTCATTCATGAGGTTTTACTGGCACTAGGACAAAAATGCCATTTAAAAGGCTGTCTACCGCACATACCATTTTTTAGTTTAAGTCTACTTTTAACAAAATTTAATTAAAAAACCCAAACAGGGTATTTTTATTTGTTCTATCAACACATTAGAGAAACCAACCTGAACCAGTCTACTGAGGGCCAGAAATGTTCCACCATTTCATGCAATAATGTGTGGCAGACCCATTGTTCAAGAATAATTGACACTTGCACACAACAAGCTGGTAACTTTATTGCTGAAATATGGGTAGTTCAAGCTAAATGTGGCATGTCTTTTGAGGTGTTTTAAGTAATAAAGGAGTAAAGAGTAGTCATGATGTCTTCTGAGCCTTTGATGAAAATCTATGGACCATTTCCAGAATGGAGATGTGATGAAGACCAACCATAATAAAAAAAAATTGCGGACACACTTGAGTAAGTATTTTGATTTTTGTCATGTTTAATTGTTATTGTATTATATTGTTCAATTATGTTTAATTGTTATTGTACTGTTCAGTATTGTTTAATTGTTATTGTATTGTTAAATATTGTTTAACTGTTAGTGTACTGTTCAATATTGTTATTATATTGCTCAATATTGTTTAATTTTTATTGTATTGTTCAATATTGTTTAATTGTTATTGTATTCAATGTTTTAATAGGAATATTTAAAGGCAGGTTTTGCATTTTTTGTTCAATTCATGGCAGACTGGCAAAACATGTGCTGTCTCCAATGCTAGGAGACCAGTGAGAAATATTACAAGTTCAACAGTGCCTGGATATCTGAGTTTTAAGCATATGCAGACAAGTAACATTTATCATGAGTTTACAATGTGTACTTCAAATGTTTGCTTCTTTTGTATTTCATGCACATAAATTCAGTTCAATCCCATGATAAAATATGTAATTTACAGTATATTAACCCTTTACCTCATAGAGCTTAGTGACAAAGTGCAGCACGCTATAAATAGAACACCTGTTACCTAGCAGACCGCATCCACATAGGCATGCCTGTGAATTGTTAAGCAATGTAGTGGTGTTACGTTTAACAGCAGTTTTAACCATTTTACGTTTTAGGCAGACATTTATTATATGTGGAAAAATTGAAGAGTAAAGTCCGATTGTTATAGCTGTGTAATTATTTTTCACAGAAGAATATTTTATGTGCTTTAAAATCGAGAGAGAACTCGTTCACCGTCATGTCAGTGAGGCCGCGTGACCGACCATAGCTGCCATTTCCCATACTCGAAATTTACACGTTTTTCGTCTGCGTCTACATCACTAAGTCATCTGAATTTGATAATCAATAAAAAACTAATTGCTATTTGCATAAATATCATAGCCTTTACCAAGGTTATTGAATCTTTCGTGTTTGTGATTCTACTCATGAAAACTTCGTAAGTACTGAATGAAATCCTGCCTGTGAACTGTTAAGCAATTTAGTGTATGTTACATTTAACAACAATTTTAACCATTTTACGTTTTTGGTACACATATATTATATGTGGAAAAATTTAAGAGTAATGTCCGATTGTTATAGCTGTGTAATTATTTTCCACAGAAGAATTTTTTTATGTGCTTCAAAATCTTGAGAGAACTCGTTCACCGTCATGTCCGTGAGGCCGCGTGACCAACCGTTGCTGCTATTTCCGATCCTCGAAATTTACAAGGTTTTCGTGTGCGTCTATATCACTAAGTCATCTGAATTTGATAATTTATAAAACCTAATTGCTGCCTACATCAATATCAGAGACTTTACCTAATTTATTGAATCTTTCGTGGTTGTTATTCTAATCGTGAAAACTTCGTACGTACTGAATGAAATCCGCAGCTGCCATTTTGGAGAGTGGAGATTACAACCCAGTTACTTTAAATAGCAGATATCGACCAGTGCATGAATAGCGACCACGTGATCTGACGTAATTGTCATTCGCAGAAATGAATGTAGTATGTAATAGGGGGGTTTTCCCCGAAGGTGGCACTACGAAAACTAGCTCAAAATGGCTGATGTTTACCGCAGGCGTCAAAAGGCGCTTCTATGCGAATCTTGTAGAGGCGTCAAAAGGCGCTTCCATGCGAATGGAGTAGAGGCGTCCAAAGACGCTTGTATGAGGTAAAGGGTTAAAAGATAATTAATTCTAAAGTTGCGATAAATTATTCATAAAAGCATATGTATATCATGTATTTTTTTCATTTGTTTTAAGTAAAAATCAATCTTTATTTATAGTGGTGAAACCTGCAAACAGATTTTTAGATCTGAGCCATACAAATATAGAAGTTATTTAGGCTGAGACTCAAGAATACATCTCAAGTCCAAGTCAGGAATTTCCTCCACTGAGTGAATTTTAATAACTTTGAGGACTATTGGAGAGTAGTCAACAACCTTACAAACCCAGCAACAGGAAACTGAAGATAGATGTTCTTTGCAGGCTAAGCATAGCTGTCCTATAATTGCAACATTCTAATGCTGATATGAGAGAGGACATTATCCATTCTTCGCAAAATATAAAATGATTCAAGGGGAAAGTCTGGACCAGAGAACTGTTGAGAGTCTTTTAAGTGTGAAGCTTAATAATTTCAGTGAATGTCATCAGTGGCCACCAGACAGTAACCTTGTGAAGGACATTTGAAATGCTATTGTATGCCATACAAAAATATTTGCAGTCATCTATAAGATAAAAAACTCTTCCTTTTTAAATAATTGACAATTTTAATTGTAATAGAAGAATATAATCCATTTTTTGTTCAAAACCTGCTGTTTTAGTTTACTATGAAGAGAATACATATTGCAAAAAATGCACTTATTTTGTTCTTAATCCCTTTGAAGAATCTAAAATATATGCTGATAAAAAATCTACTGGAGGTTCAGAAGCCAGTCTGCTGATCAAACTTTGTAAATCTACTGGTTTTGAGATCCTGGTTCTGTCACATGCATGCATTATTCAGGTAGTTAAATCATATGAAAGCTCTAGCTTCTGCCTTTCTATGATGTATAACAATAGTAACACTGGTAAAGGTGAGCTATAAAAATGTACTAGCATATAAGTGAGGTCACCATGTACTGAGGTAATTTTAATACCAAAGCTATGTTCTTTATCACATCGGGAGCCATGAGCATACCTTTGTTGTTTTATGCAGAACTGCACTTTAATGAGGTGCTTTATAGTGAGGGCTTACTGTATATTATCAGTCAGTACAATTTAAGATGAATCTTGATTGTCTTCTTCAAATGTTACCCTCATCCTATTACCTGAGGTGTACAACCACAACCTTGCAAATCTAGCCCTCCGAAACTATTTTTTAGCAATGAACAAGCTTAACATCATCTGCCCACATAAATGGGAGTCAAACAGGAATGATCTCCGAGGATAGTAGGATTGGCACTGATTGCTACTGCTAATACTTGTGCTATCAAGCATGATCTTTTAAAGACCTCACAAACATGTCTTCATTTGGTGCTATTTTCAATCTGGGAGCAAGTCTGAGGAGGTTTCTCACAAAGGGCAGTATGTGCCATCTATATTATATTTCATTAATAATAATAATATTAATAATAACAACAACAACAATAATAATAATAATAATAACAATAATAATAATAATGACCTTATTTAAAGAGGGTAACACAATTAGCTAAGAACTAATCTACCTTGAGGCCCTCATACAAAGGAATTTATTTATTTTAGCTGCATCTCTGAAGCCACTGGATATATTGGGTTTGGAAAAGGAAATAGAGTGGGCATTTCTAATCTCATCTGGAATACAATTCCAGAGCAAAGTTCCAGAGTTTTGGAAGATCTTTTTAAATAATTCCTTATTTGGTTTGGGAATTTTATACTGTTTGGAAGACATGGCTGACAGGTGGGGAGTATTGCCAGATAGCCTATACTGGAATAGTGATTGTAAATATTCAGGAGCACTATTATGGAATATCCTGTACATAAATTTGGCTTTTCTCAAACAGATTCAGTCTTTAATAGATAATATTTTTAACTTACCAGCTAAATTTTCCTTGCTTTCTTTCTGGATTGATATTAGCCCAAATGCTCTTTTTTGAAGATGTGCCAGCTTTGCTATATTTTTATCATTTGAATTGCCCCATACTGTATTACAGTAGTCTAAATAGGGTTGTATGTAACTGTTATAAAATAGTTTTCTGTGCCTTTCAGGGAGAAAATGTCTTATCCTACTGAAAAGCCATAAATTTGAATTGACTTTTTTACTGATATGTTTGATATGTTCAGTCCATGATAGGTTATTATCTACCAGAACACCAAGTAGTCTATCATAACAGACCATTTGCAAATTTTATCATTCAGATAATGTGCACTTTAACATATCAGTTCTGTCAATAATTGTCTGATATCACATACCAGAATGGTCATGCATGTAATTCTTATATACATGTATATTCATCATTGGCATTCTCTTAACATTAACTTTATATCTATGCTTGAATCATTTAACTTTGCTCTCTGTTTACTGGTTACCTACATTAGCGTATCAATTCTGTCAATCATTGTTTAATATTACATACCAAAATGGTCATGCATATAATTCTTATACATGTTTTTGTTGGTCATTAGTGTTCTCTTTATATTAAGTTTATATCTGTGCTTGAATCATTTAACCTGTATAGGCTATCACTTTGCTCTCTGTTTACTGGTGTCAGTGCAATGGGCAGGACTAAATGCTCTGAGTTCAATGCTTTAAGCTGCTAAGGATTATCCATGCTACCTGCTATTGGGTCTCCTCTACGCAGCAGCAGACCTCATCATCATAAGATTCCAGTTTACGTGGTCTTCCCTCTCCAGGGCAAGCAACCTCTACTGCAGGTGTTCCATCTAAAATCTTAACCCAGAATTGTTGAACCAGCTTGTCTGGGTCAAATCAAACAAACCTTCAGGGGCAAATGTTTCTCGGAACAGCTGGTGGACATAATAACTTAGATGTGAAGACAAACCAATCTAGATGCATACAAGGGAAAGTGGGGAGTGTTCTTCCAGTGGTTTGATGTTGGGGCACATCATGTTACTTAAACCCTTGATTACTTTTAGCTTTTCTATTACTAAAACTAGGTGGGAAATGCTAGATTTGTGAGGTCATATTTCATGATCAGGTAAGTTGTATCAAAGAAACATTTCTACATGTACTTAAATAATTGGTATCACTGAATTTTGTATTCACTATGCCTATTGCAGTGTCAGGAACCAAGAGGGTGCAGAAGGAATGCAACATTTATTCTATAGACCAAGAGTTCCCCTATTTCACTGCCTTCAAGTGCTTCTATGAAGACTGTGTTCCCCCACAGTACCTCAACACTGTACCCCCTGTGGACTCCAGGTCAGCTGTTTTTGTTTATTGGTCTAAAGCGATTTGGATTGTGGGACAGTTCAGTGATAATACTACCTACTATACCATTGGTGATGAATCTGTTTCAAATGTAGGCATGCCACCGGCTTATGCTTATGTAGTCATCCCTGAAGGTAAGTTAGTACACCAGCACGCATCCCTTACTTTGTCATTCCCAAAATGAACTCATTGTTACACAGTATATATTTTTAATTCTTTTTATTTTAAATAAACCACAGCAGCATTTTATCATTGAGAGTCATTCTTCACAAAGGTTGCAACACTGCTTTTGTGTTCATTCTGATGTTTGAAAATTGTAAGAAATACATGCGTTTATATTTCATTTAAGCACTTTTGGGTATTTGTGTCCATGTAATAACATCCAACCCAGTTAACACGTTGCAGATGAATGTATAGTTAGAAATTGTCAGGTGTCCATCTTAAGTCTCATTCAGCATACTTTGGAGTGTTTTCAGTTAAAAAAGGAGACACTAATTGATGATAATACAAAAAACAGTTTTTTGATATAGAAGACCTTAAATTTTTATTGGTAATAAACTCATCAGAGATAGTTACCTGTTTAATATACATCCTGACATTATATATATAAACTTATTGTATGATGTGCTTTTTGTTGTCATTTATCAGGTAAATGGGTTGTTGTTGATGTAGAAGACCTGAAGTTTAGCACGCTGGAGGTGAAAGGGAAGATGGAGCTGGATTACTACCCAGATTCAAATGGAAGCTACTACAACTTTAGAATAGAAGCAACTTACATAATCATTCAGGTACCAGAATTTCTTTAGGAGATTTGTGTCTCAGCAATTAGTTCAACCAGAAGGATATGGACTTTGATTCTATTACTGTTTTATCAGGCCATATTGGCTACTATTGTATGGCCCTGGAGAAGGTTGTTTACTCCAATTGTCTTAACACTGGATAGCCTTCATATTTTATTGTGCCATAAAAATCAAACAAATAGACAAAAATAACTTAACCCCAGAACCAGAATTTCTTCATGGTAGTACTTTTTAAGTGTGAAACTTGACATTATTGTTGATATTTAAAATCATTCATTGCTTATGGCCCCCACCCAACCCATTTTTGCCACTAAAGAATCATTTTTTGTTGGGTCTTTAAATTTGTTGTTGGTCACAACCATAATTTTGTTATCAAATGCAAAATAATCAAATAACAATACTTATTTACATCATGTATGTTCAAGACTTAAGAGTTTTTGTTCTACCATCAGACTGTATCTATTGAGGCAGTCCTGTGATATCATGACTTTTGCATCCCATCATAGATTTTGTTTCCCCTTAATGACAATGAAGGAAATTATGGCTTGAAATAAAATTTAGTATGGGCCTTTGCATTAAGAAAACCTAGCTCAGGTTTGACTCTGATGAAAATGTATGGAATAATGGCCCCTATTGGACTTCAAACTTTTTTGCTCAATTTTGAAGTTTGCTTTTTTTTAAGGACTTCATTAATTGAAATCAAATTTGATAAGAGGCTACATTAAGGAAGCCTCTGTCATGTTTCATTTGAAAGGTTATTGTCAGAATTTTACTGAGGTGAGCCCCAGTGTAAGTTTAAACTTTGCCTTTCAGTTTTGTTTCCACTCAATGACTTTTGGAGGACTTTAATGGAGTGAAATTAAATTTTGTATTAGGCTTTTCATTAAGAAGACTTAAGTCATATTGCTTTTGCACTATTTTATAGGACAACTCTGAGTTATCTCCCCATTAGACTTATAAGTTTTGTTTTTAATTTCTGCGTGATAACTTTTGAAAGACCAAATTGAATGAATTTTGTGCAATTTTTTTACATGTATATAAAGAATTGCTTTATAGTAATATAGGCATATTGTAAGGTAGTGTTGATGAAAAAAAAACAAAGGAATGAAGAGAATGAGAAAATTAACTAGGAGAAAATATGAATTTGAAACTGAAATAGATACAAAGTCACTTGTGTTAATAGGTAACATTGGTGGAGTTATGGCCTTTCAAGCTGAGATAAACAAAATGATACTTGCATTAAGTGGTAGCATTGACAGTTAGCACTGAAATAAATGCAAACAATGCCATTATTAAAAACTGAATTGCACACAGAAATGGTTGCAGAAAGTATTGCTGTGGGAATTGGAGTGAGTCAATTCAGAAAATAAATCAATAAAAATAAAAATTCGTTTCAGGAGAAATACATTATGCCTGAAATCCTAATAATGCATAATTATCAAATTGTACTGAATCAGGACCCTTTCTATCAGGATGATACTGAAGTCTGTATTGAACTAATTAGCCATAGAGAACCTGTTGTTAAAAGTTTGAAGTCTGAAACTTGCCCGTCTGTGCTATATATATATTATAGAGATATATCATTTCTAACTATTTTTAGGGTGTTATATTCATCCATTTGTCATTTTGCATCTGCTGTCCTCTGTTCAGTGCTGGAATGTAATTACTGCTCTTGATCAGGCTCAGTTGAGTTCTGAAGTAAAGAGATTAAACATTATTGGAATATGATTATGAATTATTAAACTACAGTATCACAATTAACTTCTTTGAAACTCAGAAATTGTGAGTGATGATTCCTGCACAAATTATTGCTAAAAGTTCTATAGGTACAACCTTGGTTTCAGATCTTAAATAGAACGCAGGAGAAATGGGAAATCGTTGTCCTTTTGTTATATATTAAGCAACAATAAGAGCCCATGTATCAGTACAGGTTTTGGGACTGGTTTACTGAACTACAAGAAGACAAGTTGATTTCACAGAAAATTCAGTCCTTGTTTATACAACAATATATAATTTTGAAGGTCTTTTGTCACAATTTTAATCAGTCCTTTTGTAAATATCTGTAAATAATGGAATTTGCAACCAAATCGTCTTAAGGAAATTAGGTTAGTTGAAAAATCTTGTTTGAGATTTTATTGGCACACATAAATTCAGGGTTAAACTTTTTTTGTTACAAGATAAGATTCTAATATTTTGCATTTGTTGTTTTTTTCTTCTCCATACTGTGAAAGGAAATGTTTACTTTGTATAACATGCACATATTTTGTTTATAGAATTCTTTAGAATTAAAGGTTTGAAAGGAAACAAAATAATTTATGCTCATTATGTTGTTTCCACATAGCAACATAATGCATGTCAGCACAGTAAAGTTAGGATTTGTATTCTGTACATTGCATTGGCTTTAAATGCCAATTTATAGGAATATAGGCAGATTTGTTTCGTGTGAATCATTCTGTGGTCTTGTACATGATCGTCTTTTCTGATATATATGTTTTTGAGAGCTTTGAAAGAGAAACATTTTCAGATTTGGAAAATGCATGCTTTATAATCCAAAAAATACTTTAATTCCATTCATTAATGGTTATATATGAACCTTGACAAAATTAATTTCATCCTGGAAAAAACCGGAAAAGACCTGGAAATTTATATTTAGAAAAGTGTGGGAACCATGGATATTTCAAAATGGACAGAGTGGGTTATCTGTCTTGTATATTTAACTAAACCCACACCAATGAATTGGCCCCACATATTGGCTCATGAAGTTCGAACAGTCAGCAGAGTTGCATATGAGTGAAACTCTTTGCTAACTATCATTATCCATGCCGTGCAATGGAGATCCAAGTATACTTTTCCAGTTCTTATCAGAGATCTCTCACCCTAAAATACTTAAGTTGATCTGGAGGAATCTTTGCCCTGAGTACAAAGGTTACCCTTTCAGATTTTTTGGCCGCTTCATACAGATGTGGCTTCATGACTTCCGCTGGATATGCAGGAGGGAATATTTTTTCTTTTCAAAGTTATGTCTCAACAGATGGATTGTTTTCCAGTCAGGTTATCTAGAAGCTGTCTCACATACTATGGAGGACCAGAGATGGTCTCTCTGGGATAAGATGATTTATCTCCCTTCACCTCTTACCAATTCTTCTAAGATATTATGACTGGGTAATGTATTTATAGAAGAAACCAATTTTTCTTGCACAGTATGGTGATTTGAGAATACTTACCCATCATAATACACATACACACTCCCAGCCTCCACACAGTTACATCCACATAGAGAGAATGCATTACACTCCAGTTGTAACTGAAATAATCATCGGATTGGGTGCCAATCTCTATACAAGGGGAGATCATTCTGTTCACTCGCCACCTAGGTGGGCAGATAACTTTTTACTCTTTTTTTTATAGCTAAAAGTGTTATCTGGGAGGGCTGTATTTCCATGGAAGTAGTAGTTCTCCTTAAGTATTATGATTGGGTAAGTATTCTCCTTAAGTGTTATGATTGGGTAAGTATTCTCCTTAAGTGTTATGATTGGGTAAGTATTCTCCTTAAGTGTTATGATTGGGTAAGTATTCTCGAAGAAACCTATTTTACTAGAGAAAATTGGATTCTAATGCACATTAAGAAAAATAGTTTAAATGTGGATGCAGAAATATCTATAGTATTTGTTAACTTCAGTAGTACAAAAGTGTTTTGTTGCCATTATGGCAGGGAAGTATCCAGAGATGATACATAACCAGAGCCTGAGAGGACAATAATTTTATTTGAATAAGTGAATCATTTCATTTTCTTTTTTTGTGCAGCACCAACAACCAGTGCCAAAAGATTAAATTAGTTCAGCTTGATAAAACCATTGATAGTTCTCACACTATCATGCAAATATTGGAGAAATGTTCAGAGTAAAGAGAGGTGACAGTGCAAGCATTTAGAAAATTGGATGTCATTCATTGTTTCCTTCATTTTTTTTTTCTTTCCTATTTTGTAATTTTTAATTTTCATACAACGTGATCTCATTATACTATTGTGACCTAATTCCAACCACTATCAGTTGAATGAAACCTTTTCTTTTGTATGTCATTAAAATAATCAGAGATAAGTACCCAGTCACTTAACTATTATCTTCTGTACATTGCTTGATCCCGTAGCCAGTGCATGGTCATTGATGCTGGTTTAATATTTCCCATGACATAGTCATGTGATTGGCATGTCAAGATGAAGTCTACTAGTTAGTTTTATTTCAGTTGTTTCCACTACCAGGTCAGTAGGCATGTGCATTTTACTTTTGAAATTAGTAAAATCCTTTGGACTCATTCAGTAAAACAGACACACCAGTCGTAGAAAAGATATAAAATTATCCACTGCCAGCATTGCCCCTTGTTTACCAGCCTAAGACCAGCTGCTGAGTTTGTGGATTCGGATTGGGATTGCAGGATTTATCCCATGAAGGAAAAGAAAGATCCTAAGAAGAGAATGTAATGGCATAGTTCAGCATTGAATGAAAGATTTCCTTTTCTTGTATGGAATCATTGAATTGAATGGTAAGTCTTCCATATTACTAACGTCTGGTTTTGATCTACTTAGTAACAGGTCAGATGGGGTAGGGAATGTAGAATTGCATAAAATTCCTATGACACCATCACAATATATCGTTGTGTTTTGTTGTAATAGAAGCAGTAGTAGTATTAGTTTTTATTATTGTTTTAGATTTTGTTTTATATTTTCCAGAACTAATGTGATGAATTCATTTTCTTGAGTGAAAATTGCATGAATCACTCTTATATTTAGATAGTATACTTGTGGAAACAAATGTATTGTAAGTGAAAGAGATGTATAACTCAAGTGCTTGCTGCCATGCAAATTTCTTTTTATATATCTATCCAGATAAGAAAAGGAGCACACATTCAAAATTTAACTGCTTTGAACCTGTGTATAACAAAACCAAATTTGATTATTCCTTCCCATATATTTGAAATATTATTCAAAATAAGCAGCTAGTACTTAGTGTGTCTACAGCAGGTAAACAAAACACAAATTTTGAACAATATTTCAGCTGTCTGACATTGAAGCAATTAAACCATAACAAACATATTGGTTTATTGTTATATATGCAGAGGAATATACATTATATTGGCCATTCAGTCACTATTGTTTAAAGACATGTCACTGTCTTGATCCATGAAGAATTCATTTTTGGTAGTTTACCTACAAATTGGTTTTTTTTAAATAACAGTTGTTACATCCATTAATGAACTTGTTCTTACATTTATTTCAGATTATGAATGGTTGTTTTAAACCATGACCAGGATCAATAGTGCACTGAGGAACAAGCTGTTACAGAGGATGCTTAGTTACTTCATAACAAGCTGTTACAGAGGATGCTTAGTTACTTCATAACAAGCTGTTACAGAGAATGCTTAGTTACTTCATAACAAGCTGTTACAGAGGATGCTAAGTTACTTCATAACAAGCTGTTACAGAGAATGATTAATTACTTCATA
The DNA here is from genome assembly GCA_028554795.2 of Sinohyriopsis cumingii. Lineage (NCBI taxonomy): Eukaryota > Metazoa > Mollusca > Bivalvia > Unionida > Unionidae > Sinohyriopsis > Sinohyriopsis cumingii. Next base: position 43,899,134 of record CM068831.1, on the reverse strand, counting down.
ACAAGCTGTTACAGAGGATGCTTAATTACTTTGTAACAAGCTGTTACAGAGGATGCTTAATTACTTCATAACAAGCTGTTACAGAGGATGCTTAGTTACTTCATAACCCTCAGCAGTTACAGAGGATGCTTAATTACTTCATAACAAGCTGTTACAGAGGATGCTTAATTACTTCATAACAAGCTGTTACGGAGGATGCTTAGTTACTTCATAACAAGCTGTTACAGAGGATGCTTAATTACTTATAACAAGCTGTCACAGAGGATGCTTAATTACTTTGTAACAAGCTGTTACAGAAGATGCTTAATTACTTCATAACCCTCAGCAGTTACAGAGGATGCTTTGTTACTTCATAACAAGCTGTTACAGAGGATGCTTAATTACTTCATAACAAGCTGTTACAGAGGATGCTTAATTACTTCATAACAAGCTGTTACAAAGGATGCTTAATTACTTCATAACAAGCTGTTACAGAGGATGCTTAGTTATTTCATAACAATCTGTTACAGAGGATGCTTAATTACTTCATAACCCTCAGCAGTTACAGAGGATGCTTAGTTACTTCATAACAAGCTGTTACAGAGGATGCTTAATTACTTCATAACAAGCTGCTACAGAGGATGCTTAATTACTTCATAACAAGCTGTTACAGAGGATGCTTAGTTACTTCATAACAAGCTGTTACGGAGGATGCTTAATTACTTCATAACAAGCTGCTACAGAGGATGCTTAATTACTTCATAACAAACTGTTACAGAGGATGCTTAGTTACTTCATAACAAGCTGTTACAGAGGATGCTTAGTTACTTCATAACCCTCAGCTGTTACAGAGGATGCTTAATTACTTCATAACAAGCTGTTACAGAGGATGCTTAGTTACTTCATAACAAGCTGTTACAGAGGATGCTTAATTACTTCATAACAAGCTGTTAAAGAGGATATTTAGTTACTTCATAACAAGCTGTTAAAGAGGATGCTTAGTTACTTCATAACAAGCTGTTACAGAGGATGCTTAGTTACTTCATAACAAGCTGTTACAGAGGATGCTTAGTTACTTCATAACAAGCTGTTAAAGTGGATGCTTAGTTACTTCTGCTTAGTATCAAGCTGTTACAGATTATGCTCAGTAACTTCATAACCCTCAGCAGAGCAGGACTTTCCCTTAAGGACTTTGACTTTAATGTGACAGTAAAGAGATATGGGATAGTGAAGGAAAGAAGGATATTTGTTATTTAAATTGAAAGACTGTAATGAGTTTTGTCATGACAACATTAAAAATTACGAAAATGTTAGAACTTTCTTTTATATTTCATTAATTGTTTGTAATTTTAGGATAACAATACAAGTTGAAAAACCTTTTAGAATGCTACTGCAAGCTTACTCGTATCCAGTTAAAAAAAAGTCCTTTTGAGATCAGCATTCTCACTGTTACCCTCCTCCTATCAGCTTTCAATGAATGAAAAGAAATAGCTTTCATGATTGTGTCCTTTTGAATAAGACCAGTCTTTTATAGATTCGATGAGACTTGCATTAAATTCTTTTCATCCAATTCAGGGTGGTTATTTTATTGGTGGCTGGCAGAATAATCCTCTTCAGGGTTCAGCAGAAATCACGCTTGTTGGTGAACACTCAACCCCAGAGTTCCCAACTGCAGATGGACCTCCTATTGGGAGTAAAGTCATAGGTGAGCTATCTTTTTTGCAAATAGAAATATCACTACAACATTCACAGCACCAACTTTGCTCTACATCAATGTTTTCTTAAAGCAGCAATCTGGTGCCATCACTCTGTGTAGGAATTAGAAATGTTGAGACTTTGAAAAATGAATGCTTCAAAATCATGAACAAAATATCCCATGCAGCAATGATTTTTTGTTCATGCAAAAGTTTATAATAATAAAGGCAGTATTTAAAACACTTTTTTCCCAGGCTTGTGGCTTATTTGGTCCAAGGTTGGATTACATTAAAAGAATTTGTTCCTGTGAGATTAATTACAGAAAAAAGATATTTGTAACTGAAAATTGTTTTTACGAGACTATATTAATCATTTTTCTCTAAGGTTACCTAGAATGTGTTTTTTAATGTTTATTTTACATGTATGGTTGGCATGTGAGGAGATGATTTCATGAGAATATCAATGTAAGAATTAAATTTTTATTTTTTGTGGGGTTAAAGGGTTTTAAAAATAAAATGTAAATATCTTGCATGATATTTATTTTTCCTTTCCGTTTACAGTAGGTAACATGGTCTCGTGTGTGTGTGTGTGTGTGTGTGTGTGTGTGTGTGTGTGTGTGTGTGTGTGTGTGTGTGTGTGTGTGTGTGTGTGTGTGTGTGTGTGTGTGTGTGTGTGTGTGTGTTTTGGCATGATTAAATATGAAAGTAAGTGTTTTTGCAGGTGTATTTGGACATTTTGACCTTCACGGCAAGAATGTCAGTCACACATGGACCAAGTTGAACACCACGGCAAATGTGGGAGACACTCAAATCAACGTACAGGATGCTGTGGACTGGAGGGTAGGAGACAGCATTGTGATTGCCTCCACAAGCTATAATGCCTGGGAGACTGAAATGTTCCAGATCTCATCCATATCGTCCACAACAATTACCCTTTCTGGAGCACTAAGCTACGAACATTTAGGTATGGATGAGTAAAAATATTTGATTTATTGATTCTAAAAAAATTGTATAAGCATTACAAAAGTTACTGTCTTTTAATTGTATGCAAAATGAAAGCAGATCAGACTAGCACTTTGAACCACTCTGTTGTCCTATGTGGTTAGAGCATCTGCCTTTTATGCAGAAAGTCATGGGTTCGAACACCAGCTGAGTCAAACCAAAGACTTAGTGCTCAGCATTAAAAGGTTAGTACTAGGACTGGTTGGCCTGGTGTTAGGATAATGTTACTGGGTAGGACATGATGCTACATGTTTGCAGCGTGATGCCCCAGTGCTAGGCATCACTATAACTGCCACACTGCAGACATAGTGATATGATTAAAATTGTTAAAGCTATGTCAAAAATATTAAAAAAACAGACTGGCACATTTCAATTTTAAGGTACTGGGTAATAAATATTTGGAAACAATTAGAACTGGGCACTGCAAAAAAATTTGTACAGCAGTATTTCTCAATGTATCATGATACGTACCACACTATACCACAGATAATATTAGGGACCCACCATTCATTGTTCTAGAAAAACAACCCAACGCTCTTTTGTTTAATTCCATCTGTCAATAACTGCATAAAATATCTTGCTCTGATTTATAGTTGTTGTTGTTGTTTTGTTATAGGGTTTAATGCCATTTTTCAGCACAAGATAGGCTATACATGGTGGCCAGTATAATTGGTGGAGGAAGAACCCTGGAAAACCCAGGGAAGAACCACCGACCCACGAGAAGCTACTGGCAGGCTTTCTCACGTACCAATGTTAGCCGAGTCTGAGACTCGAACTCACGCAGACAGAGGTGAGATGGCAGTGATCCGTAACGGTAAGCGCTTTAGACCACTTGGCCACAGGGGGCCCCTCTCTGATTTATAGCAAAATAACACCATAATATAGCCATAAAATTATTAGGAAAAAACTATTAATTATCTTGAGATTAAATAAAAGAAAATACTTAAGCTGAAAAGAAAATGACAGCTGCCTGCCCAAAATTAAATGGCCAGCACATTACTGTAGATGTGTTTTCTATGTGTATGTTAATTGTTGTAAAAGTTGCAATCTAAAAATTGAAACTAAAGTGGGATAATTAAGCTTATATACTAGCTGCTACTTTGAAAGACATACTGCTAGCATTAGAGATACAGTTGATAAAAATATTAAGTGTTTATTCTGAAGCCTACAATTCTCTAGCTACACTATTGATATAATAGGCAGGAAAACTTTGAGTGGGATGCCAACACCTGGGCAAGACATTTATCAGAGAGTGCCAGTAAACACTCAAGAAATGATAGAATATTTAGTGGACTTGAGAAATTATGTATAGTTCAGACAGATAACAATTATACTCCTGAAAATCATAGAGTGATTCAAATCTTCCAAAGGAGTACATATACTTAACACATTCACTTACGCTAATACATAACTAAAACATGACATATTTTGTTTTGATTTTCTTGGGGGGGGGAGGTGTTTTTGAATCAAAAATTTTTCTGAAAATCGAATTTTGCCCTAATCTGTTTCACAATTCATTTGGCCACCACATTGGCACATGTGACAGATGTCAAAGATATGGTTAAAGGTTCATAAATAGAATTATATATGTCATCATTAATTTGTGATAGATTCACCCATTTTGTAAACAAAAGTTATTTTTTAAAACTTTTTGTCTTGAATAATGAAAAGACACTGTCAATATCATTAAAGTTGTAACATGATTTCTCAAGAATTTCCATATGTTCCTTCCTGACAGAAACTGCAACGTACCAGTACAGTGAAAAAGTACCATGCTATGTACCACCAGAAAAAAATACTGCAGTAAATTGGTGTACTGGTAATACAGCACACCTCTAGTAACAGTTGATTTGGAAAGGGTAAACATAATTCTTGACTGTATATACAAGTTGTTTCTTCCAATTCCATAATCTATGTGAGAGATATAAGTGTACAGTTTGTCATTAAGGTATTCTGATTTTGAGGGGAAAAGATGTATTTTTCAGGAGATCATTACTCATGTTAGTTTACATTTAAAGAAAAAAATTACTGTACATCTGGAATTTTGTTCATTTGGATATTATAACAAAGTCAGATGCTGGAGGTATGGTTTCATTTTAGCTGTTTTTAATATAGGCAGGCTTGAGAATTCCAAGAAAAATATTCAACAGTGTATTGTGTAAAGTTAGAGAAAATTTGGAAGATATAATTGTAATGAATCTTGATAAGCCTGACTGTTGCAGTGTTATTATACGGTCATCCTTTTTTACCTTATAGGTTTCTCTGAAATGCTGCCATCTGGAAAGATCATCGAGATGAGAGCGGAAGTTGGCCTACTGACGAGGAATGTTAAAATCATTGGGAAGAGTTACAGCAATATGGATGCTGAATCATTTGGAGCCAGGATTATTGTATCAGGCAGAAGTGAAAATGGAGGTGGCGTTTTTACTGGTAAGTTTAGACTTTGATCACTAAACTGTACTTACCAGAGTATAACCGTCATCACAGTCAGCTCGATATCTGTATCCTTACATCGAAGGTATGAAAACCAGGCAAGCATCATAAGAGGCCAACGTGGTGGTGGCAAAGCATAGCCGCTTCCAGATATCCTAGCAAACATAAACATTGTTAAATCGAGTCATATATGCATGAAATTGATATGAAAATCACTTATTTTCTCAGAAATTGCAAGTATTAAAATCATCTTTAATCTGCTGAAAGACAAGATAAAACTACGGCATTGATGAAATGTGACCTGGTATTTGCCTTGCTAGTTGCATGAGCACACAAATTTCACAATCCACATTTTCGAATGTTGTAGAGAAAAAAATTAAAAGAAATATTATGTGAAAGTCATATACTGTTTGTAATAAAAATACAAAAATGAAAGAACACAAAATTCTCCATATTTATTCCAAGAACAACTTCCGGAGTTTTGTTGTATCACGTGATTATCATGTTGACATGTACTCTCTGCTTGATGAATCAGACTGGCCATATTGCTGTGACAACAACAAGCTTTTTCATGTTGTTTTCAAAATAAATATGTTGAGAATTATATGTTCTTCTGGTTTTTACAAAAGGTATCTGACTTTCATTTAATATAATTTAATTTCTGTACAACAACATTAAAATAGAGTCTGTTGTTGATATCATGTGACTATTGGACTTTTGATGGCATCATTTGAGATTTATGAAGTCATGTGACTAGTAAATATCAAATACCAGGTCAGGTTTCATCTATGCTGTAGTTTTGTATAGTCTGTCGGCAGATTAAAGACATAACAATTATACTTGCCATTTCTAAGAAAATAAATCATTTTCCTATTGATTTCATGCAGGTATCACTTGATAGAACATAAGATTTAATTTGCTAGGCCTGCTGGTAAGTGACTACCATATGCCGCTACCATATGGTGATGGCAAATTCCAAATTTTCTATATGCAATTGCAAGGACCTCACACACCAACATAATGTCCAAATGTGAAAATTGGGGTGGGAATATTCGAAGGAAATCCAGATTAGGAAATGGAATGCTATTCGTTTTAAGCCAAATTTGTGGTCCAAAGTGTCGAATCTCAGAGCTGAAATGAGAAATTTCCATCCCTTGTATTATATATTAAAAACCGATATGAACCCTTATATTAGTACAAGTTTTGGGACTGGTTTAACAAATTACAAGAAGACAAGATGATTTCACAGAAAATTCAGTCCTTGTTTATATAAAATTATTTAATTTTGAAGGTCTTTTGTCAAAACTTAAATCAATCCTTTTGAAAATGTTTTCTAAATGATGGATTCTTAACAAGATATCTTAAAAATCTTGTTTGGGATTTTATTGGCACAGATAAATTCAGTGTTAAACTCTTCGTTACAAGACTATATATATATATATATATATATATATATATATATATATATATATATATATATATTGCTTTAAAATTCTTTAGATTTAAAGGTTTGAAAAGAAACAAAACTAATTTATGTTCATTATGCTGTTCCCACTTAGCAACATATTGCAGGTCAGCAAATTAAGTTTGAATTTTTATTCTGTAAACTGAAATGGCTTTACAAACTTGTTTTGTGTGATACATTTTGTGGTTATGTACATGATCATCTTTTCTGACTTAGATGTTTTGGAGTCTTGAAAGGGAAACATCTTTAGATTTAGAAAATGCCTGTTTTATAATCTAAAATGTTCTTTAATTCCATTCAGTAACGGTTATATGTGAACCTTGAAAAAAATATTTTCATCCTGGAAAAATCCTGGAAACGACCTGGAAATTTATCTTTAGATAAGTGTGGGAACCATGTTCACAGTGAAAGTTGTATGCAGAAAAAAGTAAAACATCTAGGTCTGTTGGACTAATGTGGGCATTAGAGTTTGCCTTTTGTGTGATTGATACTTTACCCAGGAAATGAGTCACCATTTAATGTTTTAGCCATTTTTAACATACATAAAGCCACAAACACTGTAGACACACGTTTGCCATCACATGATCCTTACAAGAAATGAGTCACCATTTCTCTTTTATTCATTTATAATATGTATCCAGCCAAAACCTTGAAGACCCAGATCTGACTTTACATGATCCTTTCACAGATCAGAGTATTCACTGATTGAATAGACAGCAAGGACCCGGATATGCCAAAACTTGGTGTAATGTCAGATCTTGGTGTACACTATTTGCAGTTGGGTGCACATTAAATGTAGACTAATATTATTAGGTATGCTAGTCCCACAGGCAGTAGTGCTGGTGTGAATGATGCCTTGACAATCAGGACTGTTGTTTTCATTTATATTGCAACCACTGAGATAGTCAAAAATGAGCAATTTGCTTTGCTGCTGTCCATACATGTGCATGCCCATAATTCTCTATGTCTGTTCTGAAACAATTTAGCATGATGACACAAACTGTTTTCACCTTGGAGTCATACAATTTTAAACATTTTTTCACCTTGGAGTCATACAATTTTACACATTTTTTTCACCTTGGAGTCATACAATTTTACACATTTTTTCACCTTGGAGTCATACAATTTTACACATTTTTTCAAGGTAATGAATAGATGACCAGTTTTGATTTTCATGTAATTACAGCAGTTTTTCAATTTTGTTATTTCCTCCATCATATTGGTCATCCTTAGCCACATTCTGCAAAGTTAAATGCATACATAAACCTGTTAGAATTTATAACCTATACTACAACTACTGATAATAAATAAATAAATTAATAATATCTGGATTATAGATTTCATCATTTGATACAGGTCATGCTCGGCTGTCTAATGTGGAGTTTGTCAACTCTGGCCAGGATGGCTACTTTGAATTGGATGATGCCCGATTCTCCATTACATATTCTGATACTGGAACAGTGTCCAGTATCAAGCCATCCTATGTGAAAGGGTGTGCATTTCATGATGGTTTCAGTCCTGCAATAGGGCTTTTTGGAGCTAATGGAATGATCATAGAGAACAATGTCATACATCATACTGTGAAGCATGGTAAGTTTGTGCCTGTGAATAATTTGTATTTCTTAAGCAACTGTATCTATCATTAAATTTTAATGGGGAGTTTTGCCTAAATTGATTGAGAAAGGTGGGTTTTTTTATTGCCTCAGTTATGTAGAAGTCTATTTCTCCAGTTCTTTTTGTGAAAATAGGACATTTTCTTATTGAATAATGAAGAATTATCTTTTTCATACTTCTTTTTTTAAATATTCATTTCAATAAATTAATTTTTTTTGTTATCCAGCAGTTTCAACATTTGTTATTAGTAAGAACTTTATAGCCTCTTTATATCCTCTTAAACAGCACTTTCATTTGAATATGTATTATAGGTATTTACAGGAGTGAGAATCATCATTGTAAATGACTTTTACAAATTTAAGAATTTGTCAGACTTCATCTGATCTGTTTATTTTTATTATGAACATTAAGCATTTACAGATATTTTGTGTGAATTTCATTTCAAGACAAAATTTAATTTTATTTATTACAGCAATATGGACAACATCTGTGAACACAACCATTCGTGGTAATCTGGCCGTGTTGAACATTTGGACTGAAAGTTATGAAGCAGCAATTGAAGCCTTGGAAGCCACAGATTTGACACTGATAGACAATGCTGTGTCTGCATCAGAGAGGATGTGCTACCATGTTCCTGGGACAGAATGTGACAGTGGTAACACTGGGAAATATGTCAATAATATTGGTCACAGTTGTCTGATTGGAATAGGTCTCTTTCCTGATGATACAGATGTCCACAGGTGTACAAGGCTGGCAAATTTTACTCTCTGGAAGAACCATGACTATGGATTGTACTACAATAACTACCCAAGCACTAAGTTGACTGACAATATCGTCATTGAGAATGGCGTGAATATCTTTTCCATGGTTATAGGACCAAGTTCACTGGAACATCACTATGAGAATAAATTTGCACATGTGGCAAACACACTTATTGTGGGTAGAACATCTTCTTTCAACTGTTCTGACAATGGCCTGCTTAGTCCTGCTGGAGGGATCAATGGCGGGATGGTTGGACTTACATGGACCACGTTTACATCCGGTTCTAACAATGCCCCTGTGTATCCACTTGCAGGCATTATGGCCTATCCGGCTATAGGTGGCACAATGCATGTTTCAGGCAAGTCTGTGTATTTTTTAATCTAACAGAAAATATTTTGATTGTTTTTTCATGTAAAATAAATATCTGGAAACACATTAACATATGATTTTTTCTATAGTTCATTCCACACAGCATCACAAATTTTTTCCTATCTATAACTCAGTAAATTTTCAAGCCAGCATAATAAAATATAGCTATAAGTACCTAATTCATTTCAAATACAGCCAGGAGGATTTTCATCCTGCAATGAGAAGTGTCTTTTGTCCCTCCCATCACATACTGAAATCTCCAGTATATGCAAAATTATTATAAAAAATTTCATTTTATCCCTTTTTGCAAACCTTGCTCCGTTACGGATCATTGCCATCTCACCTCTGCATGGGTTTGAGTCTCGGATTCAGCCAATGTAAGTATGTGAGAAAGCTTGCCAGTAGCAAAGGTCAGTGGTTCTTTCCGGGGATTTCCTGGGTTCTTCCTTAACCATTAATTCTGGCCGCCATGTATACCCTATCTTGTGCTAAAAAATGGATTTAAACCCTACAACAGCAACAACAAACCTTGCTTCCAGTGTAGAATACTTGCTGTAATACCACCTGTGGTAATTTGACTGAATTGACTTAAGCAGGGCAAGACAGTTGAGTTGCTAATTTCAAGCAGCATAAAACAGTTAACAGTCAAATACAATAAATATCTGGAAACACATTAACAGATGATTTATTTCTAGAGTTCATCCCACACAGCATCACAAATTTTATCCTATATGTAAATCAGTGTATTTTCAGGTCATTGTTATTAAATCTAGCTAAAAGTATCCAATTTGCTTTGAGTACAAGGGGGGGTATACCTAATGAGGGTTGTATCCCATCACTCTCATAACTCACTGAAATCTTAATATGCAAAATTTTTATCTTTAAAAAATGAATTTTCTTTCTTTTTTTCAAATCTAGCTTCCATTGTAGTACTTTTATGATATTAGAATCCGTGATCACATTACTGAGCTGAGCAGATTTCAAGCTGAATAAAACAGTTAACATCCCTTTACTTCTATTGGCAGGGTCAGTTGGTATCAGTGTTTGAAGTTTGTCAATATGGTTTGTACTGTGTGGGATCAGAATTAATTCCAAAAGGATTAAAGACATTAATTGATTATAGTTAGATCTCAATAAACATAAAACAATTACCATCTCATGAAAACATAATTGCCACAGCAAAATATGTCATTACTGAAATCCATATTCACCGAATCAGCATCAAATGTAGATAAAGATGTATATTCCAAGACACTGTTTGTTCCCTGATCTGGAAACTGCACAAAAGTTCTTACACTAAGAGATGGGATAAGAAAGTCAAAGACATGATGCATTGAAAAATTTGCCATTCTCTTTGAAAATCCTCCATCTGTTTGAAGGCAAAACACCTGATTAAATTTTTGAAAATCTCCTAATATGTCCTAATTCACTTCCCTGTCTTGTCACTTGTGTGTTAATTCAAGGAGGGAATATTTAGCTTGGGACTGGGGACATAGCATATTGGACAAGGAAAGCAATGCTGTAGTAGCAGGTAAGTAAATATTACATAATTAAAATTATTTTAATCTGCCAAGTAACTACATTTCATTCTAGGATGGATTTATGGATGTATTACTGATTTTTTAATTGTTTTGTTTCTGTATAATAATAAATAAATAAGTAAATAATACCTTTATATTTACCAAAAATTGTTCAGTTACATGGTTCTGATTAAGTGGCAACTGCCATGTGGAAATCCTACACAAATAAGGTGTAACATTTATCTGATATAAATGAAAATAGAAAAGGCAAATCAATAAAAATGGATTAGATATTTTAGATAGAACAAGATTTCATTGAAAATAACTGGACATTTAATTCATTAGGTTACCATAGGATCAGATAGATGTCAGTTTGAACGAAGTTATAATTCTCGTAACATGGGGTTAGATACCTGATGATTCAATGTAATTTTGTTATCCAAGATGTATGACAATATTAATAAGTTCAAATTTCATTTTCAGATGTGACATTTGCATATTTCCAAACTTCCTGCCCAAACCAGACAGACTATGCCATTGCCACAAATGAAGGAAATGATGATGGTAACCATCCCCTGACAATAGAGCGGGCTACGTTGGAATTTGTTGATGATGCTCTAAAGGTCTTCATTCACAGACCTAACACTGAGTATGTCTGATGCTTTTTTTGTGCTCAGATTTCTTCAGGTGACTTTATATGAAGAATATTCATATTATGCTAACAGACTAAAAAATATTTTATCATCAATCAGTAGTATTTTTTGCATAGATTTACTGAGTACAGGTGATACTTGATTTATGCCATTATGATTTATGTGCTTTCATTTTAACATCATTTATGATGAAGAAATAACATTCATTTGCTCCACAGTGCTCATTTATATGCCTTCGCTGGTGACATAATGCTGTGACTTGCATGCAGTTCACATATGTGTATTTACATTACTTTCGATCTATGCCACTTTCAGTTTATGCCATAACCTGTGGCATAAATTGAGCATCACCTGTAATCTAATATGCTACAGTTTTCCATGTAGTAGAAAGAGATTTGGTAGTTGGATGGACAGAGAGTTGGTTCAGTCAGTGGAGACATAGTTATGGACCAACAGATCAAGAAATCAGACAGAAAGAGCAATACAGATGCTACAAGATAAAGGTGTAAAATCTAAATGATCAAGTTTTTTTTTTAGGAAGATCAATCCAGCTGACTGTGTGGACATGGACTGTGATGCCAAGAAGAAGACAATTATGACTGACTTGGATGGAAGTTTCCTTGGCAAGCAGGCATACATCATCTCTCAGTCAGAGTTTGAATGGGATGTGAACCCAGTAAGAGGGTTAGGAGACTACAGGATCCCTAAAGAGCTCCTGACTGACCCTGTCACAGGGGCCAGGCTTGATGTCAACATTATTGCTAGAAAGAGAGGTATGTGACATTACTTTGTGTAATCTAATGTAATATAGTATTTTGTGTAATCTTAGATGTCATGTTGGTATCAATAACAAATCTTTATGCTGATATATATTTTTCTGATATTTAAAAATAATGTTTGGTGAACAAGTAGCAACAAGATTTTTGAGTATGGAAAGAGCGGAATTTATCTAATGCTGTTTTAAGCAAAAGCATCTGAAATCCAAAGATTGCAGAGTTTTTCTATGATATGTGCCTGTAATATAATTCACTGTCTTGATGTGCTTTTATATCTCAGGTATCATTCGTAATGAGAACTGCACATTGCAAGCTGACTGGCAGGCCTGGCTTTGTCAGGGGTTGGATTATCTGGTACTTACCATTGAGAGTATGGATGCTGACACCGAAACACGTCGGCTGTCCCCAGTTGCAATTGTAGCCCACTATGGTGATGGCTACATTGACCTGATCAATGGCCCCCAAGACCATGGATGGTGTGAGGAATATACCTGTAGAAAGAGGCTATCTACCTTCCAGGCTGTTGTTGCTGCTGGTAAATAATCTTCTCATTTGTCTTTCATTACAGGGAAATTATTGCACATTCATATATTGGAGTTTTTATAATGTAAAATGATTTTAAGCAGTGTAATATTTCCAGCCCAGATGGTTAGTATCATACACTTTTTGTGTGTGTGACAGTTTCAGTTTCACAACAGATAAATTACAATGAAAAAGGAAAAATAAAATGACTACAGCAATGTCACAAATTTACAGCAAACTTCTGATATAACAAAGCCCAAGGGACTCCTAAATTGTATTGTTATATCCTAATTTCATTGTAACCAAAGGAAACTATTATTTAAAACATCTAAACGAACTTTGTGATGTGTTTCACAATCTCTGATATTTTGAATAGTAAAGTCATCCAGGTCATGTACGCATTCAACACAGAGACTGTTGTTACTGGAAATTCTGACCACAGTATTGGTTCTAGCATAAAAGGTTATATATTCTACTTCCAGGATGCATCATTTGTTTATTTATAGACGTGGTTTTTATAAAAAATAATTTGAAGAAATAATCATTCAGAAATAACTAACAGCTATTTCATTATCATCAAATATGTATACACTTAAATCTTTAGTTTTCTGAAAAAGAAAAAAAAACACATTAATGGCAGTATTACATTACCTGTTGTTATTGCTTTATATTGCTTTTATTTCCCTAAAATTAGCCTCCAGTCCAGTTAGTAATTGAAGGTCTAGAATAAAAACATCATCCTAATCAGATTTCCTTAGCTATTTATGTTCGTTTGAAATAACAATTTTCTTTTCCTTGTACTTATTGTGTAGGTCTCACATTCCCTAAGCACTCGATATTTTTCATCATCTGATTTGTCTTTTTGTGACACATTGCCCATCATATCCATTTCATACTGTAATTAACATTTTAATAGCAGTCACACATTAGCTGTTATTATAAACTTGCCATACTCAGCAGAATCAAGAAATATTTACCTATGGAAACTCAAAATCTATACTACAAGTCATATATTCTTCCAACAATGAATTAGTGTTCAAATGTATGGGGAAACTGTGCTAAATCTGAGCTTGAAAGGATTTATAAACTTCAGAAACGAGCAGCACATGTAATTTTAAATATATCTATTGATATCCCTCAAAAGCATTATTTACAGAAGTCAGATGGTTCACATTATAAGATAGATTTTCACCGAGCGGTTCTTTTATATAACTGTCTACATGGAACTGTACCAGAGTATCTTCAGGACTTAGTCAGGATTTTTTCAGCACAATACCAGTTGAGATCAATATACATGGAAACCTTCTAGCACCAAAACCAAGAACAGAACAATTTAAAAAGAGCTTCCAATACTCTGGTACAGTTCTGTGGAAAAAGCTTCCACTACGTGTAAAATCTGCTGAAAATATTAGAGTATTTAAGTAGAGATATCATGAGCATATATGTGCTTCTAATAGATAATGGAATTTAGTATTTTAATACTAAACATGTTAAAATAAACAGTAATTATTGCTATCTTCATATAATGTACATTGTTATACTCTCCTTAGAGGGCTTCAAGGGAGAATAGTCCTTGACTAATGAGTCACCCTCTATAAATAAAGCATTATTATTATTATTATTATTATTATTATTATTGCATTGCTATATCTTTTCCTGGTACTGTTTCACAGTCCAAGGTTAATATTCCCTCCGCCAATTAGTACTTGGAGGTTTATAACAAAAAATATCATCCTTGGCTACCATTCAGAATATCATCCTTTCCTTAGACTTTTATGAAGATTTCTTTGGACACTCAGCAAAGTAATCTATCTACTGTCACTAGTATCCTTTCTTGTGTTTTAGACTTTTGTGGACTTTTTTCTCATAGTAATATTCTTTCTTGTCTTGTAATTGCTGCATGTATTTTTAGCCTCGTATTTGCATAGTTTTTATTTGTTTGTGTTTATTTTCATAAAATTTGGGGATTTTAATAGGATTAGTGTTAGGATATATGTTACCCTCCAAATTCTTGTTTTGGTTAAGTTGTTTAATTTTGTGTTTCCTTTCAACATTCAATATGCCTCAAGATGTGGGTAAATGCATTCATAAAATAGCTGCTTGGGACATGCATTCCACCTGCTTATGGAAGTGGCTAGATCCAATAAGTGATTGGTGATGGACATGTAAAAAGAAGTGATTGGTTCCAATGGCTTCTTGGCACTTCTGGCGGAGGGAGGTTGTCTTCACATGGTAGTGAGTCCCATGTTTACAACACAAGGAAGCTTGTTTTTATTCTCACTCAAGTAGACCTGTTGGCAGATTGAGGAGATCTCATTCATCAGTCCGGAGTTCCCCAAATAGAGACTCTGCTGCAAATGTAGCCTTACTATATTACATTACAATACAATACAATTGCAATTTTGTGCACATAATTTCATGCCCGGTCAAATGAAGTTGAATTATAATTTAGTATCTCTCTTTATTTGAGAATATAAATCCAAGTCATAATCAGGCTCCAAAAATACTTGTTAAAACATTTTGTAAGATGTAGCATTGTGGATACATAAATTATATCTTTATCACTTGTTCTTGGATATATATTACAGGGCAGAACTTTGACGTGTTCTTCACCAGCACATCTCCTCAGCATTCCCGATACCTCCTGCTGGGTGCTTCTGAGTCACAGGCAGTGCGTGTATGTGTATACTACAGCCAGCCCAACCGACTTGATATCTATCTTAATGGGACATATGTACTGCCTAGAAATGCTGCATACACTCCTACAGGAGCCATGGTCTTGAAAAGAGAGACTTATGAAGGCCAATATATGCCTAATGTCAACACTGATGCATCTGGCGCAAACTACATCAACATGAAAACAGGAATAATTTGCTTCATCGTAAAGGGTCCCAGAGTAGTAGAAATCAAGACTGCTGAGGTCATCATGGTGGCATTTGGATTACCAATGATGACTGTAGATGACTTCTTTGGAAAAAACATAGTACAGAACCTGGCAGCATTCCTAAGCATTCCATACTCCAAAATCCGAATTGTAAACATCATCACTGAACAGTCAAGCTTTGGGCGTCGTAAGAGAGCAACATCTGAGGGTAACATAACAATTCAGATGGAAATCGGAAATCTACCCTCATCTGGTAAATATGTTTTAAGTTTCCCAATTGTAATTATTTGTACAAGTGTATGGATTTTTTTAATGTACATTATTAAACCACAACTTGTCTTCCAGGCAAGTTTCAGAGATCCACCTTGATGAAGATTGATAGTCTTTAAAGTTGAATCAAATATTTTTTCCAGTTCTAGCTGGAAGACAAGGATTTTCAGGTTTTGTCTGTCATATTCTTAGCACATAGACCATAGACCTACATTGACATTGGACAACTGCCTAGTCCCAGATGTATGTAGATCTGTGTACACATATGTGTGTGTGTTGTGTGATTTGAATTTTTAATGTACCTTTAAACAAAGTTCAGTCATATCGCTACAGTGTCTGCAGTGTAGCAGTTTATAGTAATGTCTAGCACTGGGGCAACATGATGCAGACATGTAGCATTGTGTCCCACCCAGTCACATTATCCTGACACCAGGCTGACCAGTCTTAACACTAACCTCTTAATGCTGAGTGCCAAGTGAGGCAGCTGCTTGTACCATTTTTGTAAGTCTTTGGTATGACTCGGCCAGGGTTTTGAACCTGCAACCTCCTGCATCTAAGGCAGACACTCTAACCACTTAGGCCACCAGATCAGACTGTAGCTGATCAAGTCAACTATTACAACTGCTGTGTTTACATACACTTACAGGTTTGTATAACCCTGATTTTTATCAAATAGAAGAAACCTTTGAATCAGAGACTATTTAACCTTTTGATTGATTTAGTTATTATCTCTGACTTGATTAGTCATCTTGATACTTTTAATGTATTATATTAGTTTTTAGTTTTCTAACAGCTGGTCAGATAGTTTGTTTGTTCTGCATGACAGTGTTTCTTTGAATCCTCTTTCAGAGATCAATGGAACTGGACCTGGGGTTGACCTGTCTCATGAGGAGCTGATGAACATATCCTACACCCTTCAGAATGAGATTCAGAGTGGAACAAACTTCAGCGATGTGCTGAATACAACAGTTCTCTCCATTTCCAGTGCTAACCCTTTGCCCAGTCCAGGTTCTAAAGAATGGGCTACTTTTAACCCCAAAACGTCCCGCTATGTCATCTACAACCCAGTGGAGAGGTTTGAGTTCCACACTACCCCCACTCCAGCTAGTGAAGGCTTACAATTCAGCATCCAGCCTGTTCTCAAGTTCCTGGATGAAAATGTAAGTTTTAAATTATGTACTTTGTTTACTGGAATGTTACCTGGTCAGTGCAAGGAGAAAGCCTGGAGATTTTGTATAGGAAAAAGACCTGATAAATGTCAGTTTGCAAAATTCACATTATGCACCTTATTACGATTTCATTGTTCAATATATACTCTTAGATAAGTCACATTTTTTCTAGCTTGCCAGAGCAGTGGTTCAACATGGTGATCATTTTGGATTGCATGTCCACCCATCTGTGTGTCCATGCACATGTCTGTCCACATCTTTGATTAACTTTAGTGTTACAGTTCTTATACCTTCCTCTGCCTCAATATAGGAATCAATATGGCCATTCATTTTGGATGTCTGGTCAGCACACATTATTTGTTGCCACAGTTTTTGATCAATTGCCATAAAACTTGGTACATATTGTGGTCATCACCTGAAGATTTGCATATTGACTAATCATTGTGCCCATATCATTTATAAAAAGGGTTATGTCCCTTTTTGACTCGCTCTTGATTTCAGTGTATGATAAAATCTTGTGATCACAACTGGTCTCACATTTTTCACTTGATTGTAATGAAATGTTGTAGTCAACATATCAGTATGCATATTAACAAAATATGCAGAATCCTGTGAACATATCTATTTTCAGAGTTTTTAATTGATCATTTTATAACATGGCACATGCTGTATGATGGTCATAATCTGCAGACAGATCAGTGTCCTGTGATTTTTGCTACAGTTATTGCCCATTCTGACTTGGAAACTAATGCAGTGTAAAACAAAATCTTGTGAATGCAACTAGTCTCACAGTTTTTAGTGGACTACCATATTACTGTGTATGTGCTGTGGTCATCATGTGAAGAGTTACTGCCCTTTTTGTATCGTAGCTGAATGCAGTGTAAAACGTAATCTTGTGAGTGCAACTAGTCCCCATTTTTTTATGCAATATGAGTACCTCATTGACCATCTTGAAAATCTTATTGCAACTCTTCCTTTATGAATGGTCCTTTCAATATGGGGTTTTCATCAAAAGAATTCTGTTGTCTAGTTGATCTAAATGATAATGGACCTGATCTGACATCTAATATAGCCACCATAGGAGTCATTTTGAAAATCTTTTCACTAAATCCACCACCTTTCAAAATGAAAGTCATATTAAGATGGGTTTTCACCATTCATAACATTACATTCATAATCAATTTAGGTATTGCAACCTCATCTTTCCCCAAAATATGGAAAACTGCAAAAATTGTTGTTGTAATGTTTAACGCCATTTTTCAGCATACAATAGGCTATACATGGCAGCCAGTATTAATGGTGGAGGAAGAACCTGTGAAAACCCCAGAAAGAACCACCGACCCACGAGAAGCTACTGGCAAGCTTTTTCACATACCCACAATGGCCGAATCCGACACTTGAACCAATGCAAACAGAGGTGAGATGGCAGTGATCCATAATGGAGAATGTTTCAGACCACTTGGCCACTCGGGGCCCCAACAGCAAAAGTAACTCCTATTCACAAATCAGGTTCTAAGGATGATGAAAATAACTACCCACCAATCTCAATACTACCAAACTTATCAAAATTGGTTGAAAAACATGTCCATGACTCATTTATGTCATATTTAAGCAAACACTTGCTCTTACACCCTTATCAATCAGGCTTTAGACAGAAACATTAATGTGAGACTGCCTTGATCTTCCTAACTGAAAAATGGCTTAAGCACTTGATGAAGGTAGAATAATAGGATCTGTTTTTGTTGATTTCAGGAAAGCTTTTGACAGGGTGGATCATGAAATCCATTTGAAGAAACTGAAAATTTACCAATGTGATGAAAACATAATTAGATGGCTTACTTCATATTTAAGTGAGAGAACACAGCATGTTTATATAAATAATGTTCTGTCTGAATCTGAAACAATTAGATATGGAGTACCACAAGGCTCAATTCTAGGTCCATTACAATTTATTTTATTTATTAATGACCTACCACTTTTACTAAGGGACTCGATATCATATACAAATCTCTATGCAGATGACAAAATATTGTTAGACATCCAAAACACAAAGCATGAACTCAAAGCTTCATTGCAGAATGCCCTAAACAAAATGGAAAACTGATGTACATGCAATGGCATAGTGGTAAATATTGGTAAAACTAAAATAATACTTATCTCAACACGGCAAAAAAGGACAAATCTTGATAGTGATGAACTGTGTCTGACATGGAAGGATAAGAATTTGCAGATGGTTTGTCATGATAGACTACTTTTTGTTTTGGTAGATAATAACCTATCATGGACTGAATATACCAAACATATCAGTAAAGAAATCAATTAAAGTTTATGGCTTCTCAGTAGGAGAAGACTTTTTCTCCCTGAATGGCACAGAAAACTATTTTATAACAGTTACATAGAACCCTATTTAGACTACTGTAATACAGTGTGGGGTAATTAAAATGATGAAAATATAGAAAAGCCTGGACATCTTTAAAAAAGAGCATTTGGGATAATATCAATCCGGAAGGAAAGCAACAAAAATTTTGCTGGTAATTTAAAACTATTACCTATTAAAGACCAAATCCTTTTGAGAAAAACCAAATTAATGTGCAGTATATCCAATAATAGTGCTCTTGAATATTGACAATCACTATTCCAGTATAGGCTATCTGGCAATACTCCCCACCTGTCAGCCATGTCTTCCAAACAGTATAAAATTCCCAAACCAAATAAGGAATTATTTAAAAAGATCTTCCAAAACTCTGGAACTTTGCTCTGGAATAGTATTCCAGTTGAGATTAGAAATGCCCGCTCTATTTCCTTCTTCCAAACCTATTATATCCAGTGGCTTCAGAGATGCAGCTAAAATATATAAATTCATTTGTATGAGGGCTTCAAGGTAGATTAGTTTTTAGCTAATTGTGTTACCCTCTTTAAATAAGTCATTATTATTATTACTATGCCAAAATACTTTTTATGATAATGAGCTGAGACATACACACACACACACACACACACACACACACGCACACACATTTGACAGTATGGATTATTCACTTCAAGCTGATCCCATAACTCAGTTGTATTCTTTTCTTTGTAGGGTTATCTAGTGGTTGTCGGATCTGCTGAAAATGAGTGGCAAGTTACAGCAAGTATTCATCCTGGGTCAGGTTACTCTTGGGCAGTGCTCAATGGTAATGTGACTGTAAGTTTTGTGAATGGTTTTGCCAACTTTACAGATCTGTCCATCTCTCATATGGGTTATGGCTATATTCTGGATTTCATCATATCAGCACCAACAGTTGCCCAGCACTGGACTCTAAGTTCGGAACCTTTTGATGTCCCAGGTAGAAAAATTAGCGCTTCTCAGAATATCTCCGGCCACGTGATCCAGAATGATCTGACTCAAGTCACCCTGGATCTGATTGATGCAACGTCTCTACAGAAGATTGAAAATATTGCTTGGACAGTATGTTCAATTTACTCTCTCAGTTTGTCATATATTGTTTACATTATTTCTATGCCACTATTTCTGTGGATCAAGCATTTATTGTGGCCCATGTCCATCTGTCCAGTTCCATATGTTCTTCTACGTTTTATGCATCTGTTCATAACAAATTATATTTGCACCCAAAATCATTTTAAATACTGGATGGATTTAAGCCAGATTCGGTATGATAGTTTGAAGACCTTGGTTAAGGTCAATTTTCACTCCATTTTGATTACATTAGAATTATGGCCCCTGTTCTACTTGGAGCTCTGTGGAGCTCTGTCCTGGCATACCAAAACAGGCATTCTTCCATTGCACCATGTTTTTGAGAATATCATATGAACAATTCCTTGTTCAAATTTTATTTCATTTAAATGCCATTTAATTTATTTTGAAGTTCTAATATCAAGGATCTGTTTCCTTTATTTTAACTTATCTATATAGGGCATATCAGGTAAAGTCTGTAAAAGGTACAGTGAGGAAATAAAACAGAAAAATGGAAGAAAATTTTCAGCAGAAAAAATAGATATATTGTAGGTGTATATTCTACTGTGTCTGGAAATAGGAAGTTAATTTTTATCAATGAATGGATTTCTTGGATTTCATGTTAGCTCACCAGATAGGATCAAGAATGTCTTAAACATTTTTTAATGGAAGTTTGATTTATCGTTAAGATATAGTTTCGTTCTGTTGAAGTAAAATTTCTTTAAATGCACACATTAAACCTAAAATCATGAATGCAGGAATTCTGAGTCCACTTTCATCGCAAAAATGTTTGTAATTAAAGACAGGTATTTATTTCAATTTGAGTTTTGCATTTCTGTTACAATTAAGATATATATTACATGCACATATTAGTCATGAATGTAGAAATTCTCAGTGCTCCTAAAAGAGCCTTTTTATCCTCACAGGGTCACACATGGAATGTGACAGCATCCTTGATGAGTGGCAGTAGTTATGGTACACTGACAGGAACTCTTACCACAACTTTTAATCCCTCAACGGGGAAGGCCATCTTCAGCAGCCTGAACTTCACCGCTATTGGTCCAAACTACGTAATGTATCACATCATGTCTGAGCCAGCATGGTATGACGAGATTTATATTGGGGTGATTCATGTGATATCATCAAGTCATGTCAACATGGTGGTGGAAGAGACTGCAGACATTGTTCTTAAGTTCCCTCAGGACTACAATCAATACCTGTCCACAGAAACAGCACGCTCCGAATTCCACCAGCTTGTTGGACAGTACTTTGCCAATAAGAATCCTGATACACTAATTACTGGCATATCCTCCAAACCAGGTAATAGAGCATATCTGACTTGTTGCCAAATTTAGAGCAGTATTACACAGGTTTAGATAGATGTATTATGTATTTAATTTAGTGTACTTGTGAGTATATGTGAGAGTGAGAGAGAGAGAGAGAGTGATTGATATTGCTATTTCCTCCTTCCAATGAAGAATGTGGTAAGTACATGTAATATAAATATATAAAGAATATAATCATAGCTAGTTTGAGAGAATAGTATCAAATAGAGAGAGAGAGAGGTAGGAAGAAAAAAAGAAAATATCTGTATGACAGTACACTAAAGTATGTCTTGAAAGATTTCCCTTTAATGCATTTTCACGTGCATCTTTTTTATTTTTATTTTTTTAGTGAAGACTAAAAAGAATGAATTTTTTTGTCTTAAACAAAAAACTTAAGATTTGTAAACTGCTAAGTGCATCAAATTAATATTTCAATGAAAATTATAAGGTTAATAAAAATGAACATCAAAAGTCATAGAAGAAGAATTAGACAAACCTATCTATTTCGTCAACTTAATTCCCATGCAGCTGGCAGGGATGTTGAATATATTGTGCATATAGCTTGGGTTTTACGTGGTCAGCAATTCACATTTATTCACAGCTCAGTAAGTCATTGTTCTTCTTTGTGACACTAGAATGATGTGCAGTTCTTTAACATTTTTAATTGCTGGTTATTTCTGTAACCCTGATCAAATATGAGTTCTAAGAGATGTAATACTAACTGTTAATAGGCAGAAGAAAGCTATCACTTTGCAACTCAAACTAGATGTTTGAATTGGTGTGAAAGAGGGCAGCATACAGCTGATATGTGTTTGACTGAATCCTTGCTGAGAACAATCCATATTAATGCTCCTCAAATTAATGAAAGTTGTAAAACTTCTTCAAAAGTGAGTTCAGCCTGATCTATGATTATTCATTCTTTCATCATGGAGAAGATGGAGAGGATGCTTCCTACATGGGTTGAGTATTAAAACCTTGCCATTGTCTACTGCTGTGATTCAGGAAAAGGCAATCTCTTTACGTGAGCATTTAAAGAAATCTGAACCACAAGGAAAAACAAGGCATTTCACCGCTAGCTCTGGGTAGTTTGAGAGATTCAAGGCCTGGTTCAGTTTACATAACTTAAGAACAAACTGAGAAGCTGTAGCAGCAGAGAGTGTTGCTTTGAAAAAAATGAGTTTGTACTATAACATCTTGGGAGACCACTGCTATGAAAGACCACCTGTCTTGAGAGACCAAGTTCTTCTTGCACAGATTTATTGGTTTTATAGCATTATTACCCGTCCTGAGAGACCACCTGTTGTGAGAGATCATTGTTTTATGGCAGAAGGGATGGTCTTTCAAGACAGGTTCTACTGTACTACAAAGCAGGTTCCCAACCTAGATGAAACAGGCCTTTACTGGAAGTGGATACAGAGTTTAACTTTCATCTTCTTAAAAGAAAAATCAGCACCCAACTTCAAAGCTGCGAAGAACAGATTACACAGCTGTTAGGTGGCAATACATCTAGGTGACTAAAGAGTCTAACCCATCAGGTCTACTGTTTTGAAAATCCAAAGGCACTCAAGGGTTACTCTGAAAAGTGTCTTTGTTTACTGTGGTAAAATGGATTGATTACTGCTGCTGTTTTCACAGATTATTTCAGGAGCTGTCTTCACCAGGAATTAAGGGGCCCAGAGTGGTCTAAAGTGCTTACCATTGCAGATAACTGCCATCTCACCTCTGTCTGCGTGGGTTTGAGTCTTGGGCTTGGCCAATGTGGGTATGTGAGAAAGCTTGCTGGTAGCTTCTCGTGGGTTGGTGGTTCTTTCCGAGGTTTTCTTTGGTTCTTCCACCATCATTTATACTGGCCACAATGTATAGCCTATCTTGTGCTGAAAAATGGCTTTAAACGCTACACCAACAACATCACCAGGAATTGAAAGCATACTACAAGAGTGAAAACATTCCTTTCAAAATTCGTCTTCTTCTAGATAAGACTTCTAGGCACCTGCCAAAGCTTGATGACCTCAGTAAGGAATAAATGTTTTTTCTGTGTCTGAACACACATCCCTCATCCAGCCAATGGATCAGGGCATAATTGTCACCTTTAGAACCTACTGCCATCATCATGCCTTCTTCAGGCTTATAGAAGACACAGATGGAGAAGAATAGCCCACTATTACATAGTTTTGGCAAAGTTTCATGTCGTAAAATTGCAATTGACATAGTTGGTGAGGCATAGGGAGAGGTCACTGAAAAGTCTAACAATGGGGTTTGGCAGAAAATCTATCCTAAGGTGATCAACAATTTCAGGGCCTGCTTAGTGGGAGAAGATATTGCCAATGCAAGATGAGAAATCATTGATATGGCCACAAATGTTGACATCTTTTAGATGAGGATAATGTGAGGGAATTGCTTGACCCACACAGAGGAACTGTCCTGAAGGAGGAGTATAATGAGGAGGATGAGTAGTTAATTCCTGAGGTCCTGAGGTCCAGCCTGTTAGAACGCTCTCTGCAGTGATCTTATCAGAGGCTTTCCAGCACATTGACACAGTCACTGACCTATTTAATGAGAACAACGCTGATGGGCAGAGAAGTTTCAAGGTAGCCAGGAAGTTCCAGAAAATAGTGGATTGCTATAAGGAGTTCTACAATGAGACACTAGAGTGTGATTAGGATTTTTTAAACATAACTTTAACAATTTTTCAGTCATACTGCTACAATGTCTGCAGTGTGGCAGTTTATAGTGATGTCTAACACTTGGGCATCATGCTGCAGACATGTATCATGATGGCCCAATCAGTCACATTATCCTGACACTAGGCCGATTAGTCCTAACAATAACCTCTTAATGCTGAGCACCTGGCAAGGCAGCTGTTAGTATCATTTTTGTAAGTCTTTGGTATGACTCAGCTGGGGTTTGAACCCATAACCTCCTGCATGCTAAGTGGACACTCTAACCATTAGGCCACCAGGGCAGCCTAGGGAAGCTAGAGTGTGTGCTACTGGCTTATCTTAGACAGAATCTTTAAATGTGGGACAAAGATATCAACTGAGAATTCATAGTGATAAAATTCAGCTGGGAAACACGGCCATTAAATATAAATATTTGCTTTAATTTTCTTTTCATAACATAATAAGATAATTTCATACCAAAAAAAATGAATTTATGCAATTTTTGGGATATATCACCTCCGTTATAACATTATTGCTATCAGGGGAAATGTTTTCAAGATACGTGACAACTCTTGGGAACACAACTAAATCAGGGTTAACTGTATTACTATCATAAGCCACCTGTCTAAAAAGAAGAGATTCTTCCTGCATACATTAATTGATTATGTATTTGTATGAGTTGTCATGGGAGACTAGTGGTCTTTATTCTGGCAGAAGGGGTTCAAGGCATCTTCTGCAGTATTTCTAAACTTTGCTAAGTATTGCAAATTCAACAGACCTAACTGTGTTTTCTAAATTTCTTGACAAAACATTTGTTGTTACTGTTATCAGGTATATTATCTTCATTATTATTATTATCATCAGGCAGCATAGTGGTAACCATCACAGTTGATGGTACAGCATATAATGTCAACACAACACTGTTTTCCATCTGTGATGATATTGAGAGCCAGACTCCCTTCAACTTTTCCTCCACAACGTTGTACCTGTCCTCATACATGGTTGTCGATGGTGTCAGCTACTATGGAGTGACATGTGGACCAAAGGTAACAAGGTTTTTTCAGTCACTCAGGTTGTGCTTTTTTACAAAAGTTTGTGTTTGCATGCGTGCAAGAGTAAATCCTCCTATTTATTTGTTCAATTTGTGTTGGAAATATTATTAGTAGATATTGCAAATATTGGATCAGACAACACAGTTTGTACTGAAATGGACTATTTTAGGTACCAGAAATCGACAGAGAGCAGTCTGACTGCATGTTTACATCAGGAGCTTCCATTTGTGTTTAATCACTGTTAATTTGACATTCTTCAGGACCCCAGGTTAGAAACGATAAATCAGTAATTGAAATGACCAAGTTTGTGCATTTTTTTTATATCCTTGATGCTTTTTAATTTTAAAATTGGTGGGTGGGAGTACAAACGGGAGAGTCTGTAATTACTATGAATAGAGTATATGGTTTAGTAATAATTAAAATTTATAATTTTCTAAAGGGCAAAACATGGTGTAGCTGAAGTGAAACCTGTGTTAACTGGGCTCCTGAATACACCACTTGCTCTGATATGACACAAAGATGCTTGTAATGAAATTAGATCTATGGATCCCAAAGTAATGGAAGTTGTAACAAAATAAAGAAATGAATGATGACAAAGTAAAACTTATTTAGAAATAAAAAATATTCATACTGAGCATCGAATAAAAATGTCCCATCATCGGAACATAATAATGTTTATGCTAAGAGAAGACTGCTTTGTACCATGTCAAATGAAAGAACATTGAAAACATTATAAATTTAAATGGATATAGAAGTAAATGTGAATAACTCTACTTGGCAGATATGTTTTTTTGACAACAGCTGAGGACTAAATGGTATTTTGATAAGCTTAGATAAACTAATTAACAGTTTAATTGTCTTCAGCTGTTTACTGTATTTTTAAGGTGCAGTATCTAGGTTTAGGATCAGCTTAATGTCTTATGATCAAGTGGTCAGTTTCTTTTTTCTGATCCAGATGTAGTGCTCTGGAACAGTGCAACTTCCAAGTACTGTCTGTGTTTATAAGTTCTTACAACATGGTGTTGTAGGCTAGTCAGTGCCATGTCCAGTCTAGTTTATGACTGATGTTATTTTTTGTGTTGCATTTTATGCTATTTTTCAGTGCATGATAGGCTATACATGGCAGCCAGTACAACTGATAAAGGAATACATGGCAGCCAGTATAACTGGTAGAGGAAAAACCCAGGAAAACCCTGATGAAAATTACCCACGAACAAAAACTACTGACCAACTTTATCACATACCCACATTGGCCAAGATAGAGGTTCATGCCCATGCAGACAGAGGCAAAATGGCAATGATTGGAAAAGGCAAGTGCTTTAGACACTTGACCAGTGTGGGTTTGAGAGAAAGCTTGCCTTACAGCTTGACCTGTGTGGGTATGAGAGAAAGCTTGCCTTACAGCTTGACGTGTGTGGGTATGAGAGAAAGCTTGCCTTATAACTTGACCTGTGTAGGTATGAGACAAAGATTGCCTTACAGCTTGACCTGTGTGGGTATGAGACAAAGATTGCCTTACAGCTTGACCTGTGTAGGTATGAGAGAAAGATTGCCTCACAGCTTTACCTGTGTGGGTATGAGAGAAAGCTTGCCTTACAGCTTGACCTGTGTGGGTATGAGAGAAAGCTTGCCTTACAGCTTGAACTGTGTGGGTATGAGAAAGCTTGCCTTACAGCTTGACCTGTGTGGGTATGAAAGAAAGCTTGCCTTACAGCTTGAACTGTGTGGGTATGAGAGAAAGCTTGCCTTACAGCTTGACCTGTGTGGGTATGAAAGAAAGCTTGCCTTACAGCTTGAACTGTGTGGGTATGAGAGAAAGCTTGCCTTACAGCTTGACCTATGTGGGTATGAGAAAAAGCTTGCTAGTAGTTTACTGTGGGTATGTGATTCTTCCAATGTTCTTCCTCCACCAAAATTACTGGCCACCATGTACATCTGATCATCTGCTAAAAAACTTCATTAAACTGATGTACAGAAACATTTAGGTCTCTGGAATGTTTTCATAAAAACGTTTTTTTGTAGCAGCTTGAAATTTGACACAGGTCAGAGTAAAATTAGATTTTAAACTGAAACAAGCAAAATATTTCTTTGTTTTTGTCCTTCTACTGCTTAATCAATCCAGTATTATTCTTTTCTTGTTACTATTTATACACTTCTCCCTCACCATAGTGTCCTTCTTTATAACATGGTTCCTATTGCAAGTGTAAGATGTGTAAAGTTATGTATCCACTTGAATATATAGCACTAAAATTGAATAATGTGTTTCATATAGGGCATTACACTTTAGTGTGGCATTCATGGGCTGCAATATAATGAATTAGTACTGTATGGCTGCTTCGACTGCTAAATGGATTGTTTTTTGCTAATATGTATTATTACATGTATTTTTATTATTGCAGTCCTCCAAAGAGACAGCACAGTCTCTACATCCAGCCATCTGGGCAGCTATTGGTGTTGGCAGTGTACTAATTCTTGTTGCCTTCATCCTCATTCTTTGGAAGTGTAAGGCCTACCATAAAACCAAGACATACGGTGAGTATTCAGATATTTAGTGTTGAAATAAAGCTTGTAATCCAATGGGTAACTTCTAAATATATCTAATTGAAAAATTTTTAACTGATAGTAGTATCTGATTGTATCTAATTGAAAACTGGTAACTCTGTGAGTAGCATCTAAATGCATTTATTTGAAATCTTTATTAAATATATCTCATTGTAGTGATCATTTAAATCTTGATTGTCATTTTCTGTTATCAGTGTAGTAGTAACAAAATGAAGTTGAATGTAATTGTTGGATAGGCAGAAAAGAGAAAGACAGTGGTTGAAAATTATTACTTACTTGTTTTCTTCAGTCCAAAGATTGCTTGTTCAATTAAATATTTTTAAAATACCATTTTCTTCCAGTTTATCAAATATGTGAGTGTTCATGTTAATAAGGTGTTAAAACAACTCCAGTTACTAATTTGGTGAGCAATCAATAGGCAATGTGCACAATCACCATTACTGACGAGCTGTCAACAAACCGCTGTCGTTGGTAATCTGCCGCCATATTTACAGGGCTTCTCGTCACCCTAGGAAATCTTTTCAGCTCACATTTCTTACAGAGGAATAAATCTCCCTGACACAAATGACCAGTAGAGCTTCCACAATCTTCACACTGCATGTTGACACTATTAAGTCTTTGCCAGTGTCATTGTAGGATAAAATGGAATGAAGTGCCCAGGGGTAAGAAAATTAGTAATAAAAAAAATGCTAATAGATTGATAAATGTTGTTGGATATTATACCATCACAAAAGTTTCACTATCTTTTGACTAATATAACCATAGAAAGAACATCAATCCAAGTAAATTCCAAAAATCTCTGTTCAAAAACTAAAACATAGGTTGAATTCTAAATAATATCCAATCTTTTTCATGGTGAACACTTTTTTGCCAGCCTTTTTGCCAGAATTTGAATATGGTCAGTAGGAAATGGGGACCATGGGAACTGCCTTCTCACATCAACCTCCCATATGAAATCTGCCATAAACACCTTTCAGTTCTAGAAGGACCAACTCTGAAGAAGTCAGTCCTCATTACATCAACCCCCATATGAAACCTGTCATAAACACCTTTCAGTTCTAGAAGGACCAACTCTGAAGAAGTCAGTCCTCATTACTGTTGTGGTGGACTCTGTAGTGGTGACTTACCTCCTCAAACAGGAGTGCACCGGATTGCCCGACCTATGTGCTGGTTCAGCAGTTTGTCAGGACAGCCTTGTGAAAGAAAGAATTTAGACCTTGATTGTGGAGAGAATTTCAGGAGCAAGATGGTCCTCCACTTGCAATGCTTTTATGAAGGAAAGGGACATATTTTCAAGGTCATTAACATGGTCCTTTTGAGTGCCTGAATCCCTAAACAAGCCATCTTTTTTCCTCTGTCTACAAGTTGAAAAAGTGGACACCATTTGCCATGATATATGACACACTCAGGTGTCATGGCAGAAGAACTATCAATCATGATAATGACCTACCAGACCTAATAGCTAATTTTGGTTTGAATAGGCCAAAATACCTCACCCTGTTTCCGAGCTGGAATCTGTCCTGGATCTTTTCATGACTCGTTTCAGAAACATTTGAGCCATTAGTCCAGATCTTGCTGAAGATGTTATCATCTGATTGTTTTAGCTTTGGCATACTGGGTGACCAACTTACTTGCCTTTTCATTCAACCCAAACTATCTTAAGTTCAGATTGGATGGTTTATTGATCATGTCACAAACAGGCATAGTAGTCAGGACCCAGTCACCATCAGTGAGCAGCCTGAGTGTCATCATGTGATGTGTTGTGTTGTGTGTTGTGATTTGGATTTTTAACATAGCTTTAACAATTTTTCAGTCATATCGCTACGATGTCTGCAATGTGGCAGTTTATAGTGATTTCTAGCACTGGGACATCATGCCACAGACATGTAGCATGATGTCCCACCCAGTCACATTATCCTAACACCGGGCCGACCAGTCCTAACACTAACCTCTTAATGCTGAGCGCCAAGCGAGGCAGCTGTTAGTACCATTTTTGTAAGTCTTTGGTATGGCTCGGCCGGGGATCGAACCCACGACCTCCCACATCCGAGGCGGACACTCTAACCACTAGGCCTCAAACACTGCTTGAAGTGCTCAGAGATAAACTGTGGCAAGTGCAAAAGAATCTTTCTTCCAATGAAAGCAAGAAATCAGGACATCATCTCAAAAGCCGCATCTTCTTGGCTTAAGTGGGTTACACCCTGACATCTCTTAAGGTCAGTCTCCTTATGAGAATTTCAGCTATAAAATTAAAGTGATCCCTGCAAGCCTGACATTCAAGCACTATGTTTTGATCTGAGACATCATAGAAGCTTTTAGTGAGCATACAGCATCCATCTTCTAAATTTTTCATCTTTGTGGATTTACCTTTCCATAGACAACCAGTAATTTTTGGATCCCAATGCTGTATCCCAAACAACCATTGTAGCCAAGTAAACACAGCCTCTTAGCTTCGCTGGATTTGCCAGTGAATTTAGATAGGAAGATGTCAATAATCCTAATAACTTGATAGAATGGTCACAGTTCATATGATCATATGCCGAGTTATTTTTAGTAAGAGAGCAGGTCATCATTCACATAGGAAACCAATCAATCTACCGATGAAAGAAAGAAGACAGGTCATCATCTACCAAGCCTCATCTTATTGGTTTAAGTGGATTATAAGAACAGCTTATGAGAATTTCAGCTAATTAAATTAGAGTAATCTATGCGAGCCTCGTGTTCGAACACAATGTTTTGATCCAAGACATTGCAGAAGTTGTTGGCAGGCATCCATCTTCTCAATATTTTTATCTCAGAGTACTTAACTTTGCAGAGACAACCTTTAATTGTTGGATCCCATGGCTGTAGCCCAAACAACAATTGGCCCCAATTAAACCAATACAGCCTCTTAGCTTTCCTGGATTTGCCAGTGAACTTAAGAGTACAAAATGTTTTAAAACTACAAAGCTAGAGTAAATTACTGTACAATATCTATTAGAGCATCCATAACCTTCTCCATCACATAAAAAACCCTGGAACTGCCCTCAAGCCCATGGTTGTTATTATATGGTAATAACTTGATAACGTCACAATTAAGAGATGCCACTGCTAACAGCTTTCCAAGCAATAGTTGCAGACAGTTCAGGCTACTGAAACCAAATGATGTCTTCAGTTTTGTTTCATTACAAAGTTGCTGGAGTAACAATAAAAAAAAATGTCATCATTCATTGATTGTTGAATCATTGATGAGTGTTATTCTCAAGACCAATCATCTTTGCACATTTACCACTCCGGTGGCCTAGTGGGTAGAGCATCCACCTCAGATGTGGGAGGTCGTGGGTTTGATCCCCAGCCGAGTCATACCAAAGACTTACAAAAATGGTACTAATAGCTGCCTCGCTTGGTGCTCAGCATTAAAATGTTAGTGTTAAGAATGTTTGGCCTGGTGATAATGTGACTGAGTGGGACATCATGCTACATGTCTGTGGCATGATGCTCCAGTGCTAGACATCGCTGTAAACTGTCACACTGCGGATATCATAGGTATATGAATGAAAAATTGCCAAAGCTACGTTAAAAATCCAAATCACAAACACACACATGCACTTTGCACATTTAGATGTATTGCCTTAGAGTTCTAGTGATTAGAGCATCCGCTTTGGAAAGCAGGAAGTCGTGGGTTGATCCCCGGCCAAGTCATACCAAAGACTTACAAAAATGCTACTAACAGCTACCTCACTTGGTGCTCAGCATTAAGAGGTTAGTGTTAGGACTGGTTGGCCTGGTGTCAGGATAATGTTACTGGGTGGGACATCATGCTACGTGTTCGCAGCATGATGCCCCAGTGCTGGACATCACTGTAAACTGCCACAATGCAGACATCATAATGATATGACTGAAAAATTTATAAAGCTACGTTAAAAATCCTAATCACACACACATTTAGATGGATGTACATCTGCCAAAAACATAACCACTTTTGAAAGAATCACTATAATTATTTCTGAGTCTCCTACAGAGAGTGGAAGTAATTTTACTTGCATTAGAAAGAGATGGCAATGTTCTGAATGGTACATATCATTAGGAAGGGGTTCAGTAGGTTGTTTTCTATAAATCTCACATTGCCCTAATTAAATTGTTTTGAACGATATATTAAAAAGTTTGAAAAGAATGCCTGAATAAAAAGGCACTTTGTAATGAATAAAAAACCATATAATTCCTTTGTTCTGAGTCAGGGTTAACAAAACTTATTTGATACAGCATAGAACTTACATCTGAGTCCAGTGGTCTACTCCTTTGTTGTATCATACTCATGGTGGAGGGTTGATGCTGATTGTGTTGTGTCCTTGCTTTGATGTATGTTGTATCATGCACCTCCTGTGCTTTATGGATACAAATTTTTGTTATATGTACAACTCAGAATCTTTGTTACATGTGTTGCAGCTTGAGGATTGATGTTATATTCATAATCATCAAGTGTAAGTCCTCAGTTAAGACCTTTTAATACATATTTTTTTTACATGTTTAAATTCTGTTACAAATTCAACTCTTTCAAATTGTAGCCAAGTCAAGGGGCATATATACATTACAAAGCATTAGAACTTTCAGCCCTAATATTCCGGAATCATTTTGACAGTGGTGTGATTAGAAATAATTTGGGTCTGCCAGTGATTCAGACAAATAATAATATTCTATGGAAAAGATGGCATGACTCTAGAATGAGCAGTGGTAATTTTCTTCAACATAATTATATAAACCAGTTGTTATGGAGTAGTTTACTCAGTGTATTTTGAATGAATTTTATTGGAATAGCAATGTTCACAAATTATTTTTAATGGAAATTCATGTTACTTATTATGAGATTAAACACGTTGTACCGGCATACAGTTATCACAAATCACTTGTTACATTTGGTAGAATTAAGATTTTGTCAGTGAAGGACCTGTTTGAGAATAGGTATACAGCTTAATGCAATATTTTACTTTGTGCAGCTGACATCCACTTCAGACAGCAGAGGTACAGATCTGCACAATGGCATAAAAAGATGTCTTCTTTTCAGTCCACATATGATTTCAAGAGAAAAGCTCAGACATTTATTATTTTGCACATCAAGGGATGTCATTTCTGGGTCTAGTGCAACTTGTTTATTTTTCCTTTCAGACAACGACAAAATCAGGTACCTGGGAGGTTATCAGAAAAAAGTTGAACAGCAATTGCTCTTTGAGAATTCCTTCACCAGTCTTCGAGGTGAAATGATCTCACCACCACCTCTCGGCACACAGTTGCCTCCAAAATTCCCAAAGCGAATTAGAAGCCCTGTCAATCGCATCCAAGTGTCACCTCACCCACTCTCCCTTAATTGAGGAGGCCAGCAGCCAGCTGGTTTATTGACAACGAAAACATGACCAGAAATACATCAGTGCTTATAGATTATAAAGGCATTTTCCTTTTGAGAAGAATTTTATCTCTTTAATGCTATTTCTTTCTTCTTGAATAACATAATGAAAATTAATATGTAAATGGTAATGTTTGTTTACTTCATTTAAATTAATTGTATAAACATATGATCTAACTCTTAGATTTGTTTCTTTTGCCAGTAACTCAAAATTCAAACTGTTTTTGTACTTTTTATATAACAAATTGTCAGCCATGTTTATTGTATAAGAAAATTAGAGTGCAGTGCAGTGTAAAAATACCACTGAAGTGCCAGAATTGTTTTTCTATTATTATTTGTGTGATTATGCCTAGTTTCTTATTTACTTAGTATTTTTTCATTGTGCCTGTGATATGAATAACCTGTGTGCCAACATTGTTATATTTTTCTTTGTGAGTGCTAATAGTCTTTATTATCCAATCATTTTGGACATTGTTGACATAAGATTTTAAAAAAAAAAACATTAAAATTGGACTTTGATGATCTTTTAGGAAAGAATTCAGATTTCATTAACAGTGATTAAAAGGTGATTTACAAATTGCAGAAAAGAGATTTAAATTGTTTTTATTAGAAATTAATATTAATGTTAAAATCTCTAAATTTATAACAGTCTACTTTAATCTTTTCTCTATTTTTTTATCCAGAATTATTGTTGAACTTGCCATTGTTCTTTTATGTTGTAAACTTTTGTTCTTCACAAAAAGGTAATCTTATTAATTTTTTTCATTTCTTCCAATGGATTCAAAGAGGTTTTAGGACTTTTTCATTTCAGTTAGATTTTTAAAAATTGTCTTTGAACTAAATATGACTTTTTGAATACTTCCATTTCCCATTGATGCATTGGTATTGTTTTGTCCATGGTCCCCAAAATCTTGAGTCCAGTCAACTACTTGCCTATTATTTTTTAGAATCCAAGAGAAGTGACCTATGCTAGGATATATTTAGAGTCACAAGTATGGAGTTGTACAGGGTTCTGCCCCATGCAGAAAAAGATAAAAACATTTTAAAAATCTAATTTATAATACAGGATGCATACATTTCAGTAGAACAATAGTGACAGAAATAAAAAAAATAACAGAAGTCATGGATTATCATGAATGATTTTTAATTTTAATTGAAGAAAAATGTGAATTAGCAATTTAACGATTAACAGTTTTAGTTGATAATTTCATGATATAATTATATTGATAAGATTAGTTTGTAAAATACCAATGAATTACTATGACAAGAAAAGAGGTTTGTAATTAGGAAGTCTCAGTTCTGATCTCAAACAAATTAAAACCTTAATCTGTGACAGAAATAGAGATAAATACCTATATTTGAGAAGTTTTTAGAGATTTAATTCAAATAAAAATTAATTCAAAATTGTTAAACAAGTAAATATTTCTGTTTGGTACTTTAGAATGCTAAACTTTCGGGTGCACAGAACATTTTTTAGAGGTCAGCTCAAAAGATCTAACCAGCTGGGAAAGACTTGGAGCTGTCCACACAAAAAATGAATGCCTCTTTGCTTTCAGTTAAAGTTGTCTGATGTACACCAATAAAGGTATCTATGTTTAAGACTTTATTTACATATTCTGCACAAGACAAGGATTCTGTTTTGTGATAAACATTTCTTGTAAACATCATGTCTGACTTTATAAATGTATTTGCAGGGGTTATTACTAAAACCCTTATCACCTCTAAGTTGATTTGTTTGGGTAAATAGAATTTGACTGTTTCTTGTATTGTTATACTAAAATGCTGATATATTTTTTCCTTGACGTTATTACATGATGTGTGCTGTTCACTATTTTGAAAACATTTCACATATTCGATGCTATAACTCACAAGATTGTTTTAATTTTTACATTTGTATTTTTAGTTTTTAATAAAGGAAAAAAATAACCCAATTATGCATTCCTCTTTAAACATTTTAAAATTAAATTACTAAGAGAAAAGAATACCATGGCCTTGAAAAAAAAGTCCAGAAGGATCAAATTCAAATGCTGGAAATAGATCCCATCTTTCTGGCCATTAGTCCAATGCATTATCCTCAGTGCCATTGCATTTCAAATGATGACTAGTGGCAGTGCCCCAAGAGGACAAGGACAGACCCAGTAATCTAGGCAGACATCATAGGTTAACTCACTTGCAATGGCAAGTATATATATATATATATATATATATATATATATATATATATATATATATATATATGGTTGTGATTGGTCACCGACACATAGAGAAGGATACTAAGTTGTATCCAAAAGTGAATCTCAGTGTTTTACATTTTTTTAAGGTTCTTTATTGACAAAAGATGTAAAATTGAATGAATGATGAAACAGACATTTTGACGCCCGTCACTGGAAATTAAATTTCCATGTTTTATCAGTGACCATCACATCAGCGGTTAATTGTGTGAAATATTGGTATGAACAGTAGAGTGCTACCCGCAAGTGCAAACTTATTGGTGCATTCAGTCAACATAAAAATGAGATTTTCGAAATTGAACAAATTCTTTTATTGAGTGATAATTGTCAAAGTCATCACAATAAAACTCAGATGTGCTTGTTAAAAAGACAGTGTGTAGATTGCAAAAAAGAGCAGCGTAAGTAAACAGAAAACAATGTCGGTAATTATTGCATGAAGTAAGATTCCAGCAGTTGAGCAAATTAAACTTATGTTTTATTGCAAACCCATTTTTTATCTATCCTAATAACTAAGTCTGGTTTTGTAAATGTGAGCCTGATTTTTCGAAATCTTTATGACTTTATAAATGTTGTTAAATCTAAAATCTTTTATTTTTTTGGTGTTTAATTTAATTACATCTAAATTTTATATTATGGCGTGGCAGGATTATGCCATCACTTGGGGTGGGGTGGGGGCTTTCATTATTTATTTAAATTATGATAAAAGTCCCACCCAGGCTTGATTTTGGTTAGAAGTTAAATTAGTGAAAGATAGATGTAAAGCTCCAAGCCCCCAGTCAGCAATGCCGATGGTTAAATGAATGAATATACAAAAAAGTGAAATTCAACTAATAACAATTTAATGACAATTCAATAATCAAATGATTAAAATTTCCTAAGTACTCTCCTTCCGCTCGACCCTGTGATAGCCTATTGCATCATTTAATCTTTAGTGTGAGATAGCTTTCCAGCTGTCCTTGTATTCTACTCATCTGTGTATTCTTCTCTCCTATTCATCCATTTCCTTCTCTTCCTCCAGACTTTCTCCAAATTCCTTCTCCTCCTCGACTTCTCTATACTTCTTCTTTTCCAATTTCTCCTCCTTTTCCTTCTCCTCGACTCTCTACCGACTAGACTTGTCGACTCTGACTGCTCTGCGAGTCTTACTTACGTCTCCCCGCTTAGAAACTCGGGACTCACTGAACCCGAAGTTATGTACCCCAAAAGCTTCCTGTGAAAACACAAGGACGGCAAAATATTTTCCTAAGCTCTCTCATCTCACACTACACCCAGCCCATCATCAGATAACGGCTATTAAATTTCTTCGGTCACGCATTCATTCACATCGAAATACTCATACGTTCTTGTATGGTAAAACAATGTTGTAATAAAAGCACGGTATCAATTACTTTTCATACATACATCAATAAATTGCATCACGTCAGTGCATATTCCTAATTCCATTATACTATATAATATCACAACAATCAGACGCATTTCTTTACAACTCATAAAAAGTTCACAGTTTCAAATACCCATGCTCTGATATATCCATATTAACTAAGCTTGCCCACTTCAACTATTTTCCAAATTCACAATTCAAGCATGTTTAAAATGAAACATATCACATGAATAAATGCAACAGTTTGCGAATGACAAAATTTAATTCTGACCGCAATCTATATAATTCTTTACGTACAATTTTCACAGGAGAATAAAGTTTTTTGCTAGTTTGTTTAGTTAGATGATAGTGGTGTGCGTACGAGTGTACATGTGCCACTGGTTTATGTCTGCAAAGAGGACTATTCCTGGGGGAAGGAATTAGTGCCTCATCCCCCAGGCATTTATGTGCTCAAAGAGCACTGTTAATTTAGCCATCAGGTCGTGGGACTAAGTCCGGGAGAGGTAAGGAAGGAAAGGTACCCGGCAGCAGGCGCAAAGACACAGAGTCCCGAAACACCACCCTGTACTTGAAATTTTCGTCCATTTATTTTAATGGACAGTAAAAAATACCAATAGTGTGTCAGTCCCCTGTGCATTGTTGTTGTTCTTGGGTTTAACGCCATTTTTCAGCACAGGATGGGCTATGTATGGCGGCCAGTATTAATGGTGGAGGAAGAACCCAGGAAAACCCGGGGAAGAACCATTGACCCACGAGAAGCTACTGGCAAGCGTTCTCACATACCCACATTGGCCGAATCCTTGACTCGAACCCACGCAGACAGAGGTGAGATGGCAGTGATCCGTAACGGAGAGCGCTTTAAACCACTCGGCCACTCGGGGCCCCACCTGTGAAATTAGATGAAATCAATCAAGTTTTTTAAAAGAGAGAGAGAGATGTCTAAGGTCCACTGCATGAGTGTACATGGTTTGTTTACAAATTAGTTCCTAATGCACTATGCTATTTTTAGGCAAACGTTTCGAGACCGTTGTGTGCAATATGAAGGTGTTCAGTATCGTAGAATACTGCACAATTCTGACAATGTAAAGTTAACAGAGAGAAAAAAAAGAGTATAAAATAAAATCTAATACGCACCGTGTATAACGGAATATGCGCCATGTATAGTGTAAAATGCACACGTAGACTAGAATATGCACCCCGCATGATGGCTTATGCACATGACGTATGACATAAACACAACGTATAATGGAATATGTACCACGCATGATGGCTTATGCACACGAAGTATGACATAAACACAACGTACAATGGAATATGTACCACGCATAATGGAATATGCACCAAGTACAATGAAATAGGTGTAATGGATAATGGAATATCACCACGTATAATGAAAAAGCACCATGTAAAAGGGAAAATACAGCACGTATACTGGAATGTTCAACACGTATAATGAAATAAGCACCACGTATAATGGAAAGTCAACAGATTTGTAGGAATGTATTAGGGAAGGTTTCATAAAGAAAGAACGTATAGTTGCCATCTATTTCGATTTGAAGAAAGCTTATTACGTTCCATGGAAGCACGTCATAATGAATGACCTATTAAACGTAGGTCTAAGGAGCCACACGCCTGCTTTATCTCTGAGTTATAAAGATATAGATTTTAAAGTTACGGTTGGCAATACTCTTTCTGAACGATATCATCAAAAGATAGGTATACCCTAGGCAGCATCTTGTCCTATCCAACATCGTGAATTACTTGATCCAGGAACATATCTCCTCAAGAGTAAATTCAAAGAAATCAGGGCATCATATAGCGACATGTCCCTGTATACAGATGGTTTAAACGTCGGAACTACCATAGCCAAAACCCACGATACCAGAAAGCACGGCCATATTTTCAAAGCTTTCTGACGAAGTTGTAACTTTAAAGAACAAATTACGTTTTCTTTTCGGATTCCTTTTCCACCTCTAAAGCCTTGCAATATCTCAAATCTGCAACCCGTTAACATCCATGATATTAAAGAAGCATGATGTATTCAATGTGGGAAACTTATTCTATATTGATGTCTGGGTAATACAAGGGTAGCTAATAGCAGCCAAAGCTATTATGCAGTCAACAGTCTCAGACTGGAAGATTGAATACACTAACTACAAATAGTATATCAATCAACGTTATCATCATAATTGACAATATATGAGGAATAAAAACAAATTAAAGAATATAAAATCTACCACTGGAGGGATGGGGGTGGACAGCCATCGTATAGAGCTAATTGGTAAGATGCGATGGTATTGTATCAATCGCTGATCGAACTC
The DNA here is from genome assembly GCA_028554795.2 of Sinohyriopsis cumingii. NCBI lineage: Eukaryota > Metazoa > Mollusca > Bivalvia > Unionida > Unionidae > Sinohyriopsis > Sinohyriopsis cumingii. Next base: position 43,859,656 of record CM068831.1, on the reverse strand, counting down.
ATATATACCTAACACTTGCAAACCTCCTGAAGGGTTAACCTCTTGCGGTGTGCATATCATGCCAGTGTCTACTGACAGTAGAACACATTCTTGTTGAGTGTGTCATCCTGTAAGATATATTTTTTTCTGATATGCAATCAATGAAGAACCTTTAGGTTAATGTACCAAATGAAAGCTTATTTGAAACTTAGAGGAAACTCTTTTTTTATAACGAATTTTCTCTTAATCTTTTAAATGATTTCACATGTGTTACACTTAACTTCTATTTTATATACCTTTTGCAAAAAATATTAAATATTAACCATTATATTTAATATGTTATATTTTAATCCTTCGTATTACATTTTTGGAATGATTTATCTTCCAAATGACGTTGCAATTATTCATTTGTACACTTTTTAAAATTGGCACTGTATATTCTGTATTGTGCTGATGTGCCTTAAAGCGCTACTACACCAAATATCATGACATGGAACTATTTTCACGAAAAATTCTGACAGCACTACAAATGTAGGGGTTCCGGAATTTGAATGCTAGCTCACAATGCATGCGCGCGGCCATGCTGACTTAATGAGGTTATACAAGAAACTGGAAGAGCCTTCAGACTGGGTATATAATTGATTTACTTATTGCACCCAGACTTTAATTTGTGCCAAATGTTATGATGGTGTCACCTTCTTAAACGTATCTTCTCAATATTATCCAAACTTTTAAATATATCAGAGACCACTCCGGTGGTCTAGTGGTTAGAGCGTCCGCCTCGGATGCGGGAGGTCGTGGGTTCGATCCCCGGCCGGGTCATACCAAAGACTTACAAAAATGGTACTAATAGCTGCCTCGCTTGACGCTCAGCATTAAGAGGTTAGTGTTAGGACTGGTCGGCCCGGTGTCAGCATAATGTGACTGGGTGGGACATCGTGCTACATGTCAGCGGCATGATGCCCCAGTGCTAGACATCACTATAAACTGCCACATAGCAGACATCGTAGCGATATGACTGAAAAATTGTTAAAGCTACGTTAAAAATCCAAATCACATCACATCACATCACAAAGATATCAGATAATTTGGGTTCATTACATGCTAACTTTGCCGAAGTATAACTCACTTCCTAAATAACGGTCAAAGGGCTAAGCACAAAGAGATAATAATGTGTTAAAAATCGTAATCATTGATGGAATCTTTAGCTAAAGCTATATGCATTTCACATTACGTCACAAATATGATCTGGCCATTCTTAACACCTTATTTTGAATCTTTCTGTCATTCTGATATAATTATTTTGCCTAATCTAATGTCAATAGAGCAGGCCCAAATGGTCATTTTACATCTTTATCCACTGAAAGTTTGGTGTACTTACCTATCCATCTTTTTATTTTTCTTCATTGGCATCCAGAGTAGATCTTTATTATTTTGTGCAATCAGCGAGATGTTTTCATAACCTGAAACGGTTCACTATAGTCCCCACAAATCAGACAAGTGTCTAACGCTACCCCGAAATTTGTCTCATTGATGATGTTCCTAAGTGAGTAGGTTTTGACCACTTTAAACTGAGTGTGATTTAAGGTATTGATGATGATGATACAGAATACCAGAAAACCAGGCTAGTGGGAAAAACTTTGAACGTTTGCAAATCGAGTTGTGTTATATTTTTTAGTTGTTGTTTGTTTGTTCTTTTTTTCGTTGTTGTTTATTATTATACGAAGCACTTCTGGTTTAATTTCATCCAACATTAAAACTGAATTTAACGGCAGATGTCGCCCCATTTCTTTAAGTGTACAACTTGTTTAGTTTCACTACGAAGTTTGATCGACATAGATGTTATAGTTTTAATTTTAATTAAAAGAAATTAAGTTCTTAGAAAGTTATTTATTGTTTGTAGGTGAACGTTGATTTGGACACCACGAGTTAAGTGAAGATCAAGAATTCAATGACATCAGCCTTTCCTGGTCTTGTTTTAAACCAGCTACAGTAAATTAGAGAATATAACGTGGGTTATCCAAGTTTTATCCCTATTATGCACCCCGACCCCATTTGCGGTGTATATGCCTGTGTGCTGCATAATTTGATGTTTATTCATATTAGCACGTTGTAGTAATATTTTAAAAAAACTCCTTTCATATTTCAGACAATGCAGAAGTTCGACTTAGTAAACGAATTTAATCTTCATTACATAGTTATTTTTCACATTTCAGCTACATTTTTTGGAGTTTAAAGATGATATGATAACAATGATATAATAACAAGACAAGACCAATATAATAAAATCATCATCTTGAATTTAATATTTTACTAATTTGTGAACAGCGGCAATGTTATTTGTATACTTAAATCTTAAACTTCAATAGATGGGTCTGTCGCAGTCGGATTCAGAGCTTCCGTAGACAAGTGGACTTCCGGAAGATTTTCACATTTCCGGAATCGATTGCGAATAGTAGCCGGTATTATTATTTTTTATTTTGCAATCAGAAGGTGTGTAGTTCATACCTCCAGCGATTATTTACGGGTAGGCGACTATGATATTGATTTTGAATTACCAGCAACGGATAGATCCTGCATTTAACCAAGAGAGCACGTGCCGTCCCCTCATCATGGAATATTTGAGACGGCTCAGGGTGAGAAAATTAAATGTGACTTGACCCAGATTAGTTGAAACAGCTCTGCTGCTATTCAATATAAAATAGAAAGAATGATTCACCATACCCTAGTATTTTATGCTATGTTTATAATGAAAAAAAGCCAACACAGAGTGTGGTCGTTTATTATTCTTTGGGAAAACCTGTGAGTTATATACATCTGCAGGTAATCTATTTTTTTGTACACAGAATAGAAAAACTAAGGGTAATACTTGAGTGCGTGTTTTACTTGGATGCATATTATAGTCTCTAATTTATGATACTTAAGTTGACACTAAATACCTGCATGTCATTTTATATATAAAATTTTTACACGGTTTTTCACCTTGTGGCTCAAGAGGGTCTATGTTCCCTTTTTATATCATTACCTAGAAACAAAAGTATTTAGTTTCATAACGTTTACTGTAGTCTTGCTATATACGGAACAGAGATTTTAAATTTCTATGCTGTTTTGTATATTTATAAATCTCTATATCTGTATGTTAAGCTATCTACCTATCTATTTATTATCTATTTACGTACATATATATCCATCTAAATAGATACCTACTAAGTTCGAGCCTATCTACCTGCTTTTCACCTGTCTATCAGTCTGTCAGTTAGCTGATATTTTTGTCTGTCTGATTCTTGTCATGTCTACATGAATATTGGTTCAACTGCATGCCTTTATTTTAAGGCTTTACGAGAGATAACATTTACCTGATAAGTTAAAAACAGCATGTAATAAGAGGAGCCAAATCGACCCTCAACCTTTATTTGCTTCCCTGAAATTCAGTCGTCATAATCCGTACTGCAGTTTATTACGAGATCTAATTCTTTATTCAAAACTTCCATTATTTAGCCTACATATACAATTGTGCATTGATAAAAGAAGTATACGAAGAATGCAAGACAATACATGCTTGGATTTTAAGTTTCGCAGGAAGTCAGATGGCTGAAGAAACTATACCCAGAACAAATGCAGCAATATTAGAAAATATGACATAATACAAAATGACAAAAGGTCAAAATTCTACATACATTATTTGGTTCAATCAATCCAAATGTTCTTGTAAGAATGGTGTTGATTATGTAACGTTTCAATGCCAACGAACACAATTCATGAGGACAATTGATTGTGACGAAGAAGACACTTTGTCCCAAACAATTAGTTAGCTCGCTTCCCTTTCCCACTTCTGTATCACTCCCACTGTAAGTTTTGATTTGATAACAAAGTGCATACTGTATTAAATTTATCAAGATCATTGCCCACTGTAGAATAAGGTAGAGCAATGCAACACTGTTAGAAAAATAGGACACGGCACAAAAAGTTAAAGCTTACAGACAGGTGTTATGTTCATTTACTCCCAAAGATATAAGATATTGGCCAAAAAGTAAATTCTACAAAAAACGTTAAGACACAGTTTAGTATAAACACCTAGTTTTAAAAGTGCACAGTTGTGGTGGCATTCAACCGCTGGTCGGGTACATAAATTTCAGCCATTTATATGTATTAGGTTGATTCGCCCTCTCGTGTTCTTCCTTACTTCCCTTCTGCAGTCTCATGTGTTTAGAATATTCCTGATGGGCCATCCTGAATGCCGTAGAAGTGAACTAATTGGCGCAGTCTCATTGCCGTTGGATGCCCCTCATAAGGCATTTCACTTGAGGAGGTATCAGACTTTTAAAAGTGTACGATTGATGTAGAATTTTTTTTGCTTTGTGTGTTACTGAATTTATCTTTGTTTTTGCCTTTGATTGTGTTCCTTTTCCGGGTTTTGTGACCCCTTTACCTTTTATATTTGTTTCATGGTACATATTTACTTTCACTGAATTCTGCAAGGTTTTTATCTTTACCACTTTTGCTACCAAGATTTGTCTTGGTACCATATAGCCAGGATTGGGCTGACGTGTTGTTAAACCTTTTACATACATACATACATACATACATACATACATACATACATACATACATACATAATTTTTACCGTTTGTTAACTTTTACTTCATGATTATATGTTATGTATAATTGTATTTTGGACTTTACCTTGTCCAAAATCAAATTCATTTATTTCGTAAACAAAATAATACATAGTTCATATTTCTCTGTGAGTGGCCATCTTTTTACTACTCATTCTCTTTATTCTAACAAGGGTGACAAACGAAAATAACTCAATGTCGAACAAAAACAAGATCCTGATATTTCCCGAGTATTCCAATAGGCTATTAACGAAACTGAAGCCACACAAATACATGTTTGTTATTTTGAGGGAACGGGGATCACCTTAGGTGCCCACTGTTGTTCCTATGTCATATCGTCAGGAAGGTCTTCGTCTGCAGATTGAAACTACATCGGCTGGTTATTTAAGGGTCAATAAGACTTATCACAAGATCTTAAGTCATTTCTATTGGTCGAAAAGTAAAAGTGATGTTTTTAAATATTTTAGATGTTGTCACACTTGTCCAAAACTTTGTAAAACCCAATCAGAAGATACCTAAGGCTCATTTACAACCTATGCATGCATCTGACGAACCATTTAGTAGAATAATAGTAGACTGTGTCAGATCTTTACCTAAAACCAAGTTAAAGCTGAAATTAAGGTAAGAGAAATACGAGGTAAAGGAGATTTCAGCTTGGTGATAAAGTTCTGTCTCTCTTGCTCATACCTCAAAGTCTTCTTCAGTATAAGTATTATGATCCTTATGAGGTTAGAAACAAAGTACGTGATTTACATTACTTCATTAATACTCTTAGGATGTTAAATTTGTTAAAGGAGTATGTTGATTGAGATAACCGTGTTAATCATGCAGTCATTTTAGTTGTACTTGTCTCACAATGAAAGTATTTAAATGATGGAATGCAGTCGGACTGTACTGCCATTGATGTAACTAATCCTCGGAATTCAGAAATATTGAATATTCTGGACCAAAATATTTCACATCTGGAGTCACAAGAAAATAGTGAACTAAACTAGCTGTTATTTGAGTATGAGCACTTACTTCCAGATGGTCCAACACGAACAAATACAATCTACCATGACGTTGAAATAGTTGATTTCAAACGTGTGAAACAGCATCTTTACATGATGAAGCCTCTCTAAGAGGGATGTTTGAAACGAGAAATTCAGTATATTTTGGAGAATAATTTCATAGAATCAAGCAAAAGTGATTAGAATTCACTATGTATTCCTTTGCCGTAACCGGATAATACTTTCCGCATTTACAAAGAGTACAGAAGTGGACAGTGTGACCAAAACATATTAATTTCCATTGCAAAGAACCGATGACTTCTTTGACAAATTGAGAATATAAAATATGTCACCAAATTTGATATTTCGAAAGAATTCTGGCAAATTTGGAAAGTGCAAAGGAGATTTTGGCATTCATAACCCCAGATGGACTATAAATGAGCGCCGTTTGGAATTAAACGTTCACGTTATTCTTTCCAACGGTTAATGAACATGATTACATCTGGTCTAGATATTGTGACGCTTACATCGATGATGTCCTAATCTACAACAACAATTCGAAGATCACTTGGAAACGGTTCCAAAATTCTTTGACTCGGTTATGCATATCTGACAATAACTTTTAAGTAAAAGTGTTTCTGCCGTGTGTGTGTTACTTTTCTTGGACGTAATGTGTGACAAGAACAATATAACTCTATAGAAGTTATGGTCAAAGCTATCTCTCAAATTCTTTGCGTATCAGTAAAAAGTAACTGGTGCGATTTTTTGGGTATGGCTGGATACATTCTGAAGTTTTGCTTAAAAGTTTTACATAAATGATGAACCCTTGAGGAATTTATTGAGCAAGAAAACAAAGTCTTAGTTGGTCTGAAAAATGTCAGGAAGATTTGATAAGTTAAAAGTCTTTATTAGGAGTGCAACAGTACATTCGTGTCACCAACTGACTTAAAATTATTCACTTGTTTTATTTACGTAGTCAATAAGTTTAGATTTGCAATATAATAAAGACACTAAAATATATTATCTGAATTCGACAGCGGTAAAAAAGAAGCGTTATCCGAAGTAGACAGTAGAATACAAACTCATGTAAGCAGTATGACCATGATGGTGGTGTAATGGTTCTCACCAGGCGAGAAGCTCGTGCACTTTATGATACCTGCAAAAGGGTCTGTATAAAGCGACCATATGCAATGCAAAACCTTGGCAATCACACGCACAGTTACTTCAGAAAACCTGTACACTTAGAACGACCAAACTGAGGTATGAAAATTCTTTATTTTTTTTAACATTTGAATAACATTGGGAATAATGTTGTAACTGCGTACAGTTGAAAATTGTACTTTTCGGAGGTAAAGCTTTTTCTTTATTTCGTTTCTTCTTCTTTGTTTATATATAATAGGACTTGTTTCGATGATCTCTATTTTAATCATTACTACTCATTCTAGTAGATTGTTCTGCACTACTTTCGTATTTATTATGCATAAATCATTGTTTATACCGTACAGACTATTATGTATATCAAATATATTGATAAACATTATAGTTTATCAAATATATTGTGATGCATGTATCCCCGTTCAAGTGGCGCCCCACATCAGTACTCAGCCAAGGTTGTGGAAACAAATGATCCTACTTGCAAACCGAATTCAGCCGTGAATCCCGGTTACGTGCCACTAACAAGAGCAGCCCCCTACGTGTCATTGTCCGCTGACTTTCAAGCCATCGGACTGGCTTAAGAGTTTTACAACTAACGTCGAGGGTCTCTCAGTAGCCAAACGAACCGTCATCAGCACTATAGCTCACTATCATAATGTTGACATAATATGTCTGCAGGAGACTTACGTAGCAGACCAGGTAGCAGGACTACACACCATTGGAGGCTTTGACCTTATTTCATCAACACCTGATTTCCAATTCGGCCGTGCTAGTTATGCACGCTTCGACATTACTGATGCATCTCCAGTTTCCTGTACCAGTTTCTGAGATGTGGCCCAGGTTGAAAGGTACAAGATTGCTGATGTCTACAAACCGCCTTGTGCTCAATGGGACAACAGTATGCTTCCGAATCTCGAACGCCCAGACGTCTATATTGGCGACTTCAACTGTCATTCCCCTGACTGGGTTACTCACACTCCGATGAAGACGGGAAACACTTGGTAGAGTGGGAAATGAACAATGACCTCCTTCTCACCCACGACTCCATGCAACGTGGGACATTTCATTCTGCAAGGGGCAAAAGGACTACTCACCAGACCTCGAATGGGTCAGCTCTATTGGTGACCATCCACAGCCAGTAAGCCAAACTGTTCTAGACGACTTCCCACACAGTCAGCAAAGACCATTTCTTATCCATATTGGACTGCAGCTGCCGGCTGTACACAACTCTTCACAGCGGCGCTGAAACTTTCTCAAAGCAGATCGGACGAAGTACACTGACATATAGGAGCGTAGCATAGTCACCATACCATCTCGCTGGATCACAATCATGGAATCCAACCACCACTTCCAAAGAGCCATGTTTTAAGGTACTGATTCTCCAACAAACTGATCCTGACTTGGAGAATATCATAAATAATGAGCAGGCAGTCTTCAAGCATGGCCGTAGTGCTTGCGATCAAGCCCTTGCCCTGACAACATTTGTTGAAACGGTTTTCAGAGGAACCTTAACTGGAGTTGTTTTTTCTCGGTCTAACAGCGGCATATGATGCGATCTGGCATGCGCGGCTGCGGTTGAAAATGTCCAGAGTATTTCCGCGCTGTATAGTGGAGACTACTGTACTGTTCCTTCGCTTCAGATTGCACATCAGAGACAGCTTCAAATCCAGCCGCCAGACTAATGGACTCCCAAAAGGGTCTGTTCTTTCGCCAAGTTTGTTCAATGTCTATATCAATGACTTACCTGTAACACACAATTGCAAGTTCATGCATGTAGATGGCATTGCACTCGGGGCCCAAAGTCGCTCATTTGCTGAGCTCGAGGGGGTACTGAACAAGGACCCGGAGGATATGACGGACTTCTTTTTAAAATGGCGCACACAGCCAAGTGCAACAAAGAGTCTCCAGCGTCTTCCACCTTAACAATGCAAATACGAACCGTGAGCTTTGCATCATTCCCAATGGGCAGGAAATAAAATACGAGCCGACACCAACATACCTTTGTGTGACTCTGGACAGATCACTGACATTCTACAACCACCTTTAGAAAACTTAGCAATACTTAGCACTTGAAAACACCTACTTTGCAAACTGGCTGGCTCAACAGGGGTGTAAATACTCAGATACTCAAGACATCAGCGCTGGCCCTCTGTTATTATACAGCCGAGTATTGCGCTCCTGTCAGGGCACAATCATCACACACTAAGTTAATTGATGTCCAGCTCAACACAACAATGCACATAATCTCTGGAACACTACGTCGTACTCCTTTACTCCTCTACATCTGCATTGCAAGGCAGCAGTCACAAAATTGTTTGCTAAGGTCTATGCCAGTGAAAAACTTCCCCTGTACATGGGCATCACCTCACATTCAGCAGTCCGCTTGACTTTGATACGCACAGTCTGGTTAGGTCCGTTGACCGAGGATATGACAGCTATTTAAACATTTAGTGTCGAATGGTCTTCAACAGATGTTGTAAAACACTTCCTCATAGTTGAGCCATCCGTCTGCTCTCCTGTCTTCAACCTTCCACGTCATCTGTGGACCACAATTAACCGCTTTCGGACAGGGCAGGGTCGTTGAACAGTCAACTTTGTCCGATGGGGCCAGGCCACCAACTCTTCCTGTTGCTGTGGAGCTCTTCCGACCATGTCGCACACTGTGAACAACTTTCCACATACAAAGTTACCTGGTGGACTGCAGGCTCTGCACCTTGCTGATGATGACGTTGTAAAATTGCACACGCTAATAATAATAATCAAATATATTGATTGTAATTCATATTCAGGTATGCAACGATAGTACGTTGAATGTGCTGTGCTTTTATTTACTTGTATGCATCAGTTGCAACGTATTTTAATTTTCATTGCCTTGCATTCATAAAATGTTAGGTTTGCTTTCATTTAGTGTAGATAGAGAAAAGAAAGTAGTTGAAAAATTGGTTTAAAGAGAGAACTTGAATAAAACAGAGCAAAAATGCACTATATGTAACAGTCAATCGTTGTAATGTATACATTAACCTTATACTATGACTCAAAACGACTTTTCGTTTTGTATCGGCTTCCAACCCTGGAGAGATACGGCCGTGTTAAAACTGCTAACGGTAGGTTATTATAGCCAGGGAATCCTGCCACAAGGATGGACAAACTCGGAACGTCCTAGAAAAGTCGGGATAAGGGAACCACAGTCGCATGAGTCACTTAGTTAAGGCTAGTTTGAGAGACTGCAAAAGGGGGTTTTGCTAGCCAGGGAATTCTGCCACAAGGTGGTCAATACCGATGCATCCTAAGAACGTCGGGACATGGGAGCCCCATTCACAAGAGGTACCTTAATAAATCTCTACACAGCGGAGAAGCCACTAGAGTGCGCACCTACACAATAAATCCATTGGATGGCGTACCTATGCATTGAAGAGCCATTGGATGGCGTATATACTCTGTGAATACTGATTCAGTGCAGAAGTATCGATGAACATAAAGTGCTCTTAAGAACTGTAATAGTCAATATTCAAGAACGGTTTAATGGGTTTTATTTTTACTATTGTGCTTTTTTTCATCATAATTATCTAATTAAATCATCTTATTTTTGTGCGTGTTGTCCCTGTCGTCATAAGTAGCATTCCGCAATCAATTGGTCCATTTTATGACATTTCAGTTCCAAATTTCACTCATTTAAATTGCTTGTTGATGTTTGTAATGTTGAGTTTGGGGTATTCATTCAAGAAGACAAAAATGGTGTCTATCAACCAGTGTGCTATTTTTATAAGAAATTATGGAGGCACCAGATAAATTATTCCACAACTGAGAAAAAATGTGTGGCTTTGATGTTGGCTTTGCAATACTTTGAATTGTAATTCTCATACTTTTAGTATTTGTCTTAAGTCATTCGGCATCGGCACGCATTTGGGTTGAGCGATATCCTGTGATAGCGAATCACTGTAATTACTGTACTGGGAAGTCTCTCGTTTCACTGACGAATGATCTTAATCTGTTTTTAAGCCAAGGTTTTTGCTTAGCATCGAACTTACACTAAAAGAAAAATGGTTTCAAACATATTTCTTGAAGTCACCTGGAGTTTATTCGTTTCGAGGAATATATTTTTTAAAGTATATTTCCCCGTGTGTTATAAACTGACTTATTAATTGATGGGATGCATTTTCTTCGATTAATATTAACTAATATTAGAAACTGCACAATATTCATCTAAAGGGATTAAAATGTATTTAGAATTGTTTTGTTTTACAGAATATGTTTATTGCCTTCTGTATTCAGATCAACTTCAAATTATTCCAACTGCGTGCAATCATGAGTTCCTCGTAAACACTTTGACTGCTGCCAATGTTTTGACAGTAGGGTTATTTTTTATGTAGAAATTCAAATTAGTTAAAACCAAAACTTGTAGCTATGTGGGAATATGTCTTAAGTAATTATGGACACTTTAGGAAAAGATGGCTATGACGTCACAGTTTTTCATCCGGTTCTCCGCTAGAGGTACAATCTGATCAGTCTCGTTAGAGAAGATGAACCTATCTATTACAATATACACAATGGTGCATCAGTCTGATACAACAAGGGCATATCCATAATAAAAATACAGACGATCGGAGGGTCTTCAGTTTTTAATATTAAGCATATCTCTCGTGAAGAGAGACAAAATGTGGAAAAGTAAGATCTTATCTACACCTTCAGATTGTGTCAATGGACGATTGGCAAAATGTTTTCATCTGCAGCAGGCATCATGAGAATGGGGATTAAATAAATTTGCTGACCATTATTCGGAAAATGGCAATGAAATCTTGTGGCCACATGCCGGTTCAACTCGGAGATTTATTGTCCGATGCCAACTTTAATTTAGGAATGAAAAAGAATCTCCTCCAACTCCTGCCTCAATCTCTAATCCGTGAAGCCAGCCAACGTATTCCGAATCGCGAGATAGCTTACAAACGAAACTGACAAATCTTAATACAACCCTTTCTTAATCACCAGCCCAAAAGGTGATCGGAAAAGAAAGCCATGATATTTATGGGTTTTTTTTCTGTTTAATTTCCATATATCATTAACCTACATAAAGGAATATATTTACAATCAATTTTGACAAAGTATCGAAATGCAGGGACCGATGAATTAATGATCAGAGGAAGATGTTGTGTTTTTCCTTTATCTCGAGATAAGAAACTCTATAACACTGTGACGGATCTGGATTTTTCACAAATCATAGCAAGGGTACTTTTCTTAAGCTGTTTGAGGGTCACCAACTTTTTTCCTCAAAACAAAAAGCCCTCGGAAAAGAAAATGCTCGGTTGCTTACATTATTGATACTTTGTGTCAGTAACATCATTATAATGATGATAGTTATGAAAATTATAATAATGAGGATGATAGCAAAATCAAATAGTAATATTGTTGAGCTGATTACTATGTAGATTCGTCCTTCAATTCTTGCAACGTCTTGGTCATGTTTACTCTCCGCTATATTGATTGTAGACTTTCACCTCTGGAGAATGCCCTAATGTAGCGCGATGACGTTACAACATCTAAATAACAGTCATTTGTTTTGGTTACAGCCCGAAAACAAAAGTATAACAACTCACCTTGGCATCGATGTCGGTGAAATCCAATATTGTTGAATATGTAGGTCATACACCTCGTTGAATAATGTTGCGCATGTATTTTTTTTTAAATGTAAGAATATATTGATTGTGTGATTTGACAAAGAGATCCTTATTTCTTGTTATTTCATACCAAACACAAATTTATGTTCCTGATCAGGAGTGAATAATACCGCGCACGCGACAATAGATCCTGTATGGCAGGTTCTGATGCAACGTTAATAAATAGTTACGTTAAGAAGCAACATTTATATATATATATATATATATATATATATATATATATATATATATATATATATATATATATATATATTAAAAGACAAAGCAATAAGGTACTAGTTGCACATAGAATATATAGGAAAGTACTTTTCAATATATTGTAAACTATGTTATTTGAATATAATCTATAAAGAATACAAGCCAATCGGCTGCTACTGACATTAAACAGTACGAAAGTATTTCGTTTGCCAAGTTTCTTTTGTTTGAAACTTTTATTAGCTGTTTTACGATTTAAATTTAAAAGGGTCTTTCAACCCATTGTTGTAGTCAGTTTATTTGAATAAGGTTATTTTGATCATGCCCAATTTACTGATGCAACAAATCTACTGACCGTGTTACATCGCTAATGCATGAGGAGAGGTACAGGGCTAGAACAGTAAAAAGTAAGTCAGAACCTGAAGTCTGCAATGTAGCATATATATATGATTGGAAACAAGATGGCCGCTATCGCTTAACCGGCTTGAAGCAGCTGTTCCGTTTTTTAGTGCCGTTTTTATGATATTTGCGCTTGTTGCCTGTCTTCATCTACGTTATTGTGTTCAAGGGGTCTAAAGCGCTCTCCGTTACGAATCACTGCAATCTCACCTCTGTCTGCGTTGGTTCGAGTCTAGCATTCGGCCACCGTGGGTACGTGACAAAACTTACCAGTAGCTTCTCGTGGGTCTGTGGCTCTTTCCGGGGTTTTTCCGGGTTCTTCCTCCACCATTAATACTGACCGCCATGCATAGCATATCGTATGCTGAAAAATGGCGTTAAACCCCACAACAACAACAACAACAACGGGAAGGAGCCAAAAACTAACCACTAATATACATATTATCCACACACGCGAAGAAGCAAAGCAAAACCAAAATATACTATCCACACACGGGAAGGAGCAAAGCAAAACAGAAATATACTATCCACACACACGAATAAGCACACAAAAAACAAATCTACTATCCAAATACGCGAAGAAGCAAACACTAACGACAATATATACTATCAACACGAGAAAAGGCCAAAACAAACACAAATCTAGTATCACATGCGTAAAGAAGCAAACACTAACCACAGAGCATATTATCCACACACGCGAAGAAGCCAAAACAAACAAAAATCTACTATCCACATACGCTAAGAAGCCAAAACAAATAAAAATCTAATATCCACGTACGCGAAGAAGCAAAAACTAACCACAAATCTACTATCCACACACGCGAAGAAGCCAAAACAAACACAAATCTACTATCCACATACGCGAAGAAGCAAAAAACTAACGACAAATCTACTATCAACACACGCAAAGAAGCCAAGACTAACCACATTATATACTATCCACACACGCGAAGAAGCAAAAGCAAACCCTTACTATACTGTCCACAATAAATATAAAGTGATCCATGGCGTTTAAAATGTAGTCATTTGACTTTTCGCAGTCAAGATGAATCGATCGCATAAATTCGTGAAGAACGAAGAAGAAAGTAAGAGGCAGAAACGTAATTTATCGCCTCGTACAGTAGCTGAAGTCTTGGCACAAATTCATGCCAGTGATTTTGAGGATGACATCAGTGAACCAAAATCCAGACCCAGAGAGTCTACACCCATTCAAAGTTCACCACCATTAGTAAACCCTGAAAAGTACTACCACATTCGAGAGACGGAAAAGCGCTCCTCTAGAAAATTTAGAACGACGGCATACACCTATTCGGTGAAGTTTAAAGATTTCAAGTCAGACGTACCGCTAGAGAAAGCAGAAGATTTCATAACCGAGGTGTGGGATTCTTTGTTAACCCCTCTGAAACGCCAATGTCAAGCCAAAGACTTTACATTCATCACGACGGTTTAAAGTCACCCGTTTGGATCGAGTTTAGCAGCCCAGCAGAATTGACACCTTCCAAAGTCATCGACAAGATTCAAAACGTGCAACAAATCAACGACAAATTTCACATTACCAATGGAAAAGCGACACTGTGTATGACCCACATGCCTCTTCCCCAAGGAAGAGGACGCAAAAAGGTGTTATTGGTGGACGACCTTCGTAGCACCAAAATGAGCCTCGTCCGAATTAACAACCCTCAAGACCAGATATGTTTAGCCCGTGCCATCGTGGTGGGGCCAACGTATGCCGACAAGAACGACTCGGCAGAATGGAAAAGAGTCTGGCAAACAATTCAACAATCGGACCGAGCCAAACAACGAAATGAAGCAGAACTCGTGTTAAAGCAAGCGGGCTATCCACACCCTGTGGCATATTCCTGAAATGCAAATATTGTAAGATGTCTGGCTCCACGCTACACCTTGAATGTGCATCCTCAAGAAGTGCACAGACCTTTGTTGTTTCGAGGCAAAGATTTCCAAGACGGAAAATACATTCACGTCTATTATAGCATTTCGATGTCATTACCAGTATCACCAGATTCCTGGCATACAGTTATTACTGTGAGAAATGTGACCATGGCTGTAACAATCAAGAGCAACACAAGCACTGTGGATCGAAATGCTCAGGATATTTGGCCTCTCAACCCGGTGTGGACGAAGGACAAGAACGAGTACATTGCCCTGCTTGTCAACGAACTTTTGACAGCCCTACCTGTTACCACATACATCTAAAAACGCAAGGTTCACAGAAGAAAAGTGCTTGTCCACTGCTGAGATTGTTGTCTACTTGTGGTCAAGGCATACGTACCAACATTTCCAAGCCACATTTATGTTCAGGAGAGAAACAATGTCACATTTGTCACCAAATAGTGGACTTGTAACATCAATGCTACATTCAAAAATACAAATCTCAACATGAAGATGATGACCACAAGAAGAAAGGTAATTTCTTCTTTTTCAATTTCGAATGCATGCAAGAGACTGGCATTCACATTCCTAATTTATGTGTGGCTTATCTTTAGTCATTGCCCTCACTGCAGCAAGATTTCTGGAGGACGTGACAAAGTCTTTCTGAGACCTAACACGCTGGCCGATTTCGCCCAATGGATCTTAGACCCCATCGACGAGACGTGGAGCCAAGAGAATATCAAACGTTACGGAGATTGTCATTGTCATGCCACAGTGATGGCTGACAATTTCTCCGGATACGATGGACAGTTTCTTTTGAAATTCCATACGGAACAAAGCACCGAACATCCTAAAGCGACATTGAGCGGAGCCAAAAATCATTTCATGCAAGTAGGTCAAGTACAGGTTAAAGATTCGATGAGTTACTTGTCCATACCTTTGAGTCAAATGCATAAAATGTTTGGAATGACAGAAATGGCCAAAGGTTAATTTCCGCACTTTTTCAATACTGAAGCCAATCAACACGCCTTTCTACCCCATTTGCCTGAGGCTCATGACTACGACACCGACAACATGCGCATCGAACAACGAGAAGCTTTCTACGTTTGGTACCAGGCTCACTCCTCAGACCCTTCGACGTTCAGGAAGAAATGTTTAAGTATTGTCGTTCCGACGTGGCCATTTTACGACATTGTTTTGGAAGATTTCAAGACCTGTTCATGGAACACGGAGGGGTCTATCCTTTGAAAGAAGCCTGCACCATTGCCAAACGTGTTCCTTAGTATACCGCCAACGATTCATGCCCGAAAACACCCAGGCTGTCATCAGTCCTCAAACGACCAACTTTGTGAAACGTCAGTGCTCGGTCAAAACCCTACGTTGGCTACATTACTTGTGCGACAAGGAAGACAAATGAATTCAGCACGCCTGCAATGGAGGAGGCGAAAAGACTATCGGAACGTATTCGGTGGATGGCTGAGACTTAGAAAAACCCAAGAACGTGTAGGAGTTTAACGGTTGCTTATTTCAAGAATGTCCAGTCTGTTACCCTTAACGTGGCACTAAAAATCAGTTTTACAACGAACCATGGAAGACTTATACCAGGCCACTTGTCGGTAACACTTGAAGTTAGAACAGCAAGTGTTACCAAATGGTGGAAATGTGGGAACACGAATACGGTCACCGTTTGAAAACCGATCCCGAGATTAAACGTATCGTGGAAAGTTACAACTTGATGGACCCCCTGAACCCAAATGATAGTTTGTACAGAGGACCGACAAATTCCATTTGGACGTGTGTTTGCTGTATCCTTACGTGTGCAAATATTGTCACTTTCCTGCATGGCACCCACAATTGCTGACGGAACATATTGACCTGGGCAATATTCGACAATACGAAGGGTTAATCAAGTGCAAAATATTACCTCCCACGAACTTGTACCATCCCGTGTTACCTCACCATGGCCAAGGAAAACTGGTGTTTCCCTTTGGCAGGACTGGTGCCAAAATAAGCAACCAAAAGACCAACTTTGTCAGCACACCCAGGAAGAGCGCGCCTTGACGGAAACGTGGGTTACCATGGAATTGTTCAAAGCTTTGGACCTGGGATACCAACTGTTAGAAGTATACGAAATTTACCGCTTTCCCCAGGCATAAATTTACCACAAGGGCGACGAGACTCAAAAAGGCATTTTCGCAGACTACGTGGAAGCCTTTTTGAAACTGAAACAAGAAGGCAGCGGCTTTCCTTCCTGGTGTCACACTCCCGAAGACCAAAAGACTTTCAAAGAGAAATACTGGGAGCAGGAAGGCATCATTTTAAAGCACATCGAAAAAAACGAAGGCATGCGATCGTTTGCCAAAGTGATGTTACATTGTTTGTGTGGCAAAATGGCACAACGACCGTGTTTACCTAAAACGGAGTATTTGACAGAACCTTCCTGGTACTTCCAGATGGTTCACGACAAAACTAAATACATCAAGCAGGTGAACGTCGTTCGAGAGGATTTATTCTTAGTCATTTACGAAGAAGATCTGGAGTTTGTATAAGCCGACGAATTTGGAAATGTCATCATTGCGGCCTACGTGACAGCCCATGCTCACTTAAAATTGTACGAAGCATTAGATCTGTTAGGTGATTGCGTCCTGCACTTTGATACGGACAGTTGCATTTACATCAATCGCCCGGGTCAGCAACACCCTAACATCGAAGGATACCGTTTAGGAGCCTGGACAGACGAACACCAGGACGAGAAGTTTTGCTAGTGGCGGTCCTAAATATTACGGCTACGAATACCGGGACAAACAAGAAGGGCACACCGAGTGGAAAGTGAAAGGACTGACTCTCAATTATCGAACCAGTCAAGTGGTAAACTTTGGGGTATTGAAAGAAGCCTTACAGTCTGGAGATGATGAACATTTTAAAGTGACCACCTACGAACCGCACAAGATTGTACGTTTACCCACTCTTCAAATAGTCAGTCGACCTTTGGAAAACTGTATCAAGTCGTGTACCAGAAACGAGTACGTCTTCCCAGCCACTTCACTTTGCCGTACGGTCACGTCAATATTGGTCAGCATATAAAAAGAGACAATATGCAGTATTGATAGTTCATTGTGACTACCAAGACCAAGCGAACAAGATTAGTCCTTTAAAACAGACATAATTCAAGTTCGGTGATTGTATTAAAAAAATACAGTTGAGTACGGTGCTGTGCCTTGCAGTGCGAGCGATGCAGTAAAGCGTCATGGGAATTTTGTTATCCGTACTACTACCACTAAACATACCATAGAAAGTGATGCTGTGCGTGTCAAACCTGACGGATGCGAAAGGGATTCCACTCGTTATCGTGGACTATTTCACGTGAGGCCATTCGTCTACCACCCTACGGATGTCATCCAACACTGAGCAATCTTCTATCGATGTCACCCTACCCTCATCGAAACGAACCTGTGAAAGACGAATATTCGTCCCTGTGCGTTTGCCTGAATACTGCGACTTTGAAAATCGCCTTCAATCGTTCCAAGGAAAATGACCTAAATATCTGTGAGGACCGCCCCTGAAGAATTAGCCAGAGCCGGATTTTTCTACTTAAGCGAAGGGATACAGTAAAGTGCTTCTGTTGTGGTTTGTCACTTCACCAGTGGGTACAACATACCTGGAACATGCTTGATGGTCCCTGAATTGTCACTACCTACCTTTAGTGGGACCGAGTTATTGAATTGACACAAATGTCGTTTAATAGACAAGACTGGCTAGGAGTCAACGAGATATGTATAACGATGTGTGTTTAGCTTGTGACTTACAACCTCATTGGACAGACGTACATGAGTGAAGAAATGTGGGTTCTGAGGCTTGGACCAAAGAAGTGACCCGTTATGCTCAACATTTGTGATTATCCATTCAAGCATCCAAGGAGATAAGTCACTTTTAAACCTGTGTTAGTGACAGTCCCAGAAGAACCTTTCACGGAAGGCAGGACTGTCATAGGCATCCCCAAAAGACCATTCGTGGAGGACACTTGTGTGACATTACCCCATATAAGAACATTTTACACTGTCCCTATAACATCTTGGTTACCCAAAATATGTTGTACAGAGACTTGTTTATATTCGTTGTACTTAACCCTTTGGCTTTTATGTATTTTTTTTTAAAAAAGTTAAATAAACGTGTCCTGAAGAAAAGTATAAATTTTCTTGTCTTGTCTGTCTTCGTGTCACAAGGGACATTCATTGCACTATGGCTACCTCTGCTGTCTCTGCTCCCTCTTCCTCCCATTTCAAAGTCATCGACGAACACTTAGATCATGTCAGTTGGGAGGCCTTGTATCTTCGCGATTCCTTTAACATGTTAATTGCTGGGCCTAGCGGTCAGACAAAACCGAATTAGTCAAACGTTTGATCGAACATAAACATCATTTGATCGATCGTCCACCTCAACGAATCGTGTGATGTTATAAAGAGTGGCAATCGGCGTACAGTCTCTTGCGAGAAAGTCAAGGCGATTATATCGTGTTTGTGGAAGGCATTCCAAAACAAAGACTACAGAATCGTGTCTGACCCTAGTCAAACCCATCTGGTCATTTTCGACGACATGTTAGGAGAAGACGAAGAATAAATTAAACTGTGGTTTACGCGCAAAGGGCATTATCGTAATGCCAGTGTCATTTACATTACACAAAAGTTGTTTCAACAAAGTAAAGCCGATCGCAAAATCAGTCTCAATGCTCATTACGTGATCTTGTTTCAAAGCCCTAGAAATAAATCGCAAGTGCAAGTTTTAGCCAAACAGTTAGGAACGGCCTGGCTGACACAGGCGTACGACGATTCTACTCAAACCCCACACGCCTATCTACACGTGGATTTGAAACCCACGCCACCCCCGATTATTTGTGATTTCATACCCTTTTGTTTCACCGCTGGTGTCAAGACGGAGTGCCTGTCCTGTACACGTCTCTGTTGTGGAAATCTATAAAAACCTCGGACACTTTTCGTCTGTCTCACACAGCGTCAACATGACGTCCCTTCAGTCTCATCTGATAAAGGCCGTGGCATGGCAGCCCGTTCTTATACCTTTATTTGTCGGATGCAGTACATGTACTTTCTCCATAGAGATGATCGTACTCCAGTGGCGAACCTGAATGATGTAGTGACTAACTTGCACATCACGTCCGTTTAAAAGTTTCCACTTGAACTAAGTTTACATTGTGTAAACGATTTTGGTAACCTTATAATTCTTCTTCTGGAATTCGTTGCAATATGTCTATCGGCCACAACAAACCAATCCTTCTCGCCCACGTCCAGGTTAACAATGTTGACCACTGGAACACTTTCATCTGATTCAGTTCTCTCATATCATTTAGCTACCATTGGTTTAAACATCGGTGACCTAACGGATGCAATTTTTCTTTGCGTTTCACTTATAGTTTGAGCATCTATAAACGCGTCCTCTCAACTCCACAGGCAAACCAAGAATGTTCTCTTGTAACGTATTCATTTAGTGTCCTCCAAGAATCATGAATCGCTGGGTCGTGGCCAATAGCTTCGTTCATATTTGTGACTGAAGTAGTATCCTCCCATAATCAGTCTGTCTTCGTTTACTTGGGAAAAGAACATAGTTTAAAAATGGAGAAATGGTTTCGAGTTTGCGTTTTTTGACCAACTCTCGACAAATGCCTTCTCTCAACTAATAGGCAAACCACGAATGTTGTCTTGCAAAGTATTCATCCAGATATTACTGAGGTCGTCCCACTAAAGGCAAGTAGTGACAATCCAGAGACCATTGAGCATGTTCCAGATAAGCGAAATCTTTTTGATCCCACTCGTGAAATGACACACCGCAACTGAATCACTTTACTTTATCCCCTTCGCCCAAGTAGATAAATCCGGCTCTGGCTAATTCTTCGTGGATAGGTCTTCCCAGATATTTAGGCCATTTTTCTTAGAAGGTTTTGAAATTTGCAGTATTCAGGCAAACGCACAGGTAACAAATATTCGTCTTTCACAGGGTCATTTCGATGAGAGTATAGTAAAATCTGCAGAAGTTTTCTTAGGATTGCATGACATCCGTATGGTGGAAGCTGAATGGTTTCGCGGGGGAGATGACATTCACCATGAAAACCAGACAACAGTCAGGTTTGACATTCACAGCATTACTTTCCATGGTAGGTGTAGTAGCAGTATTCATGACAAGGTTCCCATGATGCCATGCTGAAGTAGTCATAGCAAAGTTCACATGTGATACTGAATCGCTGATGTCACAGCGTACGGCATCCATGCAATCGCAAAGTAGAGCATCGCACTCGAGTTTTCTTTCACTTGATACTTGCTGTGTGAAAGGATTCGTCTGTTTTGCTTGGCAATCGTAGTCCCAATTAAGAATCGGTCTTGGAAATTTTCCCTTTTATATGATGGCCAATATCGGCGTGTACGTATGGTAAAGTGAAGTGGTTGGAAAGCCGCACTCGCTTCTGGTACACGATTTGATACACTTTTTCCAAAGGTCGACTGACAAAATGGTGTGTGGGTAAACGTTCAGTCTTGTGTGGTTCGTAGGTGGTCACTCTAAAATGTCGATCCTCTCCAGACTGCAAAGCTTCTTTCAGCACACCAAAAGTTCACCACTCGACTGGTGCGATAATTTACAGTCAATCCTTTCCTTTTACACTCGGTGTGCACTTATCCTTGTTTGTTCCAGTATTGATAGCCGTAATTTTTGGGACAGCCAAAAGCAAAATTTTGAATCTTGTCGTCGGGGTGCTAGTCCTTCAAGGCTGCTAAATGGTATCCTTCGATTTTAGGGTGACAGTGACCCTGGCGATCGATGTAGGTGCAACTGCCAGTGTCAAAATACAGCACACAGTTCTAAAACTTCTTACAATTTTAAGCGAACATGGCCTGTCACGTAAGCTGCTATTATGACATTTCCAAATGAGTAGGGTTCTACAAAGTTCAGTTCTTCGTAATTGACAAAGATCAAGTCCTTACGAACGACGTACATGTGTTTCATTTATTTGGTTTTGTCGTAATTGCTCTGAAAGTAACGGGAAGGTTCTATCAAATACTCTGTCTTGGGTAAACACGGTCGTTGTGACATTTGTCCACACAAGCAATTTAGCAACACTTTGGCAAACGATCGCCTTCCTTCATTTTTCTCTTCTTGTGGTCTAACGTGATACCTTCTTGTTCCCATAATTTATTTTGGTCTCCGGGAGTGTGTCACCAGGAAGATAGCCGCTGACTTCTTTTTTCAGTTTCAAAACGGCATCCATGTAGCCTTTCTGAGTCTCGCTGCCCATATGGTATTTTTCTGTCTTGGGAACGTGGTAAAGTTCGTACACTTCTAACAATAGATACCCCAAGTCAAGAGCTGTAAATATACTTACGCAGACCCAAGTTCCCGTCAAGGCACGTTCTTCCAGTGCATGCTGACAACGGTGGTCTTGATTGTACGTTTCGGCAAAACTACGGCACAGGGGAAACATCAGCTTTCCTTGGCAATGGTGACGTAAAACAGGATCGTACTCGTGTTTCCACATTTCCACCACTTTGGTATCTTGCTGCTCTAACTTCAAGCGCCGCTGTCAAGTGGCATGGTACAAATTTCCCATGGTACGTTGTAAAAACTGATTTTTGGTCTGACGTTGGCGGTAGCAGACGGGACATAAATGAAATAACCATCCGTTAAAATCTTAAACGATCTTCTGGTTTTCTAAGTCTCAGCTATCCACTGAATACGTTTCGGTGGTCTTTTCGCCTCCCCCGTTGCGAGCATGTTGGATCCATTTGTTTTCCTTCGTACAAGTAATGTAACCAGCGTAGGGCTTTGACCGAGTATTTTCGCTTGACAAAAGTGATTCTTTTAGGGCTGATGACAGCCAGGGTGTTTTCGGGCATGAATCGTTGGCGGTACACTAAGGAACACACTTTGGCAATGGTGCATGCTTCTTTCAAAGGATCGATCCCTCCGTACTCCATGAATAATTCTCGAACTTTTCCACATCAGCGCCGTAAAATGTCCACGGTCAGAACGACACTACTTTAATATTTCTTCTTGAAACTCGAAGTGGTCTGAGGCTAGAGAGTAGTACCAATGGTAGAATGTTTTTCGTTGTTCGGTGCACATAGTGTCGGGGTCGTAGTAGTGAGCCTCAGGCAAATGGGATAGAACGGTGTTTTCACTGGCTTTGTTATTGAAAAAGTGCGGCAGTTAGCCTTTTGGTTATTTTTGTAATTCCAGACGTTTTAGGCATTCGACTCAGAGGCATAGATAAGTAACTCAATGAATTCTTAAACTGCACTTGTCCCACTTGCATAAAAATTTTTCTGGCTCCGTTCAAAGTCGCTTTATGACATTCGGTACTTTGTTCCGTATAGTATCTGAGAAGAAACTGTCCATCTTATCTCGAGAAATTCTGAGTCATCCCCGTCGCATGGCGTGACAGACTCCGTAATGCTCAGTTTCCTCTTGGCACCACGTCTCGTCGATGGGGTCTAAGATCCGTTTAGCAAAATTTACAGCAAGGGAATTGACTTAATATCCGTTCTTGTGTGCACTTCTTGCACGCTCGGTGATTTTCTTCTGGTCATCGTCTTTCTCTTGATATTTGAAATGGTATTTTTGAAAGAAGCATTCGTGTTCGAAGTCTATGATTTGGCGACAAATGTGACAGCGTTTCTTTCTTGAACATACGTGTGCCTTGGCATTGTTGGTACGTATGCCTTGTTCACAAGTAGGACACAATCGCAGCAGTTGACAAGCACTTTTGTTCTGTAAACCTTGCGTCTTTAGATGTTGTTAGTAAAAGGCATGGCTGACAAAAGTGTGCTGGCAAGATGGGAAATGCACCTGTTCTTTTCCTTCTTCCAGACTGGGTTGAGAGGCCAAACATCTGTCACATTTTGATCCACAATTTATGTGATGCTCTCGATTGTTCTAACCATAGTAACATTTCTCACAATAATAACTGTATCCATGGAATCCGGCGATATTGGTAATGGCATCGAAATGTTCATCGTGATGATGGACGATAATGTATTTTCCATCTTTGAAATCTTTGCCTCGAAACAACAGAAGTCCACACACTTCTTGATGGTGTACTTTCAAGGTGTAGCGTGGAGTCAAGACGTCCTGAAATTTTTGCATTTCAGGAATGCCACAGGATATGTCTATGGATAGCCCCGCTTGCTGTAACAGGAGTTCTGCTTCTCTTCGTTGTTTGGATCGGTCCGATTGTTGAATCGTTTTCAAGGCTCTTTTCCATTCTACCGTGCCGTTCTTGTCGGCATACGTTGGTCCCACCACGATGGCACGGGCTAAACACATCTGGTCTTGAGGGTTGTTAATTCGGACGAGGGTCATTTTGGTGCTGCAAAGGTTGTCAAGCAAACCACCTTTATGCGTCTTGTCCCTTGGGAAAGAGACAAAGTAGGTCATGAACAGTGTCGCTTTTCCATTGGTGATGTGAAACTTGCTTGATTGTTCAACGTGTTGAATCTTGTCGATGACTTTGGAAGGTGTCATTTCTGCTGGACTGCTAAACTCGATGCAAACGGGGGACTTCAGACTGTTGTGATGAATGGAAAGTCTCAAGCCATTGTCTTCTTTGGCTTCACATTTCGTTTCAATGTGGGTAACAAAGAATCCCACACCTCTGTGATGAACCCTCTGCTTTCTCCAACGGTACGTTGGACTTGAAATCTTTAAACTTCACCGTGTACAAGTAAGCATTAGTTCTAAATTTTCTAGAGGAGCGCTTTTCCGTCTCTCGAATATGGTACTACATTTCGGGTGATACTGGTGGATTTTGACTGAGTGTAGACTCTCTGGGTCTGAATTCTGGCACACTCATGTCATCTTCAAACTCCTACATCTTGACTTGCTCCTGTCGATGATGATTTTGGTATAAATCACTAGGGCTGGTATCTCAGGTGTAGTAATGAGGTTGGGCTGTTTGGCTATGGGAAGGTCTTTTTCCTTAGGATCGCAATAAAGAAGCCTGATACATTTGTTTCAGACTCCTTATCTCTGCCAAAAGGTCTGAGTACCGTCACCGCTTGGCTTTCACTGTCCTCCTTCTCTCCTAGACCTTGTGTATTCTCTGCTGTTGATTTTTCTTCCTGACGTTTCCTTCTTTTTTTTTTTTTTTTTGCCCTTCTCGCTGTTGCTGTTGCTGTTGAAGTAGAAAAGCTTGTTCTACTTCTTTCTGCTGCTGTAAACATTTCTCCAGTTCTTCTTTCTGTCTCTGCTTAAAATCCTCGACATGTGATAAAGAATGAGAAGGTGGCGAATGTGCTGGTACCGGAACAAATTCATCCGAACATTAGATAAAATCCTCTAAATACCAATGAAAATCGGCCCCTTCTTGAAGTAGGACTGTGTTGACTTTGGTAGCCGCTACTATGCCATCGCTTCTCGGCCGGTGCATCCCAACTCATCGTTTTCTTAGATTTTTGAAAACTTTGTCGCATTGATTCACTGCGCAAAAACGCTAGCGCATCTATATAGGGAATATGACGTCACATGTAGCTCTCTTCAAATTGGAAGACAGACTCCGTACTGAATTTTGTAACGTGTATTGCGATTGGTGAAAAAAAAACTAAATCCGTTTCGATCTGCTCTTCCACTATAAACAACAGCGGTTCACTTCATTCCTTTCACCTGTTCTCGTCACAAGATGTGGACTAACGTTGAATCATCTACTCTCGTATCGTCGATGCTGTTCCATGCGGACTTACCCATGTATGTTAGATCATCATGGACAATCATCCGGATCACCGATAAGAGCGTTTACAACAGAAGAATCTATGTGGAGAGAAAAGGCTGTCTGAAGAGAGTCCTCATTTACGGTCCAGAAGTGAGAAAAAGTTTGAGGAAGAGAAGAGACACATGCGATGCACTCTATGTTAACGGAATGGTGTTAACAAAAAACCAAAGGCTCTTCTCAGGACCACTGAAAGATATATTTATTCTCTTTGCCTTGTGTGTGTGTGTGTGTGTGTGTGTGTGTGTGTGTGTTGTGTGTGTGTGTGTTTCTTTGTCTATGTCTATGTTTGTTCAATTCTATGTCCTGCTAATCTTTCTAGCTTTTTTTCCCACTGTTTGGACCAATTGAGATCATCCCCTTGCCACATTGTTACCAATGTTCAGTACCGTGACGTCACATCACCTGTTCCATTCCTATTATTCCTATACAACACCCCCAACTTTCCCTTGACGCTATACAGACCCAATATTCCCCATGTTCAATTTCCCTTGATGCTAAACGTACCCAGGGGGTCAGTAAAAGTGTTGACGTTAATCCTGCCCACGACCTTTTGGACTGTGTTTCATTGACGCTAATGTTCCCCACTATACTACTTACTAGGGACAGAGTATATCAACAAATGGCAACGATAACTGAACTGTGCTTTATACGAGATCAGCCTGTTTGCAGTCCAAACTCTGGTACGACAAGATACAGTCTCCACAGATTGTATTGTATTTCTGCAACGCCATCTAATTCCGGTCTAAATTGCATCAAAATTTTGCGCTGTATGATCTTGTGTAAACTTTTTGTATATGTCTGAGATTGCGAGAATCGACAAGGATCGTAACACATTGCTATTAGATGATCATGAACCACCAAAACAAGCGGCAAAAACGTTGTCAACAACTGAGCATAGTAATTAAAGTCAGAGCTCGAAAAGTACGAAGCCGTCAAACGGTTCGGCAGTGACAAGGGTTCAGACGCGCTGGACAAATTAAGTTGACGAAAGGAAGTGACATTGAAGAATTGTATCCAAAATATTGTTGGCATAGTTATCAACTAAAAATACAAGCAGTTGCAAAACCCTTAAATTGGCATGAGAGGATGTGGAACACAAATCTGATTCAAAATGCAAGGACCGCCACTTTCAAAAGAATTTAAAAAAAAACAAAAAAAACAACAACAATCGATTACTGCACAGTAAAATCAGAAAACGCGACTTTTATGAGGCGGCTGGTTTTAATTTTGACGACGTAGACGCCTCTGACAGAACGACTGCTGCCAGTACTGACGAGTCAGAGTAATCGATCAGCATCCGGGCACTACTGAAAAGCAACTGGAGTCACCACAACCTGAACATGAATTAGATTTCATACCAGAATAGATTTTAAAAGACCGTGGAAGCATAGTACAACCTTATTAAATACATCGCCAAATACGTCCATGATACAAATTTACTTTTCTCAGTATTTGACTACTTAGAAAACGCTCAATCCTTATAATTTTAACAAGAGCATATTGACATTCGCATATTTCAGAGAGGATAAATATCCGAAGGCAGTTTTGTGATTTTGCCAGAAGCCAACGCAGAATATAAATGAAGAATCATACAACATTTTATTCTATTGAGCTAACACCTCTTTCTCATAAAATAAAAGCAGTCACACTAGAAATGTACAAAATAATACTGAACAAAGTTTCTCCTGCGCCTCATATTGACAACCCCAGTTTGGTAAATGAGGAAAATTAGACGAGTCGTATTACCTGATCATCAAAAATTGTCTTCTCCGTGCGGTTGACATTATTTTGCTTACTGCGGCTATTAAGGATGCAGAATTACACGCAGAGGAAGGTGAATTTACTGTTACCAAGCGATGTTTATTTCATGAAAGAATGAAAATGGGAATGTTAATATTAATGTTATAGGGTCCTTTTTAACCCATTATTATGTTCCTTTGATTCAACATAATGTCCTTTCATCATTTCCCAATTTACAGATGGAACGCCTCTCAGATCGAAAGGGGGGGGGGGGGTAAACAAGCCACATAGACTCAATTTCGTTACAAGCCAGTATTCTCATGCGGCAGACAGATTGTATTTCCCGTAAATACAAGTTGCGGCCTTGCAAAATAGGCAAAGAACAGTACACACACATTAATTGCCATTATATTGCAAATGCGATATAGAACTACAAAAGTGAGGATGCAGCTATAGTCCATACTGCAGAGGATAAGAAACATAATTCAATAGAGAATTTAATCATTAACGACTTGATCCAAATTAATTTTTATGACATTTTTTATTGTGTAAAAGTATAGAACTTTCGACAATATCTTTAAAATTTTCAATTTGAAGATTGAATGGCTTTTTTCCCACGGAACTGAACAATAGCATCATGATTAATAGCTTTTTTTTAAGTTCCATAAAATAGGGATAAACAAATATAACTATATTTTTTTGAAGAATGCCAGTACCTTACAACCTTTGTAACACTACCCTGTGTGCATGGTGATTGATAGTTGGCGTCATTGTAAATAATGGTATTACTTTACCCGTACAAGACCTATCAATGTACACAATATGATTTGTCGAAATAGGGGAATCAAACGGGCTGGGAAGAGCAAGTACAGTTAATATTTAATCGACATAGCACCTGCCTGGGTGTCATTTGCTTAATTTAAAAAATGTCTAAGTATGAATCGTTGCCGGATGACTTTTTTGTTTAAAGATCTTTTATTGCAAACATCATGCTGTGTGAAAGTATATAAAGATAGCACGAGGACGTACCCCACCTTAAACCTCTGGCAAAATTCCATCCTGTTTTTTTTTTTTTTTTTTTGTTTATATCTGTTAAGGATATATCTTTACCAGAAGGTTTTAGAATGTCCACGTGACTTTAGGAGGACGACAAGTCACCTATGCAGATCAGCAAGATTGAAGTTGGATAAATATATTTATTCTTCCCTGATGTATTTAATATCACTCATTTTTGCATTGTTATAAATCGAGGCGTAGTAGTTTGCCAACTATCACAATACAAAATTACACTGTAAATTATAAACATATTTTGATATTTTATATTGTTATTTGATACAAAGCCTACAACAATTACTCTCATTTGACATGTAGCGATCCAGTTTGTAGCCAGATAGCAATGATTATGTCTTCCTGGTTTTCCTGACCTTTACTGGTAGAGTTTAGACATCTGGAGCGAGTGTAACGGAACTCCAAGTTTCTTGGTTTAAAATTCAGAATTTTATTTTCCTTCCTTGTCAGACTTGGTGCACTTGAAGATAGAAATAAATAAATAATGAAAGAATGAAGGAAGGAAGCAACGAAGGAAGGAAAGAAGAAATAGATGCATATTAAAATGGTAAATATAAATACACAGAAACATTTGTAATGCTGAACTAATTGTTTATTGATATTTCAACTGATATTTAAAAAAAATTGCTTTCAGCGATGATATATATTATATATCACTTGACTACTGTCTTATTTACGTCAACATACCCATATCATAATGTTGATATATGATGCAACACGTGTAATACAAACTCATGACGTCACAAATGACTTTATAACGCCCTTCAAAGGATAGACGTTACAACCGAGGCATCCGAATGCATTTCAAAGTCGTCTCATTGCACAGCGGTTTGGCCATTATATATTGCTGACAGATAGATCTGCAGATATAACAGCTAGTATTAATTTTTCATGGGATATTGTATATCCTCTTAACAAAGTCAATATTAAATTTATCTTACGCCCGTTATCGCTTACTCAACATAATTTTTAAAATTACTCTCGAGGCAAATGATTCTTTCAAATATACTAAAAAAACATTACGAGTAATATTAAACTTTCCTTGAAATGTAATATACTTCCACTCTATCAATTACGTTTCCTATTAAAATGACCGCGAGGGCATGCAGATATTCTTATCTGAAATTACTGAGTTTTGCTAAGCTATGTGAGATGTCAAGTTGGACACAATGTAACATTCAAACCACAATGCGCGGTGCTTTTTTTCTTCTTCTAAAATCATATAATGTATATATAAGAAAATATTTATTCTTCCATACGATTTAATGTGTGTATGTGTGTGTGTGTGTGATTATGATTTTTAACGTAGCTTTAACAATTGTTCAGTCATATCGCTACGATGTCTGCAGTGTGGCAGTTTATAGTGATGTCTAGCACTGGGGCGTCATGCCGCAGACATTTAGCATGATGTCCCACCCAGTCACATTATCCTGACAGTAGTCCGACCAGGCCTAACACTAACCTCTTAATGCTGAGCGCCTAGCGAGGCAGCTGTTAGTGCCATTTTTGTAAGTCTTTGGTATGACTCGGCCGGGTTATCAAACCCACGACCTCCCGCTTCCGAGGCAGACACTCCAACCACTAGGCCACCGGAGCGGTCCCGTACGATTTAATCTACTTTCCAACACTGCATTCATGATTTGTAATATCTGATAATAGACTCCATGAAGTATTACCTACAAATATTAAGTATTGCTCCAGGAAAACAAACTAAAGATATTTAATTACCCCCCAAAAATGTAGAAATATTACCCCTTTGTTTTGAACCTCTATTTGCATGATATCTTATACGTTCAATGCTTGGTCTAATGTGTATAGGAGTGATAAAACAAACAGTTTTGTTTTCTTTTGGTAACTAAGTAAGTCGTCCTTTACATACTTTATAAATAATAATGACTATCAGATGATATAGATAACAATATTGAAATGATAAATGTAACAGATGTAATCTGGCATCATCAAATTAATCCTCGATTAGAGTCTATCGGTTCAGCTGCAGTCTGAGATAATAAACGTATGAAAACTATCTCTCAATTTGCTTGATTTGTTTACTGTGTAAAACCGGCTTGGTGTATAATTTTAAACGTTCTACTGAGTGCGGCCACCACCATCACCAATTAAAATAGAATAAAGGAACAGGAAAACAAGAGCAAAGAAATAATACCAAGAAGAGGAAACGATTAGCAAACCGCCAAGCCGTGAACAAAGGAATTGAACAGAACAAAGAAACTATCAAACAAAGGAACGATAGGAACACGTAACAGAAAATAAAGGAGAGACTTCTAGCGGAGGAGCAGACTGGGTTAGGACAAAAACAAAAGATAAGTCATCATTCAATGCTATACGCAATTTAAGTAGAAGAATGCAAACTAGGTCCAAACAAATGGCTCTATTCAATCCAAACACGCAAACACACAAACCACCAAACAACCCTATCAATAAATCAGTAAAAATATTGGATGTATCACAACTCCAAACAGCACCAATAAAGCATGTAAAACAAGCAAGATTAACGCAAGTAGTACCAACCACAGCAAACTCGAATTCAACCAACATCACACTGGGACCCCAAATTCTGGTCTCAAACACAGACCAAACAAACCACAAACCAGCAGACATAATTAACACCCACCCCACCCCACCAACACAAACTACTAGAAATACAAAACTACACTCCAGGGAACAATATAAATACAATGCCAATACTATCGCCAATCCTCTTCAAGGAAGCGGAAAAACCAAACACAAATGAAGATATAGACACCACTATTCCAAACCTAACAAATGAATTTGACAGTAACCTACATACCTTAAACTCCCCACAATTAGACCACATAACCATAACCAGCACCCCAAAATTCACCAAAATTGAAATAACCAGTTCTAGAAACATGCAAACAAACCAACAACAGGAAATCAAGCAAACAACAATAAATCAAAACATTAGGAAAGAAACTATACACTCAAACCAAACTCCTGGACCATCTGGGATAATAACAGCAAGGGAACCACCAACCTATGGGAACAAATCCAATGAATTAGACACTACAAAACTACCTAGCAGCATCACTAATATGGCAACCCAAAGACCCCAAACAACCCAAAACACATACCTAGGTAATGGCAAGGGCCCGCTAAAACCCCAAAACAACCACACAAAAAACCCACAAGTAAGGTTAACTCAAAACAGGAAAAAAAACAACAACATAACCCCCAAAACAAAATTTACAATTATCATTCCATCGAACACACCATATACATAACAGCAGGTGCAACAGAATTACTAGTCTAAGTACCAATAGTATTAGGACAGCACTGGCCAAAATTCACACTGGACAATTCAAACTGATAAGACCAAGGCGAAACTACCTGATTGCCCAATGCAGCACAATTCAACAGGTGGAAAAATTCATCCAAATTGAAAGTATATGCCCAATAAAGATCAAAGCAGAGAGACACCATAGCACTCAGATGAAAACACGAGTCACTTCGAACTCCAAACACAGTGAAACCACAACGAATCTGGCTGAACCCACTAAAACCACTATCTTTAAAAAAGTAATAGCACTAAACGGATACAACAAAGACATAAGCAATGAACTCCTACTTCATAAACTCACAGCAAATGGAACACAGACCACCAAAGTATATCGTCTTAAAAATCACATGGGACAAGGAACAAACAAAGCAGTTATAGAGGCTACCGAGCCAATACCCTCAATATTAAAACTAGGACAGTCAGGATGTGTCATAAGCTGGAAAACTACATAAATAGGCCAAGATTTTGCACCAAATGCCTGCACTGGGGACACTATGCCCTCAGATGTAGATTCAAACCAAGATGTAAGTACTGCAGAGGTCAACACAAAGGGGAATGCCACACAATTAAACAAAAATGTGCTAACTGTAAAGAAAACCATTATCCTAGATCGGCAGAATGCAGATTTGCAATAAAAGAGAAACAAATAGTGGACTTAATGAACGAAAAACACCTCACCTACCATTCTGCCAAAAACCTTATTTGTAAAAACAACTCCAACACACCAAAATCTACCTCTGAAACAGTCAATGAGCACCAAAACTCTCCACGCAGAATCAGAAAGGAAAACATTGCACGACAAAACATACCCTCGAATCAGGAAACAAAAGAACCAAAAACTACAACCCACATTGTAACAAACCATGACCACCCTGATAACACTCCAGATACAAACAAAACTGTCACCCCAAACATCCCCAAACCTAACACACACCCCAACACAGAATTAATACAGGAAGTAATGAACCTAACAACAGGAACCCTAATGCAAGATCTCAGTAGCATAATCAGAACCCTCAAAACCATTTTCACCATACTAGCTGATTGGACCACAAGACTAACAGATAAAGACAACGTCAAAAATGAATAGTACAATAAATAATAAAATCACCGTCTGGCAATGGAACTGCAGAGGAATCTTTAAAAACCTATCAGAACTGCAGAACAAACTGAATAATACGGCCGTAAAACCAGACGTAATCTGCCTACAGGAAACCCTCATAACACAAGAACACAAACGCCTGCCCAAACTACAAGGCTATACCCAGGGTTCTTTAAAAACAGACCCATGGGGCAGAAAGGGGGTGGACTAGCAATTTCTTTAATAGATACACTAATCTACTATGAAGTAATAGAAGTACCCCCTAACCTAAACATCAATAATAGCATCGAAATAATGTCAGTAATGATAAATATAGGAACCACAAACATTCAAATAATAAATGCATACGACCCAGGGGGTACCTTCTGCCCTACCAACCTAATCTCACTAAAGGCAATCACTAATAACAACAACAACAATCTAATGATCTGTGGCGACTTCAACGCACACAGTGAATTATGGGGAGGTAAAAAGAAAGATCAAAGAGGAAAAATGGTTGAAAAATGGATAACTGAGAACAATCTGGTCATCTTAAATGACGGGTCGAACACTAGATTAAACCCTGAGGATGGCACTCTCTCAGCCGTAGACCTAACCATCACTACCCCAAAATTGGCTGAAATCACAAACTGGTGGGTTCTTGGAAGATGCGTTAGGAAGTGACCATTTTCCCATCACAATCAATATTCAAACAAAAGCTCAACACATTCCAAACGAAACCCCACCTAAATGGAGGTACCAACAGGCAGACTCGGACCAATTCCAATTATTACTAGCTAGAGTAAATCCAGATAACTTATAAAGCCCAAGTATTGACATGTATTATGATAACATAACAGACATAATTATAGAAGCAGCTAACCGATGCATACCAAAGACAACTAATATCCAAAATAAAAACCCTGTTCCATGGTGGACTAAACAGTGCACTATAGCACATAAAGACAAAAAAAGGGCCTTAAATAAATATAAACGCACCAAAAATTCTATGTACTTCCAGCAATATAAAGATAAAGAAAAAGCACTAAAACAAACTATAAAAACTGCTAAAATTAATCTATGGCAAACATTTTGCTCTAAACTGAATCTAAAATCAAACTCAAAACAAATATGGGACAAGATAAAAGCCATAAAAGGGAAAACAACTACCTCAGCCCCAAAAATTAAAAATGCCATAACAAATAAAGATAAAGCAGACCTCCTAGCGAAGCATTTTTCAAACATGAGTAGCAACAATAATCACACCAGAAACTTTCAAGAACACAAAAACTAATGGAGGGAACCCAGCCTCAAATGTTTCAAGGCCAAGGAACAAAAGAATCTCACCTAAATAGCGACATCACAGTACATGAATGGAAGATAGCCCTACGATCCAAAAACGAAACATCCCCTGGTAAGGATCAGTTAGGTTACATTATCTACAAAAAACTACATATCAATATAACAATAGCCATAATCAAACTCTTTAATAGGATATGGGATAAAGGCCAACTACCCACCAAATGGAAACAGGCCATAGTAATACCAATCCCCAAGCTAGGTAAAGATCCCAACAACATAAATTCGTACCGACCCATCTCCCTTACAAACAATATTTGCAAAATAATGGAGACAATAATCGCAAATAGGTTAAAACACCACCTAGAAACCAATAACCTACTCTCCACAAATCAATGTGGCTTTCGTAACAAACGGTCCACCACTGACCAACTTCTCAGATTGGAAACAGACATAACGCACATAGGAAAACCGATCGCAACCTCATAGCGGTTTTTTTAGACCTAGAAAAAGCGTTCGACCTAGTATGGACCAATGGACTAATGGCCAAATTAAACCAATTTGGAATAACTGGACGCTTGTTCAACTGGATTGGCGATTTCCTCACAGGCCGGAAAATTACCACAAGAATAGGCAACACCCGTTCGGAAGAATTTTCACTTGAAAATGGAACACCGCAAGGCAGTGTAATAAGTCCCTTACTATTTAACCTAATGGTAAACGACCTTGACTTCAATGTAGCCTCCACAAAAATAAACTTGTCACAATTTGCAGATGATAGTGGCATATGGAGGAATGGAAATCTTGCCAATAACACAATAGTTAAAGAAATCCAGCAGAGCCTAGACAACATAGGGAGATGGGCGGACAAATGGGGTTTCAAAATATCTCATGAAAAAACTGTGGCAATCATATTCACCCCCAAACGAAATAACAACATAGTCTATCCAAACTTCTATATACAAAATCAATTAATCAAATATGTAACAGTAGAAAATTCCTAGGAATGTTCTTTGACAACTACCTCACATGGAAACAACACATTGAACAACTCACCCAGAATTGTAACAAAGATCTTAATTTACCCAGGAACATCACAGGGACTGACTGGGGATCCAACCAGGAAACCCTCCTCACGATATATAAAAGCCTAATTAGATCAAAACTGGATTACGGTTGCCAAGCATATAACTCGGCTAAGCAGGCTGTACTACGAAAACTTGACACTATCCAGAGAAAAGCCTTACTATTATGCACAGGAACACTCCCCTCAACACCATTAGAAGAACTACAAACACTAACAGGAGAACTACCCTTAAAATTACGTAGGCAAGAACTGCTCCTCCGATACTCCATTCGATTAGATACCCACCCAGACAACCATCCCACCAAAATAGCTATAAATAAGTGTAAAGTTGTCTTCAAACCCAAAATCATACCTATCACACCAAGTGGCAAAGTAATCCTTGAACTAAGAGAAAAGATACCTCTACTAAAACAACAGTTAACAAACAATACAGACCAGAACAAATCACCATGGTTACAAAAACCACCAAGGATTAACACTGAAGCTACCAAATTAGGCAATAAAGAAGGACAAGAAAACTTACTAAAACCTGTGCTGGTAAACGAAATCAACCAAAAATACCCGGACTATGTTAAAATATATACCGATGGATCAAAAACAAACAACTCACCAAGAACAGCAGCAGAAATAGTCATCCCTGAATTCAATATACAAACGGGATCCAGATTACCTGACTATTGCTCCATTTACACCACTGAATTCTGGGCTATACTTGAATCACTACAATGGATCAAAGACAACCAAATACATAAAGCAGTCATTATAAGCGATTCCCTAAGCGTTATCAAATCGATCCAAAATCGCAATACACACTCTAGGGAACAGTTCCTCGACAGAGCATGCCAATTAATCGAAGATATCACCACAGCACATCAATTAGTCGAGCTCATGTGGATACCGTCGCACATTGGAATCTCTGGCAACGAAACAGCAGACAAAGTTGCAAAAACCAAACTAGGAGATCAAAACTCTATCAAGCTTAACTATAGCTCTACAGAAGCAATAAGCTTCGCACAAACATATATAGACCAAACATGGCAAGATTTTTGGAACTCCTCCACAAAAGGTAAAAAGCACCATGAAACCCCCATAAACGTAGATAGGAACATACAGCTACCTAAGGGTACCTATTTAGAACAGAAAACCATAAACAAGATAATAACTGGAAAAACTAAACTAGCAAGCAGTTTTGGAAGGTTTATAGGACCCAAACCAGCAACCATTAACTGCTTTAACTGCCACACCACCGAAGATCTACACCACGTATTCAATATGTGCCCAAAATATCAACCCGCTCGGAAAATATTTATCAAAAACCAAAAAGAGATTGGATCACCACACACATACCCAGAGTTACTTATGGACTCTAATAAAAATAAACAATCAGCATATAAAAATATAAATCAATTCATAGACTCAGCAGGACTTAGGAACAAAATATAATTACTATCCCCACAAAACCAAAAGACCCAGTAACTAGCTAAATACATTTAGAAGCCACCACATAAAAACCCATAACATATCATTCAATTTTATAAAAGTATTAATAAATAATTCACTTACGAAGCACCTATAAAAACTAAGGAAACCGCAAAATCGGATGTCTTAGATGTCCTTAACGAACCGAGTAATCAGCTTGGATTCCGGTCCTAGATGTCCTTAACGAACCGTGTAATCGGCTAGGACTCCGGTCTCTTGCTAAATAAAGTATAAATAACATTCAATCTCTAAAAACATCAATTAATAAATAACTTAAAGAGGTAATATCTAAAATCTTATAAATAACATAACGTATGGAACACACCCTAAACACCTCGACTAGTAATACCATAATAACCTTGACAATCTCTCTTCATACATGATATCTACTAAGAACCTCTATAAACAGCATAAAACATCCCCACTCCTTTTAGAACATTTTGAAGAAGGAAAAAAAAAAACAAAAAAAAAAAAAACAAGAAACACCAGGCAAATGCAACAAGAAACCAGCGATGTAAAGCAAGCAGGACCGTTCCCGAGCTCCGTTCCCACTAATGACAGCCAACCATTCGACTGTAGGGACCTTTATGGACCCACAGATTGAGGCCAAACTATCAGGGTTCCTTGAATCCATAAAAGCCTGGGGGAGGTGGCACCATCCCCTTCCCCAGGAACAACTAGCAGGCTGCGGTGCAGTCAGAAAAAAGTGACACATGCACAATTGTGCGCACGCCATTATAATTAAACTCAACAACAACAACGTATGTCAGGTCATACATTCTATTATCCGTTAGCTGTGTTTTATACAGGAGCAACGACGGTAGCGTATCTAATCACCGCGACTACTGACAATCTGTACAACAAAGTCCTGCTGACAAACTTACACAAGGTACAGTTGGTTTGATCGCAGTCGCCAGGTGAACTGTTCCAGAATCATGGGAGCAACTTTGGCAGTGGATATAATATTCGTGAGAAATATTAATAACAAAAACAAATCATAAGCTCAAGAAACTTTGATTATATATGACCGTGATCATGTTACGGTTTGCCTCCTACTCCCATCTTTGGGGTTAAAATATATTTTACTGAAGTCGTTTGAGTCGGAATTTAACAAAGTTTATTGCTGATCACAGTGCCCAGAAAACAATCTTATCACATCTCGCGAGAGACGACAACGAGTCACCAGTCAATGTTTATATATATATATATATATATATATATATATAGAGAGAGAGAGAGAGAGAGAGAGAGAGAGAGAGAGAGAGAGAGAGAGAGAGAGAGAGAGAGAGAGAGAGAGAGAGAGAGAGAGAGAGAGACTGTGTTGGTGTGTGTGTGTGTGTGTGTGTGTGTGTGCTTAATTTGTGTCCATGATTGTAGATTTTAAAAGCCATAGTGGATTGTAATTTTGTACTTCAGAATATGATCAGTTGCAAACAAAATGTTCATACAGAATTTGAGATTGGAATATTCGAGGCTTAGCCTCGTTTACAATTAAATTGGTAATGTATCCGTTCATTTACGTCGTAGGTCAGTGGAAATGTTTATAAATAGGGAGTTGACAAGCATATAAGTCTGTTTTGTTTCATATCAGTCTTTGGGAATCTATTAAGTTTACAGGTGTAATGCTGAACTCGGAAATAAGCCATTATTTAAATTATTAACTGGACTTACTAAAGTTCTAATTGGCGTTTGGACTCACACTTAATTGGGATTTTGTGAGCTAATTCAATGGCATTTTGGAGCATTCTATGTTCTTAGACTTCTGAGAGGCCATTTAGGGTTATTTACAATAAATTCACAATACCTCACATGTCTTTGTATTTTCACTTTGTATTCTTGGGAAATAAATTGTTTGTTGAAATGTACTTAAACTGTTGTTTGTATTCCTTTTTCTTGCCTACTTAAGGAAAACCTAAAGTCGTAGCAAATATTATTTGGTGCCATAATAATTTTAAATCATACAGAAATGTTGTACAAAGACTGGTTGAGTTTACTGGATTCATGACAAACAACTCGGATGAAGTCAGTATATATGATACCTTGGATGAAGTCTGTATATATGATACCTTGGATGAAGTCAGTATATATGATACCTTATACAGTTTGTAAGATGTACAGTTCATAGGATATGAGAAATAACTATGAGATGCCCGATTCTTGGAATATGCAGCACTTATATTAATTTTGGCGTGACGTAAGCTTTATAAGATATTTCCTACATTTAATAATATATGTTGTATATGGCTCATAAAGTATGTTGTCTTTTTTGTTGTGTAAAATACCTACGCCTAAAATCCACGAACAAAGTGAGACAAATAGATAGCACTATCCTTAAATATGCGGACTGTTTTGCTTTGCTTACAGAAATGGAATTTTTAACAATGAATCAGCTAATTATAACAGGGTTCAAAATGTTCATGTGTGAGAATGAGCCATAGCGTTACCATCATCGATATTAGTAATAATAATCATCGTCGTCGATGTCGTCTTAGTTGTCGTAATATTGTTAGTAGTAATAAAAAGGGAAGTAAAGGCAACGGCTGTTGTTCCTTTTGCATAAATATCAATAATTTTAGTTGGAATTGTAATATCGAATTAACATGTCTAGATTCGCATAGCGTTGGTGTTTAGTATTTGTTACATCCTATAAACATGTAATGAAGTTATTAACACAAACGAAAACTTGGTAGATTTAAAGGGGGGTTTGCAGACCTGAAGTGTGGTTTGTATGCCATGCGTTTATTTACTTGCATACTCATCAAATACAGAAGTCGATATCCAGACCTGGGTGGAGTAGGTTTTAGTGAGCAAAATCAATAATGCAGTACTGCAACTAAGTCTGCGTTTTCAAACTCTATGTACAGACGTTATGATGCATAAAGATTATAAATAACATAGAAACCGGTTCTATCCGCCTAATCATGCATACTTACAACTACAA
This sequence comes from Sinohyriopsis cumingii, assembly GCA_028554795.2. Lineage (NCBI taxonomy): Eukaryota > Metazoa > Mollusca > Bivalvia > Unionida > Unionidae > Sinohyriopsis > Sinohyriopsis cumingii. The sequence goes on along the minus strand of CM068831.1, from coordinate 43,819,979 downwards.
TACATGACACGTGGTAATAACTAATGTCAGTGCACCAGTCGGACAAGAAAAGGCTGATATCACTAGTATCAGAAAGCAGCGTGAGTAATTAACAACTTCCTTGTTCTGTGACGTTGATGTCACAAATGAAAACCCTAGCAACGAGTGTATGGACATAACAGAGAACGGGGATGGGGAAGGAAGCTGGCCGCTAATGATAATACGCATGCAGTTATAAATCTTCATCAATATAATCAGGGAACAAAATTACATTGAGTTATCTGTCTCTTTGGTAAAATGATTTTAATCACGCAGCAACTTAAATTCCGCTTCAATTACAGCAATAATGCCATCATGGTGATCAGAGTGTTCAGTTTTGATACATGGCAAGGATGGACGGACGAAAGCAGTGATTACGCTGCATAAATTGCAACCTTTTAAAAATCTAAAAACGAAAGAGAAGGTCAGTAGTACCAACTTTTCAAACACTAATGGGATCGAAGCCTTGCCATACGTGTTAGTAGTTCACGTGGCCGTATCATAACACTGAAATACTACATAACAGTTTAGTAGGGTCAGACCTTTGTAGTGGGATGATGTACTACCATACGTGCTAGTCATGACAACGGCCGTGCTATGGCACTGAATACGTGTAAGGGGACGTCCATTAATTATGTCAACAATTTTTAGGCAATTACCCCCCTCCCCAGTCAACAACTGTCAAACTTTCAGTGACCCCCCTAATAAAATTGTCCCCCCCCCCAAACTAACAATATTTTATACTGCTGGCTTTTATGCTAAAAATAGAATTATGGAAATTAAAAGGTCTACAAATAAATTTTAATACATTTTTTTAAACTTGTTTAACAGATTTCAAATTGACTATAACACTTTGAATTCATGAAAAAATCGACAGTTTATATTCTAGCTTCTATCATCTTCCCATGGGGAAGCCAAATGCTCCTCAGTTGTTATAATGGGCATAGTGGCTGATTCATTAATTTCTTGTGGAACCGATACACCCGACAAGTCAACATCATCTTTATCTAACCATTCTGCGCTTAACATCTCTCCGCGAGCAATAATTGCCATCAGCTCTCTCTGTCTTTTGGCAGCCACTCGTATTGGCCAAATTCTTTGCGGTTGAGGAGCATGTGGTAATTGCCTAGGCCCAAGATCTCGGTGTCGGTGCTGTTGAACATGCTTCTTCAACATGACTTGTGAAGCAACATAGAGGTGACAGATTTTGCAGATCCGTTCAAGCAGCGACAACTGATCATATGGAAGAATTTTGAATGCCTTTGCCGATCGAGGTAGCATGTTATCAACTTCTTTCCAAGTTACGAGTTTTCTTTTTTGCAAAGGTTCAATTTTAAAAGATTTTATTTCACACCAAAACACTACGTTCAAGATTTTATATTGAATATTTGTCTAACTCGACCAATAAATTCAACAAGGAAGTTGTGACATTATTATTCATGTCAGGTTTTTTTCCCAGTCTTCAAGCATGAAAACCTAACTGACGCAAAATGTATGAATGTAATAACGTTGTTTTGCACAACACGTTCAGGCGCATATTTGAATGGAAGAACGGTGTGAGGTTGAATTTCATACTGTGACTTGACTGGTTGTTAAGCCGCCACTGTGGTAGATGTGTTATGGTTGGGGTGGGGTGCTCCCAATATTATATTTAAATTATTATGGAAGTCCCACCCAGGCTCGATTTTGGTCTGAAGTTAAATTAGTGAAAAACAGATGTAAAGCTCTGAGCCCCCAGTCTGCAATGCCGACGGTTAAATGATTGAATATACAAATAAAGTGAAATTCAACGAATAACAATTTAGTAACGATTCAATAGTCAAATGTTTCAAATTTCTCAAGTACTCTCCATCCGTTCGACCCTGTGATAGCCTATTGCAATATTTGGTTAGTAGTGGTGAGATAACTTTCCACCTGTCTTTGTATTCTACTCATCTGCGTATTCTTCTCTCCTATTCCTCCAATTCCTTCTCTTCCTAATCTTCTTTATACTCCTGCTCCTTCTCCACTTTCTCCTCTTCGACTCCGTTTCCTCCTCCTTCTCGACTCTGTCCACCGACTAGACTTGTCGACTCCGACTGCTCTGCGAGTCTCACTCCGTCTCCCCTCTTAGAGACTCGGGATTTAACTGAACCGGAAGTTCTCCGTCCCCTAAAAAACTATCTGTGAAAACACAAGGACGGTACAATATTCTCCTTAGCCATCTCATCTCACACTACACCCAGCCTATCGTCAGATAACTGCTATTAAATTTCTTTGGGCAAGCATTCATTCATATCGAAATACTCAAACGTTCTTGCGTGGTAAAACAACGTAGTAATAAAAGCACTATATCAATTACTTCTCATACATACATCAATAAATTGCGTCACATCAGCACATATTCATAATCCCATTATACTAGACTATACCACAGCAATCAGACGCATTTCTTTACATTAAGACTCGTACAAAGTACACAAGTATTCAAAAATTCATGCTCTGATATAGCCATACAGCCATATTAACTAAGCTTGCACACTTCAACCATTTTCCAAATTCACAATTCAAGCATGTGTAAAATCAAAAATATCGCACGGATAAATGCACTAGTTTAATACGAAGTAACCTAATAGTGAATGACAAAATTAGTTCTGACCACAAGCTAAGAATCTACATAATTATCTACATAATACTCAAACTCATTTCTCAAAAACGCTTAACACTACAAAAGTAATTCTACGTACTAAACGATCCTATTAAGTATACATACTACACGTAATTACAATTATACTGCCGTAATATTCTGCAAAAATTGAGCAAATAACTTACTGACCTTTACGAAATTTTGTCTTTTCTTAGAATATCCTCTCTAAGTTTTACCGCCAAATTACGAGTGGCTTCATCGGATTAACCCTATATTGCTCAGCAATCTTCCTGGGCATACCCAAATTTTCGCTTGTTAGTTAGAAGTTATAATTCTGATAAAAATTTGTATCACACCGTCCGTCTCAATACCGATTGGATGCCGCTTTGACCCAAACCAATCAAACTTAGCTGACAGTGTCCTTCTCACTGACTGTCCATGCGGGAACGGATTTAGAGCACGCCCCGTATCCCCCTCCCAGTTCCTCTGATATTAGGACTAAGCTGTAACACCTAGGTGGGAAGTAGCTCGATCTAACGCCTGTGCCGATCCAAGATGCCGGGTCTTCTCTCTGGTCACGGTAACATTGCTTAAGAGATTAACTCTAACCGGCGGCAATTTTTAGACATCAAAACATGGCTTGTAATAATACCTTAATTTATACACAACTTATGAACTGGGGCCGAGCAAACACGACACCTACTCTTTGAATGATATTGAAATGATCCTATCTAACTTGCATAAAAGATAAACCACCTTTGAGACTATCGTAATTCAGTCACACCTAACATGTTTATTTATAGCAACCTTGTATGGAAATAGAAGAACTCGAGGATAGTATTTCAAACTTAAATGGTGTTATCTTATATCAGATTACACCTCCATGCAATTTCGGCATGACAATCTCTAGTGTTCGTATAGTATACAAAGATTGTAAATGTATATTTAAAGTGTAAAAGCAGTCGTATTGGCACACTCTTGTGAGTGTCCTAAGCAAGTAATTGGTACTGTATAACTATATATTTAAAACGTCCTTTTGGTCGGCTCCTGCGACTGACCAACAAAAGTACTTATTAAAATGTTTAAACTGTAAATAGATGTATTTGTTGCTGTCTGTTCCTGCTACCTTCCTCCACAAGTAATTAATACTCGATGACGGATTAAGGCCATCCAGGGTCCTAAGTACTGAAAATAGCATGGTGCCCCCTCCACTTCCTACAAAATGCGAAACTCCAAAACAACAAAAACAATATTTTAACAAAAAATAAAATAAAAAAATAATAATAAAAAAATAAGAAAAGTAAGATTAGCAAAACAGCTAGATTTCTCAGTGGTATGGGTGAGAAAAGCAACGATTGGTCATAATTACGTCACATAACTATTATCCTAAGAGAGCAAACAGGAGCGAAATTCAAAGATAGCTGTCAACATTCATAAAGTCCATAGATACAGATCTCCACCAAATTAAAAGATTACTGTCTTGAGGTAGTTATAATTACACATTTACTAAAACACATTAAGAAGTTAATACTTATTAAAATTATACAAGTCAACGAATTTTTATATCTTTATTAAAATGTCTCATCTTTATTACACAAAATCACCTGTATTCGTGTTTTAGTAGCATTGTCCTTTTATGAAGCATTTTATCATATTTTCATCAGTTAAAAAGGACCTGAACCTATGCTATCTTTAAAGTTAGTATTACATTTATGTAAGTTAACACGTACCCTACCCCCAATCCGTTACAATACATCCTTAATTTTCTGTGTTTATCGCGAAGTTCTAGTATCAGGTCGAAACACGAGTTCTGTGCGACTGTTATGTTGATTATAAAAATTATGAATCTGCCATACCCTTTGAGCCTATGCAATGCATACTGTGCATCTTGCATGTGTGCCATGTAAAAAAGGCAAACCAAAAACACAGTTGTTGTTGTTGTAGGATTTAACGCCATTTTTCAGCACACGATAGGCTATACATGGGGGCCAGTATTAATGGTGGAGGAAGAATCCGGGAAAACCCCCGGAAAGAACCACCTACCCACGAGAAGCTACTGGCGAGCTATCCCACATACCCACATTGGCTGAATCCGAGACCCACGCAGACAGAGGTGAGATGGGAGTGATCCATAACGGAGAGCGCTTTAGACCACTCGGCCACTCGGGGCCCCCTCCAAAAACACAGTCGGTGTGACGTTTAGCTGAACACCGGGAGAGAATCTCGGGTACTGTAATCCAACACAAAGGATCAATCTCAGGAGCCCGAACATTGCAAATCATATACTTCATCAATATCATATTTAGATCATGCGGCCAAGTAGCAGGAACAAAATATGGGTATTTGTATGCCAAGTGACATGTGCCGTCTTGCTCCATTGGCATTTGCATTAGTCATGCATGTATTTCGTATGATCATCCGACTTGGACCTGTTGTTGTTTAGGAATGTCGTTTATATTATGCATTAAATCAGAATGCAAGCTCAGAACAGCGAAAATGAAAATAAAAGCACTTCTCAGCCGTTGCAAAATAATTTGATGATGACAGCAAATTTTAGTACAACGAAACCTCTGTATCAAGGACACCCAAAGAACAACGATATTTTTCTCCTTTATTGACAAGCGTATTTCTTGCAGAAGTGAAACGAAGAAAACAGAAGAGTCCAGAATATTGACCTTTTCAAACGGGGGTCCTTGGTATAGACATGTCCGTTAAGGCCGTTTTACTATATTGTGAAGTGATTTCGTCACAAATTAATACATCAGTTGCATATAATGTTGATTTCAATGTTTTCTTGTTTTATTTGTTCAAATGTCGAGCTGTTTTCTTAAAGGTACTTGGGGGAACTCATTTTGTAAAGGTACATTATTTTACAACGTATTCTCTCACTGTTAGGCACAGAAGTTTTAGAGTAACACCTTTATTTAGCGGACACACAAGGGGGCAAACGACTGAGAAATTGATCGTGATTGTTGTTGGGCTTTATTTTGTTCATTTTAGTTTACATATTTTATTTACAGCATGATTTAAGTCGAATTCTTTCAACATTTGTCTGGGATAGTAAAAGTCATACGTCCGTTGTTTTATTTAATCCTTGTAGAAAGTAACATAAATAATGTAATCAGTATGTTTCATCGATGATTACATTTCTTACTGAATATATATCTAGTTGTCGACAATTGCATTGTTTATCAGTTACATTTACGAGCTCCTTCATTTATGTGCAGAGAAACAAGGATACATTAAATATTGTAATATTCCGTAACGTTAGAAAACCAGCAATAGAGCTCTGCTAATGCGAAATTTGAAATAAATGTTTAATGTTGTAATTCAGCTACTAAATAAATTACATGGTACTTTGCAATACCTATTACAGACTTCAATATAGTATTACATTATTACATGGTGAAAGTGAAACGAAGCATAGACAACTATTTCTGCCTGAGATCTTAAATCGAAAAGCATCATCGTCATTCTCCATTTATCCACGGGTCGCAGATTCGATACCCGCACAAGCCAGTTCGAATGCGCTGCCAGGGCGTGTCCTTGTGAAAGACAACTAGCTCGCATTTCCTAGGTACGACACAACCAATTATGAGTTGAAAAGCACTGTTAAAACCAACGAACCACCCAAGTACCAACCAGCAACCTGCCAATCAACCAACCGACCACTGAGGAGTAGATCTCTAATAGGTTTTTCTTTCAAGGAGTAGATGTATTCGGTTCTAGACAGAATAGTATTTGCCAATAAATCACGTGATCAAAGTAAACCCAGATCTGCCGTTGTATATTGTTTTTTTTGTATCAGGGTCGAAGTTGTTCGTTTATCTTGCGATTTAATACGAACAGCGTAGACACTGATCATCTGATTCATTTTCGAACGACAGATTGTGATCTACAGTATATGCAGTTTGCATATGCATTTAAAAATTGTACGCCATTAAACTGATGGATATAGATCGATTTCCATTGGCCAGTCTCGGTTCATGGTTTTCTATGTTAAAAAAGTTTTTTTTTAAACGTGTTGCCCTGGTAAAGACGACTTCTCTGCAAGTCTATACACAGTTTCTCAGAGATCCAAGGTTGACTAAAATGACATAGTAGCTCTTCTACTGGCAGCAAAAATGGTTCAGACATTCAACAATTTTGTATTCACGTAAGTTTTAAAACTGGTCGTAGTGTTTTGAATCTCCGGAGCTACCACACAATCATTATGCAGGATTCGTGAAGCTCCTGTTTTCTACGATTTTCTCCAGGGTCTGCATAAATCCGGAGGACTATTTGTTCTGGCTCCTGTTAACAGTCTTACGCACAAACAACACAAAGGGATTTATCCAGGAGAAAGCCATATATATATTGCCTTATCCAGGTAATTAGGGGAAAACTTTAAGAAAACATGTGAAAATGCCCACTTATCATCACAGTGCTACCGTGATCTATACAGTATGTATGCAGTAACAACACCGTGAATCCAACCACAGAACGACAATATTCATTATTCACTAGAGTTAGCCTTCCTGCACAGGCAACTGTCCAGTATTTTATGTTAAACAATCATAGCTTAGCTTCTTTCGCTTGTGGTTATTTTATTAAAAGCCAGCGCTAAAATCAATTAAAAAAATATCCAGATCGCCCACCTTTGATCGACTGATATAAGACCAACACATAAAATTACGAGGAATACCTGTATTATTACTGGCTAGAAAAAAAACAACAGTTTTATTCTCTTCCTGATTTGTGAAATTTAACCTTAAACGAGATCAATCTTGCCAAAATCAGTACGGTTTAAGCCAGCGTGAATCCATCTACAGGTATTATGTTACTTGGTATATGGAAGCTTACATGCTGGTAGAGCGTGTGTGACCATATCATACCCGTTTTGATGGACGAAATTGATGGACGCGTATCGTTCTGCAGCATACTGTTAATTTTGTCTGCGTGGTCAGGATGCGCAAAAGGTAGGACAAATTTAATTAGAGACTGTAATTTTACACGTAAATAGTACACACAGTAAAATGTAAACCTTTATCGAAAGTTCTTTATTAAAATTGTCACTGTAGTTTTTGGAAACAAATGAATGGACACGCATACCAAAGAATGGATGAACGGAAGAAGGATAAAAAAATCATTATATATCTTACAGATTTATTTCTATTTTGTCTATTTATCTTTCACTTCTATGTTTTAATAATTAGATTGATATGTAACAAATAAAGCAATGGAGAGACACAGTTTGCGCCAACGTAATACTAGTTCTTTAAACTAAGGTGATGTACAACTCATTCTAAATAAAAATACAAATGAGACAACAACAAAATAAGAGAACAATGCAACACAACTACATAATAATACGGTCACCAGTAATATAACAGGCATTACTTTGCCATACATATCTAATTTACAGAGTTTAGATATGTGATATCATGAACATTGTCAAATTCACGATCATATAACTATGTCTGCCTACAAGCTGTATATATATATATATATATATATATATATATATATATATATATATATATATAAAGACTAACGGTATAAGGTTCACTATAAGAAAGATAACACGTCACTATTAGTTCTAAACGTGTGTCAGTATTTAGAGGCGTTTTCAAAACTGTTACAGCTGGACTTCACCTCCAACGAATGTAAGACAAAATAATTGTTTAAAAAAAATATGATATGGATGAAAAGAACCAAACTATTTCCATTATTTGTGTAATGATTCACATAGGTTTCCAGTTTTGTCTTGCCAGCGTTAAAAATAATGATGCAGGGACATTTAATTGTAGCAATAGCGCTTGGGATCGGCGTCCGCTTGATAATAAAAACAATGAAATATGATGTTGTATACTTTTCTTAAACTCGTAAAAATGATTTTGGAAAATTATTTTGCAGTACAGAAACAGTTTTGTACGCAGACCTTGTTTTCTATGACAATTTATTGGTGATATTTAAAGCATCACATCTAAATGTATTGGTAATACGCCTGTGTAGATCATATGTTAAACCGACGGACAGTTAGTAGGACTGAGGTCACCAGTTCATTAAAACGTGCAATTAGTGCAGTCTAATATTAGGGGACTGATTTATCGGACTATATACGACCCAGGTACCCTTGAAATAGCGAGTCCGGTACGCTTACCAATGAGTCAGTAAAACTCATATAAAAAGGTATTTAATTTGTTGACTCTAAAAGATTAATCATTTCGTCTTGTTTTATCGGAAAAAGCAGGTATTTGAGAAAAAATTATAGTCGTTTTTATTGTGGCTATTAGACTTCATTTTTTCATTGAGACAAAGAATCACACAAAGGTGGTCTCCCCTGTACAATTCTATTAAGGAAATTCCTTTTAGACTAATCTCTATCACACAAGCATTCACACTTTACAACGGTTATAATTACATATTGTTAACCTGCTTATACATGCTGCACGGAGTCTGTGCATTTATAGGTGTTTCTCTGTTGATAAATAAAAGCAGATGGATGCACGGAGTTTGTGCAATAATGTTTGTTTCTCTGTTGATATGTATGTTTTTGTTTATAGGCTTGATCCTTATAGAAAAAACAAATTAGATTTCGATTTTATAAATAAGCTTTCCAATAGAGAATTTTATCCTTTGGACACCGGAAACAAATTGTAGATATTTTATTCGATTCATGCTTATACGACTTCTGACATGCTGAAATGTATATACTTTATTGTTCATATATATTTCTATTAACCACTATACTCACATATCAGTACATTTTAAATATTGAGTGCGTGTCAGTGCATTTTTTAAAACAAATATTTTTATAATATAACCCATTATGGAAATTGACGACCACATTATTATTTCAGTAGAATCCTAATTTTATAGTGCTGAATAAAAAGTTATAAAACAACAATGGTAATTATAATTATTATAATTATAAAAAAGGTTCTAAAATCGTAAGGAAGAAAACTTTCTGAACGAAAGCAAGCGTATACACCTGTAAAAGGTTAACATGATTCTTAAAAAGGTATACAGTCAATGATACATGTAAATGGTAAAGCCTCCAAAAAGGGATCAAAACTTCTTATGTAATCCATGAGGAAAATCCCAGATGTTTTTGGTGACAAAAAAGTTCTTAATCGAATTGACATGAAAAAGCCGAAAAGCTTATTTTATGGACCATGCCTGCTGTATCCTCTTAGAAGCTGACACAAGCTACCCTATTAATAATACTTGAAAGAAAAACTGTCAAAAGTCTACTCCTAAATGGTTGGTTGTCTTTAACAGTGCTTTTCAGCTCGTTATTGGCTATATCATTTCAAAGAAATGAGAACTCATTGCCTTGCACAAAGAAACGCCGAGGCAGCAGACTCGGGCTGGTCTGGGCGGGTATCGACTATGCGACCTTGGATAAATGGAGAAAGACAATCATATTATTTTTGTTAAGATCTCAGACAGAAATAATATTCTGGCTTTATGTCACTGTATATACTATATACTATATATATTGTAAAGCATCATGCCATTTAGTTAGTAACTGAATTAAGACAAGAATATTTTTTTCTTCTTCAAATTTCGCATTACCAGAGGTCCAGTGCTGGTTTCCTATTGTTGATGAACAACCTCCACTCTCACAATATTAAATATATCCTTTTTATTCTACACATAAAGTAAGAACTCGTAAATATAAATCCGATGAGCAAATGTAAATATACTTCTGATAAACAATGGAGTCGTCGATGAAACATACTAATTACATTATGTATGCTATTGTCTACAGTGATTATATATATATATATATATATATATATATATATATATATATATATATATATATATATATATATATATATATATATATATATATATATATATATATATATATATATATAATAACTGAAGAAAGCATTTTAGTATCCCAGGCAAATGTTGGGAGAAATTGGCTTTCAAGTATTACATGGGTAAGGTTCGAGCGACGAGAATAGTCTTTGCCAATATATGAAGTGAGCGGCGTAAACCCAGATGTGCGGTCGCACGTTGTTTTCTTTGATCAGAGTCGAAGATGTTCGTTTATCTTACGATTTAATACGAATAACGTAGACATTGATGAACCGACTCGTTATCAAAAGACATATTGCAGTCTATTGTCTATGCAGTTCGCATATGCATATAGAGTTCGTTATTGACTAAAAGGTTGACTAAAAGGTTGAAAATCGATTTCCATTTCGACTCTCAATTCTTGGTTTTCTGTCTTGAACCAGTTTGTTTTGTAAGGTGTTCCTAAGGTAAGACTGTTTGTCTTCAAGTACATACTTAAGATTCTCGGGGATTCAAGGGGTTGGCTGCCATTTGTCTAGTAGTTCTTCTAATGGGAGCCAAAAATAGTTTGGGCATTAAAAAATGTTTAAAGTAAATTTGAAACTGGTCGGAATGTCATAAATCTACGGAGCTACCACACAACCTTTATGCAGGATTCGTGAAGCTCCTGTTCTCTGTCACGTTGTCCAAATCCTGCATCGTGAGGACTGTTTGTTCTGATTTCTGTTAGTTGCTTTACGCAAACATCCGCAAATATAACCCTATGGTTCGTATCAAGGAGTAAGCACTATATCTTGCCTTCTCCAAATAATTAAGATAAACCTGTCAAAAAGGAGCTACCGTGATCCATACCGTACGCATCCAATAACAACACAGGGAACTCAATCATATAACGATAACATTCATTGTCTACTAGAGTTAGCTTTGTTCAGGCAACCCTAAAGTCTTTTATACAAAACAATCATTGCTTAGCTTCTCTCCCTTGAGGTTACTTCATTAAAAACCAACGCTGAAATCAGCAAAATATCCAGATCGCCGCTTTTAATTGGCTGATGTAAGACCAGCTGTATAAAATATGATTGGAGGGAATCCCTGTAATATGACTGGCTAACAGAAAAAGAGCAGTTTTAATCTATTTCCGATTTGTGAAATTTGTCTTTGAAAGATATCTATCTCACCAAAATCATTACAATTTGGCCCGGTGTGAATCCATGTACGGGTATTATGTTCCTTTTTCTATGACGGCTTAAATACTGGTAGCGCGTGTGTAACCACAGCATACCCGTTTTGCAGGACGAAATGGATGGACACATATTGTTCTGCATACAATTAATTTTGTCTGCGTGGACAGGGTGCGCAAAAGGTAGGACAACTATTTCAGTTTCAATTAATGACAATGTATGTTGGATGTAAAAAGCAGCGTTTTCAGACTTAAAATTTGTATTGAAAATTCATTTAGAAAATTATCACTGTAAATTTTGGAAACAAAGGAAAGAGCATGCCGACTAAGGATTGGATCAACGGAAGAAGGATACAAAAAATAACTAACATATTTGTTTCTCTTTTCTCTTATGATATATATATATATATATATATATATATATATATATATATATATATATATATAAACATATACATTTTCAAGAAAACTCTTATTGTAAAATATATTTTGTTGAAAACAAGCAGTGAACATATTTTGAGTGTGCGCATAAACTTTAATTTTAAACACATTCCCTTGATCTGGCAAAAATGTGAATTTAAGTAATGGTTAAACATTAAAGACTAATCATTCTAATTTAGTATTAAAAACCACTAAATGTGATAAGGTATCTAGTGTGAAACACACACACAACTTTAAATTGGTTTCCTGTTTGTGCTATATACATAATTTTACAAAAGAATTAATATTGTCATAAAATATGTCATAAAATATGTTTAATGTTGATAAATGTACATTTATAACATTATAAAAGTGTTTAATCCGTTTTTATTCAGATTTTTTCGCATTGCTATGGCATCATATTTCTATATTTTGAGTTTTTTTTATAATGTACAGACATCTACTGTGTTTTTAATAAGATGACTATTCAAGCACGTTTGAATCAGTACGATCGTCACGATGTTATCATATGTAAAGATTATTCAATGAATGCTCAGAAGTATAAGTTGCCTTTCTTCCTTTGCATAATATAACACAGTGACGAGTTATAACACAAGGATGCGTTATAATATTTATATGAAAAAATTTGTTCGTTCTCCACCAACTTTTATGAAGAGATTTGTTCGTCAGGCTTTTATGAAGAGATTTGCTTCGTAGACTCTTAAGTCAATATGTTTCCAAAACCCGACAGAGAGAGAGAGAGAGTGAAAAGAAAGGAAGTTCAATCCTCTTGAAAGAGGTGTCACTTGATGATGTTGTAAATACATCTACATGTTGGGGAAGCTTGGCATGCGAGAGTACTCGGATCGAACTGTAAAGACAAAAGTCTGTTTGAGCTTCTGGCCAGCAAAACTGGTGTCAGCCCGTGGCTGGGGCTTTATATACCAGTTTCTTAAGACAACGCCAAATATGGCGCGCGCCTAGCTCTTTGCGAAGGCCAGAATCTCAAGTGAGGCTTCGTAGTCTCTTACAGATTATCGTCTAGATCTATGTACGTCATTAGACAGACAATTCTACAACGTCAGCGCGATTAGTAATAGCTTATGATTTTTTTAGGTTTCCGCAATGCGGTACTTTACATGTAGCTTTTTCGTGTGCCGACTTTAGGATACAAGGTAAATGTATGTATAGACGGTTCGTACTTGATCATAAGGGCGCAATCTGTATTAAGTAGTATATAATTGTAATACCGAAATAAATGGATTCAATCTCAATATATTTTAATAGAAATTTACTTTCAAAATAATTTATCAACTTACTTTTAATACCATTCAGAGAAAATTTCAATCTTGTTACTTGTACTTAAAAATTCTATCCTAATAATATAACACAAGGATGCGTTATAATATAACATAATGACGAGTTATAACACAAGGATGCGTTATAATATAACACAAGGATGCGTTATAACACAAGGATGCGTTATAATATAACACAAGGATGCGTTATAACACAAGGATGCGTTATAATATAACACAAGTATGCGTTATAACACAAGGATGCGTTATAATATAACACAAGGATGCTTTATAATATAACACAAGGATGCGTTATAATATAACAGAATAACGAGTTATAACACAAGGATGCGTTTTGAATAGTGCAGTACGATTTATGCTTTTTATCTTTTTATCTTGATTGATAGTCGCCTGACAATGCATGTTTGGAGAGTAACAGAATGGTTTACAGTTCTTAACATACAAAGGAATGATTAAAATCTGCTAAACAGTATCATACCAGACAGATTTTGTACACGCCAAAATTATACGTTTGTCATGGAAAGAAATAATCGAGGCAGCTATTGTTTTTCTCCTATGTATAATGCAAGAAAAGCGAGGATTACGTCTTCCCATGCATCTGCTTTTCCTTAAGGTACTAATGTATTGTATCTCCTCCCAATTGATTAATATACAGACTTTGAAATGTTGATTTGCAACTGGGGTCGTAATTACATAGGTAAAACGGATGTGAGAATGTGATTTGAACCCTGGGGACGGGGAAAGCGGGGTGATGATGGCTTTTGTACAGTCTTCAAACATATCGTACATTTTGTAGTTGGAAATGTATAATATTGGGTTCATGATTACAACCTCAGGCCCTGACCTTTGGATGACAACATGATGCCCATGGGTAGTAACTTGGAAACTGCATAGTAGTTAATTTTCCTTGTTCTTGTTCTGGTTGTTGTTGTTGTTTTCCAGATTGTTGTTGGTTTGCTTTATTTGATGTCTGTATTCCACTTGGGCCATGTTCTGTTGTTGTTGTTTACCAAACGTACTTGTCAAGTAAACTGGCTATTTTCACAAAGACTTTGAATCATTACCGTCATATGCACGTTTTGGTTCGTCTATGTAATTAGTGGGTATACGATCCAATCATACAGGTCTATAGTTGAAATCATATATTTAATTAGTGGGTATACGACCCAGTTATACAAGTTTATAGTTTAAATCATATATTTAATTAGTAGGTCTACGAAACAATTACACATGTTTATGGCTTACATCAGGACTGCTCAAATATGAACGAATCAGCGTTTCGTCTATACTTTACATGCTGCACTGATCTGTTTGATCGAAAAAAATCTTCTGACAATTTTTGTAGATATAACGCAAGCTGTTAACTATTAGCTTTTGACAAACAAATCCGGTCAAGCCTGTACAGAACATTTCGGGACCCAACGAACAACTATAATTAACGCAATACACTTAAAATATGACAAGGAAACAGTACACTTAGTCATTGCAGCTTACAAAAGAACATTCACACTCGTGGGAATAAATAAAACTTGATGCTACCTTTCTAGGACGTTATCAACCTTTATAAACGATCAATTAGCCATACTTGTTGATTTTGAACAGAATAAAATTAAAAGTGAGAATGATTAACGAGGAGTTTGTATTTTTCTGAAACCAAGAACTTAGTCTGAACTTTGATGGATAGCAATTATTGCTGTCACAGAAGAGAGAGAGAGAGAGAGAGAGAGAGAGAGAGAGAGATGGGTGGGTGGGGATCATGTGAATACTAATAAAATAGAATGATTGTGTCTGATTACGTAATTATCAATTGTGAGTTATCTCGCTTGAATTGATCCTTGACCTGACAAGGTAGTACTGTGACCTATCTGAACTTTTGCAAGCAGTAAACCAAAATTACCTAACTATGAAGGTGAAATCATAAGAAGGCGAGAATAGTTTCACATTAACTGTTATGGTCTGTAGACTTGCAGAAAAAAACACCTCAACTGGTTCTTTAATATAAATGTTATACCCACCTAAATATAAAGGACGGGTCGTATGATGGTGATATTGGTTTCATATTTAGGGCCGTTGGTAATGTGAATAGGCTTAACAGGGTGGGTGGGTATAGTGTAGTCAAATATCACGCATAATACGTAACAAGTGGAAGGTTATAAATTATTAACCTAAAAGAACTGTCATTTTAATGTTCAGTGAAAATATATTTATATGAACTAAAATAGGCGAATTGATGTTGCGTTTTATGCGCAAATGATCGTAATGAGGAATTGCATTGCAATTATCTAGTTACTTGAAAACAACGCAAGATGCATCGAGTGTTCATTTTTCATGTACATCAGGCCTTGCGTACAATGCACGGCAAACATCACGATATCAGCACGATGGAATGTCTGAAAGATGACTGGCTAACAGAAAAAGAGCAGTTTTAATCTCTGCCTGATCTGTGAAATTTAACTTTAAACGATATATGTCTCACCAAAATCATTACAGTTCGGTTATGTGTAAATCCAGGTACATATATTATGTTCCTTTGCCTATGACGGCTTAAATACTGGTAGCGCGTGTGTAATCATAGCATGCCCGTTTTGTTGGACGAAATAGATTGACACGTATCGTTCTGCATACTATTAAATTTTGCCTACGTTGTCCGCATGCCCAAAAGGTAGGACAAATATTTGAGTTTTAATTAATGGCATTCTATTTTTTAACGTGTAAATAGTAGTGCAACACAACTACAGAACATACTGTCACCAATATAGTAACAGGCATTAATGTCTGAACATGTTACTTTCATAAAATACCTAATTGATAGTGTTTTGATCTTGTGTAGTACGAACGCTCTCAAATTCGTGTTCCTATGATTATTTATGCCAACAAGCTACATGTAAATAAACTTACAAAATACCAAGAATTAAGGTAATAAATATAGCTTGTCACTATTATCATTATGGGTGTGTCAATAATTTGAAGTATCTTGAAAGCTGTAACAAAGGGACTTCATTCCCGACGAATACGTGAAAAGAGTAGATACAAAATTAAGAGAACCGTTTTTTCTTTAAAAATGGATAAAAAGAATTGTAATATTTACATTAGTTGTGTAAGGAATATTTACATTAGTTATATAGCGATTTAGATAGGTTTTCAATTTTGTCTTGCCAGGGTTAGAAATAGTGATGCTGAAACATTTAACTGCAGCAGCAGCGCCGGAGTCAGCGTCCGCGTCATCAGAAACAATGAATATATAATGTGCTATACTTTTATTAGTCTTAGAAAATGCATTCTCAAATTACTTTGCAGATCGGAAACTGTGTTCTACAGAGACCTTGTTTTCAATAAGAATTTATTGTTAATATTCATATATGTAGATCATATGTTAAGCTGGTCTGAATTTGATTTATAATCTTTTAGTAGAGTTTGATTAAAAGCATCACAACTAAATGTTGTCCAACATTTTTGTTTTTCACGTATCACATGCATCATCCAAACGTGAGATGGCGGTATCAACTCGCCGATAGCGACATTAAAGTGGCGTCAAAAAGACATGTGTATATATATGCACGCTATGAAAAGTTATATAGTTATACAACCTTTCTTTTTTTCTGTATTTTTTAATTATTTGCTTACAAAATATAATTGTATAGAAATCTTACAGTAAAATTATTTTTTGTAACGCAAACAGATATTAATGACGTTCTATATTTGATAAAGTACACTATTTGAATGTATGTATGTTGGAAAGTATTTTCAATAAACTAATTGCATGTGAGATAAATTGAATGTATGCATGAACAAGAACTTGCTAATTGTCACAAGGCACATATATCTTTTGATAGATCGCTATAAATGAAAGAATGTACATTGGAACCCATTATTGGTGGGGTCCGGTGGTGGGTAGCCGAGTGGTCACATTCACTCGTCTTTACAAATCATTCACTGCTCTCCTCTGCCGTTGAGACTTCGAGCCTCGGCTTAGCCAAAGTGGTTATGTTAGAAAGCTTGCCAGTGGGATGATGGTTTTCCCCAAGTTTTTGTTTTTTTGTTTTTCTGTTCTTCCTTCACCAAAATTATGCTGGCCACAATGTGGCTGAAAAATGGTGTTAAACCTCATAAAACCACATCAAACCATTTATGTGGATTTTAAAATGAAGCAAGATTCGCTTTTTTTTTCAAGATAAAAATTGGTTTCGTTTGTTTTTGGTTTGATGTTTTAAGGCACAACAACAAAAATATACTATTTTGTGCAAAGACAATCAGAGCAAAGTGACATGCCCAAGAACACAGCACGATCGTCGACAAGCCTGAAAAATCAGTCCCCGTAACGAGTGCTTATACTTATGGACGGTTATTGGGTTTGATATCACCTATTCATTAAAACGCGCAATTAATGCAGACAAATATTAGGGGACTGATTTATCGGACTATAGCCAAACAATGCACCCTTTGGTTAACCAGTCCGGCACGCTGACCACTGAGTCACCACGGCTTCCATAACAAGGTATTGAATTTGGTGACTACAAATGATTAAGCATTTGGCTATATATATAAAAATAAAATAAAAAAATGGGGGGGGGGGCAACATGTGTATAAAAATAAAAAAGTCTCATCGTCTTTATTGTCGATTAGAATTATATATTTCATATGGACAGAGTCACCTTTGTGTGGGTTCTGACCCAAGACCGCCCGATGTTATTAGGGAAATTCCATCCAGACAAATCCCTATCATACAATTCCTCACACTTCACAAACTACGTCAAGTTGTCATGGTGATACATGATACACGGAGTCGGTGTATTTATATATATGTTTCCCTGTTGATTAGTATACAACAGATGGATACAAGGAGTTTGTACATCTGTTATAATTTGATATATAAAAGCCTCCCAAAAGAATATGCTGGCAATGTCTCCTCAAACAATATGTTTCAAGATTATTATTATTATTATTATCATTATTATTATTATTATTATTAGTAGTAGTAGTAGTAGTATAAGGATGATCCCAGTTGTAAAGTGCCGAGTAAAACTGACAGAAAAAATGCAAATATAACAAAACGGTTATAATATTTAATGAAGAAAACTCTTCTAAATGAAAGCAAGCGTCTACACCTGTAAAAGGTTAAGATGGTGTAGAAAGTAGAAAGTCAATGATACATGTAAAAGGTAAAGTCTAGAAAAAGGAATCAAAACTTCTTATAAAAGCCCCATGAGCCATGTTGGCTTTTGTCGATTGTCGACTACCAAGATCTATACTTCAAACCACGCGAAGCGGCTCATTTCTCAGGTTCGATAAGTAAGACACAGTTGTGAACACCGAGATTAGAAATCGGCACAAAATTCAATTTTATAAAACAGCATTCTTGTTTGCGCTTTTTAAATGCCAGTGTATAATATAAAATAAAAATATAGATGCATGCCAGTAAGTCTCCTTTTTTAATGGACAAAGATAGACAGATTAAAGAATGAAGAAATTCAAGTCTGATTCTATAATTGTGGCCTCGAAAACTTAGTTACGCCAACGCAACGATTACACAATCTTGGCGGATTGAACAGATCTGTTGGTGCTTTGTCCTAGCGACATCTATTAGATTTCATGAGTTGCCCACTTAGTATGTAATGCCCTGCTAACAAATGGCGTGGTACATTGTACATCGGCCAAAAATGATGGAGGCAATTGACCTAAAAAGGATACTTTGAAAGATTTACATCGAAAGTATGACTATGTACCAGATGGAAGCCATTACATGTCTATTTGAGTGAAAGATATTTGCCTAAACACGGACCTGCCGTGGAAAATTGCATTTTTGTTTCAGTCCATTCGAATTGTGTGCTCCCCTTGTCTCGATCATATAGGAACAGTGTTCAAATTTGAACAACATAATTTTGATTGGATGCGGCGGCTTGCCGCCGCATCCAGTGAAATTCAGACCCGAAGCACTTACATATCCGCTCGATACGCCAATGTATAAATAGGGTTATCACATTGGAACAATTGCTACCGAAAATGAGATAACACTATATATTCAAAAGCATAACACATCGTATACAATCAAAGTATTTTATGCTGACACTTGCCCAATGTAAACTAGTGTTATTTGTTTTTAATCCCAACTGAAATGTACGTTTGAAGGATTTGAATGTGTACATAGTATATGTTCAATTCGTGATGGATAGTAATCACAAACATCAGACAATCTGCCAGTGCGCCTATATTGTGGTTCAAGTCCTACTTGGTCAACAGGACACACATTGTATCTGCAAATGGAATACACTCCAGCCCAGTTGATCTATATTGTGGTGTTCCACAGGGGTCTGTTCTTGGACCTGTTCTCTTCATTCTGTACACTCAGTCGCTCTCAAGGGTCATAGATCATCATCCAGTGTCTCACCAACTGTACGCTGATGACACACAATTATACAAATCTAGCCACCCAACTGAAGTTGATGCTGCCATCAAAGGTGTAGAGAAGTGCATTTCTGATGTGAAATCATGGATGACATGTAACAAGCTGCAGATGAATGATGATAAAACTGAGGCTATTCTGATCACAACACAAAGACTTTCTCATTCACATCCTTTACCTCAAACAATAAATATCAGCAACACCAACATTAAATTCACACAATCAGTACGAAACCTGGGTGTTACTCTGGACAGTATTCTCACATTGTACCAACATGTCATGAACATATGCAAGGCTGCATATCTTGAGCTGAGACGCATCAGCTCAATTCGCAAATATCTTTTAGTTGATGGCAATAAAACACTTGTGTGTTCATTAGTACTTTCAAGACTGGACTATTGTAACTCAATTATGACTGGTTCATCTCAATATCTACTCCAGAAACTTCAAAAAGTTCAAAACACAGCTGCTCGGATCATTCTTAGAGTACCACGATCAGAGCACACCTCCCCGCTGCTCTGTACCCTACACTGGCTATCCATTCGATCCAGAATCAAACACAACATTTGTTCTCTGTGCTACGTTTCACTGTCGGACTCTAGTCAAACATACCTATCCGACCTCACCCAAGTGTACACACCAGCAATATAATTACGCTCCTCTTCTGACAATTGTATACTCATTATTCCCACTATGAAAACAAAGTCATATGGACAGCGGTTTTGTTTCTTTTGCATACAAGGGCCCAGATACGTAGAATGAATTGCCCACTGAACTTAGACACAAAGACACAGTGATCACATTCAAGAGAGCTCTAAAAACCTACTTATTTCGACTGCAAGAACAAACTTAAAGACCTATTAATGTTTCCTACCTGAAATATTCTCAGCATGTTTTTAATGTTTTAATGTTTTTCTAATTTCATGGTGGGTTTTTTAGTAATAATATTATTATATGTCTTTTTAAATTATCTTATAGGTGTTGTCTAATGTTGTAAAGCACTAAGAGTTTCTAAAGATTAGGCGCTGTACAAAGTCCTCATTATTATTATTATTATAAATCACGTGACGCTCATACTTTCAATATTGGTCTCAGGTGAAACCAGTGGTCAGCACGTATTAAGACTGAGTGACATCTGGTGATAGGGAAATCATTGTAATGATACAATTAGCGATTATGGTTTAAACATAGGTCACCAGAACATGACCCTTAAGAAGTCGTTATCAGATATTCACGTAGGACAGTGGATATATGATTTTAATCAGTTTAATCAGAATAAATACAGATTACCGTGGAGAAAAGGAGTTGATAAACAACTTTTGCGTGCATCCTTATTTCTATCTCTCTGTAACAAAAACCTGTATTAGAGCAACAGAGCACATCTTATTTCACTGTTCAGGTTAGGTATGTCTTCTTTGCGAATGAAGAAGCTAACATGACTGCATGTTTTCAATCAATACGCACATGATGAGTAAATAATTCATTTGTTTTACTTACGGTCCGAAAAAAAAAACAACGTATAACAACATATCTTGGCAATGATGTCGCGTGAAATTCGATATCGTTGAATCTGTACGTCACATCGATACGCATAATCGAATAAATTCTGCGCATGTATTTTTTTTTTAAATGTAAGAATAGATTGATTAAGTGATTAGACAAAGACATCCTTATTTCTTGTTGTCTCACAACAAACACAAAGTTATGTTCCTGGTCCGGAGTGAATAATACCGCGCACGCGACAATAGATCATGTATGACAAGTTCTTGCGCAACGTTAATAAATAGTTACATTAAGAAGCTATATTGCTAGATATATTTTTTTAAGACAAAGCAATAAGGTCATAGTTGCACAATTAGACTATGTAAGGGAGCATTTTTCATTATATTTTAAGCTATGTATTCTTTGAATATAATCTATGAAGAATACAAGCCAGTGGGTTTCTGCTGACATTAAACAATGCGACTGTATACTGTTGGCCAAGTTTGTTTTGCTTGAAACTTTGATGAGCTGTTTTACGAATTACATTTCAATATATATATGTATTAAAAATAGCATGGCTTTTGGCGCGATAATACGTATATATAAACATTCTTGCAAAGGCGCCAATGCAATGATTTGCTGTCCACTCATTAATCATTAGTGACGTATGAAAATAACGATAAAAAGTATTAATAATCCCCATTTTCTAAATCAATTTAATACGGTACACAATTTCATCGTAATCCTCTTTGCTTTCCGTGCCCCTTCCCATTTCATGCATAAGAGACAAAATACGCAGAAGTCTGGTGTTGAGAGAGAAACAGAATTTGCGATGGATGAAAACCGTGAAACTGAACTTACACCAAGTAACCTACAAGAACATAGTTCGGCGTACCGGTATGTCTACACTTTCATTGGGATTTATCTACAGTGGTCATATAATCAATGATACAAAGTCGCAAACCCTGCCCAAATTAGACGGTAAATTTCTTGATTACGTGTTACATATACTGTGATGTATTTATTGTTATTTTGTTGTTGTTGTTTCTTAAACCTATTATAATGTGATAAAAAGCGATTATTATCTATTATTAATTAAATACGAAAATGTACAAAGGCCGTTTCTCTCTCTCTCTCTCTCTCTCTCTCTCTCTGGACCACGGCAGCAAGATACGGGATATATATATATATATATATATATATATATATATATATATATATATATATATATATATATATCGAATTGTGATCCGCCCATGGCGTAATAATATTCGTGTATGAACATTCTTGTTACGATGTGCAGTCGGTTCTAGATCAACGATGAATTTCCACACATTTTTCATTAGTGACGTATGAAAATAACAATAAAAAGAGTTAATAATCCCAGTTTTCTAAATGAATTTAAGACGGTTAGCTGCAGGGGATACAATCTTGCAAGGAGCAATTCCTTACCCTCAGTATGCCCTGCTGTATGAGGTTATTGGCCTATTGTCTATTCCCCCTGTCAATTTAACTTCCTTGTATTGTATCATAAACGTGTATGATGTCTGTGAACAGCAAAGTCACAAAAAAGTAATACGACTTTACGCCATTTGTTTCCACAAATAAATCTTATACCCTATCAAATCAGTTTTGGAGAAGTCGGTTAAAGGTTTTATATTTTTAGTAACAACGGCCATAGTTGATGGTGGATTGGCATAAATTGTACAAAACCTTCAACCTTTAAAAATCTTTAAGTCAGAATAATCATCATGGTTGTTTGGCAATATATCTTAGTTATGGATAGGCATGCCCTGTTACAAGCTGAAAGGTCTTCGCGTCAAGGTGTTTTCTGTAAAACATGATGAAATTCTTATTAGTGGTTTTGGATTCGTTGTTTAACGAGTGTAGTAACATTGGACGTATTTTATGTCAAAAATATCATTAATTATACAAATCTGAAAGACATTCCTGCATGGATGTTTTTTCTCAATTTTTTTTTCAGTGTTTTTGAGAGGTGTTCGTTTAACGCTTTTATGTATTATTAACATCAGCCATATTTAACGGTGGAACAGCACAATTTATACAAATATGAAAGTCTATTAGCCTTGATATACTGCTTAATTTAGTTAAAATTGGTCTGGTGGATTTTCATAACAACTTAAAAGTAAAAGGACTGCTGACGGACGGACGGACGGACCCACAACGGTTGCAGGGTCATACCATAAGCTCGTTTGGCCTTACAATCAGGTCAGGTATATAAAAATACAAGGAAAAACAAGTATTAAAAAAATACATAATTAGCTGCTACCGATAAATGAACAATATTGATTGCTTTTTATTGTAAATTTCCATGTTTTCTCTATAAAATTAAAAGTGTCATCTCATTTGAATGTCTTACTATGCACCCACTTTTCACCCACACCCTCGAGAAATATCCTCAAACTCCAAATGCAACCCAAGCTGTCTTGAACCTAAAATCTGTTTCAGGATATTATTCACGTATTGTGTCTTGCTGTTATGACTTTTTTTATAATTTGTCCTGGACCTTTAAATAGAATGCATGTAATCCGTCTATAGTAGACCATCTTCCTGACTAGTGTGCTCAGGGATGTGAACAGATACAACGCGCACTTCTATATGTCGTGAGGGACGACTAATTGAGTACGGAGCCACAATGGGTCAGTGGTTAATACTAATTTTGGACTTAGTACAGCACCTAATCTTCAGACGCTCTCATCTCTTTACATCATTAGATAATACGTACTAACATAAACAATGACAAGATTACAAAAACAAGCACATTGAACTTACAAAGCAAAAACATGCTGACAATTAAGAAAGTAAACATCACTGGGTCTTTAAGTCTGGTCTTGTATTCGAAATAGGCGTGTTTTAAGTGCACTCTTGAATAAGGTCAAAGTGTTCTTGTGTCTAACATTTATGGACAATTCGTTCCACGTAGCTGGGCCTTGGTAAGCAAAAGAATGTTGTCCGTATGACTTCGTTTTGTCGGAAGAGGAGCGTAAGTTTGAAAATGCAGTGTGCTCTGGGTGAGGTCATATTGGACTGGAGCCAGCCAGCGAAATGTAGCATAATGAACAGATTTTTGTGTGTTTGATTCTGAAATTGAACAGGTAGCCGGTGAAGGTTACAGAGAAGGGGGACGTGTGCTCATTTATTTGTACTCAAAAGATGATCCAAGTGTTTGAAGTTTCTGTAGTAGATACTGAGACGAACGAGACAGAACTGAATTGCATATGTCCAGTCTTGAAAGTACTAAAGGGCATATAAGCATTTTAGTGGCAACTACCGAAAGAAAAATTCGAATGGAGCTGAAGAGCAGTCCTGCATATATTCATTACATGTTGGTATAATGAGAGAGTACTATCGAGAGTGACATCTTATCGGGTTAGCGTAAACACCAAACCAATTTTATGATCCGGCCATGAAAGAAAAAAAAAAGAGTGCGCAGGGGCAACAGTTATGCACTTAAAAAATAAGATGGACATACTTGTTTGGTGTCTAAGATAAAGCTGAGGATAAACTTAGTAAATAGTTCCAGTGGTATACTAATATCACCACAATTTAAGATACATCATTTCACGACATCACTGCGGTTAGTTAAAAATATATTATAAAATAATGCTACGAGGTGTGAGAAAATCATCTTTACAAACAAATTTAAATGTCACATTTAAATCCTGGACTAAACTGAATATGTCACATGGTCCGATTCAGCTTGGAAGTTGGGCCGAATCGGTCAGAATTCTAGGCCGAATCATCCAGTAATTTGTACCAAATCAGTTTGAGAGTAAAGACCATATTAATGAATAATGTTTTGTATAATAGACAAATCAATAAATAAAGTTATCAGTAACATTTGCTTACAAATCTTTTTCGTGTTGTTCCGGTTTATGTTGTTACAAGAAATCTAACGAGTTTATATGACCACACAGACTTGCAGTTATAAATGATATATTTTTGTTATTATTGACATTACACAAACAAGTTGAATGCAGACTGGGAAGGAAGGGTCTATGATACAACTAGTGGAAAACAGTCTAGAACATAAGTGTGGTGGGAAAAAATGCATATTCATCCGATGCAGTTGCATACAAAATCAAAGGTGTATAAACATGTCTTTAATGTTGTCTTATTTGGTAGACAATTTCTTACTTTTCAAAGATGGAGATAAAGGTGTAAATAATGAGGTTTGTTCCAGTACCCATATTGATATAATTTTACAAAATAAATATCTGAGTTCACCAACGATATAAAGTAAGGATCTCAGAACGAATATTTTTTGCTGCCAATACAGCTTGGCCATGTAACTGTCAGTGATGAGCAATGACTGAAGATAACGGCCATATTTACCATAGTATTCAGTTTTAGGATATTAGAATACGCGCTAAACATATTCAGTGAAGAAAAAGGTAGCAAACGATCGTAACAAATTTGACAATGAATTCGATATCATTGCATATGTCTATTAACTTACCAAAATTTACCAAATGACCAAAAGGGATATGCACTTTGCTATGATGACATTTGCACCAATACGTTGGAATGACAAAGATAATACAATAGAATTAGGATACAGGTACAGCATATAATCTACATTTATTCAACAATGCACTGACGCTTAGGTAATTGAACAATATAAAATGCGATCAAATAAAGCGGTAACTACCGTAGCGAGATTTTTGTTGCCAACAGTATTGTTCTAAGGTACACATTTCTATCTTTTAAATTATTTATTTATTTAAAAAGACAAATATTAAATAGGTTTTCTGGGTTACAAGTTTTTGGACTGAATGGCTGATGGCAGAGAGCCATAAACTCATTGCTTAAACTTACCGACAGGATATCAAATACAAAGTTTATTTAATTACAAAGTAAGCCAACGCCGGAAACTGACGTTGGAATCTTTTAAGTGTGCCAGTTTTTTTTTCTTTCTTCTTCTTCTGACGAAGTCGGCCGACATAAGGAAGCCAGCTTTTATTCCTCTGGATTCTTTTAAGTGTACCGATTTCTTATTTTTTTTACAAAGTCGGCCAACGTAAGGAAGCCAGCATTGATTCCTTTTTACCTGTATGAACGGGAATTTTTAAAATAAATTGAAACAATGGGACAACTTGAAAGCGGCTCAATCTAGTGCGTAGTGCACGCATACCGATATAAGGTTGAACAGTAAATTAGTTTTCAATAGTTTCATCTAAATGTTCCCTAACCATAGTTTATAGTGTTTTATTTTCCGACAAGAAGCACGTACTTCGTCTTGTGGCATAAATGTACGTCATTTCCGGCTGGCGTCGTCAATAGCTGGGAAATTGTGGCTATGGGGAAGTAACAGCATTGTATAATTCTATTTGGAGTTATTAAATTATTATTTCTTCTTTACATTTGATATTTTTTAAATTCTTTTTGTGCGAGTATAACTACTTTTATAACTAATCATGTAATGCAAATCTGATGTAAAAAGAAAAATGTTGGAGTATGGCCGGTGACCTTTAAACTGAAAGCAGGCTATACAGTTATTCTTTGATTATTTTGTAGCATCTATGTCTACTCATCAGAGTTATTTCAGCTTTATCGAACAACTGCAGTGTTGTAATTAGTACAGCATTCTATTAAGGTTATTCTTGCATCTGCGAGTTCTCACATTGTGATGCAAACCTCGCAGAAAATTTGGACCATCTCAGGGCCTTTTTGAGATCAAAATCTCTCAGAACACGGGCTATCATATCAATAATTTTTTCTGTTTATATATTCAACCAAACGAATATTTCTCTGAGATGTTATCATAGTAAGATGTGTGTGTGTGTGAGTAAAGTTGTAGATAGACAAGAAATCATTTTCGTCGAGCCCGTCTTTACTTTTCTATAAAAGACATACATAAAATATAGTAAAGTAATCTAGGGCGTGGTGGAACATATAGGTTGGGACATGATATGTCCACGTTATCGCTTTGCCGAGCTTGCAACATATGCATGGGGACATGATATGTCCAAGTTAACTTAATGCCGAGCTTGCAACATATGGGTTGGGACATGAGATGTCCAAGTTATCGCTATGCCGAGCTTGCATCATATTAGATATCTTTCAGTCACGATTTTCGTGCATGCAGCATTCAATCTGTGTCTCATGCTTTCAGTGCACGTATTATTCAAACTGTGTCTCACGATTGCAGTGCATGCATCATTCATTCTGAATCTCACACTTTCAGTGCATGTGTCATTCAAACCGTGTCTCACGTTTGCAGTGCATGTATCATTCAATCTGTATCTCACACTTTCAGTGCATGTATCATTCAATCTGTCTCACGCTTTCAGTGAATGTACCATTCAATCTGAATCTCACACTTTCAGTACATGTATTATTCAGTCTGTCTCACGCTTTCAGTGAATGTACCATTCAAACTGTCTCACACTTTCAGTGCATGTACCATTCAATCTGAATCTCACTTTCAGTGCATGTATCATTCAAACTGTCTCACATTTTCATTGCATGTACCATTCAATCTGAATCTCACACTTTCAGTGCATGTATGATTCAATCTGTCTCACGCTTTCAGTGTATGTATCATTCAAACTGTGTCTCACGCTTGCGATTCACGTTTCATTGAATATGTATCTCACGCTTTCACTGCATGTATCATTCCAGCTGTGTATCACGCCTGAAGTGCATGTATCATTGAAACTGTTTTCCCGCCTTCAATACATGTGTCATTCAATCTGTATCTAACTAACACACGGTGAAAGCGAACCCAAAGGACAGTTTGTTTCTTTGACACACAGATTCTTCAAGTATCCATAGGTCTGTTAGGTTCACAGAATTATTTAATTACTAATACACCATTCTTGGATGTTCTACCAACAGTGGATAAATACAACACTTACCATGTCAGCTCGTGTTATTTAACACCTCAAACAAAGTGAAGTGAGTCTACTACCTATGCTGGCATCATGCATATATGCAATAATTATAATTACACCCCTGTTCCATTCTTTGAAACAGGTTTCTAATCCGAAACACGTAACATGAATTTTCTGCCTGTCAGCACAGAAAATATTTTTGTTGCGCCGATTGAAATGCTTTCGACGAATGTAATTGAAGGTGACTATGGATAAAGCATAGGTACGGACAGACGGAGAGTACCTTATCATAATTATGTCCGTTTTATAGAAGTCTGTTCATGGAGAACATATTCCCAAGCAAAGTGCCTGAATTCAGCTAAACACAAAACTCAACTAATATTTGATGGACAGAGATACAGACTGACAAGAGCGGCAATATGTCTCTTCCAATGTTTAAAAGTTTAAAAGCAAACATTACATAATTTTATAACAGCCGTTGTTCACAATTATAGCATGCAAATTAGTAATGAAATATTACCGTGATGAGATTTAATTTAGAAAAATAAATATTGAATATATAATTCAACACACTGGCATAAAATGTGAGCTTTCCGTATATTGTATCATAAAAGTCACACATAAATATTTGCATTCCGATTTTAAAGCTCTCTCTCCACCCCTGCTCCCACCAAAACAATAGAAAGAAAAATTCTATAATTAAATGAATAAAAATAAAACTTAAGTTATTCGCACATAGAATTTAATATTTATGAAAACATCTTTAATAGTTACTGAAAGTGTATATCGACCAGTATACATTTCTTTATAGCGCTAAATCTATTTTAATTTAACAATTAACCTTTGCTTTCAACAAAACTGGTCCAAATTACGCAATTGCTATCCAGGTGACTGTCTCGCTTCACTCGAAATGTCACTGCCACCACAGGCAGAATTCTGCCACATTCTTCCAGAAACGCGTTTTATTTTTACCTCGTATTTCAAGGGATTCACAGAAGACGGCTGATATGTTAAGATTTCACCCCATCAAATCTATCACTGTTTTTGTTAACATTTCATCTTGTTGACAAAAATTCAACGCAAAATTAACTGAAATGACAACTCAAAACGAGATTGGTCTCTGTTTCAAACAGAAGTGGTGTTCACCTTCGATACCACAATGTAGTTAAGATATGTACGTTTAATCCTACATCACCCTTTAATTAAAGTTTCACAAAGTTTGTACAAATTATTCCATCTAGTGACAAAACGTGTTGTATAGTAAACAGTGAAGAGTGTCATTCCTGTCATTGAGCCTTTTGTATTATCAATATAATTAGTGTATGTACGACCCGGTTATATCGGTTTACGGTTTAAATCATCTATACAATTAGTGGGTCTACGGCACAGTTTTAAAGTTCTATTGTTTAAATCAGGAGTGCTTGAATATGAAATAATCAGCTGACAGAAGCTTCATAGATAAACGTTTGCATGGTTAAACGCCAGAGGACCATGCTGAGCTTTTAATACAATTTTCAGCATCAAAGAGTTGCCAGGTTGCATAACACAGACCTAGCAAATGATCGACCTTAAGTGTGCGCATATATACGACATCTGGAGAATTGGTGCCCAGAAAATCAACTTCCTCTTAGGCTCAATGTATGATGTTCTCCCTAAACCAACAAAACATGGGGACTAAATTATGACCCAAACTGTGAACTTCGTGGAGGACATGCAGTTTCAGAGTACTTGCTGTAATCCTGCAATGTAGCTCTAACAGACGATCGTTATCGTTTGCGCCATGACTAGGTGCTTACTGAGATTGCTGCCAGAATATGCACTAGCTTTAAACAAAGAGCTTTAATGTACTAATAGTTATGAAAAAGTCAAGATACAACCTTGATGTGCATGTCCAATACAAGCAGTCAAATCCACCGCACGTTATACGAATGAAGTGCATACATTCACAGTAGATTAATTGCAGAATTATGTAATTATCCTACTTGCATGCAAGATCAGAACAACTGTTTTGGATGAGGTATCAAACATGCACAGCGGATAAGAAATGCTCTTGATATGCGATATCGTCTTATTCAATAACCTATATCACCCATGCTACGTCATTTACCCCCCGATACGTATGCGAAACACGGCAGAACATTTGTGCAACTCATCTTATAATGAAAATGACCTGTATCAACCAGAAACATTTCATTACCGCATACTGTATATTTCATCATCACACTCTTCTTAAGACTTGCGACAACATAAGCAATTCATATATCTATATATGACTTCTAATTGCGTTTACACGTACATGTATATATCTGCTTCAGGTAATGATTGATGATTTTGACAGATCAGGCATCATGCCAATCTGATTTAAATCAGATCTTGGCTTTCCTACGTGAAGATCTGACAACGATATCTTAGGAGTCATGTTCGTGTGACCTTTGAATTACCCAGTGCAAATGCAGCTTTCAGACATCTGTAAGTCAATTAAATCGCTCGGCACACATTAATAGTCTTCAACAATAATGTAATCATAATACAATTTTACCATATATTCTCTACATTTGTTTCTCAATACTGAAAAGTACCTTCAAAGATAAACTCACGGTGAACTTCTTGTCATAGGTTAACCGGCATTATTTTGAAAGGCTGTACAATAAACAAAGCACCGTACATGGGGTCACAGATTTTTTACTACCGGTTCATCATCATTTCCTGATTACTCACTGTGCATTGTCGCCGAAATACACACATACAACCACATCATAAACTCAAATTCTAAAGAATAAACAAGTACCTTCAAATCATCACTAAGAATGCATAAATCTAACTCTTGTATCACCACCGAAAGGCGACAGGAAAAATGCTCTAAAATTAGACCGGGACTACGGGTGCTGAATCGGAACTAATAATTGTGATCTGATTCCATAATGCTCAGTCCCTCAAACGTCAATATATCAGTCTTCATCTGATTGGCTGATAAAATTAGCGACTATGATACTAGCATCGGTCACTAGAAAATGATTCATAAGCTGTCGCTGTCAGACTTTAACTTGGGACTGTGGAGACCTATTGAAGTCTTATTGGGTATTATGACTATATTAATAGTCTTATTGTGAAGGGAGTCTCGTTAAAAGAAGAAAGAGAATAAAAACAAACAAAACACCAAGTTGAATATAAGTATAATTGTAAGCAGTCAAACAAAATACTTTTAGAAGGAAAATGTACTTTGAAATACCACATTTATGACCTCAGTGTCCTGCAAAGTGAGACTAGTATTACATTTACGTGTAGCTTTCTCACTGATGACATCAAAACAAGAAAAACAAAAGTGTAAAACGTTTATAAGTATGTATTATAAAGGTATCCGCATCATTTAACTCGGTACATAATTATACTATAATAGGGCAGGCCACCCAACCCGTACTAGTTGAATTACAGAAAGTCAAGGCTGTGGCACCATTACATAAACCAGGTCAGAGATGCAGCTTTAGGGATTTCAGTTTAGTTAAATTAGATAGGAATTTTAAAAGTCAAGTGTATTATTATTTTTTGTGATAGTATTAGCATAAATGCTAACCCATCAAAGTGGTGTAATCTCTGGTGGGAGGGTCATTATCCATGACATAAATGCTAAACCTAGCTATGTGGTGTAATCTCTGGTGGGAGGGTCATTATCCATGACATAAATAATAAACCTAGCTATGTGGTGTGATCTCTGGTGGGAGGGTCATTATCCATGACATAAATGATAAACCTAGCTATGTGGTGTAATCTCTGGTGGGAGGGTCATTATCCCTGCCATAAATGATAAACCTAGCTATGTGGTGTGATCTCTGGTGGGAGGGTCATTATCCATGACATAAATGATAAACCTAGCTATGTGGTGTGATCTCTGGTGGGAGGGTCATTATCCATGACATAAATGCTAAACCTAGCTATGTGGTGTAATCTCTGGTGGGAGGGTCATTATCCCTGCCATAAATGCTAAACCTAGCTATGTGGTGTAATCTCTGGTGGAAGGGTCATTATCCATGACATAAATGCTAAACCTAGCTATGTGGTGTAATCTCTGGTGGGAGGGTCATTATCCATGACATAAATGATAAACCTAGCTATGTGGTGTGATCTCTGGTGGGAGGGTCATTGTCCATGACATAAATGCTAAACCTAGCTATGTGGTGTGATCTCTGGTGGGAGGGTCATTATCCATGACATAAATGCTAAACCTAGCTATGTGGTGTAATCTCTGGTGGGAGGGTCATTATCCCTGCCATAAATGCTAAACCTAGCTATGTGGTGTAATCTCTGGTGGAAGGGTCATTATCCATGACATAAATGCTAAACCTAGCTATGTGGTGTAATCTCTGGTGGGAGGGTCATTATCCGTGCGATAAATGATAAACCTAGCTATGTGGTGTGATCTCTGGTGGGAAAGTCATTATCCATGCCATAAATGCAAACTCCTACCAAGTCATGTGATCTCTAGAGGGATGACCATTTTCATGCCACAAATTCTAAACCTAGCTAAGTGGTGCTATTTATAGAGCGTTCATCAGTTTCCACGCCATAAATGCTATACCCGGCTAAGTGGTGTGATCTCTAGTGGTAAAATCATTTTCCATGCCATACATTTCTAAACCATGCTAAGTCGTGTGATCTCTAGATGGAGGATCATTTTCCATACCATAAATACTAAGCCCAGCTAAGTGATGTGATCTCTAATGGGATTATAATTTTCCATGACATAAATTCTAAACCCAGGTAAGTGGTGTGATCTCTAGTGGGATGATGATTTTCCATGCCACACATTCTAAATGTAGCTTAGTGGTGTGATCTCTGGAGAGGTGCACTCTTACGAAACTTCCTTTGTCAGAAGTCGAAATGTAAGAAACTAAATCAACCAATCAATGAATCAATCAATGAATCAAGCGATCATTCTAATTAACAGATACTCAAATAATATGTAATTTCAACAAGAAAAACTGAAAAGAGTTGCAGATGACTTGTGTTGGTCTCAGTTAGTTAACACTATTTAAATTCGTACGCTTTCTGTTAACAAATATTTTAGTAATATAGTCAATGTAAATGGTGTTCCTGTCCAAATTCAAAAAGGTTTATAATAAAGGTGGAGCAGAACTACGTCTTCATTCCCCAAATGATACTGAACATTGTGTCGGAATCCTTTTCTGAAGTGCAGTGATTTACTTGGCATAATGCAAGATTTTATTTACCGTATTACTCGCGTATAAACCCGTTCCCGTATAAGCTGACCTACCAAATTGAATAGGTTAAAACATAATGTGCAGTGCACGACCTGCTCGTAAGTCGACTCAAAATTACGAGAAGACATCACAAGATGAAAGCGTTAAGTTCTAAATTTAAATATGTAGCCAAACCAGGTAACTAAAATAGCCTAATGAAAATGCATTTATCAAGCCATTCAACCGTTCCACTTTCGTCTATCCATCCCCATTGCTATGGAAGAACGATAACTCCAGGAAATGTCATGTTTTTCGGCAGTCTTCCGTTTAAAAATGGTGACAGTAGGCAACTTTGAACAGTTAGCTAAGCAGGTCATACCAGCTGTGAAATGTGTTTTATTTTTTTTACGGCCGGTCGTTTTTATCAGAATAGTCTTCTCACAGACAGCAGTGACACTTGTGTTGCTCGGAAGGCAGAGGTATGCATTTTATTTATATATTTTAAAAAATTAAAAAATATTAACCAAGCAAAAGAAAAGTGCAAATCGAACATAAATTGGAATGAGAATGACAAACATATAATTCCTGTATTTGAACCTAATGAAATAATGACGTTAACATTTGTGTTCAAAATATATTATATGCATTAACACTTTTGAGATTATGTACTTACGTATTATTTTTTATTTTATCGAAGTATGAAAAAGATAGTGAAACTCATCACCTATATATTATGGGACATATAATTCACATTTGATTAATGTATATAAAAAATTTTAAATCATTTTTCAAAAAAATAGAACACAATGAACACAATAATCAAAGTACCGGAAGTACTGTGAGACTAATATTTCTTATAATGGCATGATATTGAAGAATGCTTATGTTTTAACGGTGGTTTATTTATTGATTTTAGTCGTCGTATTTTCAAATCTTTAAGGATATAATTAAACAACTCTTTGAGAAATGTTGTCACTTCAGCATAAACTGAGAAGCATCGATTCAAACTGCCCTTTTTGTTGCACACTGCAATGTCAACAACGAAAAATAGTAATAAATAAATAAATATAAATAAATAAATAAATAAAACTTCGTCAAGAAAATATTTCTACTATTCAAGAAACACAATTCACCAAAACCTATCTTTAATCTATTTCGATCTCACTGGAGACCAGCATGTGCAACTGGGTAATTCATTCTGCTCGGTCGTTCTAGATCATTTTGTATATATTTGGTTGGATCGAAAAGTGCAAAGCGAAATTAAGAAAATGTTCAGAACTTCGCCGAACAGATGTTTCAATGAGAGAATGACTCTAAAACCGTCCACTGTTCAAAAGCAAGTATATATATATATATATATATATATATATATATATATATATATATATATATATAAATATATATATATAACTGACAGGTTTGCGCGACACCCGTATTTAAACCTTCTGTTGCACTACACAGTGCAACATTCTGCCAAAATAGTACATATTGTTAACAAGTATTTACGACTCAATAAATATTAAATATCGTTAAATTACTGAGATACAAAACAAACATTAAATGCTAATTATATTATTACAATCTTAATCGCAAACGTTTGATCAAGCACTAAATTCCTTGTGTCACACGTATCAACAGTAAATATTGGCCTCCAAACAAGTTGGTGGTGCGGGAAAATTATAACATGCACCATCCTAATGCGTTATCCTTGCAGGAGAAGGTAAGTGCATTATTTTATTGTTGAGCATAACTTATTCTACGTAAAAACTAGTTAAATCAAGCGTTTATTGGTGTTCAATGATGATTGCATCCACCGCGTAATGGAAATCTGAGGTGCTTCCAATACGTAAAATTGACTCCAAAACAAAGATGGCGGACATAGTGAAATACATTAAACATTGTGCATAATATCAATCATACAGAACATTTGTTTTGTAAGACATCGAACATAACATAGTCTCAGAATATTCATATGTACACGAAACTATCATATATGTGATTTACAGCATTGAAACAATGTAACCCAATGATATGACACACTGGAGGTGCATCCAGTACATACATTGCCTCCAAAATAAAGATGGCGGACATCGTGACATACATTTAACATTGTACATAATATGAATGATACAGAACATTCTTTGGCAAAACATCTTACTTAATATAGTCTTAAACTACCCATCTGGACATGAAACTAGTATATTTGTATTCATGTAAAATTCGTAACGATATATATATATATATATATATATATATATATATATATATATATATATATATATATATATATATTGTAGTTGTGGTATGTATTTCCGCTAGTGTACGAGAAGGTATATCCAGCGAAGCATGAACGTGCTTCAAATTAAGAAAAAGACAAAATGTTAACAAAATTAACAACTGATCAGGTAAGGTATATGAGCAGTTGCATACTCTAGAAGTTAGCCTTCTTCGTTCAGTTCGGTTGGATGTAACGAGTGGCACTAAATGTGACTGTTAAACTAAGTATAGATCAACATGCTTAGTTATGGTGCATGTAACATGCATAAATCCATGTGCTTAGTTATGATGCATGTAACATGCATAAATCCATGTGCTTAGTTATGGTGCATGTAACATGCATAAATCCATGTGCTTAGTTATGGTGCATGTAACATGCATAAATCCATGTGCTTAGTTATGGTGCATGTAACATGCATAAATCCATGTGCTTAGTTATGGTGCATGTAACATGCATAAATCCATGTGCTTAGTTATGGTGCATGTAACATGCATAAATCCGTGTGCTTAATTATGGTGCATGTAACATGCATAAATCCATGTGCTTAGTTATGGTGCATGTAACATGCATAAATCCATGTGCTTAGTTATGGTGCATGTAACATGCATAAATCCGTGTGCTTAGTTATGGTGCATTATAACATGCATTTTTTTCAAATATATGATAATTTCATTGATTACATTTCCATTGGGTATTTTTATCAATCACTTCAGTCAGTCTGATTGCAACATAGATTATGCTTGCTATATTACTTTCCCAGATCTATTCAGTAATCTTCATCATCGTGTATGCAGTCGGGGTCAATTTGCATCATAATTAATAGTGTGCATTTTAACATCTGCGAAGAACAAGTCTCGCTCATATCAATTGCGAAGCTTCCAGCACACCAACAAATTTACGAGTTTATTCTTTATTCCAAATTATCATTGTTTTTTTTGCAATATAACATTATTTTCTATATAGACCTATCTTTTCACATATTAGATCATAATAAACAGGCATTAACTGTCAAAATGAGAAGAACAAATGCACAAAACTATACGAAATTAACCTTACAAAAATAGTATGTCCGAAGCTAAACTACCATAAGAAACGGGGAAAAGAGAAATTCCAACAGTCTGTATTTTTAGAAAATTATGCATATGTGTCATTAAGATTTATATTTTAAATAATTATTAAAAAAATACAGTAGAGAGCTGGAAAAGATGCAGATGTGCAGAGAAAATATGCTTATACTCTTTTGCAACAGTCTTACCCCACAAGTATTATAATGCGATAAAAATCAAATTTTCACTGCTCTCTTACCCCCTGTAAACAGAACAGTAAACCCGGATCTTCGCCTTCATTGATAAAATTTAAGAAGACTTTCATCATGTTCTATTCTGCTGCATTATTATCCATCCCACCCACCCCTAAAAGAGGCTTTAGAGCAGGGGGCTTCATGAGGACATTTTTGATGGCTCAATGGCTGCACTACACTAGTAATCACTTGGGACACCAGACTAAGTTTCTTCACCATTATATGAACAGTCTACACCTTTCATAGTTAATAGCTTCACAGTGCTGATTTATTACAATAATTAGCTGTAATAGAATTATAGTTGACACACATAAAAATGAGGAAAGTAATCTTTTAAAGCACATACATGTAGTAAGTTTAAAAATTTATATTACTGTTAAGGGAATTGATTTTGTTGCACTGTCCAGCATCTAGGTCTGTTATTTCAAAATGTCATCGAGTTCACGTTTCACATTAAGCTTGATATCTATTCCATTTTGTTGAAAACAAAACCTTTGATTATTCAGTGTTTTCTGATTGAGTACAACTGATCATTGATCTGGGTTTATCACTGATTCTGCATATTGAGTGCAACTGATCATTGATCTGGGTTTATCACTGATTCTGCATATTGAGTACAACTGATCATTGATCTAAGTTTATCACTGATTATGCATCTTGAGTACAACTGATCATTGATCTGGGTTTATCACTGATTTTGCATCTGAGTACAACTGATCATTGATCTAAGTTTATCACTGATTCTGCATCTTGAGTACAACTGATCATTGATCTGGGTTTATCACATTTGATTCTTTAATATTCATTTATCTGTATCATGTGTCAGATTGTTTTTGCTGGAAATACAGCCAGTTTAAAAAAATTTATGCATGCAGTTTTCAGTCACAAATTTGTATGATGGAGATGTATATGTAAGACATTACAACACACATGTAATAGAATACACTGTGGCAGAAATGATAAGAAATGACCGGTTAAGCAAGCAATATATATATATCTATATATTCCTTTAAATAATTGTCTATCTGCATCTTTCTAGATTTTCAGCATTGTACATAGGATATCAAGGATAGAGGATGGTGTATCCCCTAAGTTTCGTATTTGTGGAAGACTCAAAATTTTAGAGACAAAGGAAAATAATAGTATATAACGCACTGTAAATGCTCTAAAAATTCCATTATCATTTTTTGCCAGTTTAACGTTGTGATTTGCACTTAATGGTTATATTTTCCTTGGACATAATAACATTATTGCAATTAAGTTGTATCATGTCCTCAAATAAAACATGAAAACATTAACAGATTGGTTAATGAACTGAATTAGGGAATTTAACATTAACAGATTGGTTAATGAACTGAATTAGGGAATTTAACATTAACAGATTGGTTAACCTGAAATGAATTGAATTAGGGAACTTTCGATATCAGATCTTGACCTCATGTAACTTGAGTACACTCAGTATCTACTAGTATTTAGAATTACTTTTCTTTCCAAACTAACAGATAATGAATTAAATGACATGTATATTTGCATAAATTTAGCCTCTGTTGTCATTATTTAAATCTCAAATAAAGTAAATCTTGTTTTAATTATTTGGACATGCTGTAATGTATACATACAGGTCTCTAAGCCTTGATAAGTTAGGAATTTCATTGATTTTGTGTGATAAAAGGGGGTTCGGTGGGGCGGTTTGTATGAGAATACCTACCTACATACCTAAAGTACCTATTTAGATCATACCAGTATTTGCTTAAAAGAGGAATGAATAACAGATATTTATACTTTCTTTGGCAGTATTTTCTACAGTTTGTACCTGCGAGAGGAAATATATCGGCTGTTAGAACAAGCAAAGTTCTTTTTATTTAATGATCAAATGTGTTAGCCAAATATATGTATAACTGATTTCAAGTATATATCTTACTGGATCCCTTGTGATATCGGTTCTTTAGCATTTATGTGTTGCTGTGTTTTGTAGATATTCGCACAGAAAGTAGCAACATAATTCTCTTTCCCAAATCCAGGTAAAGCAGAAGATAAAAAGAAATAAAACTCAAGAAAATAGTATTTACCCCTTGTTGGATTTGAACATGGTTTGTCTCAAATGCATTGTGACCATTCATGCTTACAATTAGACCACAAAAACATCTAAGAATAGGTTCAGTTTTCTAAGAAAAATAGGTTCAGTTTTCTTAGTCATAATGTTATCAATGTCTGTTGACTAGCAATGAAAAAATATCATATTTAACTCCTGTAAGTTATCAGTATTATTTATCTCTGAAAATCCAGTAATTCATTGTTTATCACAGACAAACACATGCACACACACACACACACACACACACACACACACATATATATATATATATATATATATATATATGTGTGTGTGTGTGTGTGTGTGTGTGTGTATATATACACACACACACACACACATATATATATATATATACACACACACACACACACACACACACATATATATATATATATATATATATATATATATATATATATACAGACACACAGTAAAAAATATTGGTCTCTCAAGACAGGTGACCTCTCAGGACAGGTATTAACACTATATAATCAATAAATCCATGCATGGAGATCCTGGTCTCTCAAAACAGGTGTTCTCTCAAGACAGATTTTACTATATATATATATATATATATATATATATATATATATATATATATATATATATATATGTAATATTTGTTTTCCAGGTGTGCCTATAGTAACTAGAGTTGAACCTCACTATGGGAGTTTGAATGGAGAGACAAGACTAACCATCTATGGATCAGGTAATAAACAAGTTCTGTGTCATTAGCAGATCAGGTAGGGTTCAGGTCAGAATTTTATCATTCTGCATGACAGTTTGAATTGTTCTTTTCATAATATTTTGAATTAGACTATTATCATACTCTTCAAGCAAACCTGACATCTTTGTTTTGTGATCTTGTCGTTTTATTTGCATGTATGTGTTTTTTAATATTGTAAAGCTCTTAGAGCTCTTAAGATTAGGTGCTATACTGTCTACATTATTATTATTATTATTATTATTATTATTATTATTATTATTATTATTATAAAGTTATTTATTACAAATTCAGTTGTGATGATTGGCATGGTAAGAGCCAGTTTTAGCTTTTGGTTAATATCATTGTCTTCACCTGAATCCCTAACTAGAAATATAAATTGCTCTGGGAAAATAAACAATTGTTGGTTTGTAAATACATGAACATTTTGTAAAAGCAATATTTAAAAAAGAGGGCAGCAACATTTGCAACAGAGAAAGATTTTGATGGAATTGAAAGCAATAGATGATAAAAATATTCTGAAACATTTGGATATAATAAAACAAGAAAATCTTGGTTTTATGTTGAAGGTTTTGCTGATGATGATGACAGAATTTCCCACCCTGGAAATTCCGACAACGGAAATGGAAACAAATTTGGACATGAAAATTCCCACCCTGACAAAAAAGTTTTCCTGGTCTCAAGCACGGCAGAATATGAGTGCACAGTCCCAGTGGATGGTACTTTGGAGAACCAGATCTTCTGTTATACACCTAAGTGAGATTTGTATTACATTTTTATTACATAGCCTAATATATGCATGTGAATAGTTTTTATGTACTATTCTCAAAATTGACTATTATGGCATGAAAACTTGTGTGTTCAACTCTGAAGTGGGTATTTAAAGAAGTAGAAATGACAATATTAAATGAGTTATACGTGACAAAAAGTTTGAATCATAAAGGTGATTTTAAGGATAATAATCATTTAATTTTCATAAATTATAGCTTAATCATAAACCTAACCCTGGAGAACTCTCACACAGTGGGTCCAAAAACATAGACCAGAGCATATGCTAGGGCACAAATGACTGAACAACTTCAAACAAATCAAGAAAGCGATGGAATTGATAGGGTGGATTGGCTGCTCCTTTTATAGTTGTGTTGTGAATAATTGTCGATAAATTTTTCTAATGAAATTGTTAGCTTTCTGTATAATTACCTTTTTTTAAGATGACTGAACCTTGAAAACTTTCTGTAAACATTATTACAGGATGTTTTAACACAAACCACATGTAATCCAGTGAAAACGCTGTGTCTTATGCTACTGCCTTTTGCATTTCAATATTAATACATTTTGTTCTTATTGTTGACTGAGAAGAAAAGAAGTATCTTTTTAAAAAAGATGGACATTTATTTTGAAAAGCAACGTCAAAACTCAATTTTAAAAAAATTGCTTCATAAAAATAGTGATACTGTTATTTCATTGCAAGTAAAATTTCAGGAACTATATGTTTAGTACAAACTCTGGAATTTGCATTTCCATAATGAATTCTTAAAAGTTGTAAAACAAAATTTTTCATGCACTTTTCTTTGATTCCATTGCTCTTCTTCATCACATTTGTGATCGATTAGGATGAACCACTGATCAATGTTAGATACTTTAATTATGTTACTTACATAATAATATTTTCGACGGTATTTGATTGGTCAGTTGAATTGAGTTAACACAAGATCTTAATCGCTAGCTCTTACACAACTAAGATTTTAATGTCTGATTATTTTTATTAAAACATTCTAGACCCATTACTTGATTTCATACAAAAAATTAATGTGATAGTACAAAATAAGCATTGTAACAAGGAAACAAACACTTCCACACGCTGGACATAAAAAGAAGGCACATTTGGGTTTTTCTGGAACTGTTTACTGGCAGTGCACTGATCATTAATTGACAGTTCACACGTTTGAATATATGATGATTACACTGAAACCAAGTTAAAATATAAAGCTGAAAAATGAATTTAATTTTATAAGATGTAATAATTCGTATTTGTTTTTTAAACTGTTGTCA
This sequence comes from Sinohyriopsis cumingii, assembly GCA_028554795.2. Classification (NCBI taxonomy): domain Eukaryota; kingdom Metazoa; phylum Mollusca; class Bivalvia; order Unionida; family Unionidae; genus Sinohyriopsis; species Sinohyriopsis cumingii. The sequence goes on along the minus strand of CM068831.1, from coordinate 43,778,239 downwards.
CCAGTAGTCATTACTAACATTTTAATTGATTGATAATTAATGGTGTAATTATGTACAGTGTACTGAGATTTTATAAAATATTAAATGCAACACAATTTATGATTTTGCATTAAAAAATGCTATATTTCATGAATTACAATTATAAACAAGATTAAATTTATCAGTTTTGATCATGATTTTGTTAACACCTGCTCCTTTGTGACAAGCAGGTTTGTGGTCTCTCTCGGCACACTAAAACTTGGAGGCAGTGCATTTTTCTTTGGCTCAGGGCACAAGGGGCCTTAAAACATTGAGAAAAATTAAATACTATTTGAATGGTACTTACATGATTAATTCTTTGTCTCAATAATGCATAAATTGGGATAGATTGAGTTTCAGCAGAGATTGAAATATATGGTCCCAACTTGATCAGATTTGTTTTAAAGCATATCATAAAATACTTAATTTGGAAATGCACCTCTTTGAATCCGATAAGCCTAATTATACTTTTCTGTGATCAGAAGGACATTTTTTGGCATTTGCTGTTTAATAAAAAGTTTGATATATATTGGCTTGCTTCACCTAAGACTAATGTATAAAACAAAATGTGTCAAACTGTTTACCAGTGCTAAATGGTTAATTAAGTGGGTACATTAGGGAGATGAAAAGAAGTCAAATTTTGAATATGAGAAGAAAAGGCTCCTTTTGCTTTTAGAGAAGTATCCATTTATATGTCCTTTTTATATGCTTCTTTTATAATACGATTAGCTTCTTTGTAATATCCTAACACCATCTTACCTTTCATTTTCTTTGTTTTCAGGTGGATGCGGAAAGATGTTTATCACCTTGAAGTGACTGTAAATGGAGTACCAGTCAAAGATAGTAACTACTGTTATGGAAACAAGTACTCATGGAACTGTCTGTACTCAGTAGGTTGCATGCTTCCTGCTGTAATGCCATGTTCATATTGTTGTAGTGATTGAGTGGCAAATACATATGTACATGCAATTCCAATATTGATTAATCCCATTATTGGCTGCCCAACTGGTATTGCACTTTGTTTCATTTTCCGTAGACCTTTTCAAGTTTTCTTATTATTTGCAATTTAATTTTTTTTCTCTCAGCATTATCAATTTGTTGTGAATATTGTCTCGTAGACTTGAGTTTTGATAGGTTTTGTCACATTTGGAACAGTTATGATCTTTTCATTGCTCAACATGTAAATTTTAGTTTTTCTTATCAACTCCATTTTCAATCAGTTTATGAATTGTGATAATTAATTTTGTTTTGTTACGAGGGATGTTGCTCAAAACCAACATGACTTTGGTTTCCCCAAGATAACTTCACCCACATTTTTGGGATTTAAACCAAAACTTAGTATGAAGAGTCTTTGAGTCAGTTTGATTTTCAGTATTCCATTGTATCATTAACAGTGGTTATGGTCCCTGACTGCTTATCCTTCTTCCTTTTGGTTTCTGCAGAACAATGTTATTAAGCTTTGTTGCATTTTGAGCATTTTGCTTATAGTTTTTTTAATTATATATTTCGTAATGGGATATTGTACTATATCAGTCAGAGAAAATTCATATTGATACAATGGCAATACCATTTTATTGCCACAGTGGTGATATCACTTTTAGAACTACTTTCTTTTACCTTTTAAGAAATATATCTGTCTTTAAGTATGTTATTCAGATCTTCATTTCCATACTTAGTCCTATTTAATTTGTCTTTTTATCCTTCTCTCTCATGATAAACAGATCTCAAAATGTCTGTAGATCCCCATGTATACATTATTTTATCAAAAAGTAAATGCTATATAATTTTTTTTAAATGTTTAAAAATGAACATTAAGGTACAAAAAGTAGGCTTCAGGCTATTAACGTTATAAAATTAGTTTTCCAACTGAATCCTGCAAATGATCAGGGACTGAACATATATGAACTGCTGTTGCTATAAGATACTCTGAGGCCCATACAGTATGTATTTTACATTTTTATCACCAATGGAAACATTTTGAGGAAAAACTGTTGGTCAGTTATAACGTTTTTATGACCTGATGTGGTAAAACTAGATAAACAATGGAGATTTTTTAAATAACAAAATACGTAACATCAAAGGGAACGAAGCATGTCATTCATAATCAGTAAGTAACAATGGTCGAAGACACTATGTAAGAAAGGTGTAATAATCACACCTCATTCGTAATTGGCATTTTATAATCTTTAGTTGTTTGGTCACTACATTTAAAGCATAAAAAGAAATGTTTTTGTTTTGTACTTTTTGATTAATTAGTTTGGAAATATCCTTTGACTAATTAAGTACAGCTTGAAGCAGATCTCGTTTCTGTTAATTTTGAATTCTGACTGTTGTGAAAATGGCTTAATGCTCACAGGTAAAATATTGCTAGTCTTGACCATGTGAATTGAATGTTAAATAAATGTATTGTCTGCAATCAGTATGATTTATCCTGAATGGCACGATGTTTCCACTGTTTGTATTGCAAACTGTTTTGTTAAGGCAGGGTTCATTGAGCAAACTGATATCATTACCAGTCATAGCGAACTGGTAATGAGGATGTTGATTTCTTGTATTATGTTACCAGTCATAGCGATCTGGTAATAAAGATGTTGATTTCTTGTATTATGTTACCAGTCATAGCGATCTGGTAATGAGGGTGTTGATTTCTTGTATTATGTTACCAGTCATAGCGATCTGGTAATGAGGATGTTGATTTCTTGTGTTATGTTACCAGTCATAGCGATCTGGTAATGAGGATGTTGATTTCTTGTATTATGTTACCAGTCATAGCGATCTGGTAATGAGGATGTTGATTTCTTGTATTATGTTAATTCTGACAGTGACACTGTGAAACCTGTACCAGCAGTTGAAATGATTTGTTGTACCATGAAGATAATGTTTGTGACATTAGTGATTGCTATGAATTAAATAAGTTATTTTGAACAACGACGATTTCACATAAAAGTAATTTCATGATAAGATGTATGCATGCAAGTTTATATTGCTTGAAAATTCTTTTATCCTTACTTATGGGTTCTGAAAGTAATTGTGTCAATATAAGTTGTTTATTACATGAAAGTTCAGTGTCATCAACACATGGACAAGTGCATTAAACATTTTAGGTAAAATTATGAATTTGGAAAAAACATTTTATTTAAATGTTCTAAAAAATCCCAGTCCTCCGTGAAAAGTTAGAAATATTATTTGCTGTAAATATTTGACTTAATTCTGAATTGTGCATGCAGGCTTTTTCTTCGGCAATTGAGTGAATTACGTCCATTTGACCTGGAAAACATATTACATTAGGGGTTGTGAGTCGACCAGTCCTATCACTAACTCTTAATGCTGAGCGCCAAGCAAGGCAGTTGCTAGTACCATTTTTATAATATCTTTGGTATGACTTGGCTAGGGTTTGAACCTGCAACCTCCTGGTAGATACTCTAATCACTAGGCCACCGGAGTGGTCTAGTTTAATTGTGTCAAGATTATCTTTGATGTTTATGATAGTTGCAGGAAGAGGAAATCAATGATGATTTGATTGGATTAACTTTTGATAAGATATTGAATGTTTATAATCAATTAAACAAAACTGGAAAATATGGTGGCTTGCTAAGTCAGTTGACAAAGTGGACAAACTTTACTTCAGTTGGTGAAATATTAAAAAATTTGTGTTTCGAGTTATAGACTAAAAAATTACTGGATATTTGCTCAGTGATTTATTTGGTGCTTTGGAGTTACTGAAGACTGAATAATGAGATGGAATAATTTTGTTATATTAGATAAATTTGTGAACTGACAAGTCATGAGGTCCTTCAGTCAAACACTTTAATAAAAAGAGGTTGTTGCTAAGTTTGTAAAGAGTAAAAATAGGATTAATTGATATGATCTCCTGACAGATGACTTCAGAGCATACAAGGTCACCAGTTGTAATGTTCATCCTTGAGCAGTCTGAATATGCTTTGTCTTTTATGCATGATGATCCGATTGAATTGGTGGTGATATCGAAATGAGTACTTTGAATCATGTAGAGCTTTCATAGTTGTGTCTGTATATTTATGCATTTAAAATAACTTGAGGAGCTTTAAGTAAAATATGTTGACAACTTAAAAATGTAAAAGTATTTTTTTCTTACTGCATTTGTATGTTAAAATATGAATGAGTTTTTCTGATTAATAGTGTGCGACCTTGGGAGTGCAGTATTAATCTGAAGAAAAAAACAAGTTCATATTTTCCCAGTAACCTTTTTATTATGTACTCAGTTTGTTTTTCTACCTAAGGATTAATAATTTTAAAAAATGCACAACAAGAAAGAAAGTAATCAAATTAATCACCATTCCATAGTAAATACACAATCATATGTTCATTAATACACAATAACATTATTATTGTGCACAGTGACATTTGAACTTTGTCATACATTTGACATTAGTTTCAGAAAGGTTTGTCATTTTAGTCTACTTAAAACTGAAATTTATAGTCATTTTGAATGAATGCACATTGCAACAACTTTTCCATTTGGTCTGGAATGGGTGGATTTTGTGTTTTTTCTGTTGATTCTACTCAGTTCTGCTTTTCTGCTTGTGATGGACTGGACTTATTATCTTTGTCAATTGCATCTAAAGAACATGTGATTTGAGCAGGGAGGGACCTGCCTAGAATTAGCTGCATGTGTGTTTCTGTTCCAACATTGATTGTTTGTACTCATAATGTAGGAAACATATGAACTCTTGCAGTTGAAATTATCAAAGAGACACATTGTAATATCTCATTCATTTCATTTTGAGTGCAGTAAATAGAATATGATTGCAGTCAGAAGAGTAGTAGAAATTACAGTACAATTGTATGGTGTGTAATCAAGTATTTTAACCCATGACATAGCTCGTGTAGTTCAGATTTACAGAACTAAGATGGTACATTTTTTGAAGAAATTCAGGATGCAAGAGTGTAATTGTATTTTTTGCCATTCTTTTTACCAGATAAAGAAGACATGTTTATGCCTTGTCTCTTGCATGCTCTTTCTAGTGGCTGAAGCTATATAATGACCTGTATGGCTTCTATTGCTAGTCAAAGTCAGAATCATTGTATTAAAAAAGTTAACATGAAAAATTGCAAAGCAGCTGGTACGTGACAGTTCATTCAGTCAGCAGAAATGAGAATTCTTCGTCTTGGTTTATCTGAGGTCATTATTGACTTTTAAAGTGGTATGTTTCTGATAGATGGAATAGCCTTGGCCTCAATATCTTTTTATGCTAATTTTATAGACACCAGGGAGAACATGTCATACTCTGAACCATTCCATTTACAAAAGGTTTCAAATTTTTTACTAAATGACTATTCAAATGATCAGAATGGTATATTCAATTCTGCATCTCTCATGTATGTTGTGGGCATCATGTTCACTCGTTTGCTTGTTTGTTTCATTTGTGACTCAGTAAACTTGTCCACATCATTCACTTTTAGTAGGCAAAACAGCTTTTTTAAATAATCCACAAATAAATCTATATAACTAAAAGCTAAAGTATAATCTACATAAGCGTACATTGTTCAGTTCACAATCAGAATAGTTCCTAATGCATGATACTATTTTTAGGCATGTGTTGTGCAATTCAAAGCTGTTCAGTATGGAAAAATACTGCATCATTCTGACAATATAAAGTTAATGGGGGAAAAAATGAGCATATAATAAAAAGTAATCCTTTTCTTATTTAATATATCAAATATACACACACTCATACATACTTTGCAAGCGAAACACTTATAGTCCTGTCTGTCTCATTGTCTGCATGTCTACAAAATACTGTAGAATTATTAATCTTTATTTAACATTCAACATTAGCCAAAAATCTTAGACATCAGTTTGCTCAACAAACAACAAACAGACCCAGCTATGAGCTCATGATTGTCAAAAATGAATGACCAATGATATTTCATTGTTGTGATTTTCATTTTAATTCTTGTCACTGTAGGGATAAGGGTCAAAGGGTCAAATGACTCTTAATTTTTAAATCTGTTCAGCATTTTGTGAAAATGTCACTGTTGGAGTTTCACTCATTTTTTTCAGTGTGCACATGTAGTCAACCTAAAAGCCAGTGATCTGCTAATTACACTTCATCAGGGTATTATTCATTAAAAGGAATGATTACTAGGGAAAGTATAAGTCTTGGTCAATACTGATTTTTAAATTTAAAAAATTGCATCAGATTGATGCATTGAATTTTCTTATTGGTTAATTGGCCTAAAATATGCTTAAATAGCAGATTATGACTGTATCGTAAATAATGACCATGTGATGTTATGTAATGATTGTTTATCTCAGTGTATATAGTTTTTGTTGGGAAGGTGGTGCTTCACAAACCAGCTGCAAATGGCCAAATTTTACTGCAGGCATTTAAACATGCTTCTTTATAAATGGTGTACAGACATCCAGAATTGCTTTATGTGTTTAACTTGATCAGATACGTACAGTAGTCTGCATGCTTTGTACTCTCTAGGCAAAGTTTTACTTTTTTCCAGCTCAGTGACGCTTACACACCTTTGATAAGATACATCGAGCCAACCTCAGGACCTCCAGGTAAGCTAAACATGAAACATACACCCAAGACACTTATTGGAGCTATGGCAACTGGATGTCTGTCAGACATTCTGTGTTACTGCAGATTATCAATGTGTCAGTAAAAGAAATGATGCTAGAAACTATTTTAAAAATTGAGATAAGAAGTCACATTTCTTGATTGATTTTCAAGGAATATACTAAGATGTATGTTTTGACACTAGTTTGACAGTCGAAGTTACATGTATGTGTGTGTATACATGTGTATAATTAGGATTTTTAATGTAGCTTTAACAATTTTTTAGTCATATCGCTACAATATCTGCAGTGTGGCAATTTATAATGATGTTTGACACAGGGGCATCATGCTGCAGACATGTAGCATGATATCCCACCCAGTAACTTTATCCTGACACCAGACCAACCAGTCCTAACACTAACCTCTTAATGATGAGCGCCAAACAAGGCAGCTGTTAGTACCATTTTTGTAAGTGTTTGGTTTGACTTGGCCGGGGTTTGAACCCACAACATCTCACATCCAAGGCAGACTCTCTAATCACTAGGCCACCAGAGCAGTAAAGTTCCATGTAATACAATCAAATTGAAACCCCTGTTTTAGTTTATATTCATCATTAATATCTCTTGCAGTAAATTTTTAGGAATGATAGTGTATGTGATATATTACAACTAAAGAAGTGGATATTTTATTTCACTTTGCATGTAGAATACATTGGTTTTTGGGATTTTAAAGTTCTCAATCATTCCAGTTAAACTGAGGTACTAGTTATTGAACAACATGTAATATACTTTGTATGGAAATATGACTGGTTTTAAGTTGCACTATTGAGAGGGTGGCTGTAGAAAAGAGAAATACACTAGAACTCATTTATGACTCAGAATGTTCTGAATAAAAATTGAGGTGATTGTTAGGGGCCCCGAGTGGCCGAGTGTTCTAAAGCGCTGTCCGTTACGGATCACTGCCATCTCACCTTTGTCTGCGTGGGTTCGAGTCTCGGATTCAGCCACTGTGGATATGTGAGAAAGCTTGCCAGTAGCTTCTCGTGGGTCTGTGGTTCTTTCCTGGGTTTTCCTGGGTTCTTCCTCCACCATTAATACTGACCGCCATGTATAGCCTATCGTGTGCTGAAAAATGGCGTTAAACCCTACAACAACAACAACAACAAAAAAGGTGATTGTTTTTCATGTAAATAGAAATGATACTCATTTTATTCAGCTTTTACTGCAGTGTGATAGATTTATTCCATTGTTTTTTTCAGGAACTATCCTGAAGATTTATGGACAAATCTTTACAGATAGATTTGGTAGCAATGTTGACCGGAGCACAAATGGAAGAGAAGAAAAAATTCTTCGGTAAGAATCAGACTAGGTCATATTTCTTAATTGCTGTCAAGTTACTTGAAAACATGTTCAGACTTTATATTTATTTTCTATGGCTTGAAATGAAATAGAAATTAATAGTTCTGTCGAAGCAACACCTGTTTACCTTGTACTTGTTACCTTACTTTTTTTGGCAAACTGATTATAGACTAAATATACATTACACCATGTCATGTTTTTTTTGTGAATAATAATAATAAAAAAGTTTTTGCCTGGATAATATAAGTAAAATTGTATTTTGACGAAAAGTTTGTGAATTTTCATTATTTGATTGCTTGATTCATTCAAAACCTAATCTCAGGGATGACAAAAGATATAATGGTTTGTTTAATAGAAATAGCAATTTTATGATTCATATTCCCCTGTGCATGTATGATTCATTGATACAAAATAATTATCATGCATTGATGATAATGTATAGAAAGTAATCTCTGCATCAAGTATTTTCCATGAAACAAAACTTTGGATGTGTTACAGAGGCAACCATTTTGAACTTTCTGAATAAAAGTGAAACTGATCGTTGGATGAACTTGTGTGATGAAATATGATATCACTGTGTATATGAGAGAAAAAATTATTCAAAAGCTACATTCAACTAAGAATATATTTCTTTGCTTGAATATCTGTAATTGATGTGTTATTGAGTCGATACATGCTCAGGAAACAGATTGAATAGTGCATTTTGCTTAACAGTACAACAATTTTTGTGCTGTTTGTATTGTTTTCTCCCAAATGGTGAAATCAATCCACCTTATGCAGCTAAGTATGTTCTTGCTTAGCAGAAAAGGCTGTGGTTGTTCTGATGTATAAACTTCATGGATGATATTTGCATTCCTAAATAGATATAGGATCCATTAAAAATCCTGTTTTAGAACATTGCCATAGAATTCCAATCTTTGATAAACTTTAGACTTTATTTTTGGTGCTATGCCATGCTTCATCAGCTAAGTATCCTCAGGTTAACAGAATATTAGTGTCAAAGAATATGAGCTATGTAAGTAATTGGAAGACTTAATCGTAATTAATTGGATGCATTGTAGACAGATATAACAAGAACTGTCATCTTTTGTTGTTTCAGTGGTGTATGATCTTTTTGCATTAAAAAGATATTCATTTTACTAAAAATAGAAACCATTAAAGAACTACAAATACTGCTGAATAGAATTTGACCACATTGAACCCCTGTATAGTTAGTGTAAATGATGTGGATCTGTTGTTGTTATTTAAAATAGAAAAACCTTTAAAGTTTCCCAACACAATTTGACTTAATTTGACACAGTTCTGATATAAAACCCATTGAGGTTGATACAAATAATTCTGATGCATTAGCAGATAAAGCTGACTTCATTAAATACAGAAAATTGTTCACACTTCTTCTCAAAAACTGCTGAACTGTCTCTAATAAAATATTTAAGAAAGTATCTTGACTTGATTTCATTTGAAATTTTTAGAAATGATGATGCTCTTAAATACAAGTACGGTTACTGTTATTAAAAATAGAATTTAAAATAAAATCTTCTGAACAACTTGCAAACAGAAGTTGACCCCATTTCATAGAAAACATACTGCTACAAGGCATTTCATTATTGTACAAATGATGTTTATCTGTCATCCATTATAGCTGACAGAATAGAAATAACAGAAAGCATTGTACCAAACCAGATTTCTTGGGCATCTGCCCACCCATTCGGCTTTTATGTAACTATCATCCTGGGAAGCAATCTTAGGCTCTCTTGGACCTCTTGTTGGATGGTTACTTGGTGTTTGTTTTGTTCTTCCTATTTTCAGCAACAACATTTTCTAACTTTACATATTACCACTTTGCCTTCTGTCAGTTATGGTATTCCTGGAAAGCAAGAAGTGAATTTAATGCAGAATAGCTAAATTAGAAGAGCTGTGTAATTATGGTTTGGTGGTAATATCTACTAATAGTACAAAATAATTGTTCTTCTTGATTTTTTTCAATATCTAATGTTTATATTTTGGATTATTGCAATTATTTATTCCTGCACTAATTTCATGCACATGAATTTTGCACTTAGAGTCTATGCTGGACCACAGTTGTGTAACCTGAGAGTCAGTGATGAAGAAGATACTGACACCTTGTAAGTACCATGCTCTGTAAGTACCATATATACCAACATAAAGTCAGGTCCATCTGCAGACGCTGCCTATGATTGTTTGTTCTATTCGTTAAACTTCACAAGCTGCATAGACCCATGTCTGTTGATGCATTAGGTGTTGTTAGATTTGGCTGCATGAAGTTGGCAGTTGGACACAGAATTTGTGTAGTATATACGTATATTTGATGTCGGTCTATATTGCCCCAACATAAGTATTACCATATTTGTTTTTCAGATTTTGCACAGTTTCAACTAAATAAGACTTTGAATTATGACATTTTTCATTGCCTTAAAGATATCTGTTCTCAGTAATTCTATATTGCAATATCAAGTTCTATTTATTTTTAATTTTCTGGTTATTTTGTTAGATATGGAATACAGTTGAAAGGCAGAAATGGTTTTATGTTGAATTCCTGGTAATTGATTTTGCTTAGTAGAACATCAGTCCCTTCATGGGACTCTTGCTTATTTGTATTATTTAATTTGCTAGGTATGGAATACAGTTGACTGGCAATTGGGGATACATGAAGTGCAAAATGAGAGGAACATCTGTTGGTGAGTTTTGATTTAAACTTAATGGAGATTTTTACTGTGTAAAATACAAAGCTGATGCTGTATGTACATTCAGTATTTAATTTGCAGCCAGTTGTTTGACATTGTATAACTACTTAATGTAAAAAACTTCTAATCTTTTATGTGTGTTTGTAATGATCTAAATTATGTGACAAATATCTCTGTTGGACATGGAAAAAAATCTTGATTTGCTCTGAACTGACACAAGTAGGAATAACATTTTCCTCTTTGAATTCTGGATTTTACATTTATCAGAATTTTTAAATGTCTTAGAGTTGTTAGCCAGAAGTGTTTATTAAGCTTGGAGGACGGTATTTAAATCACATTGTCATTTGTTCATGTATATGCATGTGTTTTTTTAATATATTTTAAAAAAATTTAGTTTCAAGGATCTGCAAGCTTTATCACTTTTTCTCAACAGGTAATATGAATGCCAGTTTCATAATTGAGACACCCTTTGGAAGGTAATGTTTAAAAACAATTTCTATATTAAAACTTTTAAGTGTTTTTTCAGTTTAGGCAGCAGTTTTTGCTATACAAATTTGACCTTGTGGCTTAGATTTCTCCTTTAGATATGTTCCCCAGTCACACAGTCACATCACATTAGAATATTAGCATGCTACCTCATGAATCCGGCCCTATTTCAACTGACAAAGGGCAACAAGTCTTGCCCATTACCTCCCATTGGCACCACCAGGTGCGGTCAATTTTTAGATTCACCGCTGTACTGGATAACATTGTACAGTTTTTTCTCTGACAATCCAAGCCATTGATCTGTTTTAATAGACTCGCTTTCTTTTGGATTTATTGTGTGGATAGTAATCATTCTGCTGTAGGCTATATTCTTTGTTTTTACACTTTCTGCCAAAATTGAGTGATTTTGTCACATTTAGGAACTTTGCCCTTTTAAGACTATATCACACTATGCTATTGTTGACCTCTGCATGATCATTACATGTTTGTGTGACTTAGACCTTTTTTGCTTGCTCCGTTTGTAACGGTTGGTTTTAGTGTTTAACAGGCTGCATTCCTCATTTATGCTTTGTATTCCATTCTTATGTAGTTTCAGTAGAATGGTCAACTAAATACTTGAAATGCATGTGTTCAGTGCATAGTCTGTGAGTTTTGAATATGATACTGACTTATTTAGTAATGGGAATATATTTTTATTAGCGAGTTAGTAGCTTGATGGAAGTTTCCCATGACACTTATTTTGTTTATACAAAGAGACTATATATTAAGCTAGTTAGTCATATACTGATTTGCTAATCTATGCTTTGTTTTCTCTTCTTGAGTTGTTTCACAAGAAATGTTTCTGCATTTCATGCATTTAGTAAAGCAATCGTCCATTTGGCATTGAAGGAAAGGAAAGACTGAATAAGTCAAGGAAGACAATCTGTGGAATATTTGTTGGCAATACTGACTCATTAGGAAGTATTCCCCAATTTTAGGCAGGCTGGAAAACTCCTGCATGTTTGAGCATGGTCTTTGGGCCTATAAGTCCGGGCACATGGAGTTTGTATAGGATCAGTCGGATCTACCTCCTTCTACTACTGCACAGTTACTGGCCATCCAGCCATCACCAGCTGTCCAGCCTTCACCAAATGTCCAGAACGAGAGACCTTTTGAGAAGACAGCTGGGCCAACTAGTTCATTGCTTGCATTTCTGACTCATTGGGGGAGTGTTTCTCAATTTTAGTCAGTCTAGTGGGCATAAGTTTCCCCCAGCCCACCCCTGCACCATGTCCATGCATGGTCTCTGGACCTCTAAGTCAGGATGCATAGGGTTTGTACTGGATCCATTGGATTTGATGCAGGGACCTTCTTGTTGAATCAGTCCAGCCTGTTATAATTTTTGGGGATCTTAGTGACAGATCTGCCCGTTTAACTGTACTGTCGTTGACATGCCCTTTCTATGACAGAGATTTCAGTGAGAAATTTGTCCAGCCAGGCCATAGGAATGGCTGGTACTGGTGATAGCTGGCCCATCTTCTACTGTCAGTTTCCAGGCTGACCATTCACCAAGCAAACCAGTCGGCAGTCCTGGCAGTGCTGGACATCCTTATGTTCACTGCTTGTCCACAAGGGAGAGCTAGTGACGTTTTTACAGGGATGAAATTGAGTCTTCATATAACCTAGTATGTCTTTTCTGGAGTTGCGATTAGACCCAGATTGAGCCTTGAGCACAGTGAGTATGATGGAAGTCCTCCAGCTTCATCCTACTTCACATCATACTCAGATCCGACCAAAGAATGGATTGAAGTTTAGCTTTATAAGGTGTTGGCTACTTCAGAACTACCACCTACCACCTCTAAAGAATGGGTCAGTCTCTAAGAGGAGGAAGAGATGCCATCATTCTGGTTCTTACTCAGTCAGATTGACTTAAGGCAATAGACACCTTGAGTACTGATATCCTGGTACTCGACAAGAATATAACAGCCGTTCATATGGCCAATGTCTGTTTTATAAGGAAGACAAATGTGCTTCATGCCCCTCAGAGATAGTTCAGGATGGCATTGCACCATATTGTTGGATTTAGCCTTAGTGACACCTTTCAGACTTGACAGGGACACCCAGAAATAGTCATGCTTGGGAGGTGATGGCCAGGACTACCAAGGTCATTGACTAGGGCTGCTTACCTTACCATGGCCAATACTTTGACAGGTTTGGACAATTTATTTCTGATACGATGTGTCACTTGTGTGAGATTCATGTCTCTTACATGCCCTCCCTTTCCAGACATGACCCTGTTTGGGTCACCATTGCTTTGGTGCAAGAATAGAGGAAGTTTGGAAGAGGCAGCTCAGGAACTGACCCACCACCTTGCCACTCACCCCACATGGGCATTTGGAACCACACAGCCCATGCCACACTGTGAAGGGATGTTAAGCAGCCTCAGGACAGAGGATCTTCTCAGTTTCATATGCACCAGTATCGATCTCTAGGATACATTCCTGGCGGACTAAATGTCTTGGCTGACACTTGATCCAGAAGAGGTCTAGTCCTGCACACGGACAGGTCTCTCCATCAATCGGTCTACACTCTGATTTGTACACTTTGGGGCATCCAGTGATTGACCTCTTTGCAAGCAGGCGGAATCACAAGCTACCCGTCTTTGTCCCACCAGTTCCAGACCCAAAAGTTTTGGTTGTGGATGCACTGTCAATTGTTTGGGAGCAGTTGTGGGCATTTGCTTCCCCTCCCAAGGTGCTGATACCGAATGTGATCCAGAAGTTACAGGGTCAAAAGGGCAGTATGATTTAGGTGGGACAAGTCCTGGGTCATTGATCTACTCTTTTTAGCGATATGTCCAGGAAGATTCTGGCCATCCCAAATCTTCTCCATCACACCACGGTCATGAGTGGTCCTTTCCTGCCTCAACCATCCTCTTCTTCTACATGCTTGGCTTTTATCAGGACAGCCTTGTGATACAATTAAAACCTTTGATTGTGGAGACTGGTGCCATACCAACAACATTGTCCCTCTGCATGTCTCAGTCCCTCAACTGACTTTTTTTCTCTGGCTCTCTCCGAAGAAATAGTTGGCCCCCATTTCTATCAAAGGTTACCACCCCATGATATATATATTCTGGCATCATGGCAGACATAATTCTTGGCATGATGTAGACCTATCAGAGCATTTAAACTTTTTGGTCTAAATCAACCAAAATCCCTCACTCTGTTTACAAATGGAACCTATCTTGGGTTTTTAATGTTCTGATTTAAATCCATTTGAACCTCAAGCCTACACTTTGCTAAAGTCACTATCATACAAGTCATGTTTCCTAGTAGCTTTAGCTTCCATGTGCAGGTAAATGAGCTGCGACATGCCCTTTATCTGGACCCTTGACAACTCTTCAGTTATGATTGGAGGGTTTTGATGGTTCTCTTGATGACACAACCAGGCTTTGTAACCCAAAATACACTGCTCTCTGTCAGTAACCAAAGAGTCAAAACTCACTCACTCACTTTGATAGGTAGAGAACATCAGCCATGCAAGATCCTACTTAAAATGCACAGGGACAAGTCATGGCATACACAAATGCATCTTCCTTCCGGTGTGAGCCAGAACACAAGATATCACATCTCCCCTTCAAGCCCTTGCTTCATGACTGAAGTGGGTTGTTCATTCTGTGTACTCTGATGTCTCACCAGATCAATACTTGCCTCATGAAGATTACTGCTCAGAAGCCATCTCTGTGAACCTGTTGTTTGAACAACGTTTTAATCTGAGATATAGTAGAAGGTGTTGGTTGGCACACAGAATCAACCTTCTAGAGTCTTCATCTCAGAGAGGCAAACCTTGAATCTGGTACGTCTAGTGTCAGCAAGGTGGCTACCAGACCCAGCTAGATCAATCAACAAAGCCTGTGAAATTTTGTAGGTAAAATGACTTCAGTATTCATCTTCTTAACCTTATGTTAGGATCACAGGTCAAGTGACCCCAGGCTGTGTTGCTTATGTAATTAGGAGAACTGGTTATTGTTCACACAGGCAGTCTAGCTGTACCCTTGGTAGAGATCGGATGTTCAGCATCCCTATCCTCCTATTACTTGTTCTCCTAAAATAACGTGATATGGGAACATATTTGAAGGAGAAAGCAAATTTTTAAGTAAGTTATGTTTCTCAAAGAATACTTATCCGGTCATTTTACTTAAAAACCCTCCCAACCAAACTGCTATGCTAGCATCCTCACTAGTATCTCGCTCTGCTAAATACTAGCAATATTTGGTGGTACCAAGGAGAGGTCATAGGCAAGAGTTATTGCCCTTTGTGTATTGAAATAGAAAAGTATTTAGTAGGGCTGGATTCATAAGGTAGCAGGATAATATTCCTAACATGATTTGATTAGGCAAGTATTCTTGGAGAAACATAATTTACTTTAAAATTTGCTTTCTATACAAAATAAGGGGCTGAATAATTTCAAAATCAGATGGGCTAAAACAAATATTCAGAAAACAAGAGAAGGCATTTTAATACAGTGCTGACAGTATTGAGACTTTCCTTTCTCACCCATGTGACAGAAATCTACATCATTTGCTGACCTTTATTTTCTTATCTCAGTCTGTTTGTCTTAGCCAGGTTGTTTCAGTCATGGTGTCCACATGCTAGGAGCTAATTTTAAAATGAAGAAACCCTTGCTGTCTTCAGCTGTGCCTGACATAGTTGTTAGAAAATCAAACAACAGTGATTCATTCATCAGTTCACACTCTATTCCACAAGGTTTTCAAGTATCATATCATTGCATTAGTAATAGCAGCATTTGCCTTATTTCCAGTAGAGAAAATATAAATTTCCAAGAAAATCATTAATTAGATATGACTAATTTGGTTACCTTAGAACTCTTTCCAAATATTGACTGATGAATGTTAAATACATAAGATATTAATTACTTGTTGTAATTTTGATATGACATGCATTGATTAAATGTGATAATACAGTAATATTATTAAATATTATCCATACATAAGATATTAATTACTTGTTATAATTTTGATATGACATGCATTGATTAAATGTGATAATACAGTAATATTATTAAATATTATCCATACATAAGATATTAATTACTTGTTATAATTTTGATATGACATGCATTGATTAAATGTGATAATACAGTAATATTATTAAATATTATCCATACATAAGATATTAATTACTTGTTATAATTTTGATATGACATGCATTGATTAAATGTGATAATACAGTAATATTATTAAATATTATCCATACATAAGATATTAATTACTTGTTATAATTTTGATATGACATGCATTGATTAAATGTGATAATACAGTAATATTATTAAATATTTTTGTGTTTCTTCTTTAAATATGTTACTCAATCATAATACCTTAGGAGAACTACTACTACCTCACAAATCAAGCTTGTCCAGATACTACTTTTAGCTAAAGGGAGCTAAAAGTTATCTGCTAAGCTATATGACAGTTGGGCAGAGTGATATCCCCTTATTTCTAAGACTTTGCAGCACAGCCTTAGACCACTTCAGTTACTAATTATACTTGTGTTAAGAAGCACACTTTCGTCACGAGAGACCTTGCAAAAGCCAGAATTTATGTGGAAGATATACCATTACCAGTTGGAGGAGTTTTTAACTTGTAAGGAAAGCATACTCCATCTTTATTTCCAACTTTTTCACTTCCAGTCCTCAGACAAAGTTCTGCCTTTACAGTCTGCTAACACCTTGTCATCGTTACATATTTATGTACTTGCAAGGGTTGACTAAGCGACTTCACATTTAGTATGAGCTATAACTAATTTGTATGTGCCAGTCTCTAGCACTTATAAAAACTCTATATATTATGTGTAATTCCATTACGATATTGGTGAGTTTCCATTACAACACATAAGTTGTGTCTAGCCACCAACTTCAGTGTTTTTTGTTTGTACAGGTGGTCTGTGGGCCTTTTTTCCATGCAGGTAATTGCCTCATGAGGGATATTGTTGCACCTACTTTGTAATTGTCTATTATAAAAAGTAACTCAGTTCCCTCTTATTTGAAGTGTTTTTTGTGTGTAATATAGACACTTATTTCTGTATTCCTTCTGCTCTGGTTGGACAAGTGCAAAGCAGCTTTCTGTAGACGGTTTACTCAGTCGTGTCCTGCTCATGCATGTTTCTATAGGTGACAGTTAAATCATGTTTATCTGCATAGGGATTCCATCATATTTAGTCATTCACATAGGTAGCTTATGCAACTTCACAAGAAAGGTTTGAGCTACAAGATGTATATGTATGCATGTCTTTATGCCCATAAGAAACTCCTTATTTATGTATAATTCCATCATTTTTGGTACATACAGGTGAGTTTCCTTTATCATGGCATCCTTGGCCTTAGAATGAAATGCTTCAATGATTCTACCTGTACATGCCATCAACCTTCCCTACTGGTAGCATTGATATTGTCTACTATAATTTTTTCCATTGGAACTATCATTTGGTATAGCTTTGCACTTACACTGTATTCAAACATCACATGTGCAGGCCCACAGATTTTTATCTCTCCTCCTTGCAGGTGGTATTCTCATTATATTTTACCTGTAGGCTTCATTGTCATTATAGTTTACATATTTTATTAGACTGTTACCAATTTATGGGTCAACTGTTTAAGATTGAGATCAGCACTAACATTGCAGTCTGAACGACAGGTGCAGGGCTATAGATTTATGTGTGGGATTTGGATATTTAATGTAGCTTTAAAAAAATTTAAGTCATGTCACTATGATGTCTGCAGTGTGGCAGTTTATTGTGATGTCAAGCACTGGGGCATCATGCTGCAGACATGTTGCTTGATGCCCCACCCAGTCACATTATCCTGATACCAGGCCAACCAGTCCTAACACTAACCTCTTAATGCTGAGCACCAAGAAAGGCAGCTGCTAGTACCATTTTTATAAGTCTTTGGTATGACTTGGCCAGGGTTTGACCCCATGACCCTCTGCATCTGAGGCAGACCCTCTAACCACTTAGGCCTCCAGAGCGGTTGGCTACAGTTGTATACATTTTGCTCTATTTGTCTTACAGATTTAAAACTATGGGCAAAGCACAATACACACAGCTCAGGATAAAAAGATCACCAATCTGCATGTTGACCTTTCCTCAATGTGAGGATTTCTGGTGGACAAGGGAGATATATAAGCCTCTTCTCAAGCCACGAAGCTCTGGACTTGTACTGAAACAGCTCCTGCACCCAAGTCACCACCACCGGACTCAGCAGTTTTGGGAACTCCATCTACCTTGCCTCATGGGGATTGACTTGATTCCTATTGTGGAACAACAAGGGACAGAGCAAACAAACAGCCAAGTTCCTTTTTACTCAGCAGACATGTGGACAAGTTACATGGATTAAACAGTCCATTAATCCATCCCATGCTGATCATCCTAATGATATCCTCCTTACATGGGTGACCTGTTTCCATTGGAACTGGCCTATGCCATAAAATAGAGATAATGAGGGGCCAAAACAGCACTTTTACAGGCTCAATTGCTAATAACCCAGCTTCCAGTATGTTGAACCCAACTTTTACAGACATGAACGGGGACTAGTCTAACCCTAATACTACCTCACGACACTCATTTGGCATGATGCCATGAATAGTTCCTCACGCTTCAACTGTTTTGCATTCTCTCTTCACTCTGCCACAAGAAGAGATTATTTATTCAGTGACTGTCTGGAAGTCATGGTTTCTGATTTAGGCACTCTAAAAGTTGAATGAGCGGCAGACCTTGTCACTCTTTGCAGCTAAGTCTCAAGCATTAAAGGGGACCATACCCATACCTCATGCAGCCAAGATGATGTTTCTTGTTTTCCGCTGCTTTTCTACACAATCTGTTGGCATGGAAAGATTCAGTCTTCTGGAACTCCACTGAGGATGTTTTCCACCTTTGATCCCCAGAGTTTTATCTTCCTCCCACTCCACCAGCAACTCGGTCCAGAGCTCCAGCATCTGTTGATCTTACAATGGAATGGAAGAGTCTGCTTTCAGATGCATCTGCAGTCTGGGAGAGTTACAGACATTCTGACTCACCTTCATCATCAGTTTGTCAGCAGTTCTACCAGTGTCACACACCAGTCTCAACCTCAGCCCCTGGGTCTTCATTTTTATAATGAATCAAGAATTGGTGCATATCTGGACCATGCCTATGGTGGCAACATCAAGTTACCTGGACAACATCCTGAAGAAACATCAGTGAGTTAGATCTAACAAGCCATGATAACCCTTGTTACCAATTCGGACTTTTTATCAACAAGGAAGTTCAATGCATGTCAATATATTTGTCTCCCTTTGGATTTGGCATGGAAATCCAAACACCGTAGCACCTTTACATTTGAGGAATTATATCCACACATTAATTCCTTCACCTACTATGTTTGCTCATTGCAGTGGCACACCTCATAATCCTTTGTCACCTTTTTATGCACCTGTTGCAGTAATTCTTTTGTCCTAATGAAGTTTTAAAGTTTGTCCGCTGGACCATCCTCTTGCCATGTGCACACAACTGAGACACCATCTGCAGAATTATGGCAACCGAACTTGGCTCACTGTGGGTAAACATCTACCAGTACAAGATTCCAGTCTGTTCCAGTGCAAGTATGGAAGGCTGGAGAGCCCATCTGCATCCATCCTTTCAGGAAACCAGTCCCTAGGAATGACATCTTCATGTCCATAAATTCTGGAGATGATGTGAAAAACTTTCAGTGGTGACAGGAACATGGCAAGGGAGTTCTCATTCTGTCCACAATAGTGGTCACTTATTTCAAATGACAAGGAGGAACCAAGTCCCAAGACCTTTGCGTCCTGGTGTGGGACTTTCTAAAGTGGTGTTGTCAACAACAGATCCATATACAAGTTTGCCATATCCCAGGACTCCTAACATAATAGCCAGATCTTTGTCCCAGAACAATAAACTAAGATGGAATGGTCTTCTTGTCCCTTGGTTTTTATTCAGATATGTACCTGATGGGACTGCCTGTTTTTAAGCCTGTTTACAGCAGGGTGGAATATCAACTCCCAGCCTATGTATCTCCAGTCCTAGACTCAAAACCTTTGCAGTTGAAATGGCTGGATATGTACAACTTCCCTCCAACACCTCTGATACAAAACATGACACAGAAAGCAAGAGAATCAGTGTCACCATTATAACGGAATTTTATAAATCCTTTTATTTATTAATAAATACATGTACTCGGGTTTTGTTTTTTGTGTACAACAATACCTGAGGGTGATTTATATATATTCTACAAAGATTTAGAAATAGTGAGTTCGGTTCATTCTATGCTGCATGTGTGAAGTACTTTCGATGGAAGAACCAAATACTTCCAGCACAGAAACATGCATTGTGGCATCATCTGTGTATAAATGCCTCACCGTAAGACAAAATCTTTACGTTACAGAACGTCTGGTCAGTGAGCGGTCTACTTTAAGGACTTGCACATCTTCAGCTGTAGAGGTATGTGAGTTATTAATTTCATGTCTGTAAGTTATAACTATTGTACTACCACGTTTATTTTTGTATGTTTTCTATGTAGCTTCAGCTTACATAGTATCATGCAAATATTTTCTATTCTTGTTTGTGACTTTTACCAGGAGATTTATATTGGCACTATATAAGTTTTTAGTTTTAAGAAACGTTTAGTACTGTAGGATTCTTGTCAGGCACGGTTGGATTCACTTCTGAACTTGCGCCATGTTTTGTAATTATTGTGCCGATAATGTAATCTATGTAGCTCACCATTTATAACATCATTACGTTTTATCGTATATGCCCGTGTCATGCAGAGTACATGGTGTTAGATGTATTTTAAGTTGACCAGAGTGGTCGGAGTGGTCAGACTGACCATAGTGACCAGATTGATTGGAGTCATCGTGGTACAAGCTGTAGAGCTAACCATAGGAATTGACCGTAGCAGCTGTGAAGCTGAACCATAGCAGCCACAGAGCCAAGTAAAGTGTTGATGGTCGAGTAGCAGGTGATCGGGCATTACTGACTGAGATTGGTATGAACTGATTGCTTGATTGACCATCCTGGAATACTGTCGGCTTGATTGACCAATGTGACTGGTAGCCAAGTGTGCTGGTGATGGAGTGTGTAACTCCACATATGTAATCTTCTAGCCATGGGCTAATCTTTGGGATTTGTAATACCCAGTGTGTTTGTAGGACTGTAAAGATATTTTGTATATCTGTCCCTTTGTTTTCATCATTTTCACTATTTGAGTGTATACATTTTTACTAGATTTTAGATTTTCCCTTATCTCTTCAAACAGCCAAAATGGCAGTTCTTTCATTCCTACTCTGCATTTCTTTATCTTATGAAACATTCTCTCAAAAATAATCAATTCTAACAACCAGCTGTGAAGAGAATTGCTCTTTGGTAAGGACCTTCACTCTAAAAGCATATGAAGACAATTGGCACATTTTCTCCCAGTGGTGCACAAATCAATGCATTATTCCTCTTGAGGCATATATACTGCAAATAGCTAACTTCCTCTTGCTCTTCGTAGAAAGAGTAAGATAAGTTGTTAATGCTCCACAATTGGTGACACCTTTCATCATCATAGAAGAGAGGATATCAGACAAAACAAGGATTCATCCAACCAACTCCAATTTTGAGTATACATGATCAAAAACGTTTACCTCATACCCAATGAGAAACCTATCTTGGGTATTAACTGGCTGAACAAGACATATTTGAACCAATTTCATGGTCATCTCTGGCACACCCTTCCTACAAGACATGCCGTATCAGCAGACATGAATTACATGCAGTTTGAACACAATGGGTTTGTTTTACTCATGATGGCATCCTCTTTCATCATCAAGAACCAGATTCCTTGCACAGGTTACCACCTTAATCATGAAACACATGTCTTGTCTGGACACATCAACTGAAGGCCACCTACAGGACTAAGTTGCAAAAGTGCAGAGTTATTTTAATTTGATTGGGAAAAATTGGGTGAGAAAAACCTGTATTCTTGTTTGTACCAAGACAAGAAATCCCAGTCACAGAGTTACATTATTTGTCTCCCCTCTTGGGGTTCCTTGTCTCAGTTGAAACCCAATGCAGATTCTATTAATCCTTGTCTCAGTTGGAACCCAACGCAGATTCTATTAATCTCCTTGTTATAAGTCACCAATAATTATTTCCCTTTTTGAAATATGACAAAAGTTGTTTTGAAAAGAGTGTGTTGTTGTTGTTGGGTTTAACCCCATTTTTCTGCACAAGATAGGCTTTGCATGGCAGCCAGTATTAATGGTGGAGGAAGAATCCAGGAAAACCCAGGAAAGAACCACCGACCTACGAGAAGCTAATGGCAAGCTTTCTCACATACCCATTTAGGCCGAGCCCAAGACTCAAACCCATGCAGACAGAGGTGAGATGGCAGTGATCCTTAACGGTGACTCCTTGTACATTCTGGGCCCCTGAAAAAGAGTTTGAAATAGCTTGTTAAAATGAGGGAGTAAGGTAGTAGCTACTTGGCTAACTGAATTTTAGCTTATGGTAGCCCAAATCATGAAGTCTGGTAGTACATTCTTACACCGAAAATATCAGGATATCAGTAAAACTGGTTGACTGTGTTCTTTCAGAAACCTGAACATGGAAAGAACTTTAGAGTACATGGTGATGGACTATTCTTGACCTGAAAATTAGGGATAAATATTAGACTGCCATTTTTAAAAAAGGGGTTAGGTAGGACTATTCATTAACTGAAAATTAGCGATAAAGATAATCCCTGCTATATTTAATAAAAGGATTTGGGAGAGGCTCTAACAATAAGAGGGATTTAAACATATGAGTAGGCGATCAATTAAATTAATTCACCACCACATTGATTGAGATTGAGTAATTCTTAAATATATTAGCCATGAATGAAGGTAGCTTTGAAGTAGACATATCCAGACCTTTAGGTAATGTGCAATGAGGCATATGTGTCTGCTAAAATTATCAAATTGAAAGATCATTTGAGACATAGTGGATGGTCCTTATCAAATTGAAAGATCATTGGAGACATAATGGATGGTCCTTATCAAATTGAAAGATCAATTGAGACATAGTGGATGGTCCTTATCAAATTGAAAGATCATTGGAGATATAATGGATGGTCCTTATCAAATTGAAAGATCATTGGAGACATAATGGATGGTCCTTATCAAATTGAAAGATCAATTGAGACATTATGGATTGTCCTTATCAAATTGAATAATCAATTGAGACATAGTGGATGGTCCTTATCAGATTGAAAGATCATTGGAGACATAATGGATGGTCCTTATCAAATTGAAAGATCAATTGAGACATAATGGATTGTCCTTATCAAATTAAAAGATCAGTTGAGACATAGTGGATGGTCCTTGTCAAATAGAAAGATCAATTGAGACATAGTGGATGGTCCTTATCAAATTGAAAGATCAATTGAGACATAGTGGATGGTCCTTATCAAATAGAAAGATCAATTGAGACATAGTGGATGGTCCTTATCAAATTGAAAGATCAATTGAGACATAGTGGATGGTCCTTATCAAATAGAAAGATAATTGAGACATAGTGGATGGTCCTTGTCAAATAGAAAGATCAATTGAGACATAGTGGATGGTCCTTATCAAATTGAAAGATCAATTGAGACATAGTGGATGGTCCTTATCAAATAGAAAGATCAATTGAGACATAATGGATGGTCCTTATCAAATTGAAAGATCAATTGAGACATAATGGATTGTCCTTATCAAATTAAAAGATCAGTTGAGACATAGTGGATGGTCCTTGTCAAATAGAAAGATCAATTGAGACATAGTGGATGGTCCTTATCAAATAGAAAGATCAATTGAGACATAGTGGATGGTCCTTATCAATAATTACATATGATGACAGTACAGTGTCAAAAAAAGAATACAAATTTAAAGTACTTATTTCCAAAGTATGCTTTCTCTGGCATATTTATTTATTATTGTTTTTTCTTCATTTATTTGCTGTAGTTAGTTTTCTATGTTTATATTACAGATCTCTTCCTGATAGCACCACACTGAAGATCTTCAATGACGACAAGATTGCCATGTTTCAAGCCTACACAGGTAAATCTAGTATATTTTAAGAGTTTGTTTCTATTGAAGTAAGAGACATAAATACAGATTACTTTTTCAGAGATCATGCATATTAATTCAGCATTAACTTGACATCCCATCGGTATCAGGTATTTGTGTCAACATGATATGACTCATTCACACATCTCTATGTATGGATGTATAGATGGCTGGAATAATGGATCTTTGTATTACTTTCTATTAGATGTTGTTGAAAATAAAGTGGTGCATGACCTGATTCTGAGTTTTAGAAATTAAAACTGAGGGACCACTTTTTTATTACATAAGCCAAATTTATTTATATTTCAATAAAATCAGTATATGACAGTCATTATAGTTTACTTCTGTCTGCGTGGGTTTGAGTCTCAGGCTTGGCCGACATGGTTGTGTGAGAAAGCTTGCCAATAGCTTCTCGTAGGTCGGTGTTTCTTACTGGGTTTTTTTTCCAGGTTCTTCCTCCACCATCTATATTGGCCACCATATATAACCTATCTTGTGCTGAAAACTGGTGTTAAACCCTACAGGAACAATAACAACATCATTATAGTTTAGTATCCACTATGAGGAAATGGCTCAATTGGCTTCACAGCTTGATAAGTTCAAACTTAAATTGATAAAAGAAATATATCTGTATTCAATCATGTTACAGGGAAATTAAGGATCAGGTACAGAATTCTTGAGTGCCCTATATGGATGTAGATTCTGAATGTATGAATACTGTGATAAGGATGTAGGTGCTCAATGTATGAGTACCCAAGATAAGGATGTAGGTGCTCAGTTGATGAGTACCCTTGATAATGATGTTGGCACTGAATTTATGAGTACCCTTGAAAAGGTATAGGTGCTGAATGCATGCGTACCCTTGATAAGGA
This sequence comes from Sinohyriopsis cumingii, assembly GCA_028554795.2. Taxonomy (NCBI): domain Eukaryota; kingdom Metazoa; phylum Mollusca; class Bivalvia; order Unionida; family Unionidae; genus Sinohyriopsis; species Sinohyriopsis cumingii. Next base: position 43,753,123 of record CM068831.1, on the reverse strand, counting down.
TGTATATACTGACTTTATGAGTCCTGTGATAAGGATGTAAGCACAGAATGTATGAGTACCTTTATGAGGATGTATATGCTGAATGCATGAGTACCTTTATAAAGATATAGGTGGGTGATAAATGTATGAGTACCCATGATAAGGATGTAGGTAGTGAATGTATAAGTACCCTTGATAAGGATGGAGGGGCTGAATGCATGAATAACTTTGATAAGGGTATAGGTGCTGAATGCATGAATAACCTTGATAAGGATGGAGGAGCTAAATGTACGAGTACCCTTGATAAGCAAGTAGGTACTGAATGTATGAGTACTTTAATAAAGATGTAGGTGCTGAATGCATGAGTACCCTTGATAAGGATGGAGGGGCTGAATGCATGAGTACCCTTGATAAGGAAGTAGGTACTGAATGTATGAGTACTTTAATAAAGATGTAGGTGCTGAATGCATGAGTACCCTTGATAAGGATGTAGGTGCTGAACGTATGAGTACCCTTGATAAGGATGTAGGTACTGAATGTACAAGTACCCTTGATAAGGATGTTGATACTGAATGTATGAGTACCCTTGATAAGGAAGTAGGTACTGAATGTATGAGTACCCTTGATAAAGATGTAGGTGCTGAATGCATGAGTACCCTTGATAAGGAAGTAGGTACTGAATGTATGAGTACTTTAATAAAGATGTAGGTGCTGAATGCATGAGTACCCTTGATAAGGATGTAGGTGCTGAACGTATGAGTACCCTTGATAAGGATGTAGGTACTGAATGTACAAGTACCCTTGATAAGGATGTTGATACTGAATGTATGAGTACCCTTGATAAGGAAGTAGGTACTGAATGTATGAGTACCCTTGATAAAGATGTAGGTGCTGAATGCATGAGTACCCTTGATAAGGATGGAGAAGCTGAATGTATGAGTACCCTTGATAAGGATGGAGGGGCTGAATGCATGAGTACCCTTGATAAGGATGGAGGGGCTGAATGCATGAGTACCCTTGATAAGGATGGAGGGGCTGAATGTATGAGTACCCTTGATAAGGAAGTAGGTACTGAATGTATGAGTACTTTAATAAAGATGTAGGTGCTGAATGCTGAGTACCCTTGATAAGGATGGAGGGGCTGAATGCATGAGTACCCTTGATAAGGATGGAGGGGCTGAATGCATGAGTACCCTTGATAAGGATGTATGTACTGAATGTATGAGTATCTTTGATAATTTAGGCTGTAGGTGCTGAATGTATAAGAAATTTAATAAGGATGTAGAGGCAGAATGTACATGAGTACCTTGTTACGGATGTAGGTGCTGAATGTATGAGTACCTTTGATAAGCAGACCTGCCAACACTGACAATTTTGCCATATGTCTTACAAAAGTTAATCTTAAAATATGGACTTACAGAATAATAACACAAATTACTGAAATATGATTGCAGTAAAATCCCTATACTGTCTTGTCCATGTTTTGTTCAGATCTGAGTTTCATATTAGTTTCAGTGGAATTGATCAGGGAACCAGACTGCCTCTACTGGAGTTCCTCAGATGCTTTAAACTACACAAAAACATTTGCATGCTCTAGGTGTTGCACATTTCTTTTGTAAAATGGTGTCCAACAAATTTGGGCAAAAAGGGACAACAAACCTCATAAGATGTTTAATAGTACAGAGGAATAAAATGGAATAGTCAGATTCTTGGGGGGAAAAGCTGGAAGGGCAACAGTTACATTTAGTGGACTGTCATCCATTCATGTGTTGATCTGAGCATGTCATATGGCAGGAAAGATAATTCCCATCACCAATGCTTTTAAAAAAAAGCATTATGTCAAGTTGAGAGATATCAAGAAGCTCCATAGTGTCTGGAACTGCAGTTTGTGAAACTGTACTGGAGGTAATTAAAATTAAAGTAAACTTTACAAAGTTTTGAATTGAACATGATATTTACCATTGGTGCATCAGTCTTGAATCATACTTCTGGACTTTTAAATTTATCTTGAAACTAGCTTTACATCAAAGTTTGTTACACCTTACTAAGAACTGGCCCAACTTATGGAAAAAAATCTACTGCCTTACTGAGGTCTTGTTAGGGTTGGAAAGGTCTGGATGTAGGTGCTTAATGTACAAGAAATTTCAGGATGTAGGTGTTGAATGTACGAGTACCCTTGATAGGGATGTGGGTACTGAAGGTGTGAGTACCCTGATAGGGATGTGGGTACTGAAGGTGTGAGTACCCTTGATAGGGATGTAGGTGCTGAATGTACGAGTACCCTTGATAAGGATGTATGTTCTAAATACATTTTTTTAGTACCCTTGATAAGGATGTATGTTCTAAATACATTTTTTTAGTACCATTGATAAGGATGTATGTTCTAAATACAATTTTTTAGTACCCTTGATAAGGATGTATGTTCTAAATACATTTTTTTAGTACTCTTGATAAGGATGTATGTGCTGAAGGTGTGAGTATCCTTGATAGGGATGTAGGTGCTGAATGTATGAGTACTTTTATAAGGATGGAGGATTAATTGAATTACACTAGATATGTTTTGTTTCAGAAAGCACATCCATCACTCCTACATCTGGTAGCACCGAGGGAGGCCAGCTGTTGACCATATATGGCAGGCACTTTGATGAGCATCCCCCTTATACTAAGGCCAGGGCCTATGTTGGAGGTAAGAACAGTGTTTATGTGCAAAATGTGAATTTAGATGGCATTCTCACAGAAAGCAAGGAAGCAATTTTAATTACTTAGATTATTTAATATTAATGTAATGTATTTGACAGTTTGAGTTCCATTCATGTTGTTGATACCAGAAAGATTTATGTTGTGACAAGTTTACTTTATACTTGAATATTAACCTTAAAAAATAAGCTTATTTATTTAACCCTTTAGCTACGGCTACCGCATCTAAGTGTCACCCGTAAATAGCTCCCTAACCCCACTGACGCATATATGCAGTACCAATAAGCCTAGTTTACTACCCGAGTGGCAAAGTGGTCTCAAGCTCTCTCCATCACGGATCACTGCCATCTCACCTCTGTCTGCGTGGGTTTAAGTCTCGGGCTCAGCCAATGTGGATATGTGAGAAAGCTTGCCGGTAGCTTCTCATGGGTCGATGGTTCTTCCCAAGGTTTTCCTGGGTTCTTCCTCCACCATAAATACTGGCCGCCATGTATAGCCTATCTTGTGCTGAAAATCACGTTAAACTCTATAACAACAACAACAAAAACTACCCCAGTGTTGCTTATGTGCAAATAGTTCAGCAGTACTCGAAACCCCAGTGTCGCATCTATGCAGACGTGACTGCTATGTTAACTAAACGTTGATTGGTTGAAAGTACAGAAGTTTAAATATTTTTGATTATCATAACCAATGAGAGGACTGTTTACTAAACATTTTGATACAATTGTGAAAGCTGAGAGGTTAAATTTAGACACACTGTCGGGGGTTTTCTGCACTTTACGAAACGTGTAGTTGAGATAAACAAAGATGGATTCCGATTCAGATATGAGCAACTTTAAAGGGTTCAGTGCAAGCAATATGGAAGAGTTTAATGGATCATTCTTAGAAAATGGATCGGATATTGATATTAATCCTGTTTCAACACCAGATGCAAGTGATTTTTAATCGGATGACGTGGCGGACATAGTCCCACTTGCACAATGGAGTGATGACCTCGCCATGTTCGAGATCAATGATTTTGATTCTCGTGTTGGTTCAACAGTCAAGCTTGGACTAAGCAGTGAGAATGATTTTTTTTCACAAGTTTTTTCCTGAATGTCTGACATAAAAGCTTGTGAAAGAACAAATGATTATGTCAAGCAAATAGTATAAAATCAGCATCATGGAGATGTGGGCATATTTTGGAATATACATCGTCATTTATGTGTGGATAATGACGGTTATGAGAGGTACCACTCTCGACTTTGTAACATAAAGTGGAAATATATGAATAACAGACACTGTACAAGGTAAGCTGTTTTTTATTTCACTGAAATCCAGTAAAAACTAATAAAATAATGAATATAAATGTAACCATGTTTTTATTGTGAGTTTTTGTAGTCAGCCTTGATGATACTCTAGTATTCAGCCTATCTCCTGCAGCTGACGTAGCTGCAGGAGATAGGCTGAAGGAGAAGTGTCACGAGCAGCGGATGCCCCTCTACGTTGCCTTCGTAGACCTGACGAAGGCGTTTGACATGGTTAGTCGGAGTGGACTCTTCAGACTTCTGCAGAAGATCGGCTGCCCCCCACGTCTGCTTGCTGTCATTATGTCATTCCACGAGAACATGCACAGCACAGTGTGCTTCAATGGCGCAACATCTGAAGCATTCCCAGTCGTTAGCGGAGTCAAACAAGGCTGTGTCCTTGCACCGACGCTCTTTGCCATCTTCTTCTCCATGCTTCTCCAGTACGCATTCAAGGACTGCAGCGAGGGAGTGTACATCCATACCAGGGCTGACGGCAAGCTGTTCAACATCGCCCATCTCCGTGCTAAGACTAAAGTCACAGAGGTACTCATCCGTGAATTGCTCTTTGCCGACGATGCAGCCTTGACATCACACACGGAAGATGGACTTCAGCAGCTGGTATGCTGCCTCTCCCATGTATGTAAGGAATTTGGACTGACCATCAGTTTGAAGAAAACAAATGTCATGGCACAGGACACAGACTCCCCTCCCTCTGTCTCCATCGATGGGTACAATTTGGAAGTTGTCGAGAACTTCACATACCTCGGGTCTAACATCTCCAGCTCACTCTCCATTGATTCTGAGGTGGGCAGCAGGATTGTCAAGGCAGCAGCAGTGATGGCCAGACTTAACCAGAGGGTCTGGAACAACCCCAACCTCACAGAGAAGACCAAACTGCGTGTCTACCAAGCGTGCGTGCTCAGCTCACTTCTCTACAGCAGCGAAACATGGACCACCTATGCAAGACACGAGAGGAAACTCAACAGCTTCCACCTGAGATGTCTGCGGCGCATTCTGCACATCCAGTGGCAGGACAAAGTACCCAACACAGAGGTTCTAGAACGCGCCAACATGAACAGCATGTTTTCCATACTCAGCGAGAGGCGCCTTCGCTGGCTCGGCCATGTCAAGAGAATGGACCCAGGTCGCATTCCCAAGGACCTGTTATATGGGGAGTTAGCAGAAGGTGCACGACCAACTGGACGACCACATCTGCGCTACAAAGATGTTTGCAAGAAGGATATGAAGACAGCAAACATCAATGTCAACAACTGGGAGAGCTGTGCAAACAACCGTTCCAGCTGGCGTCTAGCTGTCAGGCAGGGAGTTCAAAACGCAGAGGAAAAGAGAAGAATAAAGCAAGCTGAAAAGAGAGCTAAAAAGAAGGATAAGCAAAAGCGTACTTTGGAGCTATGCCATCGTCTCTCGTAGACGGACGGATGCCAAGACAAGACATTCAGCCTATCAACCAGCCTCACTAGTCTCAGTAACTGATATGATAGCACTCAGCATTAGTGAAACTGCACCACAGCTCTAGTAGCTAAAGGGTTAAACAGTTCAAATAGAATACAAATAGATAATATGAATTATTAAGCCTACGTTATTTTCTAATCTTAAATCAGCTTTCTAACTATTCTCTAGAAACTGAATGTGTAGTCAAAAAGGTGAAGGATACCTACCTTACATGTGAGCTTGCAGCAAAACCGTCTGACCTGGGATCTGAGTTTACAGGTAAAATACTAATCACTGTACTTATGTGATTATTCTTGAGTCATTCCACCATATTACAATATTTTAATTTGGAAAATGTTTATGTAACTAATACTGCTGAATGTATAAAGTCAAGATACTTAATGCAGTCAGAGTTAACACTGGTGAATGTTGCTGTGAGTGCAGGTTTAGTTCATTCTCCTTTAAATGTATTTATTGATCCAGTTAGTCAGGAAAATAAAATACAGTATCTCCTGAATATAGCCTTCCATGAACAAATTTGTCTTTTATGTCCATATATCGTACAGGGAAGAAATGTGTTACCCGTCTCCATCCTCTTAACCAACACTAGGTGGTTAAACATCAATTTCATGTTTAACGTTTTCTCTCACTCAGGACTATCAACATTGGACTTCAAAACCTTTTAAATAATTCTAGATCTTCATGATTTCAACCCATCTGTTTAGAAAGTCAGTATAGCTGTGCATATTAATGCATTTGCTCCGTGTTGCAATCATTATTGATTTTTTTCGATACTTATGAGAAGTTTTGTAGCAGTTGTGGACTTTGTATCTTTGTGCGCAAACACTGTAATAGTGGTGTGTGTTGTTTGCTTTTTTTTTTACTCACTGCAATATATTTTTGGCTTGATTAAATAATGACTTGTTATTGTGATTTGGTTGATAGTTTCCCCTTTTTTATTTTTGGTTGAAGTGAAGTATGTAAAGCAAATGAAGACACACACAGAACATGTCTTGCTTGCAAAAGCGATAATCATCCTCAACTACAGTGTTCATACATTATGGTCAGAATGCATCTGGTCAACCATGTGGTGCAAAAGCAAGGATATATGTGTGAAGTCTTGTAGTTAATGTTTTCAGTGTTTGATTAGTCAGTTAAAATGGGTTGACCTTGCACATGACCATGAAACAGAGTCTTATGAAAGTCTTGTAACTCTCAACTTTTTTTGTATACCCATATTACTTGATTTGATACAAAAGATTAAGTGACATGATAATACAATGCAGGTAAACTTTTAATTGATTGTGAGAATGCAAACAACACTTCTTTATGTATGAGATCAAAGCACAGTGAATACCTAAAGAGGTTCTCACAGAAACACTCATGGGCATCACTGATGGTCGAGTGACATTATGTTTAAATACATGTTGGCATATAATTATGTTGATTATGATAAAACCAAATTAAAAGATAAAACTTAAACATGAACTTCACTTGACAAAACACTTTTTAACTTTAGTATTTATTTCTTAAAATGTTACCATCAGCAGGCATTGATCAAAATTTGGTTGAAATTTCAATGTATATTGTTATTTACAATTTATTGAGAATTTTGTTTTATAAAGAAAATCTAACAAAAAATATCAGTTCATAACAAAGTAAATTTTGTAATGCTGATTCGCAGTTCTGGCACTAACTGCTGTTTTCAAGTGTAAAATGAGGGATTTACTGAGGTTTTATTTACCTATTTGGATCACAGTTTTATTCACATTGATCAAATTGGGGGCATTTTCTATAAGAAAATGGGATCCACACCTGTCTCAGAGTTATAAGCAGAACCTTAAGTTATACGGGTGCTGTAGTGAGGCAGTGGTGGAAGTTCTATTTTATTGAAAGGCCAGAATGACCTTCTGTTTGCTTTAGGTCATCTAGACCTTTTAGTTTACTTGGAAAAGCCAAACCTTGACTCATCCCAGCATCTTGCCCACCCAGGTATGGAGTTATTTACCAATTTAAAATTTGTCTGTCTTCCTCATGTACATGTAGTATGGATTATTGAACTCATGTGCTGATTTCCAAAAGGTTATGGATTTCAGTTAGAGAGTTTGTACAACTTGGTTTGCTTAATGTGGCAGTGGGTTTTCTTCTTGGTTACCTTTTCAAGCACCTTTTGCAGATAACCCTTCTGGCCCAGTGGTTACCTTTTTTCAGGTAGACTCCATCAATGAGTTTTGATCGTTACCCAAGTATGACTTTTTGGTGCAGCAAACAGGAGCTTAAGGCAGGAATCCCTGGAAAGCCCCAACCCAAAGTTACGGTTTGTACAGGAACCATTTTGTATGGTTGGAGACCCCACCTTTTGCCCTGCTGGAGGAGATGGCTCTTATCAGCCTTTTGGAAATGGCTACAGTCAGTGTTTTTCACTTCATAGAGGATCAACTCTACACAAAAGTTGTTCTTATGATGTTGGAAAACATAGTGGTGGTGACCTATTTTCTCAAATGTGGGATGCAGGGAGAGATAGGGGTCTATGAAAATACCCAACATAACCATTCCAGTTTGGAAGTTTTTGTGTAATTTTGTTTTCAGCTACAGATAAACATCCAGATCAGGATGATTGTCCTTGCTGACTCACTGTCAAGAAGGGGCCAGATCCTTCACAGCAAGTGGTCCATTTCATCAGTTGGTCTTTTAGCAGATATGTGTGTGCATTTGTGGTGTTCAGTGATACACTGTTTGATACACATACATGTAGTTGAATCATAGCTTCCAACCTTTGCTTCTCCAGTCATGAACCTAAAAGACCTGACATGGATGTGCTATCAGTGAGTTGGGAGAGGTTTTGGACCTATTCCCCCTCCTTGCAGTTTTGTTACCAAACTGATAAAAGAAATTGAGGGATCAGAAATGCAAATTGATTCTGGCAACCCCTCTCATATGGAACAAATCCTGGCTCTCTGGTTCAGTTGGCTGATTTTTTTCTGTGTTTAGTAGAATGAGTTGGCTCGCATTGCTCTCACAGACTCCCACTCCATGATACTTGACACTAACAGGCATCATGGCAGGGGAGATCTTGGTCATGATAAAGATCCTCACATCTGATGCTAATGTTGACTTTTAAAGGCCAAAATCTCTGATCCTGCTTTCCAAATAGTCTTTTGTTGGTTTTGATGTGGCTCAATCCAGACCATTTCAAGTCTTTAGCCAAGACCTCACTGAAGCTGCTATCATACAAGACATGCTTTCTGCTTTGGCATGCAGAGTGAAGAAGTTTCATACCAGTTCAGATTGGATGATTCCATGGTTCTGATGACTCAGCTAGGCTGTGCAGTTAAAAACAGGTTGCTGTCAGTGAGCGATCAAACAGAGGCCATTCTTTGTCAAGCGAGGCGGTGATGTGAGATGGTATCCATACTCTGTCATTAACCAGTACTCGAGGAGCACAGAAACAAGTTGTATACATTTTCTCTTTTCTTTATTTAAGGCTGAGAAAGAGAATATAGTCCTCAAAAGATTAGATATACCTTATGAAGATTTCGGATTATGCAATTAAAGCGATCACAGCAAACCTCATGTGCAAATATAACATTTCAGTCCAAGACATAATAGAAACAGTTGATGGCATGCACAGTCAACATTGACAAGTTTTATATTCATCATCTTGCTTTGCAGAAACAAGAATTTAATCAGGTGGGTCCAGTAGCTGTGGTCCAGGTGACCATCAGGTCTAGTTGATGTCAGCTGCGAACCCATCAGTGCTGGTTTAGCACTTCTATTGGATTCACCTGGAAAGAAGAATTCACTATTTTCTTCTTCTCTGTGTATGTTGTTGTCACAGGTTATGTAACCATCTGTTGTTTTTCAGTAATGTAGGAGAGCTGGTTTTCTGTGATATACAGAATGCCATTTTCCTGACAATGGTGCTGTGGTAGAGGTCACCTATGCAGAATTACTTCCTCCTAATACCTATTCTGCTATTTTTAATGTGATTGGGGATTGTATTCAATGGAGAGAGCAAATTTTGCAGTATATTGTGTTTCTTTGAGAATATTTACCAGATCGCACAACTACAGAACCCTCAAACATCTCCACAAATGTGTGAACAGACTAGATGATATGTCACTCAGCTTAAAACTGGTAAACATGCAGTCGATGGATAGCCATCTATTGGCGGTAAGGGGAGGTAATGGGTAAGAGTTTCTTCCCTTTCACAGCCTTTTATAAATTATATAGCCATTCATTGTTCAGTTCAAGTTTGTGTGCGAAATTTTTGTATGCTTAGTAACAAGCAACCACTTTTCATGACAGAATATGATTTGATTACAGAGTTTACAATGCAATGCACAGATATAGTATTTGTTTACCCAGTCTTACACTTAATATGCATGAGTTTTATTAGAACACATGTATGTATAAGATTTGTTTACTAAGTCTTATACTTTATATGCATGTTTTTACTGTAGGAGGTCGAGGCTTAAAATTAGAATACTGGAGTGCAACCCAGAAGAGTTTTCAGAATTTGGAACAAATCTGGAACCTCAGCACAAGCGCGGCTGATTATCATTCTGGTATTGCTGATGATGCACATTTTGAGGATCCGAATTTTGATAATTTTGTGTCTCGCCTGTCTGGCTATTTCATACCTCCTCATGATGGACAGTACCTTTTTGTTGTGAAATGTGTTGGTCAAGCCAAGCTTTACTTTAGTCAGACTGGCCCATCTAGTGGAAAGGTAATTATTGACTTTAATTTCAAGAGAATATGTAGAACTCTTGTTGCAGAGAATTCCTTTTTGTTCATGGTTATGAGTTATTTTGTATCTTTTTACCTTTGTCGTTTTATGTATCTTATAACACCTTTACCTTTGATCTTTTCTTGTATGATGTCATATTTATACTTATTTGGAAATGTTTATCTTCATCAAGTTTTCTTAAAATTTATCTATGCTTTTGGAACTTATAATTGTAGCTATATAGCTGTTAAACCCTATTCATACATAGAAGGTATTATGTGAGTGCTCATTTCAAATAAAATTTAGAAACTAAACCCAGCAAAAAGTTGAAATTATTGTTCATAATTTTATTTGAAATGAGCATAAGTATGTTTTTCTGGTGAGAAAACATGCAGAGCTTGTTGTGATGAAAAAGTGGCAATAATGATGGATAATATTTTCATAGAAGTGTTTTTTCTACTTTAAATTGAAAAACTATTTTGCAAGCATACAGTTTTTTGGAAACTGCTAAATTTGTGAAAATTTTGTAATTGTTAATAGTAGGATTGTTAAATATGTTTAATATAACTAGTGCAGATTGACATATTTGGAAACTTGTATATTACAAACTGACTGAATATAATGAATTATCAAAAATTGAATAATACAAAATCTGTGTTCCTTGGAATTTTGTTCTGTTTCCTCCTTTCAAAGTCCAGATATGTTGTACTGATAAGGTGACTACTGTTTTAACTTTTTTATAGTTCAAATGCATTGCAGACCTAGAATTGCCATCTCATAATTACTGGTTGACCAGGGTCTATGCTGTTTGCTTTCGACAGACACAGCCTCCAAATTCTTGAAATTTTTTGAGGAAGAAACTCGGTTTATAACTCAAGCTTGTACTTTGTAATTTAAATTTCTTATGCTAGTAGAGAAACCAGAGATCTCAATGAATCTGACTTTTTTTAATCAAAGTTGCAGAACCTATGTTTTTAGACTTTCATTAGAATACAGAGTATGATCTTCAATATGGCATTAGGTGACAGCAGGAACATAGTCATGTTATAAATGTTCATTTCATAACATACAACAAATTGTTTCCATTTGCTCAGGTTCTCATTGCAAGTTTTCCAGGTGAACAGAGCTCTCCTCGCTTCACTTTGACCAAAGGAAAAAGGTACAATTGAAAAAAAGAACTTGCTGTTTATCTTCTTTACACTACTAAATACTAATTCAGTTACATATGACTGTTATTGTACATCCACAAACCACTGCTTTCATGATTTTATTTCTTGTTATTTTCCCTTATAAATTCAAGAACCATTTAATTTATTTTGACATATTCTTATTTTTAAGGATAAACTGAAGAGTTTAATTATTTTAGGTGCTAAGGCATATATAAAAGGCAGGAAAACTAATAGAATATTACTTGTCAGTGTTAAATTATTATAATTCTGCTATTATTATTATTATAATTTTTTGGGTATCTGACATAGTTTCATGTGGAGCAAAAAGTGAATTTTCATAATAACTTAACATGGTATTAGGGTTTAGCTTGATGAAGTTGGTGGAGTCCTCTAATAATGAGATCCATCCATCAACAGTTTTTTCCCACAAAATAACTTCACTGATAATTATTGGATCTTAACCAAGTTTGGTATGCAGCTTTTATATTGATTGGACATCAAAAGGGTGTGATTCATAAATACTTCTCTTTCTACTGGTGTTTTTCCATCACTTTTTAAAACTGTTATTGTAAAGCCCCTTTTGAGAAAGCCATCTCTGGACCACAATGTCATTAACCTCTCATTCGAGTCAAAAGTCTTAGAAAAAGTTGTTTTATCTCAAAAGGCATCTCACATAAATTTAGATAATTTCTTGAGTAATTTCTGGTCAGCTTATTGCCCCTGTCACAGCACTTAAACTGCCCTCCTGAAAGCTGCCTGTGACATTCTCTCCACTAATGGTTGATGGTAAGATTTCAGTTCTCACATTTCTTGACTTATCTGCAGCCTTTGATTCAATTGACCATGATATCTTCACCATCTGCAGCATGTTTTTGTCATCCACAGTACTGCTTTATCATGGTTCAAATCATTAAAACAGAATACAAATATTTTCAGTAAATGGTAAACATTCCAGCACGGATGATATTTGAGATGGTGTCCTAGAGGGTTCTGTTCTATGAACAATTCTCTTGATTCTGTATACACAGCTTCTAAAAAGTGTTATAAATTGCGATCCTGTGTCCCACCAGTTGTATGCTGATGACACTCAATGGTACAAATCTAGCAGTCCAAATGAAGTTTCCTCTACCATCCAAAGCATAGGGAAGTGCATCTCTGATGTAAAGTCAAGGATGAAGTGTAAAAGCTACAAATAAATGATGATAAAACTGAAGCCATTCACAAAGAATTTCTCTAGCCCAACATTTACCAGAATCAATTAATATCAGTGGCACTCACATTAAATTTAGACAATCACTTAGAAATCAAGGTGGTTTTTTTTGACAACTCTCTCTTATTGCTCCAGACATATGACCTGAACACTTGTAGTGCAGCTTAGATATAGCAACACTATTCACAATCTTCTCACAGTTTGATGTCCCAAAAACCTTTGTTCATTAGACCTCTAGACTCTAGACACTCTTCTTTCTGGTCTTATACTGTATTCTGCAGAAATTTCAAAATGTCCAAAACTTCTTGCTGGAATCATTTTTCGAGCACCAAGAACTGATCATATCATTCCACTTCTTCACAAACTCCACTGGCTACCAGTTAATAGTAGAATCAACCACAAAATCTCTTCTTTCTGTTACATTTTGTTGGATGCCTCTGGTCCAGAACATGTCTATGATCTCACACAAGTATACACTGCTAGAAGCTTACACTCATCATTTCATACTCATATTCTTAGTATCCTAAAGGACCACTCCGGTGGCCTAGTGGTTAGAGCGTCCGCCTCAGATGCGGGAGGTCATGGGTTCGATCTCTGGCCAAGTCATACCAGAGACTTAAAAAATGGTACTAACAGCTGCCTCGCTTGGCGTTCAGCGTTAAGAGGTTAGTGTTAGGACTGGTCTCCTGGTGTCAGGATAATGTGACTGGGTGGGACATCATGCTACATGTCTGCGGCATGATGCCCCAGTGCTAGACATCACTGTAAACTGCCACATTGCAGACATTGTAGCGATATGACTGAAAAATTGTTAAAGCTACGTTAAAAATCAAAATCAAATCACAGTATCCTAAAGATAAAAACTAAGTCTTGTGGATAACGTTCAGTTGTATATCAGGTTCCAGCTTCTTGGAATGAACTGCCTCTTGATATCAGACTCAAAGGCGATGATCACATTGAAGAGTACTCTCAAGACATGTTTTTCACTTGAAAGAATAAATTTGGCATTCATCCATTTGTCATTATTTTTAGATTGAAACTGTCTTGTAAAATCATATTTTGTTTTTAGGTTATTTTTGTAAACCCATTAGGTTATTTTTGTAAACCCATTTATGATTTATGTTTTTTGTCTGTAATAATTCATAATTTTATAGTGTTTGTAAGGCATTTTAAATTATTTTATGTTGTCTGTATGCAAAATGTTCTTATGCCTTTATGTGATGATGCTGTACTTACCAGTAAAGCTTTTTAAAAGATTTAAGTGCTCTATTAAGTCATCATTATTATTTCAGGCATGCATGAGTGTGATTCCCAGCATTTCAAAGCTTTCCTGTACCAAATTTTGGCGTCTTTCAACCAAATGTTGTATACTTTATATTTATGAAAAATTTAATGTTTAGTCCTTGTCAAGTTGAAAACCAGCCTATTCCAAATTACAGTGAATTACAATGTTAAGTGTCATTAGATATGCACAAAGGTTTAAAATTCAGTATCTTTACAAAATATAAATTTTTCAAATTCTTAAAAGCAAAATATGCGTTAAATATACATGTGGAACAAAAGGTGATTTTATAGCAAAGTATCGTGTGGAAATCTGTATTTCTAGCTAAATTATTTTAAAAAACTTTACTTCTGGAGATATTGTGATTAACTGTACCATATTTAACCTCATATATCACTTAGATCAATGTTTTGTTTCACTTTCCTAGCTACTACCTGGACATATTACACTTAGACACTGGTAGTGGTGCTTCTGTTCAGGTTGGGGCCAAATTTTTCAACACAACCTTGACAAGTGCATACTCGGGCAATGTACAACAGGAGCGACAGAGGTTAAGGGTCACCTCCATGGTATCGAATGAGATCCAGGTGAGGGAAGATATGTCCATATTTTGACCAGTTTACTAATCTTGAAGTGATGAAATCCAACCCCACACCCTTTTCTTCATCTCTACTGGTCATGGACCAGAAAAGCTTATATGATGGCCTGTTGTCCAGCATTCATTAGCACAAGTTATCTTTTCTTCTCCCAAACTGCTTGGACGATTGTAGAGATGCTCCCAGGGCATGCAATCACGTATTTCTGTTACAATAAATTGAAAAAATAATTTCAGAAGTAAGGATATTTTTTTTCTCACTGTACCTCTTCCATTCCAAAGTCTGTAGATGAATGTTAATACAAATGGATTCTCGGAAATCCTGCTAATTATTTAAACTGAAACATGTGTCATAGAGGGGTTCTGCAAGTGATACCCTTTCACTTTCCAATATGCATGTGTAATCTCTGGTCCATTTCCAGAAACTGAAGTCAACCATGTCAGAATGTAAAATTATGATTATTTTCAGCATCAAGTTAACGGGTGGGAATGTGGAAAGTTGAGTTGAAATCAGTGCTTGTGGGAAGGTGGAAAGTAAATAGGCGAGTGAAGAAAGTAGTGGCGATTCTTGTGAAATGGAGGACAATATTTCAGTTAGATGTGCTGCCAAAGAGAAACCAAAATGTACAAAAAAAGTTTCATAATTCTTGGTTGTCAGAATACAAATGGGAGGTATGTTCTGTGATATTTGCAAAAGTTGTGGGAAAAGTTACCTTTTATATTGGAAATTGGTTGTTTGAGTTTTATACAACTAGAAGGGACATCATTTGAAAATTTTGACTTTGATAGAGCCCCAACAGTGTGGAGCAGGAAGAAAGAGAGATGGACATTTAAATGTTAGGTAAATATTGACCTATATCCATTTTCCTTCCACCTTTTTTCTTCTCCCCCCATCTTATTTTGGTAACCAGGGGGAAATCCTTTGATAAAATCCTGGCGTTACCTCTGCAGTTGGGACCAAACTTTTCAGAAAGATTTTTCCCAAAGTCTAGTTGGTTCTAAACAAAAATGACCTTCCGTTATGTATATCACAGCACCTTTTTGAAAATCTATTATATTTACCATTTCAGAACTTCATAGCTGCCAAGTGTCCCATTTTTCATGTATTTGTCCCATATTTTCGACCTGATTATGGGTGTATGTTTTTCTTATTAAAAATCCATTTTTTAATTAAAAAAATTAATTAAAAATTTCCTTGCAATTTTCTGTTTTTGACAAGCTCTTGGTTCCATTCTGATAGAAATGTATCACATGCATATAGGAATAGAGTTCAAAAATATGATTGGTTCATTCAGAATTGAGGCTACCATTCCTGTCTTTAGCTGCCATATTGGATTGTGCAAACAGTTGTTGCTATCACTGTATCTCCTCTTTGTAATATTCAGCTAAGATTCAGAATTTTCTCCAGGAAAGAAAACAAAACAACTGGAAGGACAATTTCCATTGTGTGTTGATTTGTGAAACCATCTAGTGAAGGAGAAAACTTTATGTTTTGCAAATTATGTAATTTTGCTACATAGCCAGTATTGTGCTGTTGTGCTGATAAATCCTAGTACATACCTAGAAACATGGCCACCAAATCGTTTTATTGCTACTTCTAAATGGATGGTCATAGCTACATGTTGTTTTCACCTAAAGACTTCTTTCTGATCATGTCTTATTAGTACTAAATGAAAATGATGCTGAAACTGGAAGACAATATGGCAAGCATTTTGGCTATCTTGAAAATCTTGGTATGGCTGCTTCTAATGATATATAGTAGACCAGTCGGTTCTTTGAAAGAAAATGACACCAGATATTAAGCAAAACGGACTTTTACGAATTGACTTGCGGATGCAAATTCTTAGAGCAAATGAACTTAAAAACATGTCTGGTCAGAAAAAGGTCAAGGACTTAACAATCATTTGGCTAAAGTTAGACATGTTGACTAGTTAAAGTGAATGTTGAATATAAATAATTTTTCAGTATGTTTTATGTTTCTATTCTGGATCTAATCCACATGGATTTTGCCCGTGTTTGCCAAGTATTTTGACCTGCGTCAGATCCAGTTTAGTAGCAAATATAAATGTACATTTTTCATACATTGTACTGTAATTATTGCGTGTTATATATAGCTGACACTTTTTGTACTCAGAGTATGCTTTTTTGCCATTTATACTAACAAAATTATGCTAACCTTTCTCTGGGTTGGCATATATGTACTTGATCCTAAATGAAAATCAGACCAGTCACAGACTTTGATAGACCTTCTTAGCTACTTCTCCAGAATGAATGGATATACTGACATTTAAAACAAACAGCTACTTCTGTCTTGCAATATATATTTGTCCCTGTATTGAAATAATGCAACATCATGATTACCTTGATGGCCATCCTGATCATCTTTGCCTCACTTGAATGGTTGATCACATAGACTTGTGGTTCTCACTAAAACTATTAGCAATATGTAGCCTGTTCTAAGGAAAATGGTGCTCAAATAACACCACAGCCATCTTGAAAATCTTTTCATCACTATTTTTGATATATATCGTAGCATTGGCAAAGGGTTTTCATTGAGGCATTTCTTGCAAAATTGAATGATGTTTGTGCATATCTGACAACATAGATATCAATGCTTTTATGACTGCCAGACATAATTAAACTTGGAGTCAAATCAAAGATCATTGCATGCATTTTTTTGTATTATCCACTATAGCAGGTTAAAAGTCAAAGAGAGTGATAGGGTTTTGTACTGTACTTAGAGGCATCTTATGATCATGTTTACTCAAGCATAAGAAATTAGTTTTCTTACCCAATTTTATCCTCTTATATATTCTCCCATTGTAATGTGATCAGACAGTATATTTGATAGAGAAAGGACATTATTTTTACTGAATTATGTTTCTGTGATAATTTTTAACTGATCACATTACAAATAATCCATCCCACCTTTCCCTGCAATGTGAGTATCCTCTTGAAATTTCACTCAGATAAAATCTGGTTATATCCAGGTATAAAGGTAGCCACCTGGCAGATAGAAAGGGGAGCTAACTTATAACTGTTGCTTCCCATTGTCTAATATTATGATCGTCACATAAAGACATGCATATAAAAAAATCCCTTTGATCCTAAAGTTTTTGGTAGAGTTATTGTCCTTTTTTTTATGACAATCTCATTAGAGCAACTGGTCCCACAGTTTATGTGGATTGCTTTGAAACTTGGTTAAAAGTATGGTCATTGCTGGATGATGCACATAACTGATAATCACTTTTCTTGTACAATTTTTGTTGGAGTTAGTGCAATTTTTGTCATGGAGTTAATTGTGATAAATGATACAATCTTGTTAGTGCAACTAGTCCTGTAGTGTTTCTTGGAAATGCCATGAAACTTGGCAGTTATTATGGTAATTACCTGGAAGTGTGCTTATTGACAGATCACTTTGCCCTGGAATTTTGTTAGAGTGATTGTCCTTCTTTCATTTTGTAGCCTAATACAGCGTTTGACATAAGCTCCTTAGTGCAGCTAGTTGTGCATTTTTTCTTGAAGATTTGTAAATTGCATGTTAACTTGTTACATATTATAATCATCATCAAAAGATGCACATATCTAATCTTTGTGCTCCCATGATTTCAGTGTGATGTCAGTGTGTTGTATTGCCCCTTGCAATTTTTAGTGGATTGCTGTGAAACATAGTATATCTCGTAGTCATCATCAGAATATATATATGTTGACCAAAAAGAACCTGTACTTGCACTGTTTTCAGAAGCGCTATACATTACAAACAATTTCTCAAATTTAAATATGTTGTAGTTCCCTCATTTTTGTATCAATAGATTTTTTTTATCAGATTCCAATTGAAAGGTTGCTGAAGGATGTAGATCTTCACTGCAGATACTCCTTTATGATTTTGTGTGCATTGTGCAAGATCTTATTTTACCTTTTGTGTCTATGCAGAGTGTCGATTTGAGGAACTTCACAAAAATGGCTGAGACCAAGGAGGTTCAGGATGTGGAGATTATTGAGAGTACTAAAGGAAGCTTTAATTATGCCAGAATCCGCCTTGGGCTCTTTGGAGTGTTCACATGTGAGTTTATTAGCTTCAGCATGCAGACAAACCCTTTTATCTTGAGTACATTGGGGGTTTCAAAAAAGTCGTCGACATAACCGGGTCTGGAGATAGAGTCTAGTTGACAAATCTACTCTGAAGCTCCAAAAATGAGGAGTCTTGTTTCTAAAAACAAATGACATTTCTAATACACATTAAAAATAATAATTTAGTCATGCCAGGTTGCAGAAAAAAGATCTGATGTCTTTAAAAAGACATTAAGTAACAAGCCACACATTTGTTTCAACACTCAATCTACTTTAACAATGTCAGTGGCTTAAAGTATTTTTCTTCCTGTGAATAGCCTCAGCAATGCAATTATAGTTTTCTCACACTGACCAAAATCTAGGCCAGTTGAAGTACATGTATATGTGGGACTGTACTTTTTAAAAAAGTACATTCTTTTGTTTTGTTGACTTTGAGCAAAATTTAACTGACCAAAATTGTGTGTGAAAATCGATCACTTTTGTTGATCATCAGAGTCTATTTTACACCTGTATGAAAGTTTACCTCTGTACCAGAAAAAATATGAGGCTGTCAGTATTCATGTACCGACAAACTGAAAAGTGTGTTTAAAGTATTTAAAGTTAGCTACCTCACATCAGATTCTGTAAGAAGCTGACCTATTCTATTCACATAGTTGTTGTACCATATCCCTTCTGATTTTGGTCAGTGACTGTCAGCAACTACACAGAAGGAGAGTTGGTGTATCACTTTGATGGATTGCAAAGCTTTGATATTAGAGTCAAGATAATACAGATGAAAGCAGTCCTCTTTGTTTCATAGCTGTTACTCTTATCAGTCACTTTCTGCTTCATTCTATATGTGTTGAAGAATCAGTGATCATGGCACAGTGATGGACAATTTCATTGTTTTAAAAAATACTGGGTGCTATGGATTTTTTAAAACACCATTTCTTTTATTTACTCTTTTTCAAAACAAATTAGTTACCACATTTTTGTTTTCAGGGGATTATGATATTGGTTTGTTGTTGTGTTGTTGTTGTGGGGTTTAACGCCATTTTGCAGCACATGATAGGCTATACATGGCTGCCAGTATTAATGGTGGAGGAAGAACCAGAGAAAACCTATTGGTTTGTAATTTTGCTGGTTTCTGTTTATAGATGATTGTAAGTCACGTGATCTAGACATTCTGAAGCTGAGGCTTACACTCACACCAAGCATGGAAACACTTCAGCTAATTTACTTTATAATTGAACTCTGAACTCTGAGTTTTTAATTGTATATGGATTAAGTTGGTGATTGACTGTGACGATTTTGGAACGTGATTACCTTATAGTTTGTTCCACTAAGCATCGTAAATTTTATCCTATCTGTAAGTCTGTCAATTTTCAGGTTAGCCTCATTACTTGTTGCTAAAAGTACCTAATTCATTTTAAATATAAGTGTAAAATGAATTAGGTATTTTTATTACATTTAATTAAAAAATCAAATGATTATGTAAGTTTGCGAGATAAGCATTGTCCTGTTTTACTTCCCTTCCACTTTATCATTTTATAGCCTTTTGAGATTAAGAGATTGTTACCTTGCTGTGATGGGCAGGGAACATAAATTTCCTATTTGTTTGTTATATTTAGAATACATTTACATTTTAATTTTGATGTATGTGATTGTATACATTGCTCCATGGAGTCTGAAATGAAGAAATCCTCTCACCACAAATCAAATAAATTTAATACTAGATTAATGAATTAAAATCTCGAACACTTTAATAATTCACACACTGCTGAGAATGTAGAATGTGGTCAGAAAATCTGTTAATAAAATAGACTGGATAATAATTGCTGCATTTTCACTAACAGATTGCTTATACTGTGTGGTGTGATTCAAGTTTAATGGATCTGTGTAACAGTGTAACAGTTTTGATTTTTATTTTATCCACCATATTTAATGATTTACTCTTGTTAAATTCACTTTACTATTTGTCATTGGTAAAGTATGCATATAATATTTACTATTGTTGCTTGAACAAAAATATATGTATAATCCTTCTAATGTTATACCTAAAATACCACTCTTTTAAGTATCAATTATTGTCATACTGTACAAATTATATTTTTTATGTACTTAAATTATTAGGAATGACTGATGGGGAAGTGGTCTTGATTACTTCACAGATGAGCTGTTTTTTGGGGGTCTTTAATTTCTTCATCTGCTGTAACCAAAGAATCCAGGAAAATGTATAGTTTGTAAATAAAATGATTATATTGCATGTCTTTTGTTTTATGGCATAGGCCCAATTGTTCTCAAGTCTGCAGTTAGTAAGGATGTGATGACAGCCCTGAATGATCTCCCCTGGTTGGATATCACTGAATCTTTCACAGTTCAAACTACAAGTATTCCAAATGGTGTCAAATACAGGATCACTTTCAACTCCAAAAGAGGTCAGTTCCTGTGTAAAATCTTTTCCAGTTTATGATATATTCAAATAATTACAGTGAAACCCCAAATAGCACAATGATTGGGTTCACAAAACACTGTTGTGCTATGTAGCATATTGTATTATAGGTAAAGAAGAAAATATTGCATGTGTATCCTCTTAGACAAGACAGGGTGATGGCGTACAAAGTCACAGTTGAATCCAATCTGGCTGAATCCATAATAGTAATTTCATACGACACTTCTTCATTTTCAAAGGTGTTGGTGCTGGTGTTGTTGGGTTTAGTGCCATTTTTCAGCACACAATAGGCTATGCATGGCGGCCAGTATTAATGGTGGAGGAAGAATCCGGGGAGAACCACCGATCCACGAGAAGCTAATGGCACATTTTAAAAAGGATATAATTTATATTTAAATATTCATAATACACACACACACACACACAAGTGCACACACACATACATACATACATACATACATACATGCACACAAACACATACATACATACATACATACATACATACACACACACACAAGTGCACACATACATGCATACATACATACATACATACATACGTACACACACACACGCACACCGGATTTGAGTGAATTCTGCTGTGAATGACTACCTGTCATTTATGAGCAATATCATTATGCATATGCCTAGCGACGAATTAACGTGGCAGGAAGCCTACTGCCGAGATCTGTAGCATCATGGTCATGATACTTGTAGGTGATATTATAGAAAGGTAGATAGATGTAGCTTTACAATGATGTCAAATAATCAGAATTTCTAGCTGCACTACAAAATACAGAGGGAAAAACCTCAATTTTTGGAATCAGTTTTTTCTATCCAAAATTGGCCCATGGTCAGAATCCGATTTTGTGTCTGGGTTTTAAACTTTTTGGTCTAAGATCTGAGGGAAACCAGTATGAACTGCAAAGAGACCGATGAACCTTTGCAAAAAATAGGATAAGATGGACATTTGGAATAAAGAGTGGTCTCGATACAAAAATAATGGGTCCGTTTAGCAAAAAAAGAAAAGAAAAAGAACTCCAACTTTTACCCTTCTGCTCATGCGCGAGCCAAATAGCCGATGAAAATGATGTTTCTAATACAACTAGGCAGTATGTTGTTGAAAGATTACCTGGGATTTGGTGTTTTCTAATGCATTCAGAACTAGCATTCAAAATTTGTTTCCTACTTGAATTTCAGGTGAAAACTACAAAAACCTTCAGGGGTTAATGTGTTAATGGGTGCATTTTGATGACGTCACCAAATTTGAATATTTTTTGCGTATTTAATCACTTGAGCATTGGCATTGCACATAAATTACAAATTTAGCCATTCCTTGACAATTTGTAAAAAAATTCAAAAATCCTTGTTAACAACATTGTTCAGAAAGATAGAGAACTTAATTGCATGCTGTACAGCTGGTAGGGATCAATATCTCTGTTTAAGTGGGAATCCAGACATTTCAGACCTAATCTTAAATTCTTTTCACACTAGAATCATCACAATATAATAATATGCATCCTCTAGTGTCACATCGTTAATTCTTGATAACCTAATGACAAGTTATTATGCCTCTTTTGCTTACTTTCCTTATTAGCAAAATTTAGTGAGTTTAAAATTAGGTACATGTTTAGGTATAGATTTTGCCAATAAAGGTGGTACTTTCTTGTTTTCAGTCAATTGGTTTGAAAGAAAATAGAAAAATGTTGTAATTCATTGTGAAATATTAAAGCTATGTAAATTTTCAGCATTATAAATAGTATATTACAACCTGGAAGCCAATGCATGCGTACGTTGTAGAGACAAAATAGTAGATGAAGATAGCAATGTGAACAGCAAAAGATTATGGGAAATTATTAATGAGTGCTCTGAATCTGAGTTTCTGGCTTTAGTCCTAATTGTTTAGTCCTAATTATTTATGTAATTATTCAGACACCCAGGTAACACAGAAAGTGAGGATGCACAAAATGTCAGTCATAAAGTTACCAGGTGTAATCTTCCCACTGTCCTAAATTGCAAGCTGATTTAAATTTTTCCTTAGCAAAATCAGTGGAATATTTCTTGTTTCATAGAAGAAACCATGCTTTAGACCATAGCTAATGAAACCAATTTATATGCACAGCTAAAACAATGGTAAGCATCACAGACAAGCACTGGTCTCATTTGTACCAGACAAAATTAAAGCTTTCATTGGTTGAAATATTATAAAAAGTGTCTCTCCATGTCAATCTTACCAGGATTACTGGTGTACGGATGAATTTTAAAGGTCAACAGGTATTAAAAAATTAGTATATTAATATCAATGCACAAGACATGGATGTGCAAAGGAATGACACCAATTATCATTCCATTAACACTGCAACCTCTTCATGACATGGTGTTGGCTAATTTAAATAATACCAGCAGCTCATTCCACTGAGTGGTTAGAGCGTCCGCCTCGGATGTGGGAGGTCGTGGGTTCGATCCCCGGCCGAGTCATACCAAAGACTTACAAAAATGGTACTAACAGCTGCCTCGCTTGGCGCTCAGCATTAAGAGGTTAGTGTTAGGACTGGTCGGCCCAGTGTCAGGATAATGTGACTGGGTGGGACATCATGCTACATGTCTGCGGCATGATGCCCCAGTGCTAGACATCACTATAAACTGCCACACTGCAGACATCGTAGCGATATGACAGAAATATTGTTAAAGCTACATTAAAAATCCAAAATCACACACACACACACATTCCACTGAGATTGCAATTGATGATGCAATGAAGCAATACTAGGGGAATTCAGAACTGAAACAATTTATGCCTGCAACACCAGACAAATATGGAATAAAATGTTGGGCCAGGTGTGATGTAGTTAAAGCCTACATGAGTATTTTTCAGCTGTATTGTGGCAGAAAAGAACAGAATGAACTCCAAATGAGATGTGGATTATGGTGTTGTGTTGTCTATGATCTGTTGTGAGATCTAGTGGGGGAAATATCATTTATGCTTTGATAGGTACTTCCAGTCTTATCCTTTCTGAACACATGGGATTAGATGACATTCACACCTGTGGCACTATAGGTAGTAATTGCAAAAATCTTCCACCATTTCTTAGGAAAAAGCTATTCTTTTATTGATTGAAATAAACAAAACAATATGCCACTCCAACTTCATTTATGTTTTCAACTTTGATCAAGCAGCATTTGGACATTTTTTTCAGCATTCATGAAACAAATTAACTTCATGTCACCCAAATGCTCTTCACTATGATCGTGGTGAAAACGGCCAGTACAGTACATTGATTGATGGGCAAAGCTGAAAACATGCAGCCAGAGATTCAAGATTCAAGGTGTATGCTACAATAATTATGAATTTCATATTTAAACATGAAGAATTTATGAAGTTAATGGAAATCTTGTTAATTATGATGCCCTCAGTGGAATAATATGGACTGTGGGGGTGGGGTGTCTCACAAAAAATATAAAAGTAAAAAGAGGAACTGACACAACTTTATTGATCCAGTGAGTAAAGTGGACATTAATACAGCACTTGGATACCAGTTGACGTTGCCACCTCTAGAACAACATTGCTTTAAGTGAAATGAAATCAAAATGCAAGAATTCAGACCTTAATGCTTGAAAACACCGTAAAGCATAAACTATTTTGGTGGTGAGCACTGGTTTGCATCAAAACATTTAAATAAAATCAAATCAAACTTGTGGAAGACATGGACATGCACAATTTGTTTTTTTAAGGTCACCAATTTGTGAAGCAAAGAAAAGAGATATTGAGTCAATTTAAAACATTTCCTTTTCGTATTTAAAGCAATGTAATTTTTATGTTGTGTCTGAATGATAGCAAAAACAAAAATGAAATGGACCTTCTCGGGTAAGTGGACTGTGAATTAAATCCATCGGAGAAGAAACTATTAGTGGCAAAGTGACAATAATTTCTTTTGAGCAATTCAAGGCAAATCAAGATAATTGTTAGGTGATAAATTATTTTTATTTTTTATTTTTGGGGTTTAACACTACACATGATGGCCAGTATATTTGGTGGAGAAAGAGCCAGCAACCCTCAGGAAGTTATTTTCAAGCTTTCTCACATACCTGCGTTGGCTGAGCCTGAGTCTTAAACCCATCTAGACAGAGGTGAGGTGTCAGTCATATTTAAAGCTGAGCACGTTAGACCAATCGGCTGTCTGATGTCCCACATAAATTTGGTGTCCAGTCCTCTGGTTATGGCTTTACCTTAACGACTTCATATATTCTTTATTTTATACTAATCATCTTTTGCAGGAGACTTTGATAAAATAGAAGTCAGGACAGTGGCAGGTACCCCTAATGTCACAGTAACTGTTACTGAGGTAACAAAAGGCGTCTCAGACATGTTCACCATATCTCTTGCAATGGAAGGCATTCCATCAGGCATCTTCACCAACAATGCAGCCACTGATCAGGTAAATTGACCTTCATGCTTATAGCATAGTTTCCATCCTGTTTTACCAAATATAATTTGCATTATGGTAAATTTGTAGTTAACTGTAAGGGCTTGCTATAATTAGTAACAAAGTGTACACCCACTGGTCTTTCATATCAGTTTAATAGTTTAAGGAAAGCAACTCATATTTACGTAAATCATTAAACCTAATAGTAGTCATCTACCCTTTATTTTTTCCATTGATGGAAATACTGAAAAAATAGTAGAAAATGCCTTAAAAAGGAAATTACAATAATTTCTCACAAAATTTGTAAACAGTTATTATTTTTTTACAGTAGAACAGTTTGTAAAATGTATAACTAGATCAATCAGTTTGTCATGACATTTACACTGGATAATGGACAAACAATGGCACTAAAAAGATGCTGGAATTGTGACATAATTTACATTTTCCAGGTACGTTATCTGTTGTCCTTGCAGTAGCAAAATCAAAATATGATAAAATTCCACTTTCAAACCAATTTTCTGCCATGTCTACCTAAGAATAAAACAATTATCTACAATATAACACACAGACTAAGTGCATTTTGATACAGGGCATGTGTGTGGGGTGGAAAGAAGATTCCAGAACACTTGAGACTGTTGAAGATGGTTCTCGAATGTTCTAGTAAAATGTTGCTCTTGCAAACAACAACAAAGATGAATAGATGGTCATCACCAAAAGCTGGCCGAACCAATTAATCTCATTACATATCTCCGTTATTCTAATTGTGCTGTTGTAAGTGGCAATTTGGAGCCATGACAGATAGTAATGTAATTTAAAAGTAATTAGAACTTTACATTACTTTTCCAGAATTTGTAATCAATTGCAATTACTGATTACTTCTTTTGCAGGAATAGATTATAATTAGAGTTTTGATATTTCATGTAGTCAGTTACTTAATTGGTTACTTTTATAATTCAAAACGACTTTGAAGATATCTTAATAGATTTTGTGAACCTTGTATGAGCAATATAAAATGATAGAAAAATAATATATTTTTCTCCAAAACTTAAATAAACTTTTTGGTCTTCTTATCACAGGTAATTGATTCTTTAACATGAATCTTTTTAATATGTTGGTATAGGCCAAAATAAGACAATGATTGAATTGCTTTTAACTGGGAAAATAATCACCGATTCAATAAAATACAGTTTTTTTCACTGACACTTCTTCAGACCATCTATTATATTTGAATGCATACATAAAAACTATATGATTTTTAAACCTTGTGTTCATGTTAACTATTGTGTTTGTTGGTACAAATCGGTAACTAATGTATTCTTTCTCAGGTTAAGGCAGCTCTGGAGCCAATGTTTGGTGCCAGATGTCCCAAAGCACTGACTACACCAGCCAATGTGAAGGTGGTTGAAAATTTTGAGTCTGGCACTGGGTCATCAAATGGACAGTGGGTGATAAATGAAGCTTTTTGTGGGAAATATTCCATCAAGAACCCCACTGTGATCTATGAGAAAAAGGACAATCAGATAAGCGATGTGAAACAGACTAAGTATAAATGGGTAGATATTGTTTTGTATATTGCAGGCATCATAATTAGGGTGACTGGGTACTCATAGTGACCTTTAATATCTTGTGAATTATGAATTTACATGTCAACAGGAACCACTTATTTGACAAGTCTCAATATCTCTTTGAGAGTTGCCTCACTTGACAAATTGTTCATATGCCCATGTAATTAGGGCCCCCATCAGTGAATCTGGCGGAGTCCCATAGAAATTTTGTTGACCTGTCAGCACTTTGGTTTCTGTAAGATAACTTTCCATGGAGAATCTAATATTTTAATCAAGTTCTATTTGTAGTTTTTTATTGATTAAACTTTAAAAGAATTCAGTTTCCAGCATTCTCTGTCATCATTTAGAGGAGTTATGGACCCTGATTGTCTATCTCACCTTCAAGGCTTGTTTCAGCAGCATCATGTTCTAAAGGATTGTTGGACTTAATGAATGCATATTTGACATGCAGCTTTATATAGATCAGATATTAGAGAAGTTCAATCAGTTTACAGCATCCCATGACATCATTTATAGGAATTTTGCTCTCTGATTGCCTGTCCTTTTGACTTTGGTGTCTGCAGCATGACTTTCTGAAGTTTTTTGGGGGGTTTTATCTCAATTTGGAATGGGTCTTTACACTGTTGAGATCTTGAAGGAGTTTAATTTCAAGGGTTCCATGACAGGAGTTATGTCCCCTGTTTGCTTAAGCCACTTAACACTTGAGATGGGTGGTTGCAATTAACACTGAACATTGTCAAGGCAATGAAGTGCTGACTGTGCAATAATTCATGTCAACTATCCTGAAGTTTCATTTCAGTTCAGTATTGTTTTGTGCCATTCCAGCTGTGTTTTGCCTACAAAGGCCGCCTAAAGAATTGGGTGAAGCTAACCTACACCTTTACTGATGGATCGGGAGAGCCAGTGGGCCCCATCACTAATTCCTTTGAATATGAGTTTGCTGAAGAGTTCACAAGGTAGGTAGAATGTAGTAAAAGGACCACATCACATTGTTTCCAAATTATTTACAATAAATTGTTGAGCCAAAATTTAGAAATACCGATCTCTGTGAGCAAGTCTTGCATTAAATTTGTTCAGTTCTCATCAATTTGTTAAAATTGTTATTTTAATATTCAGTCAGTTGATGTAGATTAAGGAAATGAAGGAATTTGTATTAAAAGTGTTCACGTGATGAGCTTTCACAGTTAATAAACTATCCAGTGCTTTGCTTAAATAGAGAAAGAGTATACAGAGTTCAAATTAAAATGATACATTTGATTGACAAGCATGCCTCATTGCACTGGCAATGACTCGGTTCTAATGTCCTTTGTTCTATCTACTAAACACTCTTTGATTGCAGACTGATCTTAGGAATTCCATCTCATCACTGATCTAAGTAGCCATATCTCATCAGTGATATAAGTAGCCCCATCTCATAAGTGATCTGAGTAGTCCCATTACATCAGTGAAATGAGTAGTCCCATCTCATCAGTAATATGAGTAGTCCATCTCATCAGTGATCTGAGTAGTCCCATTACATCAGTGATATAAGAAGGCCCATCTCATCAATAATATGAGTAGTCCCATCTCATCAGTAATATGAGTAGTCCATCTCATAAGTGATCTGAGTAGTCCCATTACATCAGTGATATAAGAAGGCCCATCTCATCAATAATATGAGTAGTCCCATCTCATCAGTAATATGAGTAGTCCATCTCATCAGTGATCTGAGTAGTCCCATTACATCAGTGAAATGAGTAGTCCCATCTCATCAGTAATATGAGTAGTCCATCTCATCAGTGATCTGAATAGTCCCATCACATCAGTGATCTGAGTAGGCCCATCTCATCAGTGATGTAAGTAGCCCCATCTCATCAGTGATCTGAGTAGGCCCATCTCACCATTGATCTGAGTATCTCCATCTCATCAGTGATCTGAGTATCTCCATCTCAGCACTGATCTAAGTAGCCCCATTTCATCACTGATCTAAGTAGTCCGTCTCATCAGTGATTGAAGTAGGCTCATCTCAGTAGTGATCCAAGTAGGCCCATCACACCAGTGATTCAAATAGGTCCATCTCATCAGTGATCTGAGTAGGCCCATCTCATCAGTGATCTGAGTAGCCCCATCTCATCATTGATCTGAGTAGGCCCATCTCATCAGTGATCTGAGTAGGCCCATCTCATCAGTGATCTGAGTAGGCCCATCTCACCAGTAATCTGAGTAGGCCTATCTCATCAGTGACATGAGTAGTCCCATCACATCAATGATCTTAGTATGCCTATCTCATCAGTGAAATGAGTAGGCTTGCCATGTGATCACTGAGTGCATTTGATAATTCAGATTACTATGCATGTGGAAATATTGAAAAT
Source organism: Sinohyriopsis cumingii (assembly GCA_028554795.2). Classification (NCBI taxonomy): domain Eukaryota; kingdom Metazoa; phylum Mollusca; class Bivalvia; order Unionida; family Unionidae; genus Sinohyriopsis; species Sinohyriopsis cumingii. The sequence goes on along the minus strand of CM068831.1, from coordinate 43,723,879 downwards.
GAGATATGCATTAGATTTTCATTATTCTGGTCTAAATATGAATGATTATTCAACACAGTATTGTACAGTACAGGAAAAACTTTTTAAGAAAGAAATTGGACATTGGATAACATTTTGATCCACATATTTCAGAATCCATCTTTCTGTCTGTCTTTTGGTCTATTCATCATTCTATCTATATATCAGCTTATCTGTCTACAAACTCAGAGACATACAATTTTACCAAATCTGCATTTTGTTTGCAATTTGTTTGGTGCTTTTTTGCATTTCATTAATGTTTATAATAGATTTCATTTGTGTTCCATTTGTATTTCAACTATCATGTCTTTGTTTTTTGTTTGCAGTCCTACAGCTGCAATCTAGTGTTGCAATTAGTGCTTCAGTTCGTTGTTATTGTGAATTTCATACATTTGAGGTGCATTTACGGAAGTTGGAATTTCTTTTTTTTATAGCACTTAATGAGAGAACTATTGCTTTCTTATCATGTCTTATTCATATTTGCTTGTTTTAATAAACAAAAAATGAATACAATTTAAATGACAGCCTTGAGTTTATAATAAATAAAATATAATTAGGGCTGTACAAATTGGATAGTCTGAATGCATGGGACTAGTTGACTGTGCTGTCAGACAAATTTCAACCACATTTTTTTGGAATAACTTCTTTCAGATAGCATTTTTCTCTATAATATGTATTATTAACATGGATTCTAGAATTTTAGATTATGTGAAAGAAGATTTGGAAACAAAGAATGACTATATTTATCACAATGTTAATAAAATATGTGTTTCGTTAATGTACAGATAGAACAGTTAAAAGTTAGTGACATCATATTTCTAATAACCTGCAGGTAGTCGTCACATCAGATTGATATTCAAGTTGGTTTTTTTGGAAAAAATGAAAAACACAATCCAGAAAATCTCATTGTGTAATCTGCTCACATATTTTTTCCAACTATTTTGTATCAGAGCAATGTTTTTGTTTGTTATTATAGGAATTCATTTCAAAGTTCACAGGAAGTGTAAGCTGTTTTCAAATCATATCATTATGTTTAATATACAATAAATAATACAGGTATAGATGTCTCTGGTATTTATGTTCCACAGTTACTTTAAACATTATTTAAGAAGTAAATTAAAATCAGCACAAGTATGTGTAATAAAAAATTGACCATTTTTTTTTATTGCTGTTATGTATTTTGTTCAACTTTATTTAAACAAAATTTCATTTAGTCCATTTAGACATTGCAGTACCTTATCTAGTACCTAATAAATGCTGCTCTTAGATGTCATTATAGGCATTAGACACTGAAACCCAAAGCGAATTCTCAAATACATTATCTGATCACTTTAACATTAGGATTACTCTCTGCTTTGTCCGAATACAGCCCTCCCAGAAAGACCAAATGATGTCTTTCTGTCTATATAGCATAGGAGGAAAGAAGTAGCTCTTCCACATTAACTCTCCTTTATACTCACTAGTTAGTCACAGGTGTTCCAAAAATGTAACCAGTTTCAGCTTTCACTTGCTACCATCCACTTTTTCTTTCAGTGGTATAATAAGTCAAAATGTTGTTATATATTGTCAGTGCAGTAGTCCTAGTCCCCCTCGTATAAGGCTACCCCTACTGCAGCAGGGAAGTGGCCTTATAATGAGAGTGGCCTTTCTAGAGGGGGATGACAAATGTGAATAGTAAATACATATGAAGAAAGTCACAAGTACATTTAATTTTAAAACATTTAATATTTTAATTAAATATCACATGCATGTTGAGAAATAAATGAAAAACAAACTGTTTCATCATTTTCAAAAGAATGTTATGAATAACCATTGATATAGTTTTAAAACATTCTTTATAATTATGTTACAGATCACATCATCTGTCACTCTGTTGGTAACAGTCTAAAAAATAAACCAGTCTCGTCACAATTAAAAATATCCTTGCTGTCATATCCCCTGCATATATCATTTAATCTTTTGTTCCAATCTTCGACAGCTTCATTCTTAACATCAGCTGATTCTCCACAAAGGAAGAACACTTAATATTGTGTTGCACTTGAAATCTGTGCAACCATCCGTTACTTGCGGTAAAGTTGTCCTATCCCAATTCAACTGATAAAATTGTTGCTTTTTCTTGTCATTCAAATTGATAGAAGGAGCAATGCCCAGGAGATGCCAATGCAAAACGTTATTTTGAGTTACTATGGGATGATTTCATCTGGAAAAAACTTGTTGATGAAACAAATCATTACGTTGAAAGATTTCTAGGATTAATTTGTGATAAGTATTCATGAGAAACTGCACGCTGAAGTACATGTTCCAGAATGTGAAGTAAACAAATTGTTCCTTGTGTCATGGTGTCCAATTTTAGTAAAATTATTATAACTTTTGAACTAACAGTGCTAGAAACTTCAAATTTGGACCAGAATACTAGAAATTAAATTATCTTTTTGTATTTGCACAATATTAGCAGCATTTCATTAATTTTCATGGACAAAAGATTCACTGAACATTTTGGTAATTTTTTTTATTTGTTTTTTTCTCTTTCAAGTCATATTTCAAAATACAGTTGTGAGCATGTACATTGGTAAATGATAACAAAACATGTGTCACTTTGTTGCAAATTTTTTTACCTTTTCAGAGATATAGAGTTTTATATACTTTTTAAAAGAAAAAACTGTTACAATATTTTTAGTAAACATGGTGAAGGTGGTCACAATTTCAGCAGCTGCTGCTGTATGATGCTCCGTTTTACCACAATGTATTTAGAATTGCTTCTCAGGAATGAAGCGCTGCAGTTGAAATTGGTAAACAGGATAAAATGGGTTAAATAATGAATCCACAAATACAGATTTTGTTTGCAGACAATGCAGCCTTGTATACATCTAGTTCTGATACTGAAGTTACCCAAATGAGAATGAACTCAGACCTTATTAGAGTCCAAAACTGGGCACAACAAAATATTATGGTAATTAATGAGGGTAAAACAAAATTTATGATTTTGGGGTCATCAGAAAAGCTAATCAAGTCATAGAACCTAGAACTATTGCTTGCAATAAAAAATCATCTGTAAAAAAATGTCAGACATGAAAAGCTTGTCCATTGATAATAATGTATTATGGAATGACCATATTGATAAGCTTAGTAAAACGCTTTCATCCGAAATTGCCCTACTCAGCAGAATCAAGATATATTTACCTATAGAAACTTGCACTCTATACTACAAGTCATATATTCTTCCAAAAAAAGATTATTGTTCAAACGTATGGGGAAACTTCAGAAACGAGCAGCATGTGTAATTTTAGATGCATCTTGATCATCCCATAAAAGCATCGTTTACAGAACTCAAATATATGACAGGATAGATTTTCACACAGCAGATCTTTTATATAAATGTCTACATGGAACTGCACCAGACTATCTTTAGGACTTATTCAGGCCTTTCTCAACACAATGCCAGTTGAGATCAATATCAAATGGAAACCTTCAGGCACCAAAACCAAGAACAGAGCAATATAAAAATAGCTTCCAATATTCTGGTACAGTTCTGTGGAACAAGCTTCCACTACATGTAAAATCTGCTGAAAATTTTAGAGTATTTAAGAAGAGATATCATGAGCATGTATTGTTTCTAATAGATAGTGGAATTTAGTATTTTAATACTAAACACGTTAAAATACAATGATTACTGCTATCTTCATTTATTGTGCATTGTTATACTCTTCTTAAGAGGGCCTCAAGGGAGAATAGTCCTTGACTAAAGAGTCAACCTATATAAATAATGCATTATTATTATTATTATTCCTGAAAGCATAACCTCAGACCCATGCATGAAGTGGCTACTTTTGCTGGATTCCCCTGAACATTCGAATGTAAGACAATAATCAGGTGCAGGATTCCACAGGGATTTCCCTTGCATGTTTGTAAACACATTGTTGTCAGTTGTGATAAACTAATGTTACATGACTTTTCCCCACTTACAGAATAGGCAAAGAAGTCTAGTAATAATAATTAATAATAATAATAATAATAATGACCTTATTTAAAAAGGGTAACACAATTAGCTAAGAACTAATCTACCTTGAAGCCCTCATACATAGGAATTTATTTATTTTAGCTGCATCTCTGAAGCCACTGAATATATTGGGTTTGGAAGAAGGAAATATAATGGGCATTTCTAATCTCAGCTGGAATACTATTCCAGAGCAGAGTTCCAGAGTATTGGAAACTTTTTTAAATAACTCTTTATTTGGTTTGGGAATTTTATACTGTTTGGTAGACATGGATCTCAAGTGGGGAGTATTACCAGGTAGCCTATACTGGAATAGTGATTTTAAATATTCAGGAACACTATTTTGGGATATCCTGTACATTAATTTGGCTTTTCTCAAACAGATTCGGTTAATATTTTTAACTTACCAGCTAAATTTTCCTTGCTTTCTTTCTGGATTGATATTAGCCCTAATGCTCTTTTTTGAAGATGTGCCAGCTTTGCTATGCTTTTATCATTTGAATTACCCCATACTGTATTATAGTAGTCTAAATAGGGTTGTATGTAACTGTTATAAAATAGTTTTCTGTGCCTTTCAGGGAGAAAATATCTAATCCTACTAAAAAGCCATAAATTTGAATTGACTTTTTTTACTGATATGTTTTATATGTTTAGTCCGTGATAGGTCAGACATAGTTCATCACTATCAAGATTTGTCCTTTTTTGCTGTGTTGAGATAAGTAATATTTTAGTTTTACAAGTTTTTACCACCATGCCATTGCATGTGCACCAGTTTTTCAGTTTATTTAGGGCATTCTGTAATGAAATTTCGAGTTCATGATTGTGTTTTGGATGTCTGACAATGTTATGTCATCTGCATAGAGATCTGTAGAGGATATTGAGTCTCTTAGTAAAAGTGGTAGGTCATTAATAAATAGTGTTTGTTTTAAAAAGTGAGTTTATTGCGCATGAGGTTTGCAGTCTAATAAAATAAAGATGACATTTTGTTGTATTTCTTATCATTTCCTACCCATATCCTCTGGAACAAAGGTAATATTTTCTATATCTTCTTGAAACAAAAATCATCAAACTCTCATTTTACTGCAATCCATGCCTCCAAATATCAACCAAAATTGTACCACCACACAAGTTCAAAAAGAATCAATTGGACTAACTGATGTTTATCACTGATATACTGCTCATTCTATATTGTTTAAACTAACATTTTTTAAAACTACCACTGGCAAATTTACTTAGAACGAAGAAGTATCAACAATAATCAGGCCTAATTGCCCAGGGTCAAACAAAGCTGCTTAAACAAGTAATCCTGGCCCAAAGTTGCTTAAACAGGTAATCCTGGCCCAAAGTTGCTTAAACAGGTAATCCTGGCCCAAAGTTGCTTAAACAGGTAATCCTAGCCTAAAGTTGCTTAACCGACTATGTGCAAAGCAAGAATCATGCAATAATTGCCAACTTATGACTTTATTTCAGCTAGCAATGAATATGATATAAAATGATTCAAAAATATCTAATTGTGCCTATTAAAACATTTTTTTGTTTTATGCTCAGCAGTGAATTACTTGATTTTCTAATTAAAACATTATTTTTTCACTTGAGGAACTACTTTTAGGTCAGAACATACTTACTTCCCTTTGATTTTCTGTCATTGAACTACTTTTTCCTTATGTAGTGGTTGTTTTCTTATTGATAATCACTGTCTGTTATCCTTAAAACTTGTAGTTTGTTATTCTGGAAATATCAATTAATTTTTATCAATCTGATGTGAACTAATTTTGTGTACAAGTACACATAGCACAGCAGAACGTATACGGTAAACAGCTGACATTACCGTAAGAAATCTGCTAATTCACTGTGTCACAAACTTTAGGTAGCCAACGTATGTGAGCATAAAATAAAAAGAATATTTGCTTGAAATGAGTAAATAATGGATACATTTCATCTCTTGGGTGAAAAACTCGTGAAAATATTGAGTTTTTCATCTACTCGATGAAATATTTCCGTTATTCACTCATTTCAAGCAAATATCCTTATTATGTTAAATGTTACGTTATATGATCCTGCTACATTAACATTATTTGTTCATCCTTTAGTGACACAGTTAAAGGTAGGATGTTCAGCATTTCCTTCTCCACTTACCTTTTCCTCTAAAGTTAATGTCATCAGGTAGTGTATATGATGAAGAAAGCAAATTTTTCAGTAAATTATGTTTTGCCAATAATATTTGATTATATTACTAATAATCTCGACTCCCAATCCCCCAAATTGAACACACAGTTAAAGCTTTCACTAAAGTTTATACTTGTTATATCTAGGACACTATAATACTATATAGACAGAAAGATGTGTTTTCATCTTTAAGGGAGGGCTGAATTCAGAGAGTAATCCAGATATTAATGTGATCAATTAAATATTATTTCAGAAACATATTTTACAAAAAAAATTGCATTTTCTAAAGTCACAGGGAAATGAAAATGCAAAAAAATAAAGTTTCCTTTTGTTTTCATTTATCATTCACCATTTTGTGTTCTTTGTTGTTCATTTTTGTTTTCCAATTCCTTCAGATTCCACTCATTTCATTTGCCTTGATTCTGTACCTATTTTGCATTCCCTCTTTACTTCAAGGTCTGTTATCCATGTATTCAGTTGGCATTATAGATCTTGTTGTGATTCTTTGTCAGTTTCTGTGCTTTAACAAATGCAATATATGTCTAGATGTTATGTAAAATTAATACAATCATCCTTTGTTATACCGGATAAAATTGATGTTTATTTTCTTTTCGTTCTTGCACAGCTGGCATTATGAGTGTCTTAGCATGTATAACTGGCTGAAGGTGAAGCATGGAGACTTCAGTTTTTCCCTGGAGCGGGTGTTGGTGGATAGGGACTCAGACATCTTTATTGATCTGTTGACCATCAGCGTTAATGAAATTATTACAGACTATGGTAGGTTTCCTACATCACCATCATCATTGTTTCCTTTATATATTTAGGCTTTAATTTTGTGCCTTTTCACTAACATTGCAATACCTATACTGTATGGATTCTTTTCAAGCTGAAATCAACCTTCAGAGGCTTGAGGCTGCTACAGCAAATGGGGCCATTATTAACATAGTGACAGTGACAAATTCCACACCAGGTGTTTATACCATTGATCTGAAAACTTTTGAATGTGGCAGTGGTTTTGGACTCTTTACACTCATCAACAGTCAGGTATGTTAAAGTTCTTGATAATCTCTTCTTGTCTCCTGATGACTGTGAATGCCATCTATGAAACGTTCATAAGAATACAGTAACAATCCATTTATCTGAACGCTTGGAGCACACATGTTTTGTCTGGATATGTGAATGCTCGGATATATGAATATGAAAAAGTCAGAGAACATGGGCTTAATTTCGTTCAGAAGGGTACTTTTTTATTTTTTTCAGATTTGGCTAAACTGGCTTCTTCTGTTTGGTTTATTGGCTTGATTACAGAGTCTAGGTGAGACCAAGGATGCCAAGTTTGCAGGTGTAAATGACATCATTTTGTGTTAGCCCTGTAAATGCTAACCAAACCTGCCTTGCATGTGGATAATAAATCAAAGTTTACTTTCCATCATGGTTTTTTTTCTCAGAAGATACAAATTTGGGATTAGTGGCTCAGCATTCATATCTATCATCAGCAATCATTATGCAAGGCAGTAATGTTGGACATGACCCCCCACCTTGGCGTTAGAATCACTTACTATACTGGTGAAAATAAACTGCTGTGTATAGTGGCTTGGCTGCTAGACATTAATACTACCTGAATTCCATTTCTCTAAATTATTCATGAATATTCAAAGATAAAGTCAAGAAAATGTTTGTAAGCTCTTGGTGACTTAATTTGTACATTTCTGTAAAGACTGTATGTAGGCTGAACTTTTTTGATGCTGTAAATGTGGAATACACATTTTGTAACTTGAAATGTACATGTACAAAGGGTGTTTAAGGAAACATGTCCCAGAACAGATTCAGCTCAGTTGAATATGAAATTGAAGTTTGCTTAACTCTTGATACAGATAACATTGTTATATATGGAATCCATTATAAATGCAGTGAGTCAGTCCATTTTCTGTAATACACACCTCAACGTCAAGTTTCTAGCTACATGTAGTACCATATATACTCGCATATAAACCGAATAATTTAGGAAAACATAAAGGCCTGGAGGGGGGGGGTTGGCTAATCCGTGGGCCAATGTTTAAACTTGACAGTTTTTAGGTCTTTTTGTTCACTATTGTAATGGCTGTAAATCTTAGGGCATGTAAAAAAAAAGCGTAACTTTCGGTGACCCGACACTTATTAAACTGCTGCGTAGTACTGTGATTGATTTTGTTATTATTTTGCATTTGCATATTTTCTGTTTTCTCCAACATGAAGTTAATTGAAGGTAAAAACAGACTTCATAATTCGCTCTCCGGTTGAGTTTACCAGAGAGACCATGCTGAACTATAATGTATAGTACTTGCACAGTGCAAAGTGTGCATAGCGTCAGTTAAATTCTTACTTATTCCCAGACACATTAGATGCAGATTTTGCTTTATTCATTGTTTTGAACAAATTGCATTCTTCCAGATAACATTTCAGCTAGTCCTTACTAGCTGTTACATTTATGTTGATTTATGTGCTTACGAGTTACTCGTTTTCAATGGTATAAGCAATCCTACAAACTGAGATAATCTGTTTAAAAAGGCACGCATGTTTAATTGTGCAAGGCACGTATAAGCAATCCTACAAACTGAGATAATCTGTTTAAAAAGGCACGCATGTTTAATTGTGCAAGGCACGTAACCATCATAATTTACATGTTCATGAAGAGTGGTAATAATAAAGGCCAAAATTCTCAATAGTTCAACTAAGGTCATCATCAATTAATTTTAGTTTTGTGTTTTAGCTGAACAAACATCATAACTTTCCACACAATGGAAAGCTTGATGTTTCGGAGTCTCCTGTGTTGATAGTCTGCAAATTTTTTTAATTTTGCGACAGAAGTACAGGCGAGTTAATCATTACATCCCTGAAACTAGCTTGTGCTAAGAGGGAATTATGACCGGTAGCTATACAAGTACATTGATGTGTAATTGCCTTTTATTCCTTAATATTAGCACGATTGCCATAGTTTTGTAAAACAGAGGCAAGGGCATACCTATGAACTTTTCAAAAGCCAAGTAGGGAGACTGAATAAAAAAATAAAGATTGGTACCTAAAATCGAAAGGTTTTACGTGGCATTTTTAAAGCCTTGTTTTCACTAAATATTGTTCAATCTTCCTGGTCCAAACAAAAAGGCTTACTGTTTCTCCCTGTGACCTGTCCTATTTTCCCTATTTTCATATTTTGGTCAACTGTGGTCAAAATGCACAATAGCTAAAGATTAGTCCTAAATAAACAGGCAAGAAAGCCAGCGCGACTAATTAAAAGTTACTATTTTGTGAAAAAGATTGGCCCTCCGTCGTAATTCAAAGAAACCACATCCTACACTATTATGTGTTATGCAAGCACCATCAAATGTTTGGCAAATAAAGGATTCACCGTTTTGTTGAACTAAAGGTACCAAAATAGCCAGCCTCATGGTACCGTACATGAGGCAACTGTTTTCCCCTCTTTGTATGTCCGACCTTATTCCCTTATTATTAACTCGTAAAGCATTTGGTAAAGTTGATTATAAACATGTATTCTGAATTAGTTTTTTAAGGACACATTTGCTGTATGGTATGTATTTTCATCCCTTCTTTTACTTTAATGATGGTAATTATCATTGGTATATAAAGTATAAAATTGCCAGGTGTTCACGCATGTAAGTTTCTTTCGTGGGAATGGCGCTACAGCATATGGAGTTATGGCATTCATAGTAATCATTCTTGGGATTGAAATTAATTGTGGACGATTTTGTTGTTAAGGTTTACTTTTTTGTTCTGGTTAATTTTTTTATTATTGTAGAGGTTAAAAAAAATCATTAATTTATGTGAATAATGTCTAAACTTAACATTCTGTTTAGTGAAGAAGCAAAATTAGCATAAAGTAATTATTTTGTCCTGACAGTAATTCACAGGTGATACAATAGAACATGTAAAACTTTACTTGTTTAAAAGAAATGAAAATCGAAGACATAATGTAATAATTGGGAGTTCTCTGCAAAAATCAAAAGATGTTATGAAATCGGAGTGACCCCAAAACTCTGGACTTTTTTCCCCTGCTGGCATGAAAGTTGATAGGTATGATGTAAGGTCTCTTACATCAAAGCAAACTACAACTCAGCTTTTACGGTATTAGCATCGAACCGTATCATTTTTGTTTGTTGTGTTGTCATACTGGGATTACATTATAATGAGTTAGGTTTTTTCAACTTCAGAGCAAAGTAAAAACATAATTACCGGTGCACTGATATAAAATGTCCAATGCAATAATGCATAAACAAACAATAATCAAGTCAAAAGGGAGAGATAGTGTTACAGCAACTCACGAATGTTAAATTCTTGTCATCGTTCGACCAAAAATATACACAAATCTAAATTAGGCAGAAACAATAAGAAACAGAAAATTAAATAAATTACTTTTCAAACAAGTTTATACCATTTCTTTTTAATAATCATGCACGCCAACCTCGAGCTAAGTATACATGTAATATTTTTAAAAATATAAATTTGCCTAAATAAATGCATTTAGAACTTACCTTGTGCATCTTGAGCTGTCTCGGAGTTGTAGGTCGGCCTATACGTGGGTCATACACTTGTTACTGGTTATACCTGATCAGTTTGGGGGTCGGCTTATACGCGAACAGGCTTATACACGAACAGGCTGTTCAGTCAAAATTTGAGTGGAAGACTAATAAATAGGTAAATAGTCCTGTCAGGTAATCTGAATTATTACGTAATATACTTATATTAAGACTTAATTAAAGAGATTTGACTTTTCGTGTCAGTATTGCCAATGAAAACATCTCACTTTTGCCACATATTGCGAATTTTGAAAATAAATTAATGATGTTTTACTGGAATTGTTTCACATTCCAGTTGTTGTAGGTTTGGTAAACAGCCTTAGTTTAGATATTGGTATTGCTTTTCTGTTGTCATTCTCTTTGTTGTTGGTATAAGCAGCCACCCCCTAATGCACCAGGAAAGTGGCCTGTGTGAAGCCAAAACTCAATCACAACATTGTTGAGTTCATTTTCTGTAAATGTTGGTTTTTATAGTTAATGATATAATATTAATCTTAATGTTACATGTACTTTAGACAACACTTCTTTCAGTAAAGGAAACCTGACATTGGGAGATTACTTACCTTACCATATGAATTATTTATTGGTTCTGGATACATTTAATATAAAATGTAGCCACTTGTGAGGGTAACAATTTACATTTTTGTATTAATATGTTGGCTACTGGTCTTGGTTCAGGGCGGGGGACATTCAAGAAGGGGACCACTTTATATTCATTGAGAAGGGTATTGTTTATCACAAACAAAATAGGTCACAGTGGCCATCTTGTCATTCTGTGGTGACTTTGATGTTTTGTTTGGAATATACCATGGCAGAACAGTCTAAACATGGCATTCTGTCCAAATTTTGTTTCTCATTAAAGTTTATACTAAGATCTATCAGTAAGAAAATCTCAGAAAATCATGCATAATCATGTAATTGAGATCATCTTGTATTGTGTAAGGTAATTTTATTTGTTTTATATGTTAAAAGATTGATAATGTCAATACAGACTTGTTTCTCATTGCTTTTAGGCAAGTGTGATATCAAGGGTATCAGCAGCAACACCACCTGTCACAGGAACAATTAGCGTAACTTTCAATGGGAAAACAAAGTCAGGTACACTGTATACAAATGTAAACATTTTGACACACACACACATGAGAGAGAGAGAAATCCTAAATTCACTGTATTTGGTAGATGTTACTGGTAAATGAGGTCATATGACTGTTGACTAACTCAACATGTCTGACATTGGATATAAGTTGTATTGTGTTAAACATTCATATGACTTTTTTGCATCATCATGGTTTTATTCTTTTGTATTCTTTATTTTGGATATATGTAGAGGTTAAATCATGAAACTAAATACCTTCCACTATACAAACTTGGCAAAACCACAAATTTAATGAAATGCCTTTTTTTTAAACAAACCCCTGAAAATTAAGCCACGCAAAAATTAATGATACCAGAGTCAGTGTTCTGTCTAAGTGAATGGTAGATGTGTGCTGCGATGTGCAAGCATATTTTGACTTGAGCAAAATCTTTAGATCTTTGTCAATTGCGATGCACGGGGATGTCTGAGCAGCTGTGCAGCTTAGAGGGAACATTGACCAGAGTCTCAGGACAGGTCTTCAGTTTAGACTTACCTTGTCACGTACAAATATTGTAAACTAAGGTCAAGTTCTAGATTTGTTAGTTATTGCAGGAAGAGAATAGTTGCTAATTTTATTCAAACCCTTTAATATCTTTGTTCCACAGATTGTTCTCTATTTGAGGCAAAGGTAGGATTTTTATTACTTTTTGGATAACTAATATGTCTCTATTTACAGTCAATTTAATGTTTCCAGATATAGATATCACCGTAGACACAGAGAAAATGAAGAAGCAGCTTGAGTCTATACCCAACATTGGCTCATTGCTTGTGGAGAAGACAGGAGACTGCAACACCTTTGACTTCATTATAACATTCAACTCACTGCCCGGAAAGCAAGAACAGCTACAGGTACACATTAATTCATTTGGATTGATTGGATGTCTACGTTATTTGGGAACATTTTAGCAGTCCTAAATTTGTACTGTATTAATTCTTTTATTTAGAAAATTGTCTTGTCATGTGTCACTATTTTATAAGGATTACTTTTATTTATGACTTTTAATGATTGCATGTAAAAGTTACCTTCTGAATAAATTATTAATTAATATTGCAGTAGATTAGCAAATACAGCACACAAGTTATCCACCTTTTCTCCTATCATGCACCCGCATTAGGTTATACAGACACATTCAGAGATGTTGAATAATGTTTTTAGCATATGTAATGATTCCAGATTACCTCCCTTTATCAGATTCCTTTGGCAGTATGCATTAAAATTCATTTAGCTTGGAATATGCACTACATTTCCACATAAGAACTTGAACATTTGTTTGTTTATATCAAAAAGTTTGAGAGGGAAACTTTTATTCTATAGTTGCAAATGTTATACATTAATTGTTACATTGAGCTGCCAAATTGAAAATATATTTTTTTAAAAATGGTAATTGTGATAAAATTTTGCAGAAGGTTTCAAAGAAAAATGATGTTGATTATCAGTGATTCTTATGAAAGTAACGTTTGATATTTGGTCACAGGTAAGTAATTATTTTCTGAGCTACAGTGCCAGACAGTGTGTGGTTGCAGTATTTTAAAGAATGAAGGTAGCTGATTGTCTGAAAATTACCAGAAAACCAGGTGAGTTTATGTTATGGCCCTTCATCCATTGTATATTGTGCATCATCAACATTTTCTTGTTAGCAATCTACTAGAGTCCATATTTTTATCCAGAGTCAGTCGAACTTGGAATAGGGGTTTATATCTTAAAAATCTTGGATGAGCAAGATTGATGCATATTAAGCAGGAGATATTGCATCTGATTGGTTAACCTTGTGACCAGCCCAGAGGCTATATTTCTTGTCCAATTTTGATCAGACGGGAAGGTATGCTTATATCACTAAGATCTTGGACAAGTCTGAGAATGAGCAAAATCCATGCGTACTAATTAGATGATCTTGCATCTGATTTGCTCACCTTTTTATCCTGTTGAAGCCATATTTTAATAGCAGTAAACTTTTGCTTCCTTTTACTTGCCCCAAAAATGCACCATTTTTTTTAAATGTGCATACATCCTAGTGAAGAATTATCAGTATGATTCTGTTTCTCGTGCAACTCGCCTTGTCCTTGGTATGTTATGTTATGTATGTTATTATTAACTCTTGTTTGAGGACATTGATGTGATCTGACATGTGCCAAACACCAGAGAAAATATGCATGTTGTAGTGTTTTTTAACTGCAAATAATGCCTGGCCTCTACAGTAATGATCTCTAATGATGTTACATTATGCATTTGATTTTTCTAAATCTTTACATGGTAACCATTTCCCTCTGGTTTTGGTTCCTTAAGGGACTTGGGGTTGCTTCATGTGCACCTGCGGGGGTAGAATACTTGTAAGTTAAGGATTCCAAAATGGGGGATGGGGAATTATACCTCAAAGTTTTTCAAGTAATGATTATTTTTGTATAATTTTGATTGTGACCAATGAGAGTGACATGCATGTATGTTAGCTGCCCTCGAGTCACAGCACACATTGCCATTGGTGGAATATAAATGACCATTGTGGCACAGATTGATTATTATTTCATCATCCTAAGTTGCATTAAAATTAAAGCATGTGTATGAAATTTCCGTATTGCAAGCATCACCTGTATTGAGAATTGTGTTTTTTTGGGGGATCATGATGAAAATTCTTCGCATTTGCAAACATTTGAAACTTTCTAAAAAAATAATTTTACAATGAATTTCAGTTTAAAAATAATATAAATTAATATAAGAAAAGGACTATTAGTTATTGATTTACCTGTAATTTAAAGCTGATAAAAAATATACAAAATTTAACAAAACAGCATAAAACGAGGACAAAAAGCCTTGAATATGTAAACTGTTAATTGATATATATATATATATATATATATATATATATATATATATATATATATATTAGCTTGGAACGCTTATTGCCCAACAAAATTTAAAAGTCGCAAATCACCTTAAAATGGTATTACTATACTATGGCATTTCATGTGTTACATGTTATCAGTTGTACATTGCAGATTTTCTGAACATTTTGAGCAGAATGCCTTTAATTTCAGTCAGAGGTAGCAGATATTCATTAAGATGTTTACTATTTCTCCCAATATTGTTTAGTACCTCTTGGACAGGCTAAAAAAGAATGGCTCCCTTTGCATGCTATTTGCTAATCATGGTTGGTTAAAATTTACAGCAAGTTGTACGAGACAAACATAAATTATTTAAGTAATAATATTAAGAAGGAATACAATTTGGTCATTCAACCTTGAATCGCTCATAGCAATTGGAGAGGGAAAATATAGTTTAAGAACTCTTTTTCTGACAAGCCAAAACAATAATTTTAGTTCAAAACCAGAAACACATGTATTTGTTTAGGCTTTAATAGATGATGTGGCAGCTAAGTACTCCAGACTTTCTTTCCAATCCACATTTTGTATAAATTTGCATTCATAAGCTTGAATTTGCCAGTTACATAGGTGAGTCATATCAGGCTTAGTTGGTCCTCTTGTTCACAATAAGCTGATGAATCGTCTGATTGTATGCATCAGTATGCTTGAAACTAAAATCATTTTCATTTTATTGCTGTCAGTTCACAGGCACTGCTAGATGTAAATAGTACAGAGTGGTCTCACCAGGTCAGATTTTTATAGCAGTCACCTATAGGGTGGTCTCAACAGGTCAGATTTTGATAGTGATCACATACAGGAACTTTTATCCAAAAAGAGTCATGCATCATATCATTTTATCATATTAAAAGTTGTCAATTTTGAGAATGAGCAAAATACATACTTATAAATAAATAAGGACATACATACTAATTAGGTGATCTTACATCTAATTTTGCTACGCTTGTTACCCTGTTGATGCCATATTTCAGATCTGATTTTCATAAAAATGTGAAACATGAGGTTATAATATCAAGATCTTGGATGGATTAGATAATGAGAGATCCATGCATGATTTGCCATTCATGCCAAAAAGGTATGGTAGTTTGGCCAAGCTATTGCAGTCTATAACATCAGTTCCCAACCTTAGGTTGTGACCCAAGTCAGGTTGCAGCGAGTCCTGAGCAGGGGTTGCAAAGGGTCATCAAAAGAACTTGCATAATAAGCCTGAGTGATGGGAGGTCCTGTTGTCAGTGTAGTGTAGCAGCAAATAAAAATTGGCAACCACTGGTTTATAGGAACTGAATTAATAGTCTATACTCTCTTTGTGATATTGTAATTTTGTGTGCAGGTTGATGCATCACAGTTGAGTGGCAAGAATCAGTCCCTGGTCGTGTTAACAGACTTGGAAGGAGGGGCATGGTATGATCCTATCCCAGGAGACATGCTGCGTACACCTCACACCTGTCCACAGGTACATCATGATAAATGAAATCACAAATACATTAATTTTTAATACAAATAGGTTAGAAACAGAAGTCACTGTTCTTATTAGCAACCAGGTTACAAACCTTTTATTACAAATTGCAACATTGTCCCTATCAGATTGTTGGTTTTGATCCAGTTATTAGACTGTTGAGATTGAGTCAATGACAGTGAAAGGCTGAGAATTGGGTTGCCATAATGACAAGCTATGTTTGTATGCATCTATTTTCTAGGAAAGATACCAACTTTTATTCCAAGGTAACATAGTCATTGATAAGTCTGATTTATTCACATATGAAAACTGTTTTACAATGGTTTTGTAATAAAGGAGTTAGACGTTTATCCTTATTGAGCAAATTTTCTGGAAACATGACTATTTTATCTAGGGTGTATATATATCAAATGTATATTTAAGAACTCTTAAT
Source organism: Sinohyriopsis cumingii (assembly GCA_028554795.2). Lineage (NCBI taxonomy): Eukaryota > Metazoa > Mollusca > Bivalvia > Unionida > Unionidae > Sinohyriopsis > Sinohyriopsis cumingii. The sequence continues at coordinate 43,707,232 of CM068831.1, read as the reverse complement.
GATAGAAAAAGTACAAAACTGTAGGCATTTTCAAGAAAACTTGCTGATTGAGCTCTATACATGGACAAAAATGTGACAAAAATCTGGGAATATCCCAGATGCTAACAAAAGATTTATAAAGTAATGTATTCTGTGCACCTATATTGCAGGCATATCTCATGAAAATATTGGCATTTCAGCAGTATCACATTCACTCAACGACTGTGGATCCTCATGAATCAAGATCTCAGATATAAACTTGAATGCATGCAGTTTTAAGATTTATGGTACAGTGTTCTATTTGAAAGAATTATTATTCTAAATTAATTAAGAGATACAGCTTTGTACAGCCTATGTGTCTTATTTTAAAATCAATTGTTTAGCAACGTTCAAAATTCCTGATTATGTTATAAATCCTGATCAAGTGATATATCCAAGATATTTTTGTCTGTCACATAATTTTACTTAGAAAGAATCCTTTGCTGACTAAACATTTGTATTTATTTGTGATACCCAATTATTGGTCAAATTTGTTATGTGCGTCCTTAGTACATTTTAAAAATGTTAAACATTCTTGATTACTTGCTGATGGTAATGCGACCCATAGAAACCACTGGCATAAAGGTCAGACTTGGAGAAAACCTTGAATAAATTACTGTCAGATACATTATTCAATCATATTAAGTTTTCAAGTTAACATCTACTAGCTACAGGCCTGTATCGTACCATCCTGGATAGACAGCAGAAGTCTTTTAAACCTATATATAATGTAGAATCTGGATGTTATGTATGGAAAGAGACTCTCCCAAATTATTGTTTTTTAAGTGGTTACATTATACCAATTTTGTATAGTTTTTTTAGTATTTTATGGCACAGCCATACAAGTAGGTTATTTAGTGTTTTGACTAAAGTGCTTTGCCAAAGGGCACACCAGGGTAGTCAAGCCAGAGCAAGGGCACACCAGAGTAGTCAAGCCAGGACAAGGGCACAACAAGGTAGCCAAGCCAGGCTTATCTAATGCCAAAATTCTGATCCACACAATCAGTTACAAGCCTGGTACTCCAACCACTGAACAGTGGCCCCACATGTTACTGGCAGCATTGTACTGAAAAACCCTTCATAATCTCTTAGTTTTATGCTTAAGTATGATTTATACATCTGTATAATTGGTATTATTTTATTAATGTTTCATTGCTTTAAGTATTGATAACTTAATTGTTGTATTGTTTCATCAGTAATTTTTCTTATTTACCATAATCATTAGGTACTATTCTTTTAAAGCAGCACAGTTGATTTTTCTGCAGTTAGTATTAGACATATTTCAATGCTTATATATTTATAGTTTGTACCTTTGTCCATTACTTAGATATATTTCATTGTCATTGAAGGTGCATAATGTCAGCTAGATGCACTGAATGTAAGTGTGTGTGTGTGTGATTTGTAGTTTGACAGTCTTAGTCATATTGCTACAGTATCTGAAGTGAGGCAGTTTACAGTGATGTGTAGCACTGGGGCATCGTGCCGCAGACATGTAGCTCATGTCCCACCCAGTCACATTATCCTGACACTAGACCAACCAGTCCTAACACTAACCACTTAATGCTGAGTGCCTAGTGAGGCAGCTGCTAGTATCACTTATATTAGACTTTGGTATGACTTGACTGGTGTTTGAATCTGTGATCTCATGCATTGGAGGTGGACTCTCTAGCCACTTAGGCCACAGCAGCAGTCTCTGAGTGCAAGAAATTCCGAGTATCAGAAGGCATTCATTAGATGTTTCTAACACAAAGTACACTTTATTCAATCATGACAGTGCCAGTGCATATTTGTTGGAATGGATTTGTTTCACAGATCAGACCCAAAGTCTGCTGATAGCCCATCCACCAGTTCAGGCAACGAGTATACAATATATATATATATATATATATATATATATATATATATATATATATATATTCTGAAATGTCCTTACTAATCCGAGTGGTAAACTAGTACTTACAAAATACACGGATATGCTGACTCTCTGTCATTCCAAGTTCTGTCACTCCCCTGCATGTATAGTTTCCAATATCATCTAAGCTAACATTAATAATTTTCAACGAAGGATTTGAAATGTTCCAGAATAGTCTTGTGGAGGATTGAAGATATCTATATTGAGAATTCTCATATTTCAACCAACATATCCCTGTAACCGCACTGCCATGTCTGTCGATAGAACAATGCAGAGTCAAATTATCTCCCATTCCTATACTGTAATTGTACTCATTGACCGCAACTGTTGGCTTATCTGCAAAAAAACGAACACATAAATTAGGAAGGTTTGGTCATGTCCGTACTTAAATTTGGTCCCCTTTAAGATATGCATTTGTTGCAACCCATATATTCTGAGAATTAATGCAACATTTTTTAAAAATTATTTTAAAAGAAAGAAAAAAATTAAGAAATTATCATAGATGGCATAATCTTGATTGCTGAGATACAAAAATGCAGTGTCAGATTTTTGTTCATATAATCACGGTTTTACATTAAGTTAAACTTGAGGTTAAATGCTATGATTGTTCACATCCATTAGCTGTAAGAATATATATATATATATATATATATATAATATTATCATGCTTGTTAGAGAATTTTTAATTATTACTCTACACAGATTCCAACCAGGTCTGCAGGAGATTCTCTAACATGTATCATAGTATTATTTTTATTAAATATTAATTCTGCCTACTATTATCATGCATTATTCTATAGAATCCACTTATAACGCCTTCCTTTCTGTCTGGTACATTTAATAATTCTCTCTGTCTCTCTGTGTGTCTCTCTCACCCTTTCTCTCTGTCTCTGTCTGTCCGTACGTACGTACGTACTTACGTACGTAACATAATATAACATGACATATCTATCTATTCTGACTAAAATGCCAGATGTATTCATCAAAGACATGTTCTACTAAAACTGAAGCCTGTCATAATAAGAGGGAAAAGGTGTATAGAAGACAATTGCAGATTGCATGTGTGACACACTACAAGTGTCTTAAATTTAAACAGTTGTCAGGTATGTGCCTAAGATATAGATTGAGGTAATGAGTTGAGTTTAACATCTGTTTGATTAGTGGCATAATTGTTCAGAATTTTAACATCTTTACATTTTATCTTGTTATCTTTCACTTTTATGCTTAATTCTAAGGGTTTTCATCCAAAACATTTGTACAGTATATTTTTACATTTTATGAACTTACCTGCACCACATAGCCACTATTGATCTTCTATTCTGTAAAATGTTACTACATACATGCATGCATCATTTTGATTATTGTATGCCAGGTACATTTCAAGAAGTGGCCTCGAGTGGCCGAGTGGTCTAAAGCGCTCTCCATTACGGATCACTGCCATCTCACCTCTGTCTGCATGGGTTCGAGTTTAGGATTCAGCCAGTGTGGGTATGTGAGAAAGCTTGCCAGTAGCTTCTCGTGGGTCGGTGGTTTTTCCTGGGGTTTTCCTGGGTTCTTCCTCCACCATTAATACTGACCACCATGCATAGCCTATCGTGTGCTGAAAAATGGCATTAAACCCAACAACAACAACAACATTTCAAGAAATTTAGTTATAATAATTGGTAAAAGACATACAGCTAATAAGACATTTGCAAGTTGTGTGAGGAAAGGCATGCACATCATAAGTGTCTTACATATAAATTGTTGTTAGCTATAAGCCTAACATATCGACAGAGGTAATGAGTTGAGTTGATGTTTATTGAGCATTTGAACTCTGCTTTGAGGTATCAGGTAGGACATTTATTGTAATATCTTCTGTTCATCTGTCTTTCCATCTGTCTGTCTGTCCATTACCATATATTCTTCCAAAATGCTTTGTAGAAATATGCTTTTTTGTTGGTATATTGTCTTTTGAGTAAACATCTGCTAATGAATGACATCCTTGGCCTCCCCACTTGGATTCATAGTGGGGTGGGGGCATGTTTTCATCAGTCATATGTGCAGTGTAAAATATTGTATAACCAATCTTTTTACTTGCAGTAATAGGATAAAGATTTTTTCATATATATGATAGATTTTGCACTGTTACCCTTGGTTCACTGTCAAGTTATTATTATTATTACAATTTTTTTTTAGGCATTGGTTTACATCAATGACATTCCCAACAAATGCACAGGAGACTGCTGCTTTCATTGGAGCTCTGAGGTCACTCCTACTGTCAGTGCTGTCAGCCCCAGTAGTGGTAAGTACCATATTATTGTGTTTTCAGTACCTTTTAGTCCCTTATCCGTATTTATCCATATTTGATGGTACACATTTGTCATTTGTCCAGACCCCTATACCAGCAAACTTCATGTCCATGGTGTCCAAATGTTTTTAATAAGTTTCTGAAATAAAGTTGTGTAAAATTAATGTTATTCTACTTTTAAAGGTGGATTGGCATCATCTGTACAAAACTGACAGCTTTATTTTCTGGATTACTTTCTGTTAAATTTGGTATAATTCATTTTCTGTTTTTAGTAACAGCAGTTAAATTTGGTATAATTCATCTAAGCAGTTTATGAGAACAATTCATTTACTGGTAAATGTTTTTCTATTTTTAGTAACAGCAGCCACATTTGATCATAGATTGGTAATAGTTGCATAAATTTGAAATCCCTTCAAGCCAGGGTGGTCAAGTGGTTTTTTAAATATAATACAGCAATTGCTAAGAGATGCACAATGCAAGATAAATAATGTATAATGCACAATGGATACAATGCCACACAAAATAATCATTTGAGCTTATGGCCAGTTAAGCTAAAAACATTATGTTCAAACCATACCAAACATTTTATAGTAAAGTTATGAAAATTGTAATATTGTGATGTAAAATTATTTCAGACTCCATTTATCCAAATGTTTTGGAATCCAATGGCAATTTCTTGGAATAAATTTCTTCTATTAGCCATTTTGAAATAGTAAATAATTCTTTGTTAAGCCATCAAAACAGGTGTGAACAAAAACTGGGAAGATTTTATGGGGTTTCAAATGCAAATCATTGACTCCAAAATGAGCAGTTGGATAAATTTAGAGAACTAAAAAACCCTTCAAACAGTTGTTTTCGTGATATACAAGACAATTGCTTTGGAAGATATTTAGACAGGAAGTGTCCTACTGACCCATATTTCTTCTCTAACTCTCTTGTATTTTGCTCTTAGGTGGATGGTCAGCCAGGTGATTTATCCTTGGGCCTCTTGTTTTTTATGCATCAATTTTTTTTATATCTTTAGTGATCCTGGATGATATATATGGTAAAAATTAAACAAAGGAATGCAATACCTGAAAATATTTGTATTTAAATTTCTTAATTTTTCAACATTTTTATATTTTGCTCATGTTCGATCTAATATTTGTCCTTATTAAACAGGCGCACATGGGACTGTCGTCACCATCACAGGGGCAGGATTTGATGGCACCACAGCCTCCAACAATTATGTTCTAATTGGTGATACAGAGTGTATTGTCACCATTGCCACAAACACTTCTATTACCTGCATTGTTGGTAATGGTCGTATGGGAAGACTCAAGGTGGTGGTGATAGTGAGTGGTAAAGGAAGAGCCCATCATCCCATAGGAGGTGATGTTGTGTTTAATTACACAGCTGGAATCAATACCACAAGTCCTACATCCGGAAACTTGGGAGGTAAATTTATCCCCACACTTGTTCAAGGGAAAGTTTTGTTAGCATTTTTGTCTGAACTTGCATTCATCATACATTTTGTGCAATTCCTACTTCCATCAGAATAGTTTTTTCAGACTGGGACATAAGCAGGGGTCGTCTGTGAATGAGCATAACAGTTTCATGGGTATGGGCAGAGCTTAGAGTTGGAGACACTTGTGTATATACATTAAGTGTACTTGAGTACGTATTATTATATGTGTAATGTGGGAGTGTGAAATATGTGGGATTGTCATTGCTTTCCTGCAAACGTCTTGTCTGAATTTATTGCAGATGATAGCACAGTAAAGGGATGAAAAGTTTTAATAGAAACCTAATTGTTTTCTCATTCAGACAAAGAAAGTAAACTTTCTTCTTTTCTATCCTGAATGATTACATTGGAACATTGTACTATTTTTAAGTTAGACGCCATCACAAGTTAATTACCTTAGATGTTGCAAATATTGCAACTGGGACTTTCATTCAGTTGTTATCATGTGCTTCATCTGCTGTATTATCTAAAGAACTTATCATTACAGTAATTAAAAATAAGAAAATATTTTGATTAAGGACTGGCAGTGTCATTGGACATGTCAAATATTCTCAGAGACAATTATAGAAACTATTTCATTGCCTGTATTTTGCACATTAATGTGGCAAAGAACCTAGGAATTTAATCTAGGTCAAATTCTGGTTAGAAACCATAACCAGGTCTCGACCTTAATATGCAGGTGTAAGGTATAACTTAAGGTTACCAGTGTTTATTTAATTTCACAAAAAAAGTTGAGTGTTTCATTATTTAATTGTATTCATCTGATTGAATTATTTTATTAATTATTTTATGTGTTTGTTTTTATTTTTTTAAATTTGTGCCCTCTGCCATATTAATCCTTTGATCTTTTGACAGGTGGTACTACCTTAATGCTGTCCGGTTATGGATTTGATGAAGATGCTGTGGTTAAAGTAGGAACTAAGGCCTGCATCATTACTTTTGTTAATTCAACCCAGATTGTCTGTCTTACTCCTGCATCTGTAAGTACCATATTTATATTTAAGATCCTTGTTCAGCCTATTCCAAATTTGTTTTAAGTCATTTTTGCATTGTTACTATTGATAGGTGCCAGCCATAGAGGTTTAAAGATCAACGAGATTCAAAAACTAAAAAGTGATGATGACTACACAACTACATCTGGATGCATTACTGTCATAAAAATTTCAGTGTTTTCGAAACAGTGTCATGCAGGATTACTATAACAACCGTACCTTTTCCACTACTTGTTTAATAAACTCAAGCAAATTGTTGTCTCAACTTATTTGTAAGGTAGTTAAAATCCATTTGTTCTTATTAAGGTAGGGGCCCCGAGTGGCTGAGTGGTCTAAAGCGCTTTCCGTTACGGATCACTGCCATCTCACCTCTGTCCGCGTAGGTTCAAGTCTTGGATTCGGCCAATGTGGGTATGTGAGAAAGCTAGCCAGTAGCTTCTCGAGGGTCAGTGGTTCTTTCTGGGGTTTTCCCAGGTTCTTCCTCCACCATTAATAGTAGCTGTAATGTATAGCCTATCGTGTGCTGAAAAATGGTGTTAAACCCTACAGCAACAACAACAACAACTTATTGAGGTACTATGGGCAATTACTATCAATTGCTCCAAGTGCTTTAGCTTTCCTTATCCAAAACACCTTGATAGCAATGGTGCCATATCTCTGGTCGAGTTTAAATGATGGTTGTACAGAGAACCTGATTCTGATTAAGATATCAAACAAATCACTTTCATATTCAGTTTTCATTACATTGAAATATAAGATAACATAAAAAATGAAAAACTAATAAAAAGAATGAACATTACTATCCATATTTGAGGCTTATGAACTCTTTCATTTGAACAGCAAATAAGAATACGGACACAGGATACATTTTCACATCATTACATGAATGTTTGATATCTATCATCAGATCCTGAGTCGAGTATAAATGTAATTAATATTTAAGTTAAGTTTGCATTCAAGACTGAAAAATTGTAAAATTCCAGTCTTTTGGTCTTAGATTATCATGATCTTAAAATTTAAAGAAGTCGTCTCTTTTATTCCCAGGCTACAGCCCAGACAGTGTCAGTGACTGTGTCTCAAGATGGAAGAACCCTGATCTCTCCTAACTCCTTCACATACGTTTCCAACCTGACAGCAACAATCACCAGTGTCACACCATCAACCCTTGGAGTTCAGAGTAAGATAGATTGTTCACTGCAGCTATAAATCTGTATGTATGTCACATTGATTTGTGTTCTGTATCTCAAAGATTTATTCACATTGATGGTAAATAATCTGATATGGTTAAGGCGTATTTTGAGTAATAAATATGTCATGCCTGAAGAAGATCCATTAACATTTATGTCTTTAAATCACACATTTACTCATATTGTGGATTCCACAAAGTTTATTAAAGCTGTTGGTAAATAATCTGATAATGATGGTTATTTTTCATGATAGTTACATTACTGAGGCATTTTTTGAGTAATATTTCATGTCTGACTAAAGTCACATAATCCATATGCAGAGTCTACAAAACCTTGGCTTAGTAGTACTGAATAACAGATGACAGATCACATTTTTGTTGGATGAGTTGATAATGAAGGGGATGTTCCAGTACAATTGTAAATACTATGACATATTCTTGGTCTTTCCATCTATGGGAACAAACCCCAGCAAATGGAATTGACTCCCAAGTGGTTACAATTTTAGAGCCAGAATCAATGGAAAATCATAACTCACCCCAGTAACCTCACAGCATGTAATTATTCTCGCGATGGCTGTGATCTCTTTTACTGGCCATTACATTGGAAAATACTCCAATTAATGGTTTGTTCAAACAGGTGTTGTGGTTTTTGGTAATATAAAAAAAATATGCTAGTATATAGCTGAACTTTGTGATCCAATCCCTGTTCCAGCTATGGAGCTTCTTCTGAATTATACGACATAATAGCTTTCACTGTTCTGTATGGAGACAATTAGGTGATTTATTTTTGTCAAGATGATGTTGAGCAATTTTGAAATGTTGTGCATTAGTAGCAGTTGTAATATTCATCCTCCAGAAATTGTAGTTATTAACTTGTATGCATGTTGTTGCTATTTTCAGATGGTACCATTCAGATTTCTGGGTTGGGATTTGGATCCTTTGCAAATGGTTCAGCTGTCCTCTTCATAGGAGATGTTATGGCCTCCATTAAAGCCTACAATAATACACACGTGACAGCCTTGTACTGGGGACTCAGTCCTGGTACCCAAGACATCAAGCTCAATATTGGAGGAAATGGATTTGTCATAGATATCAAGTATGTTAAAAGTAATTTAAAGATCAGGTTCATTTGGGTTAAGATCTGAGATGTCAAAGATATACCCAGATATCTTTTCACTCATCCTAAATCAGTTCATATTATATTGTAAGAGAAGCCAAGCTATCAAGGTAAACTGTGAAATAAATGAGATCAATTCCCTATACATGCTTGAAACTCAGCTTCAAATGACATCACTAGTTTACAAATCCCTACACGGGTTAGCTCATAATTTTTTTGCAAATAATTTTATTTGTGGAAAAAAGTGCATGTGTATGAACTTGGACACTTCTCCAACAACAATTTTTATTTACCTAAGCCAAATTCTGAATTTTATAAGAATAATTTTGCTTTTTTTAAATCCAGATTATGGATTTCAATTCCACACTATATACGGTCAGCAGACTTGAATCATTTATAAGATTTTATATCATTCAGTACATATCTTCTTTAAAGCAATGTACTTTCATATACTCCTCAGTAATGCCTTATGTAGGTATAAACTCCTCAGTAATGCCTTATATAGGTATATACTCCTCAGTAATGCCTTATATAGGTATATACTCCTCAGTAATGCCTTATATAGGTATATACTCCTCAGTAATGCCTTATATAGGTATATACTCCTCAGTAATGCCTTATATAGGTATATACTCCTCAGTAATGCCTTATATAGGTATATACTCCTCAGTAATGCCTTATATAGGTATATACTCCTCAGTAATGCCTTATATAGGTTCACTGCTTTTTTTATGAATACTGTATAATGTACTTGCCTTTAGTATATTGTATATGTTTTATAGGAGTAATGGATCATTGATCTAGTTTAGTAGCTTTAATTACTTGTAAATTTTATATCAGATACATATTATGGTTCCTCACCATTTTGATGAGAAGAAGGTTTAGTATCAACATTTCTGTCTGTCAGTCCATCCATCTGTCCATCCATCTGTCAATTCCATTTTCTTTTCCTTTCTGTAATTTTAAAGTCATTTAAGAATAATGAATGAAACATGTATGCATCCATCATCACTAGATGATTTTTTACCTACCACATTAGGGGCACTGTCTTGAAGATCAGGGCCATGACCCAGTAGTTTTTGTTGTCCAGTATATTTTCCCTTCCACTTGGTAATTTTAATGCCATTGGGATTAAGAGATCAATCTTTGCGTACATGTGCATCACCATAACCAAGGTGTTGCAGCAATAGGTGTGATAAACTCAAATAATTCTTGATAGGTAAATAACAAAGGCCAAACAGAGGCACCAGGCAACAAATGCATGATAATAACAAGTCATTCATAATTGGCATTTATGAATAACAGATTGCTGGTTTAGTGCCATTAAAGGATGAAAAAATCGTTTTTATTCTGTATTTTAGATTGATTAGTTTCGTTAAACTATAGTTCCATACCTGTATGTTAACTAATTTAGTACAGCTTAATAAAATATACATGGCTAATGACAATTTCTTTCCATCCAGATATATAAAGGACTAAATTTTTAGTCAAATTATTGAACAAAGACATTTTCACATCAGAGTATATTTATAGAAATGTATGTTGTTTGAAATTTGTTATCACCATTACATACAAGTTTTGATATTAATCATACCATTCACAATCATATACAAATTGAATTTCCAAGATAATAATAATAAAAATAATAATAATAATCTGCACCTAAGACAGTACCTTATCTTTAGAATCTCAAAAGTACTTTACAGTATTAGATAACACATAACATATACAATGACATAACATATACTCTTGAATGAGATCACAGTATCCTTGTGTCTAAGACCTATGGGCAATTCGTTCCATTTAGCTGGGCTATGGTACGCTAAAGAGCGTTGTCCATATGACTTCGTTTTAAGAGTGGGAACAGTGAGAATAAAGTGTCTGAAGAGGAGCATAAATTTCTTGATGTGTGCACATGGGTGAAGTCAGATAGATATACTGGACTGGAGCCAGTAAACGAAATGTAGCATAGTGAATTGATTTTTTTGGTTTGATTCTGAATTTAATGGGTAGCCAGTGAAGGTTACAGAGCAGGAGGAAGGTGTGCTTAGTTCTTTGTATTCTAAGGATGATCCAAGCAGCCATGTTTTGAACTTTTTGAAGTTTCTGTAGTAGAGAGATGAACCAGAGTGAAGTGAATTACAATAGCCCAGTGTTAAAAGTACAAAGGAACACACAAATGTTTTAGTGGCATCAACCAAGAGAAAATTGCAAACGGAGCTTGATGTGTCTCAGCTCCCGATATGCTGCTTTGCATGTTCATTACAAGTTGGTGTAATGAGAGCTTAATGTCAAGAGTGACACCTAGGTATCATACTCACTGAATTTAATGTTAGTATTGCTGATACTTGTTGCTTCAAGTAGAGGGTGCAAATGAGAGAGTCTTTGCATGGTGATCAGGGTGGCTTCAGTTTTATCATCATCTGCAGCTTGTAACATGTCATCAACGACTTAGAATTGGAAATGAACAAGTACATAAACATATTGAAATATAAACGATGAATTGGTTATAATGTTCTGAAAATCCCAATCCCCTGTGAAAGGTTATAAAACAATGTTTACTGTTTTGCTTATTTGGGGCTTTGCCTTTAAGATCCTATTCACAGATCATTTTAAGGTTTCTTTTGTTTCAGCATTGTATCATAAAAGCTTTTGAGGTATATGGATTTAGGTTGGTACACTTAATGCTTGTCAGTTGGATGGCATCTCTTGTATTACAGTCAAGGTTTTATCTTCAAAGTCAAGGTCGATGAGCAATACTTTACCTTTTTTCTGTTCTTTAATACACATTGAAATATGGAAATGACAGTGAATTACTTTTGATGTCTGCCCAATGATTTTACAGCTGTTTTAAAGATTGTAGTCCAATTTCATTGTTGTGAGGTTTGTCGACCTCACTGTGATGTGTTGAGGACAAAATAAATTGCTGGTTGTAGAAGTCTAGGATTGTTGACACATTTGTTTCATTGGTATGTGATTGAGCAAACAAAATTCAAATGGTACCATCTTTATATATGCTCACTTGTAGATAACTGGATCATATACTTTAAAAATATAAAATTAGAAATTTTGTTTAATAGAATGACTAACTAGTCTTTTGATTTAAACTGAAACTAATTTTTGAGTGATTGACAAGAAAACATTTGACTAATATTTTTCACTGTTTAATAATCCATGTTAGTGGTGTTTGTCTTGCCCTCATTCTTCTTTTTTCCCCCAACATATCAGCACAGTCAAGTTTTAAATAATATACATTGCCCCATACATTTCACTTCAGTACTTTACACATGTCTCTTTGTAATATTACTATTTTGCTGTGTAATAGTGGTGCAGTGCCTACTGTGAATGTGCAGCTGGATATGACCAATATCTACCCAACCATGGGCTCATTATTGGGAGGGACAAAAATCACTGTAACGGGAAGTGGGTTTGGTGCAGACTCTTCAGATGTGGAAATCACAATTGGTGGCCATGTTTGTGATGTAGAATTAACTAACCCAACTCGGATGATCTGTCAGATTCAGGACACTGCAACAGTACATCAAATTACCAACCAGGGAACAGATCCTGGTAAGTACAACATTACAGTCAGAATCAATAAATTCAAAAGTTTTCTAAAATACATTTTTACATCATGCTTTCTATCTTGAACTATGTTTTATAGTGGCCTATAATACAGTGTGGAAGCTCCATAATAATCACTGTTTTTATCCATCATTTCCTCTGTCCATTTCTTCATGTTTGTTGTAGCGTAATAGTTCAGCAACTCATTACCATATTCCTATTAATTGGTCATTGAATAACCTTTTGAAAGAACATGTACCTTTCATAAACTTTGTCTCTCCAGCAGTTTATTGTAACCAGCATACCTTTAGAAAAATGCAGTCTATCCTGATGTGAACATTGTGTAGTAGATGTATTTGAGTCTTTTAATGGAGTCTATCCTGATGTCAACACTGTCTAATAGATAAATTTGAGCCTTTTAATGGAGTCTATCCTGATGTCATCATTGTCTGATAGATAAATTTGAGCCTTTTAATGGAGTCTATCCTGATGTCATCATTGTGTAATAGATAAATTTGAGCCTTTTAATGGAGTCTATCCTGATGTCATCATTGTGTAATAGATAAATTTGAGCCTTTTAATGGAGTCTATCCTGATGTCAACATTGTGTAATAGATACATATGAGCCTTTTAATGGAGTCTATCCTGATGTGAACCTTGTGTAGTAGATAAATTTGAGCCTTTTAATGGAGTCTATCCTGATGTGAACACTGTAATAGATATATTTGAGCCTTTTAATGGGGTCTATCCTGATGTCATCATTGTGTAACAGATAAATTTGAGCCTTTTAATGGAGTCTATCCTGATGTCAACATTGTGTAGTAGATGTATTTGAGCCTTTTAATGGAGTCTATCCTGATGTCATCATTGTGTAATAGATAAATTTGAGCCTTTTAATGGAGTCTATCCTGATGTGAACACTGTAATAGATATATTTGAGCCTTTTAATGGAGTCTATCCTGATGTCATCATTGTGTAATAGATAAATTTGAGCCTTTTAATGCAGTCTATCCTGATGTCAACATTGTGTAATAGATAAATTTGAGCCTTTTAATGGAGTCTATCCTGATGTCATCATTGTGTAATAGATAAATTTGAGCCTTTTAATGGAGTCTATCCTGATGTCAACATTGTGTAGTAGATGTATTTGAGCCTTTTAATGGAGTCTATCCTGATGTGAACACTGTAATAGATATATTTGAGCCTTTTAATGGGGTCTATCCTGATGTCATCATTGTGTAATAGATAAATTTGAGCCTTTTAATGGAGTCTATCCTGATGTCAACATTGTGTAGTAGATGTATTTGAGTCTTTTAATGGAGTCTATCCTGATGTCAACATTGTCTGATAGATAAATTTGAGCCTTTTAATGGAGTCTATCCTGATGTCATCATTGTGTAATAGATAAATTTGAGCCTTTTAATGGAGTCTATCCTGATGTCATCATTGTGTAATAGATAAATTTGAGCCTTTTAATGGAGTCTATCCTGATGTGAACACTGTAATAGATATATTTGAGCCTTTTAATGGAGTCTATCCTGATGTCATCATTGTGTAATAGATAAATTTGAGCCTTTTAATGCAGTCTATCCTGATGTCAACATTGTGTAATAGATAAATTTGAGCCTTTTAATGGAGTCTATCCTGATGTCATCATTGTGTAATAGATGTATTTGAGCCTTTTAATGGAGTCTATCCTGATGTGAACCTTGTGTAGTAGATAAATTTGAGCCTTTTAATGGAGTCTATCCTGATGTGAACACTGTAATAGATATATTTGAGCCTTTTAATGGGGTCTATCCTGATGTCATCATTGTGTAATAGATAAATTTGAGCCTTTTAATGGAGTCTATCCTGATGTCATCATTGTGTAATAGATAAATTTGAGCCTTTTAATGGAGTCTATCGTGATGTGAACACTGTAATAGATATATTTGAGCCTTTTAATTGGAGTCTATCCTGATGTCATCATTGTGTAATAGATAAATTTGAGCCTTTTAATGCAGTCTATTCTGATGTCAACATTGTGTAATAGATAAATTTGAGCCTTTTAATGGAGTCTATCCTGATGTGAACACTGTAATAGATATATTTGAGCCTTTTAATGCAGTCTATCCTGATGTCATCATTGTGTAATAGATAAATTTGAGCCTTTTAATGCAGTCTATCCTGATGTCATCATTGTGTAATAGATAAATTTGAGCCTTTTAATGGAGTCTATCCTGATGTCAACATTGTGTAGTAGATATATTTGAGCCTTTTAATGGAGTCTATCCTGATGTCAACATTGTGTAATAGATAAATTTGAACCTTTTAATGGAGTCTATCCTGATGTCAACATTGTGTAATAGATAAATTTGAGCCTTTTAATGGAGTCTATCCTGATGTGAACACTGTAATAGATATATTTGAGCCTTTTAATGCAGTCTATCCTGATGTCATCATTGTGTAATAGATAAATTTGAGCCTTTTAATGCAGTCTATCCTGATGTCATCATTGTGTAATAGATAAATTTGAGCCTTTTAATGGAGTCTATCCTGATGTCAACATTGTGTAGTAGATATATTTGAGCCTTTTAATGGAGTCTATCCTGATGTCAACATTGTGTAATAGATAAATTTGAACCTTTTAATGGAGTCTATCCTGATGTCAACATTGTGTAATAGATAAATTTGAGCCTTTTAATGGAGTCTATCCTGATGTCAACATTGTGTAGTAGATAAATTTGAGCCTTTTAATGGAGTCTATCCTGATGTCAACATTGTGTAATAGATAAATCTGAGCCTTTTAATGCAGTCTATCCTGATGTCAACATTGTGTAGTAGATATATTTGAGCCTTTTAATGGAGTCTATCCTGATGTCAACATTGTGTAATATATATATTTGAACCTTTTCATGGAGTCTATCCTGATGTCAACATTGTGTAATAGATATATATGAGCCTTTTAATGGAGTCTATCCTGATGTCAGCATTGTGTAATATATATATTTGAGCCTTTTAATGGAGTCTATCCTGATGTGAACCTTGTGTAATAGATATATTTGAGCCTTTTAATGGAGTCTATCCTGATGTCAGCATTGTGTAATAGATAAATTTGAGCCTTTTAATGGAGTCTATCCTGATGTCATCATTGTGTAATAGATGAATTTGAGCCTTTTAATGGAGTCTATCCTGATGTCATCATTGTGTAATAGATAAATTTGAACCTTTTAATGGAGTCTATCCTGATGTCAGCATTGTGTAATAGATAAATTTGAGCCTTTTAATGGAGTCTATCCTGATGTCATCATTGTGTAATAGATATATTTGAGCAGCCTTTTAATGCAGTCTATCCTGATGTCAACATTGTGTAGTAGATAAATTTGAGTCTTTTAATGGTTCATTCTCATCTTGTTCATTCTTATGCCGTACCTTGACAGCGGTAGGAGCCCCGAGTGGCCGAGTGGTCTAAAGCACTCTCCGTGGTAGGAGCATATAGTCTTACCCTTGGCTATCCAGATGATATCACACATTAGTTAAGTTTTGCTTTTAGATCCTTTCAGTCACTAAGATGGGGCATATATGCTTACCATATTTTTTTCTTTCTACAAATCCATCCCTTTTAAGCAGGATTTTAGCAGCAAGAAATCTAAAACTTTTCCACCTACATAGGTGGCGATTGGAAAGGAGTTATCTCCACTGGGATAGAGGGACTGGCCATAAATTCCATCCATGTTAATACTTTCATTGATTTTAGGAAGCATCTTCTTTTGTAGACCTGACCAAACTTGCATTAAGATTGTGCCTTTTTTATGTTCAGAGAGATTTTAAGGAGTATTCTTACACAGGGAAGTTTACGGCACCTATATTTCTGTCCATTTCTTGCTTTATTCTTTCTAAGATGAATATTCACACCTTATTCAAGTTTTTTCATTGTGTTATATACATGTTGGTGTTTACCCGCCATATTTTGAGTAACTTTCACTCAATTTATTATATGAATTATATCGGTTTCTGGCTAATAAGATTGTTCATGAAATAATTGTAGACAATTGTACTCAACTCAAGGACCCTTTTGACAGTAAGTTAACATGACCTCTGGCTAATTTCTCCTTTTGTACTTCAAATATAGGTTTCTGGATGCATGGGCATTATCAGTTAATTTTATATCTTAATCGTGGTGCCACTTCATTATCATCTACATTTTTTGTACTCCATTTTATATAATCTACTTTTCTTCCCATTTTTCTTTACAATACAGGGGACACTTGGTGACTTTCTAGTTCATATCTTAAACTTTCTGATCCTACTTTGCATAGAGATTATACATTTCTTAATATATCAAACTTTTTATCGAAGTTTAGATGCAGATTTGATTATACAAATTAATTTATCTGTTTTTCCCAGTCTTTTCAAGAATCAAGTTGGTGTCCATGACTTTTTTAAACACTATTTATTGTCATTTCTTGTAGGGCTGCCCCAAATTTACAATTAATTTTGAATTTCTTGGTTTGCTGCAAACCATGAATTTTAAAGTCACAATTAACATGCAGTGAGTTCAAGACCCAGTTAACTAATTATAACCTTTCTCATGAGGAAATGATGTGACCCTGTTTCGTAGTCCATAAATTTTAGTGCTGAAAAAAATTGGCAAAACCAATAGCTAATTGTTAAGTCCTGTGAGGCAAAATACACTAAGTGGAACAACATAATTGATTTGAAGTTGTTGTTGTTGTGGAATTTAACGCCATTTTTCAGCACACAATAGGCTATACATGGCGGCCATTATTAATGGTGGAGGAAGAACCCAGGAAAACTCCTGAAAGAACCACCGACCCATGAGAAGCTACTGGCAAGCTTTCTCACATACCTACATTGGCTGAATCCGAGGAGGTGAGATGGCAGTGATCCATAACTGAGAGCGCTTTAGACCACTTGGCCACTCCTGGGCCCCGACTTGAAATAATGTTAGTGAAAGAGAAGTAATGTTCATACAGGACCAGGTCATCAAACCAGTAGATTTGCAAATTTTGATCAGTGGGTTGGCTTATAAACCAGTAGATTTTCTTTCTACATAAAGTTACTCAGAACATTGCTTGAATCCACTTCTCACCCCTGACTACCAACACTGTCTTTGAGGTAGGCTGGTATTCAGAATGCATTCATAATTTAATGTTATTTATATATTTCTGTTAACAGCTTTTTTCCAGACAGTTTTGGGCATAAGACTCTTTTTTTGAACCAAGTAAACTAATTGTTCAGACAACACTTGCAGTTTTAGAAGCCTGAATCATATTTATTTTTGCAAGTTGTAATTCCTCAGAAAAAATGAAAATACTGTCTCAATGAAAACATTCTTATGATTAATTAAAAATGTTCATTTACATGTAGTTAAAAATATTTTAATTTCTGTTTGGTTTGGTTTTTTGCAGACCTTGGTGAAGGCTATGCCTTTAAGCCAGATTTTCTAGAGATTAAGACTGGAGACATTGTGCAATGGACATGGAGCACCCCAACTTTTGTCAATGACATCACCCACTCTGTCCATCAAACTGTCAATGCTAGTGCTACTGTCAACATGGAAAAAGGGTTTGGCAGCCCAATTCAGAGTAAAGATGGTATGCATTAAGCATTTGTGTACATCAGAAGCATTTATGTTGAGTTCAAAATTTATATTAAGTTGACATTTATGATTTGATAACATTAAGTTATGTAAATAACAACATATAGTAAATTTACTCAAACAGACAATATTCAAATAAATATAACCAGATTATATCAAACATATTTTGCCATTATTCATGTAACAAGAAATTTATGTTGCAAGTATCCTGAATACACTGAATGGCAATAAAATATATTGATGTATAGTATTTTTTTGTCGCATATTAGGGTATTAGAACATTTGTATCTGATCAACTAACGTTATTATGACTCGTTGATCAAACTTTAAATATACTCTTTTATCACTAACCTCACCTAAGAGTTCAGTAATGAGCAAAATTCATATATATATACAGTAATACCTCGAACATTTGCGAGGTCAGGTTCCAGAACCAGTCGCGGGATCTGGAGGAATCGCGAATGTTTGGTACGAGTCACTAAAAATGCTAATAAATGCTTATTTTTGGGTTTAAACCGTAAATATGACCCAAATCATGCTCCCAAAGCACTTTAATTTCATTTAAAAGTTAGCTTAATACATTACCCTTAAAAAGAGAAATAAATGGTTGATGTAAAAATAGAGTACAATATCGCCTAATGGGTATTTGCCACACTAGCACATTTACAGTACATACATGTATACATGTATTAATATTATCCCTATACTAATTCATTGACTGCCATTTTCTTTTGCACTCACAGTAAGGTAAAACCAAGTAACGAATGGGACTGTAAACTTAATGACTGACGTTTTCTTCGTCATTGTCAAGAAGGTAAACTAGGTAAACTTCATATGTCACAGAAGTCATATAATGAAGGTACAATTCAATAAAATAAAGAAAACATGTACGTAAAGGGTACCAATGAAAATTCACGAATCCGTGAATTTGCGAATCCAGAAACGCGAATGCATGAGGTATTACTGTATATTAATTTGGTGATCTCGCATCTGATTATTAGAGATTTTTTCCACTATGTTGGCAGTATTTCTGATCTGAATATTACCAGACTTGGAATGTGTGCTTATAGCATTTAGATTTAGGATGTGTTTGATAATCAGTGAGATCCTTGCCTACCAATGAGGTGACCATGCAGCTAATTGTCTGATTCCCATAAACTCACATTATGGATTATTCATCAAGATATAATTGTCTGAATCACATCAACTCACATTATGGATTTATCATCAAGATCTAATTATCCAATTCACATCAACTCACATTATGGATTTATCATCAAGATCTGATTGTCTGATTCCCATCAACTCACATTATGGATATATCAGCAAATATAATTGTCTAATTCCGTCAACTCACATTATGGATTTATCATCAAGATCTAATTGTCAGATTCCCATCAACTCACATTAAGGTTTTATCATCAAGATATAATTGTCCGATTCCCATCAACTCACATTAAGGTTTTATCATCAAGATATAATTGTCAGATTCCCATCAACTCACATTATGGATTTTCATCAAGATCTAATTGTCCGATTCCCATCAACTCACATTAAGATTTATCATCAAGATATATTTGTCAGATTCCCATCAACTCACATTATGGATTTATCACCTCATTGGCCATACCACTTGTATTGGTACAGTTGGGATATAACTTTTTGAACTAGTTTCTTTTTCCATATAGCAAATATATCTGACCATATGCATGTTATTCAGACATGGGTTTTTTCTTCACATTTAGGAGTATTTCATTTTATCTTCTTTTACTTCTCTCTCTCTGTCTTCCATCCTTCCTCTCTTTCTCTCTCTCTCTCCATCAGGTTGAATAGATCTTAAAATCTGTTAATACTTTCAACCCTGTAGCATACATTTATGTAATCAAAGAGAAGGCGCCATTTGGAATGCCTAAGATGAATCCCAAATAGTAAAAAGCAGACTTCAAGTTTTTTACAGTTAGGTTTCCATATGAATACTGCAAATTGTCAGTGATGGAACTTAGATGATATTTTTCTATTCAGTGTAAATGCATACTCATTCCATTTAATGCAAACAATTTGAATACATATAGTAATAAAATTAAGTAGCAATTTTAATTGTCATCACAATTATTACTGTATTAACTCACTTATAAATTGATTTGACTATAAGTCAACACACACACCCCATTTTAGGGCTGCAAAAAGTTAATTTCTCTATGACCGTCCTATAAGTTGAGGAATTTTTTGCAAGCCAAATTCATCTGCAAGGGGTGACATGTGGTCATAGTTGCACACAGAGAAAAATAAACCAGTGAAACTGGATGAATGGATAGATAGATAGTACAAGTAAGACAAAACCAATGTAGAATAAATACATTTGTATTGGATTGAATATGTACAAATAAATTGACATTACATTTTGTCCATCATCATAAAATGAAATCCATAATACATAACATTTTGAATCAGTTAATAATAATACATTTTTGCACTGAATTAAATTATGTCATATATGGGTATGAAAATGCTAATTCATAATGATGCGATTCACAATATCATGTAATATATTAATTCGAAAAGTATTATATAATAAACAAAGTTAAGTCCACACTTGTGTAATTCACACTAATTTCTTAAACGATTTGACCACCATCTCAGTGGAATTCCTTTCATACATTACATGCACCCAGAGATACTAACTCAGTTCCTGGTTGCTTCAGATTTCATGTGATAATGTGTCAGTATATACATATTTGCCTTAATGGCTTGATTAGGTAAACATCTGATGGTTGTAGTACCGACTTGATGCCACCAGAAATCACAGCTTGGTACGTTTGACGTCACCACAACTTCTGTTTCACAGAGAGCTTCAAATGTGCCCGAAACACACTGCTCAAGAACTCGCAAGTTCAAACCAAGCTCACAATCTGCATAGAGATGCCCCCCCCCCCATTTCCTTCTTCCAAACCCAATATATCGAGTAGCTTCAGAGATGCATCTAAAATGAATAAATTCCTTTGTATGAGGGCTTCAGGGTAGATTAGTTCTTCAGCTAACTGTTTACCCACTGTAAATAAAGTCATCATCATTATTATTATTATTATTAGAAGGGCTTTTCATTATTCAAATTCTCTTATGTTTATGTCTGGCACTATAAACTATAACTGACTTTTTCTTGTGCCAGTTATGTACATGTTTCTCTGATTACCAAATTCATGTTCTGTGGTTCTATTGTTGTTTTTTCTCTACAGAGCCTGACCTTTAACTAAATGTGCCATCGTACGCATTACATTTTCTTTTCCCAATGATGGTGAAAGTAGTAACTTCATCAATTCTTGATATATGATATCTGAGTGACAAAATACACTGTAATTGACTGAAAACTCTTTTTATAAACTTGGATTATTATTAACGATGAGGTTGAGCTTACATTCTGTAAGCTGATCATACGTCTTTGAAATCTCATAAAAGGATTGCTGCAACTGACTGAAAGGTCAGGCTCTGTAGAGAAAAACAACAATAGAACCACAGAACATGAATTTGTGTCATATGATCAAAGGGACTCAGCATGACATTGAACAAGTATCTTATTCATGGCTCACTCAAAGGATTGTCCACTGGAAAAAGAAAGCAATGCTGCTTTTACATGCTGAAGGATTAAGGTTTTATTTATCTAATTAGTATTTATATCAAAACGTTTTGAATTTTTTTAAAAACCCAGCAAGTTTGCCTTTGCAAGATAAGGGAGCAAAGTCAGATTTTGTATACCTTGTAAGAAAACCAGTACTCTGCATTAATAAAATTATTTGGAAAAAAGGTCAACCTCTAAGTGAGCATATACAGTCCTGTATAAAAAAAGAAATCAGGCACTGTATGGTGTTGATTGCAGACTGACATTAAGTGACAGTTGAAATTTGGGTGTTCCATCTGTAATAAAAATAGATGGTAAGCATGCATGTGCACAAAAATTACATCTGTATTGCAGAAATAAACAGAAATAACCACAAAATCGTTACAAGTAAACTAACTGTAATGATTAAAATTTGTTGTAATGATCTTATGCAGTGAAGTCTTTTGGAGCAGTCTGGTAATCTACATTAATATTCACTATCAATATGCAATGTGTCAACAAAATACAAAATCTCTTTATTTACTTTTGAAAAAATTTATTAATTTGATAAAATGCACAATCTAAAGCAGGGGTCGGCAACCTAAGGCACGCGTGCCACAGGTAGCACGTCAAGAGGTTTTTTTGTGGCATGCAAAGGGCAGCCAAAAGTCTCAGTTTTAACAGTGTTACGCTTTTACTGGTGGCACGCGCTCGTTTGTTTTGTAATTATTCCGGAAAAAGAGGCATGCTACGTAACATAGGTTGCTGACCCCTGATCTAAAGCATTAAATGCACAATCTAAATTTGTAAAATGGTCCTTATCCTAGAAATTATTTTAAAATTTCAGAACATTTTATCAATGTAGTAATACATTTGTTAATTGCATTGACACAGAATGGAGAAACGAATCCATTTAAAATCACAGGTTTTTGCCTTAAAAATATCTAATTAAAAGAAAATCGACATTTTTTCAGTAGATATAAGGAAATATTTCACTGGTGAAGGGGAAACATTTTGCGTTGTCAGTTGTTGCTTTGCCACTCATGACAATGCAATGTTTCCACTTCAGTCATGAAATATTTCCTTATATCTACTCCAGTATTGTTGATATCCCCTTTATATTGTTTCATAATATGTCTCCTTTTTACAATGTTGAAGGAAACTTTTTAAGAGATCCTAAATATGTTCATATCAATATATATATATATGGTAGATTATTCCATCTTCATTATAAAAGATCCATGATATAATGTTTTGGAAAGCATTTTGAAAGATGCTAAGTGCATTCCTGCAGCCTTTTTAAGCTGTGCTATATAAATACAGACAACCTGTTTGCATATTTTGTTTCTTTTACAGGTGGTTACCAGTTCCGCTTCACTTTACCAGGAACATACTATTACTGGAGTGGGTTTGTAGACCTTAATCAGGCCATTAGCTATAGAGGTGTTGTGATAGTAACCAACAAGACTTCTTATGTGGGAGAGGTTGCTGTCAAGGTTGCTGGTAAAACTGCAATGTACAACACATCTTCAGGTAAAAAGACACATTCTGTTATAAACTGAAATTAAGCATGGTTGTCAGAGTTCGAAGATTTTGTTACGTTCAAATGTTTTTGAAATGCCACAGATAAGGTTCATTTTTGTGGGGGTTTTTTCTCACTTTTTGTCACTTTAACGAAATTCTTGAAAATTCGTGCAAAATATGTCGGAAGTAACATGAATGTCCAAATCACACAAATAACATGTACGCAACTTTCCACAACCCTGCATTCATAAAAATGTTAAGGAACAATGTGGAAGTTTCCCGTTAATATGGTTCTTATTTACTTATAAAAAGGGAGTATGCTATTTAATTTTTTCTCATAAAATACATTTTTGGAAGATAGAATTATTTAAAACCATTAGCTCATTCTGTAGCAGTTTATTAAACAGACACATGTCAGTTCTTAAAATAGTCACAAGAGATCCAGGAAGTTGAACAATTGTAACCAGCTTGCACAGTTGGAAAGGTTTGTTCCTGATTTAGCTTGTTTAAAGAATGACACAATTAACTGAACATTTTAGATAAGAAGCTATTGCAAATTTTTTATTTATATTTGTCTTCTTCATACCATAATTTTACTTTAAGTAAAAGAGCCCATCAGTTTGTATTCTTTTTGTGTCTGTGATATTTAAGTCATGAGAAATTAGTATTCTTAGTCCAGTCATTAATATGATCGGGATAGAAATTAGTATTCTTAGTCCAATCATTAATATGATCTGGATAGAAATTAGTATTCTTAGTCCAATCATTAATATGATCAGGGTAGAAATTAGTATTCTTAGTCCAGTCATTAATATGATCAGGGTAGAAATTAGTATTCTTAGTCCAATCATTAATATAAGGATAGAAATGAGTATTTTTAGTCCAGTCATTAATATGATCAGGGTAGAAATTAGTATTCTTTGTCCAATCATTAATATGATCAGGATAGAAATTAGTATTCTTAGTCCAATCATTAATATGATCTGGATAGAAATTAGTATTCTTAGTCCAATCATTAATATGATCTGGATAGAAATTAGTATTCTTAGTCCAATCATTAATATGATCGGGATAGAAATTAGTATTCTTAGTCCAATCATTAATATGATCGGGATAGAAATTAGTATTCTTAGTCCAATCATTAATATGATCGAGATAGAAATTAGTATTCTTAGTCCAGTCATTAATATGATCAGGGTAGAAATTAGTATTCTTAGTCCAATCATTAATATAAGGATAGAAATGAGTATTTTTAGTCCAGTCATTAATATGATCAGGGTAGAAATTAGTATTCTTTGTCCAATCATTAATATGATCAGGATAGAAATTAGTATTCTTAGTCCAATCATTAATATGATCTGGATAGAAATTAGTATTCTTAGTCCAATCATTAATATGATCTGGATAGAAATTAGTATTCTTAGTCCAATCATTAATATGATCGGGATAGAAATTAGTATTCTTAGTCCAATCATTAATATAAGATAGAAATTAGTATTCTTAGTCCAGTCATTAATATGATCGCAATTGAAATTAGTATTTTTAGTCTAATCATTAATATGATCAGTATAAAAATTTGTATTCTTAGTCCAATCATTAATATGATCGGGATAGAAATTAGTATTCTTAGTCCAGTCATTAATATGATCAGGATAGAAATTAGTATTCTTAGTCCAATCATTAATGGGGCCCCGAGTGGCCGAGTGGTCTAAGGCGTTCTCCGTCACGGATCACTGCCATTTCACCTCTGTCTGCATGGGTTCGAGTCTCGGGCTCGGCCAATGTGGATGTGTGAGAAAGCTTGCCGGTAGCTTCTCATGGGTCGGTGGTTCTTTCCGGGTTTTCCCTGGTTCTTCCTCCACCATTAATACTGGCCGCCATGTATAGCCTATCTTGTGCTGAAAAATGGCGTTAAACCCCATAACAATAACAATAACAATAACCAATCATTAATATGATCGGGATAGAAATTAGTATTCTTAGTCCAATCATTAATATCATCAGGGTAGAAATTAGTATTCTTAGTCCAATCATTAATATGATCTGGATAGAAATTAGTATTCTTAGTCCAATCATTAATATGATCTGGATAGAAATTAGTATTCTTAGTCCAATCATTAATATGATCGGGATAGAAATTAGTATTCTTAGTCCAGTCATTAATATGATCAGGATAGAAATTAGTATTCTTAGTCCAATCATTAATGGGGCCCCGAGTGGCCGAGTGGTCTAAAGCATTCTCCGTCACGGATCACTGCCATTTCACCTCTGTCTGCGTGGGTTCGAGTCTCGGGCTCGGCCAATGTGGATGTGTGAGAAAGCTTGCCGGTAGCTTCTCATGGGTCGGTGGTTCTTTCCGGGGTTTTCCCTGGTTCTTCCTCCACCATTAATACCGGCCGCCATGTATAGCCTATCTTGTGCTGAAAAATGGCGTTAAACCCCATAACAATAACAATAACAATAACCAATCATTAATATGATCGGGATAGAAATTAGTATTCTTAGTCCAATCATTAATATCATCAGGGTAGAAATTAGTATTCTTAGTCCAATCATTAATATGATCGGGATAGAAATTAGTATTCTTAGTCCAATCATTAATATGATCAGAATAGAAATTAGTATTCTTAGTCCAATCATTAATATGATCAGGGTAGAAATTAGTATTCTTAGTCCAACCATTAATATGATCGTAATAGAAATTAGTATTCTTAGTCCAATCATTAATATCATCAGGTTAGAAATTAGTATTCTTAGTCCAATCATTAATATGATCAGGATAGAAATGAGTATTCTTAGTCCAGTCATTAATATGATCGGGATAGAAATTAGTATTCTTAGTCCAATCATTAATATGATCAGGATAGAAATTAGTATTCTTAGGCCAATCATTAATATGATCAGGATAGAAATTAGTATTCTTAGT